>OZ025259.1:6974778-7074603 GCA_964019135.1 Arenicola marina | reverse complement strand
TGTTAAGAATTCGCCCGAGTGGCGTGGCGTGGGGAGGGGTGGCGTGAGGTGGGGTGGCGTGGGGTGGGGTGGCGTGGCGTGGGGAGGGGTGGCGTGGAGTGGGGTGGGGCGGGGTGACGTGGAAGGTGGGGTGACGTGGCGTGGAGCGGGGTGACGTGGAGTGGCGTGGGGTGGGGTGGCGTGGCGTGGGGTGGGGGGTGGCGTGGAGTGGCGTGGGGTGGGGTGGCGTAGAGTGGGGTGGGGCGGGGGTGACGTGGAAGGTGGGGTGACGTGGCGTGGAGCGGGGTGACGTGGAGTGGCGTGGGGTGGGGTGGCGTGGGGGCGGGGTGACGTGGAATGGCGTGGCGTTAGGCGTGGTGGCGTGGGGTGACGTGGCATGGCGTGGCGTAGGGCGGGGTGACGTGGAGTGGCGTGGCGTGGGGCGTGGTGGCGTGGGGTGGCGTGGCGTGGCGTGGGCGTGGGGTGGGGGGGCGTGGGGCGGGGTGGGGGGGGGGGCGTGGGGCGGGTAGGCGTGGGGCGGGGTCACGTGGCGTGGCGTGGCGTGGCGTGGCGTGGCGTGGCGTGGCGTGGCGTACTCACGTTCGTCGCACAGCGGGCCTTCCCTGGTGCCCCACTGGAACCCCTGCACAATGCTGTCCTTGACCGAACCCAGCAGGGCCTTGTCCACCTGGCGGAGCGCAAGGGAAACACGTATCAATTAAAGCCCAATGATGTGGCCCGCAATCACGTGACAACACACGTGTCGCTCGGTGACCAATGGTTGCTCCGCGTCATGCTGAGAGGACCAGGCACGAGGAAGGAAGCGGTTACAAGATGGGGTGAGCGGGGGGAACAACTTTCGCAGGACAATCACATTCGCACACCTCCTCGATTAGGACCTCTCCTCATCTAACCTCACCTCTTATCAAAATCACGGTGATCTCCACTGCCCACCCCTAGCCTCTGACCCACCCCCACCGCCTGTTGGGTTCCGTGGTTTCCGGCCCGGAGGCCCAAATGGAGCGGGCCGCCAGCAGATCCTAGTTCTACCCCTCCTACCCCTACACTCCGACCCCCCCCCCCCGGCCTACCTCTGAGGGCAGTGTGTCGTCCACCAGGATGTTGGGACCCGTGGTGTCCGGCCCGAAGGCCCATATGGAGCGGGCCGCCAGCAGATCCTAGTTCTACCCCTCCTACCCCTACCCTCCGACCCCCCCCCCCCCCCGGCCTACCTCTGAGGGCAGTGTGTCGTCCACCAGGATGTTGGGACCCGTGGTGTCCGGCCCGAAGGCCCATATCAAAATCACGGTGATCTCCACTGCCCACCCCTAGCCTCTGACCCACCCCCACCGCCTGTTGGGTTCCGTGGTTTCCGGCCCAGAGGCCCATATGGAGCGGGCCGCCAGCAGATCCTAGTTCTACCCCTCCTACCCCTACCCTCCGACCCCCCCCCCCCCACCGGCCTACCTCTGAGGGCAGTGTGTCGTCCACCAGGATGTTGGGACCCGTGGTGTCCGGCCCGAAGGCCCATATGGAGCGGGCCGCCAGCAGATCCTAGTTCTACCCCTCCTACCCCTACCCTCCGACCCCCCCCCCCGGCCTACCTCTGAGGGCAGTGTGTCGTCCACCAGGATGTTGGGACCCGTGGTGTCCGGCCCGAAGGCCCATATCAAAATCACGGTGATCTCCACTGCCCACCCCTAGCCTCTGACCCACCCCCACCGCCTGTTGGGTTCCGTGGTTTCCGGCCCAGAGGCCCATATGGAGCGGGCCGCCAGCAGATCCTAGTTCTACCCCTCCTACCCCTACCCTCCGACCCCCCCCCCCGGCCTACCTCTGAGGGCAGTGTGTCGTCCACCAGGATGTTGGGACCCGTGGTGTCCGGCCCGAAGGCCCATATGGAGCGGGCCGCCAGCAGATCCCAGTCCTACGCACCCCCCCTACCCCTACCCTCCGACCCCCCCCACCGCCTACCTCTGAGGGCAGTGTGTCGTCCACCAGGATGTTGGGACCCGTGGTGTCCGGCCCGAAGGCCCATATGGAGCGGGCCGCCAGCAGATCCCAGTCGTACTTGTTCTGGAAGAACTCGCCGAGCCGCTTGCGGGGCCAGGCGATCTGGACGACCTCGTTCTCGATATCCTCCGCCAAACCCTTCTCCAGGGGCTCGGCGATCATAGTGATCTTGTTCCTACACAGAGAATACAGTGGGAGATATAGTGGGGGATACAGTGGTGGATACAGTGCTGGATACAGTGCTGGATACAGTAGGGGGTTACAGTGGTGGTTACAGTGGTGAATACAGTGGGGATACAGTGGTGAATACAGTGGGGGTACAGTGGTGAATACAGTGTTGGATACAGTGTTGGATACAGTGGTGAATACAGTGGGAGATACAGTGGGGATACAGTGGTGAATACAGTGGGGATACAGTGGTGAATACAGTGGGGGATACAGTGGTGAATACAGTGTTGGATACAGTGTTGGATACAGTGGTGAATACAGTGGGAGATACAGTGGGGATACAGTGGTGAATACAGTGGGGATACAGTGGTGAATACAGTGGGGATACAGTGGTGAATACAGTGGGGATACAGTGGTGAATACAGTGGGGGATACAGTGTTGGATACAGTGGTGAATACAGTGGGGATACAGTGGTGAATACAGTGGTGAATACAGTGGTGAATACAGTGGGGGATACAGTGTTGGATACAGTGGTGAATACAGTGGCGAATACAGTGGGGATACAGTGGCGAATACAGTGGTGAATACAGTGGTGAATACAGTGGGGATACAGTGGTGAATACAGTGGGGATACAGTGGTGAATACAGTGGGGGATACAGTGTTGGATACAGTGGTGAATACAGTGGTGAATACAGTGGGGATACAGTGGTGAATACAGTGGTGAATACAGTGGGGATACAGTGGGAGATACAGTGGGGGATACAGTGGTGAATACAGTGGGGGATACAGTGTTGGATACAGTGGTGAATAGTGGTGAATACAGTGGGGGATACAGTGGTGAATACAGTGGGGGATACAGTGTTGGATACAGTGGTGAATACAGTGAGGGTACAGTGGTGAATACAGTGGGGGATACAGTGGTGAATACAGTGGGGGATACAGTGTTGGATACAGTGGTGAATACAGTGGTGAATACAGTGGGGATACAGTGGTGAATACAGTGGTGAATACAGTGGGGGATACAGTGTTGGATACAGTGGTGAATACAGTGGTGAATACAGTGGGGATACAGTGGCGAATACAGTGGTGAATACAGTGGTGAATACAGTGGGGATACAGTGGTGAATACAGTGGTGAATACAGTGGGGGATACAGTGTTGGATACAGTGGTGAATACAGTGGTGAATACAGTGGGGATACAGTGGTGAATACAGTGGTGAATACAGTGGTGAATACAGTGGGGGATACAGTGTTGGATACAGTGGTGAATACAGTGGTGAATACAGTGGGGATACAGTGGCGAATACAGTGGTGAATACAGTGGTGAATACAGTGGGGATACAGTGGTGAATACAGTGGGGATACAGTGGTGAATACAGTGGGGATACAGTGGTGAATACAGTGGGGGTTACAGTGGTGAATACAGTGGGGGATTCAGTGCTGGATACAGTGCTGGATACAATGGGGGATACAGTGGGGGTTACAGATAGAGACAGTATTGCGAATGGATTTAACAAGTTTTTCGCTAATATAGGTTCAACCTTATGCAAGAGTATTCCTCATATCCGGGATCATTCACCCTGCAGCTACATTAAGCAAAAGAAGAACTACATGACATAGTGTGGTCGCTGAAAGAAAACTCACCTGGATGGGATTATATAGGATCTAAAATCATTAACAGTGCATATTCAATTTTAGAAGAACCCCTGATACATATTTTAAACTTGTCATTATCAGAGGGTCGATTCCCAAAAGAATTAAAAATATCGAAAGTGATACCCATATATAAGGAAGGAGACAAAAACAAATTCAACAACTACAGACCGATATCTATTCATTTGACGTTCTCCAAAGTGTTTGAAAAACTGGTGCATAATAGATTAACGACGTTTATTAACAGACACTGTTTGTTGCACGATAACCAGTTCGGATTTAGAACTCAGCACTCCACAACGTCTGCTCTCATAGTATTTATGGATAAAATTGCAACAGCAATAGATAAAGGTGAATATGCTTTAGGTGTGTTTCTTGACTTCTCAAAAGCTTTCGATACAGTAAACCATGAAATACTCTTTACTAAGTTAGAAAAATATGATGTACGAGAAGTGGTGTTAAACTGGATAAAAAGTTACCTTACTGATAGAGTACAATATGTAGAGTATAATGGGGCTACCTCTTCTAGACATAAAATTACTTATGGAGTACCACAAGGATCCACACTGGGACCACTCCTGTTTCTTTTATATATCAATGACCTAGCCTCAGTGAGTAAAACATTGTTTTGCATTCCTTTCGCCGATGATTCGAATTTTCTCATTACAGGGACAAAATTAGATCATATGACAACCCTTTTAAATAGGGAATTAGATTTCATTGTGCGTTGGTTACGTTTAAATAAACTTACACTGAATGTAAATAAAACAAAGTACATGGTATTTACATCAACCCGTAAGAAAGTGATAGCTACCACCAATGTTGAGATAATGGGTCAATGTATTACAAAAGTCACAAAAACGAAATTTCTAGGGGTGTATATCGATAGTAATCTAACATGGAAGGAACACATAGCATATGTGGTGAATACAGTGGGGGATACAGTGGGGGATACAGTGGGAGATAGTGGAAATACAGTGAGAGATACAGTGAGAGATACGGTGGGAGATACAGTGGGGGATACAGTGGGAGATACAGTGGGGGATACAGTGGGGGATACAGTGGGAGATAGTGGAAATACAGTGAGAGATACAGTGAGAGATACGGTGGGAGATACAGTGGGAGATACAGTGGGGGATACAGTGGGAGATACAGTGGGGGATACAGTGGGAGATACAGTGGGTGATACAGTGGGAGATACAGTGGGAGATACAGTGGGAGATAGTGGAAATACAGTGAGAGATACGGTGGGAGATACAGTGAGAGATACGGTGGGAGATACAGTGGGAGATACAGTGGGAGATACAGTGGGGGATACAGTGGGAGATACAGTGGGGGATAGTGGAAATACAGTGAGATATACGGTGGGAGATACAGTGGGAGATACAGTGGGAGATAGTGGAAATACAGTGAGAGATACGGTGGGAGATACAGTGGGGGATACAGTGGGAGATACAGTGGAGGATACAGTGGGAGATAGTGGAAATACAGTGAGAGATACGGTGGGAGATACAGTGGGAGATACAGTGGGAGATACAGTGGGGGATACAGTGGGGGATACAGTGGGAGATACAGTGGGAGATAGTGGAAATACAGTGAGAGATACGGTGGGAGATACAGTGGGGGATACAGTGGGAGATACAGTGGGGGATAGTGGAAATACAGTGAGAGATACGGTGGGAGATACAGTGGGAGATACAGTGGGAGATACAGTGGGAGATAGTGGAAATACAGTGAGAGATACGGTGGGAGATACAGCATTACCCGGCTGGCCATACTTACTTCTTGTTGGGCGTCTCAGCGAAACACTTGAGAGAGGAGGTCTCGACGACCGTCTCGCAGAAGGCAACCACCGGGTCCGCCACCTTGATGTCTGCAAGAGAGAAGCGCACACAGGTACACTGACTGGCCGCCTGACCTATCTCACACAGGTACACTGGCTGGCCGCCTGACCTATCTCACACTGGTACACTGGCTGGCCGCCTGACCTATCTCACACAGGTACACTGACTGGCCGCCTGACCTATCTCACACAGGTACACTGACTGGCCGCCTGACCTATCTCACACAGGTACACTGGCTGGCCGCCTGACCTATCTCACACAGGTACACTGACTGGCCGCCTGACCTATCTCACACAGGTACACTGACTGGCCGCCTGACCTATCTCACACAGGTACACTGGCTGGCCGCCTGACCTATCTCACACAGGTACACTGGCTGGCCGCCTGACCTATCTCACACAGGTACACTGACTGGCCGCCTGACCTATCTCACACAGGTACACTGGCTGGCCGCCTGACCTATCTCACACAGGTACACTGGCTGGCCGCCTGACCTATCTCACACAGGTACACTGACTGGCCGCCTGACCTATCTCACACAGGTACACTGACTGGCCGCCTGACCTATCTCACACAGGTACACTGGCTGGCCGCCTGACCTATCTCACACTGGTACACTGGCTGGCCGCCTGACCTATCTCACACAGGTACACTGACTGGCCGCCTGACCTATCTCACACAGGTACACTGACTGGCCGCCTGACCTATCTCACACAGGTACACTGGCTGGCCGCCTGACCTATCTCACACAGGTACACTGGCTGGCCGCCTGACCTATCTCACACAGGTACACTGGCTGGCCGCCTGACCTATCTCACACAGGTACACTGACTGGCCGCCTGACCTATCTCACACAGGTACACTGGCTGGCCGCCTGACCTATCTCACACAGGTACACGGACTGGCCGCCTGACCTATCTCACACAGGCACACTGACTGGCCGCCTTACCTATCTCACATAGGTACCTGGACTGGCCACCTTACCTATCTCACACAGGTACACGGACTGGCCGCCTGACCTATCTCACACAGGTACACTGACTGGCCGCCTTACCTATCTCACATAGGTACCTGGACTGGCCACCTTACCTATCTCACACAGGTACACTGACTGGCCGCCTGACCTATCTCACACAGGTACACTGACTGGCCGCCTGACCTATCTCACACAGGTACACTGGCTGGCCGCCTGACCTATCTCACACAGGTACACTGGCTGGCCGCCTGACCTATCTCACACAGGTACACTGACTGGCCGCCTGACCTATCTCACACAGGTACACTGGCTGGCCGCCTGACCTATCTCACACAGGTACACTGGCTGGCCGCCTGACCTATCTCACACAGGTACACTGACTGGCCGCCTGACCTATCTCACACAGGTACACTGACTGGCCGCCTGACCTATCTCACACAGGTACACTGGCTGGCCGCCTGACCTATCTCACACTGGTACACTGGCTGGCCGCCTGACCTATCTCACACAGGTACACTGACTGGCCGCCTGACCTATCTCACACAGGTACACTGACTGGCCGCCTGACCTATCTCACACAGGTACACTGGCTGGCCGCCTGACCTATCTCACACAGGTACACTGGCTGGCCGCCTGACCTATCTCACACAGGTACACTGGCTGGCCGCCTGACCTATCTCACACAGGTACACTGACTGGCCGCCTGACCTATCTCACACAGGTACACTGGCTGGCCGCCTGACCTATCTCACACAGGTACACTGACTGCCCGCCTTACCTATCTCACACAGGTACACGGACTGGCCGCCTGACCTATCTCACACAGGTACACTGACTGGCCGCCTTACCTATCTCACATAGGTACCTGGACTGGCCACCTTACCTATCTCACACAGGTACACGGACTGGCCGCCTTGCCTATCTCGCACAGGTACACGGACTGGCCGCCTTACCTATCTCACACAGGTACACGGACTGGCTGCCTTATCTATCTCACACAGGTACACTGACTGGCCGCCTTACCTATCTCACACAGGTACACTGACTAGCCGCCTGACCTATCTCACACAGGTACACTGACTGGCCGCCTTACTTATCTCACACAGGTACACTGACTGGCCGCCTGACCTATCTCACACAGGTACACTGACTGGCCGCCTGACCTATCTCACACAGGTACACTGGCTGGCCGCCTGACCTATCTCACACAGGTACACTGGCTGGCCGCCTGACCTATCTCACACACGTACACTGGCTGGCCGCCTGACCTATCTCACACAGGTACACTGACTGGCCGCCTTACCTATCTCACACAGGTACACGGACTGGCCGCCTGACCTATCTCACACAGGTACACTGACTGGCCGCCTTACCTATCTCACATAGGTACCTGGACTGGCCACCTTACATATCTCACACAGGTACACGGACTGGCCGCCTTGCCTATCTCGCACAGGTACACGGACTGGCCGCCTTACCTATCTCACACAGGTACACGGACTGGCTGCCTTATCTATCTCACACAGGTACACTGACTGGCCGCCTTACCTATCTCACACAGGTACACTGACTTGCCGCCTGACCTATCTCACACAGGTACACTGGCTGGCCGCCTTACCTATCTCACACAGGTACTGACTGGCCGCCTTGCCTATCTCACATAGGTACCCGGACTGGCCGCCTGACCTATCTCACACAGGTACACGGACTGGCCGCCTGACCTATCTCACACAGGTACTGACTGGCCGTCTTGCCTATCTCATACAGGTACACTGACTGGCTGTTTTACCTATCTCACACAGGTACACAGACTGGCCGCCTTACCTATCTCTCACAGGTACACTGACTGGCTGCCTTACCTATCTCACACAGGTACACTGGCTGGCCGCCTTACCTATCTCATACAGGTACATTGACTGGCCGCCTTACCTATCTCGCACAGGTACACGGACTGGCCGCCTTACCTATCTCACACAGGTACACGGACTGGCTGCCTAACCTATCTCACACAGGTACACTGGCTGGCCGCCTTACCTATCTCATACAGGTACATTGACTGGCCGCCTTGCCTATCTCGCACAGGTACACGGACTGGCCGCCTTACCTATCTCACACAGGTACACGGACTGGCTGCCTTACCTATCTCACACAGGTACACTGACTGGCCGCCTTACCTATCTCACACAGGTACACCGACTTGCCGCCTGACCTATCTCACACAGGTACACTGGCTGGCCGCCTTACCTATCTCAAACAGGTACTGACTGGCCGCCTTGCCTATCTCACATAGGTACCCGGACTGGCCGCCTGACCTATCTCACACAGGTACACGGACTGGCCGCCTTACCTATCTCACACAGGTACTGACTGGCCGCCTTACCTATCTCACACTGGCTGGCCGCCTTACCTATCTCACACTGGCTGGCCGCCTTACCTATCTCACACAGGTACACAGACTGGCCGCCTTACCTATCTCACACAGGTACACTGACTGGCCGCCTTACTTATTTCACACAGGTACACGGACTGGCCGCCTTACCTATATCTCACAGGTACACTGACTGGCCGCCTTACCTATCTCACACAGGTACACTGACTGGCTGCCTTACCTATCTCACACAGGTACACTGGCTGGCTACCTTACCTATCTCGGAGTACATCTTGCGCAGGTCGTGCATGACGCAGTCGAGGTACAGCTCGCCGGTCCCTAGGATCACGTGTTCACCAGACTCCTCAACCTGAAAACAACCATCTCAACCATCAACCTGGTGTATAGCCCACCTTGGTGGCGATCAGCCCTTGTTAAACAGCTGGTGTATAGCCCACCTTGGTGGTGACCAGCGGGTAGCCCTTGTTAAACAGCTGGTGTATAGCCCACCTTGGCGGTGACCAGCGGGTAGCCCTTGTTCAACAGCTGGTGTATAGCCCACTTTGGTGGTGACCAGCGGGTAGCCCTTCTTAAACAGCTGGTGTACAGCCCACCTTGGTGGTGACCAGCCTTGTTAAACAGCTGGTGTATAGCCCACTTTGGTGGTGACCAGCCCTTGTTAAACAGCTGGTGTATAGCCCACCTTGGTGGTGACCAGCCCTTGTTAAACAGCTGGTGTATAGCCCACCTTGGTGGTGACCAGCGGGTAGCTCTTGTTGATCTTTCGCAGCCCGTCCAACATCTTGGGCAGCTCGGATGGGTTGACCGGCTCCACCGCAATCTTTATCACAGACGTCGTATTGAACTTCAGCGGCCGGAAAATGTGAGCCTGTAACAACAATAACAACGGTGCAGGTGATTGACTGGTATGTATGTGTGTTACTTCTCAGGGCTGTCAACGAAACACCGTGAGCGCCATGGTGTCTTCTGTCTTTTTTCGGGACATAAACGTGATAAAAATGTCCCAAACTCTGACGTATGGGTATGTGTCTCCGCATAGCCTTGGGTTACCCATGCTTCACAATGAGGGGCGGTTTGCCCTGGGGGTGCCTACCTCTTCGTTGCCCGATGCCTCTGTGATGGTCGCTGTTTTGACGATAGGCTGATCTATACCCTCTATGAGGACCCAGTTGCCGGCGGGGACTCTGTTCACCTCCACCTTGTACCTGGAATACCAACCAACAACACCGTCAATGTAACGTCTCACGCGCCTCGAGCATCGGTGTCTCAAGGAATATTGACATTTGAGTGTCTCAAGGAATATTGTCCGTTACTTACTGTCACGCTCTTCAATCTCTTTGTTTTTTATACATTTGACACTTGTTATAAATTATTTCTCTTCCCTTCCAATCCCTTGTTTTTCCACATAACTCTCGTTATTAAAGCTGCTTGCCGAGCTTCTCCCGCCAAGTCTAAGCCCAGGCGACATATATATCCCAATTTGCAGAGAACTCGATTGTTTCATTCTATAAATTCAGAAACTTAATAAACATCGCTGTTTCGGCTGTGATATGGCAAACGTGTCTATCCCGGGACACCGCAGAACTCACGGCAGCGCAAAAACTGATGACGTTTACCAATCAGTTGAAAACCTGTGGTTAATTGACATTATGGGCAAGGCGGACTGTACACTGACCTGGCCTCTGTGATCCAGAGACGGCCGACCTGGCCGTGCCTGGAGTCCTCTTCATCCTGGAGTGTGTAGTTCTCGCCCAGGACTCGCACCTCCTGGTTGGCGTACAGCGTGCCGCTCAGGACGCGGCCCAACACGTGGAACACCGCCGCGTCGTGGGTCGGGTACAACTTGGTGGTGTGCACCATTAAAGGACCCTGGCAAGAAATGGGTACGCAACTCAGAGATCGGGAAACAACTTGGTGGTGTGCACCACTAAAGGACCCTGGCAAGAAATGGGTACGCAACTCAGAGATGGGGAAAAAACTTGTTGGTGTATACCATTAAGGGACCCTGGCAAGAAATGGCTGCGCAACTGATGGATCGGAAACAACTTGGTGATGTGCACCACTAAAGGACCCTGGCAAGAAATGGCAAGCTCCCCGCACGGTGGCGCAACGCAAGCTAGCTTCTGCCGCTGCTGTCGGCCGGGGGCAAATTTCAAGATTCTTGAAAAACGGTCAAATCAGCTATAATTTCTTGCAACCTTATGATCTTCAAGAATAAATCATAAAAATAACGAGCTTTTGGTATGTAATAAAGAAAAAACATCTTTTCGACAAAATGAAAATTGTGACAGAACTCTTTCTTTTCATCACCTGATTTCATGTGTTATTTGGCTTAGGCTGGGTCCCAGCACTAATTTCTAGAAATGCGCGACGCATTTTTCTTATCGATTTGCGCAGCGCCGCCATGGCCAATGAGTGTAAAAATGCATTGACGACGCAGGCGACAACACAGATATAATGATGCCCTAGCGGAGTGAGTCGAAGGCAGAGAGTGAAGGAATGGGTACGCAACTGAGGGAACGGGAAAAAATTGTTGGTGTATACCATTAATTAAGGGGAAATTCCCCCCCCCCCCGCAAGGTATGTGTACGAAATTGAGGCATCAGGAGCGCCTTAATGGCGTCATTCATTAAAAGACCCATCCCTTACCTGGGTCACTCCCCTTACATGTGGGTCACTCCCCTCACCTCTGGGTCACTCTCCTTACCCCTGGGTCCCTCTCCTCACCTCTGGGTCACTTCCCTTACCTCTGGGTCACTCTCCTCACCTCTGGGTCCCCCCTTACTTCTGGGTCACTCCTCTTACCTCTGGGTCACTTCCCTTACCTCTGGGTCACTCTCCTCACCTCTGGGTCCTCCCTACCTCTGGGTCACTTCCCTTACCTCTGGGTCACTCCCGTTACATGTGGGTCACTCCCCTCACCTCTGGGTCACTCTCCTCGCCTCTGGGTCCCCCCCCACTACCTCTGGGTCACTTTCCTTACCCCTGGGTCACTTGCCGTACTTCTGGGTCCCCCCCTTCCCTCTGGGTCACTCCCCTTAAATCTTGGGTCACTCTCCTCACCTCTGGGTCCCTCTCCTCACCTCTGGGTCACCCCCGTTACTACTGGGTCGCTCTCCTTACCTCTGGGTCAGTCCCCTTACCTCTGGGTCACCCCCCTTACCTCTGGGTCAGTCCCCTTACCTCTGGGTCACCCCCCTTACCTCTGGGTAAGTCCCCTTACCTCTGGGTCACCCCCCTTACCTATGGGACACTCCCCTTACCTCTGGGTCACACTCCATCATGCTCTCGACCAGCTCCGTGTCCAGGGGTCCAGTGTAGTTCTCCTCCACTTTGGCCTTCGCATTGTCCTTGGGAGACGGCATGTGTTCCACGCACATACTGGTGAAGCCTGCAGAGAGACAGACACGTGGCGTACATACATACTGGTGAACCCTGTAGACAGACAGACACGTGGCGTACACACATACTGGTGAACCCTGGAGAGACAGACACCCGGCGTACACACATACTGGTGAAGCCTGGAGAGACAGACAAGTGGCGTACACACATACTGTGTGAGAACCACTCTGTGAACCACCTGTGAAGGGGCCGAAGAACCGCGACAAAACCACTCTGTGACCTACCTGTGAAGGGGCCGAAGAACCGCGACAAAACCACTCTGTGACCTACCTGTGAAGGGACCGAAGAACCGCAACAGAACCACTCTGTGACCTACCTGTGAAAGGGCCGAAGAACCGCGACAGAACCACTCTGTGACCTACCTGTGAAGGGGCCGAAGAACAGCGAGAGAACCACTCTGTGACCTACCTGTGAAGGGCCGAAGAACCGCGACAGAACCACTCTGTGACCTACCTGTGAAGGGGCCGAAGAACCGCGACAGAACCACTCTGTGACCTACCTGTGAAGGGGCCGAAGAACCGCGAGAGAACCACTCTGTGACCTACCTGTGAAGGGCCGAAGAACCGCGACAGAACCACTCTGTGACCTACCTGTGAAGGGGCCGAAGAACCGCGACAGAACCACTCTGTGACCTACCTGTGAAGGGCCGAAGAACCGCGACAGAACCACTCTGTGACCTACCTGTGAAGGGCCGAAGAACCGCGACAGAACCACTCTGTGACCTACCTGTGAAGGGCCGAAGAACCGCGACAGAACCACTCTGTGACCTACCTGTGAAGGGCCGAAGAACCGCGACAGAACCACTCTGTGACCTACCTGTGAAGGGCCGAAGAACCGCGACAGAACCACTCTGTGACCTACCTGTGAAGGGGCCGAAGAATCGCGACAGAACCACTCTGTGACCTACCTGTGAAGGGCCGAAGAACCGCGACAGAACCACTCTGTGACCTACCTGTGAAGGGCCGAAGAACCGCGACAGAACCACTCTGTGACCTACCTGTGAAGGGCCGAAGAACCGTGACAGAACCACTCTGTGACCTACCTGTGAAGGGGCCGAAAAACCGCGACAGAACCAGGCGGAGTAGCGGGCGGATGTTGAGTTTCTTCTCCTCCTTGCTGAGCGCGATGCCCAGCTCGTCACACACTTGGGGCAGACTCTCGTCAGCGTTACCCACCACCTGCGGCGACGGGGGAGGGGGGGGGGGCAGAGTAAGACGTCATATTAAAACAGGCAAAAAAAGTAATTGTAGTTGTAATATTGCAGTATGAACATTGTAAATATAATATGAACATTGTAATATGAACATTGTAATCGTAATGAACACAATGTCACGTTATGTATCTGTACATTGACTAACATGTTACTGACATTACTTAGCAAGTCTCTCATAACCGTCGTACTATTAGTGATACTAGGTCTCAGCTTTAGAGGCAGCATGTCGAACAACATGGTACGAAATGTACACATTACGATTCGTCATCACTATATACAGGGTTCCCACAGGAAACACAAAAACGAATTCTCCGATTTTTCCTTGCAGGGAATTTTTTTTCACCATTTTCCCTGACCTGTGGGAACCCTGTACATATATATATATAGTATAAAACATAGCCATACGCACTTCAGAGAAGATCTTGTAGAGAGGTTCCAGAATGAACTCCACGAAGCTCCTCCCTGGGCTCCCGGATGTAGGCTTCTTCGTGAACTTCCGCCTGAAATCAGCGTTCCGACCATGTTATTGATGCCAATAACGAGAAGCACACGTTTACCGTACCGTCTGCAAATTACGTCATATTAATACATAACATTATTGATATAGGACGGATTATGTCCCATCGTATTTTAATGTTAACAATGTCGATATTACAACAAGGATATCCTAATATTATGGTTATTTACATAATTAATTACCGCTTGCAAGTTACGTCATATTAATATACAACATTATTTATATAATACGGAGTATGTCGCATCGCATTTAAATGTAAACAATGTCGATACTACAAGGATTTCCTAATATTATGGTTATTTATATAGTTAATTATTGCTGGGTCATATTTGTGCACACGTGGGCTTAACCGGGCAAGGGACACATGCAGGACCATGAGACAACTAAACCGGGCAAGGGACACATGTAGGATCCTGAGATAACTTAACCGGGCAAGGGACACATGCAGGATCCTGAGATAACTTAACCGGGCAAGGGACACATGCAGGATCATGAGATCACTTAACCGGGCAAGGGACACATGCAGGATCATGAGATAACTTAACCGGGCAAGGGACACATGTAGGATCATGAGATGACTTAACCGGGCAAGGGACACATGTAGGACCATGAGATAACTTAACCGGGCAAGGGACACATGCAGGATCATGAGATAACTTAACCGGGCAAGGGACACATGCAGGATCCTGAGATAACTTAACCGGGCAAGGGACACATGTAGGACCATGAGATAACTTAACCGGGCAAGGGACACATGCAGGATCATGAGATAACTTAACCGGGCAAGGGACACATGCAGGATCCTGAGATAACTTAACCGAGCAAGGGACACATGTAGGACCATGAGATAACTTAACCGGGCAAGGGACACATGCAGGATCCTGAGATAACTTAACCGGGCAAGGGACACATGTAGGACCATGAGATAACTTAACCGGGCAAGGGACACATGCAGGATCCTGAGATAACTTAACCGGGCAAGGGACACATGTAGGACCATGAGATAACTAAACCGGGCAAGGGACACATGCAGGATCCTGAGATAACTTAACCGGGCAAGGGACACATGTAGGACCATGAGATAACTAAACCGGGCAAGGGACACATGCAGGATCATGAGATAACCTAACCGAGCAAGGGACACATGTAGGACCATGAGATAACTAAACCGGGCAAGGGACACATGCAGGATCCTGAGATAACTTAACCGGGCAAGGGACACATGTAGGACCATGAGATAACTAAACCGGGCAAGGGACACATGCAGGATCATGAGATAACCTAACCGAGCAAGGGACACATGTAGGACCATGAGATAACTTAACCGGGCAAGGGACACATGCAGGATCCTGAGATAACTTAACCGGGCAAGGGACACATGCAGGATCATGAGATCACTTAACCGGGCAAGGGACACATGCAGGATCATGAGATAACTTAACCGGGCAAGGGACACATGTAGGATCATGAGATGACTTAACCGGGCAAGGGACACATGTAGGATCCTGAGATAACTTAACCGGGCAAGGGACACATGCAGGATCATGAGATAACTTAACCGGGCAAGGGACACATGTAGGATCATGAGATGACTTAACCGGGCAAGGGACACATGTAGGATCCTGAGATAACTTAACCGGGCAAGGGACACATGCAGGATCATGAGATAACTTAACCGGGCAAGGGACACATGCAGGATCATGAGATAACTTAACCGGGCAAGGGACACATGTAGGACCATGAGATAACTTAACCGGGCAAGGGATCATGAGATGACGAGGATGTAAGAGGATTCAGATATTAGATACCGAGCATTAGGAGACCACGCATCCGTTAGCCAGGTTTCATCCCCATGTGGGAAGCTCACGGTGCTACCAACTGAGCTACGTGGGTTCCCAAGATAGGGACTTGACGCTTAGTTTAGCTTCACAAAGATTGCATGTTTACTAAATGATGGAATGCTTGGCTTCAGCTCAATAGTGTCCTGTGTGGACGCATTTCTCACGTTTTGCTGTTGAAGTAGATGTCGCCCCACAATCGCCTGGCGAACTCCCGTTCATTGATGCCACCTGTAACAACACACGCCATATACAATATACAATATTGCGTAAGTCTCAATACATTATCGATCAGTTATCAATGGCAGGAAGATCAGCCATAAAGGCAGCCTCGATAGAAAATTACTAACAAGACGATCGAGTCTCAATATAGTGTTGATCAAGTCTCAAAAAAGTTCTAATCAAGTATCAAAAATATGAATGAAAATTTGTCACAAATATGAATGAACACTTTCCCTATATATTAATGAAACTTTAAAAAATATATCAATAAAACTTTTTCTAACATATTAATGAAAAAGTTTCAAAAAATTCAATGAAGTTTCAAAAATATCAATGAGGTATTGATAACAAGCTGATATAGTACCACTAACTACTGCCGCCCTACCAGTAAGCCATAGCCAGGAACAACTACGGCGAGGCACCTACCATATGTGTCTGAGTAGAGTTTGGCGAAGGAGAGCAGCGTGAAGGAGAACCGGTAGTAGGAGCTGGCGAAACACACGTTGCCAAGCAACGGTGACACCATCAGGTTCTGTTCCTCGCCGTGGACCCTACAGACAACAACCAGACATGAGCCACGTGTCGGCACCACGCGGGAACCATAGCAGATGTCACAATGTGTACCCCAGGCGGAGAGTGCGGGGCGAGCCTAGTCGGGCCTAGCCCGGACCCACAATGGGCCTCTGCTGAAGGAGTGCGACATGTTTTATCACACATACACGTGGTACAACTACACTGTTTAAAGTGTTCACATGTTTTCACGGCAACATTTACCAGTTGAACGATAAGTGTGGAAGCATGGACCGCTTGACAGGAGGCAAGGCACAGGAGTGAAAGGGTGGGGGGGGGGGCGGGACTGACTAACGCGGAGGAGTGGTAACGTACGTTAGGAGGTTGTTGATCTCGTCGACCACGTGTCTCAGCTTGTAGTAGGCGTCCGTGGGGGGCAGTTTCAGCTCGGTGATGAGTCGGTCCACTTTATTGATGCAGATCGTGATGGCCAGGCGTTCCTGGATAGCGTGCTTCAGGAGTCGCTCCGTCTGCAGCATCACCTGTCACAGACATACAACCCCTTTACAGGCCTGTCACAGACATACAACCCCTTTACAGGCCTGTCACAGACATAAAACCCCTTTACAGGCCTGTCACAGACATATAACCCCTTTACAGGCCTGTCACAGACATAAAACCCCTTTACAGGCCTGTCACAGACATAAAACCCCTTTACAGGCCTGTCACAGACATAAAACCCCTTTACAGGCCTGTCACAGACATACAACCCCTTTACAGGCCTGTCACAGACATATAACCCCTTTGCCGGCCTGTCACAGACATACAACCCCTTTACAGGCCTGTCACAAACATAAAACCCCTTTACAGGCCTGTCACAGACATATAACCCCTTTACAGGCCTGTCACAGACATAAAACCCCTTTACAGGCCTGTCACAGACATAAAACCCCTTTACAGGCCTGTCACAGACATAAAACCCCTTTACAGGCCTGTCACAGACATACAACCCCTTTACAGGCCTGTCACAGACATATAACCCCTTTGCCGGCCTGTCACAGACATACAACCCCTTTACAGGCCTGTCACAGACATAAAACCCCTTTACAGGCCTGTCACAGACATAAAACCCCTTTACAGGCCTGTCACAGACATACAACCCCTTTACAGGCCTGTCACAGACATATAACCCCTTTGCCGGCCTGTCACAGACATACAACCCCTTTACAGGCCTGTCACAGACATATAACCCCTTTGCAGGCCTGTCACAGACATAAAACCCCTTTACAGGCCTGTCACAGACATACAACCCCTTTACAGGCCTGTCACAGACATACAACCCCTTTACAGGCCTGTCACAGACATATAACCCCTTTACAGGCCTGTCACAGACATACAACCCCTTTACAGGCCTGTCACAGACATATAACCCCTTTGCAGGCCTGTCACAGACATAAACCCCCTTTACAGGCCTGTCACAGACATACAACCCCTTTACAGGCCTGTCACAGACATACAACCCCTTTACAGGCCTGTCAGACATATAACCCCTTTGCAGGCCTGTCACAGACATACAACCCCTTTACAGGCCTGTCACAGACATAAAACCCCTTTACAGGCCTGTCACAGACATACAACCCCTTTACAGGCCTGTCACAGACATACAACCCCTTTACAGGCCTGTCACAGACATATAACCCCTTTGCAGGCCTGTCACAGACATAAAACCCCTTTGCAGGCCTGTCACAGACATACAACCCCTTTACAGGCCTGTCACAGACATAAAACCCCTTTACAGGCCTGTCACAGACATACAACCCCTTTACAGGCCTGTCACAGACATACAACCCCTTTACAGGCCTGTCACAGACATATAACCCCTTTGCAGGCCTGTCACAGACATAAAACCCCTTTACAGGCCTGTCACAGACATACAACCCTTTACAGGCCTGTCACAGACATATAACCCCTTTGCAGGCCTGTCACAGACATATAACCCCTTTACAGGCCTGTCACAGACATACAACCCTTTACAGGCCTGTCACAGACATATAACCCCTTTGCAGGCCTGTCACAGACATATAACCCCTTTACAGGCCTGTCACAGACATACAACCCCTTCACAGGCCTGTCACAGACATACAACCCCTTTACAGGCCTGTCACAGACATACAACCCCTTCACAGGCCTGTCACAGACATACAACCCCTTTACAGGCCTGTCACAGACATACAACCCCTTTACAGGCCTGTCACAGACATACAACCCATCTACAAGCCTGTCCGCCCCATCCGTTACCCCACCAATCATCCCCTCCGTGAACCCCCCACCCCCCCCCCGCCGTTAACCCCCCACTCACCCCCTCCGCTCTTAACCCCCCACTCACCCCCCTCCGTTAACCTTTCACTCACCGCCCCTACACCCCTCCCCGTTAACCCCCACTCACCCCCTCCGTTAACCACTCACCCACCCCCTCCGTGAACCACCCACTCACCCCCCCGCTCCCCTTCTTTTAACCCCCACTTACCCCCTCTGCCGCGTCCACAAAGATGACGACGCCGTCGCACAGTCTGAAGGCCGCCGTCGCCTCGTCTGAGAAGTTCACGTGACCTATAGAACAGAATGGTTGTCACTGTACACCGAGCATTGCGGGCTATGAGGTCAAAGGCTGACCTATCTTGATGATGCTGCATCCCCCTTGCCGCGAAGTATGTCTTTATTTTGCTAATCCCTTCACAGAACAATAAAGTTGTGTAAATATTCAGCTTTCCAAATATAAAAGCCTTTATTTCTCATATTTTCCATATTTCGGTTATCATGCTTGTTATGTTTCTCATCACCGGTATATAGCTTTGCACTAACAGCGTCCCTGTGTGGGGTATATAACTGAAAGTTTCAATTAGGTGTCCCTGTGTGGGATACATAACTAAATGCTCCCAGTTTCCGTTTCGTCATGGAACACAAATTGGAAGCTTTTCGCTGACTTACCGGGTGTATCAAAAATGTTTAACAAAAAGGATTTGTTTCGGACATCCTGCATCACCAAGGTAACAGGCGAGGCCTTGGTGCTGACTCCTCGCTGAAAGGGCCATAAAGTAAACAACATCAACCAGGTGACCAAGTGACCTTCCACGTGACCCAGCCGGATAGCGACACTATGTGATCTAGCTCATCATGTTAAGCTAAATGCTTCATTCTAAATATCCCCAGCCTCCCTGGGAGTGTCTGGGGTAATTAACATATTAAAACATGGGGTATCTACTGAGGGATAATTAACATATGGGGTATCTACTGAAGGGGTAATTAACATGGGGTATCTACTGAGGGGTAATTAACATGGGGTATCTACTGAGGGGTAATTAACATATTAAAACATGGGGTATCTACTGAGGGGTAATTAACATATTAAAACATGGGGTATCCACTGAGGGGTAATTACCATATTAAAACATGGGGTATCTACTGAGGGGTGATTAACATATTAAAACATGGGGTATCTACTGAGGGGTGATTAACATATTAAAACATGGGGTATCTACTGAGGGGTGATTAACATGTTAAAACATGGGGTATCTACTGAGGGGTGATTAACATATTACAACATGGGGTATCTACTGAGGGGTGATTAACATATTACAACATGGGGTATCTACTGAGGGGTAATTAATATATGGGGTATCTACTGAGAGGGATAATTAACATATTAAAACATGGGGTATCTACTGAGGGGTAATTAACATATGGGGTATCTACTGAGGGGTAATTAACATATGGGGTATCTACTGAGGGGTAATTAACATATTAAAACATGGGGTATCTACTGAGGGGTGATTAACATATTAAAACATGGGGTATCTACTGAGGGGTAATTAACATATTAAAACATGGGGTATCTACTGAGGGGTGATTAACATATTAAAACATGGGGTATCTAGTGAGGGGTAATTAACATATGGGGTATCTAGCGAGGGGGTAATAAAAATACGGCCTATCTAGTGAGAGAGTACTTAAAATACGGGATATCAAGTTAAGGAGCGAATTAAAATACAGGGTAGAACAGCATCCCATACCTCCTGTTCGGTGAACAACGTGTCCGTGTATCTCAACTGAAAGACAAAAACATGTTTGTAATTTCTCGGAAATCGCTACATCGTGTGACGTGGATTAAGAGGAAGAGGCATTAGAGAAGGTTTTGACAAGATGGCGGCCTATGTATTAACCATCCACGTGACACACGAAGGAAGACGCTTTAGCGCTTCCCGTTGCCGGTATCGGACACGACAGTCACATTGGTGTGAATAGGGTCGGCAGCTAGGCTCTGTAGAGTGTGGCTACACAGGGTCTGGCGTAGCTAGAACACCACAGCCATGTGCTGACTGTCACCTGATTCAACGCATTGGGTAAGTCACTGATCTGCCGATCTAGTTCAGATCTACGGTATACAATGTGGCAATGTTAAAAGCTGTACGTTGCTGGGGTCCCGTTGCGGGAGGCCAGGCGGCGCACTCACGTCTTTGCCCTCGGCGGCACGCAGGTTGGGGTGAGTCTGCTCCATCAAACAGTCAACAAACGACGTCTGCAAAGTAGGGAGACAATTAGACATCACAACTAAAGCACACAAACAGTAGCAGCAGTTACTCAGAGAACACAGACATAAATGGCTTATCATTAATCGAGTTAATTTGCTTCCACATCACAACTGGTGTTTAGTCAGACATCATTCCTTGGGTGCCGTTCCCAGGAAGACGTCTCAATTTTTCTATGACCAGGGCCCGGAAGTGTAACGGGACTCAAACAGGGCGAACCGTTTGCCCCAGCCAGGGTCATCTTCCTGCCCGGGCCGTAAGCCGCAGGACAAATATAAACAGCCCCAGACCCGTAAATTGCCCTTGATTTCGCCCGGCTCGTCTTTTTCGCCCCAAATGGTCAGTTTATAGAAATGGCCCTAAAAACGCCCTAATTCCGCTCCGTTTCGGCCCTGAAACAAGACCTGCTTTTTAAAGTACCCTGATTCACGGCAGAATCGGCGCAATTGACGGGTCCATGACCGTTTTTATGGCCCTGCCGAGTTTATACGTATGGGTCCAGGTTGATGACGTCACTGACCTTGCCATGGTGCAGGTGGCCGGCCAGTGCCACGTTCCTGATGAGGTCTGTGCTGTCCATGATGTCCGCCATAAACCTGAAGACACACACACCCGAGCTCTTCGTTACGGCAGTCTTAAACCGTGACCAGGCACTCCACAGCATATATCATACACTTCACACTTCACACATGTTGCTTACTCCATTACGCGCATTGGAGTTCTTACAGAGTATTTAACTGCATAGACCGGAGCTACTCAAGCAATTAAATATACCTAGTGGCATACGATGCGACTTACTCCATACTGTAGACAGTTTCTGGCAAGTCTTGTTCCATCACAGCAAACTTTTTCCGTTTCACAGGAGCTATGATAGGTTCTGCAAAAAAAGAATAGAAACTTGTAAATGCTAGAACACAAATGGCAAAAGGAACATACAAAAATGTATTTCTCCTACAACTGTGGTATCAGAACAAATCAATGCTGACCTTTCAGGCTCTGGTATCAGAACAAATCAATGCTGACCTTTCAGGCTCTGGTATCAGAACAAATCAGTGCTTTCCTGTCAGGCTCTAGTATCAGAACAATCAGCACTTACCTGTCAGGGCCTGTGTGTCTTCTTCATGTACAATGGTCTAAAAAGATAAAAAATATTATCTTATTATAATTACCGATAATTAAGTCATTAACATACTTCAATAATATGGACAATTAACGAACTTTAAGCAAAAGATTGAACAAAATTAATCAATTAATATTAATGGATATTACTCCGTTGAACATGGGAAGTCCTGCTATATTACAATCAGGGTTTATCACTGGTAGTCAAAATAGATGACATCTGTTGGGATTTATCACTCACCTCTACTTCCGGCCCATAGACCTCTTCTGCGGTAGGGTAATATTTCTTGTCTTCATGTAAAACAACTTGCATGTCATTGTCGTCATCATCTCGGTCCAGGTCCATATCATCTTCCTGTTGCGAAATCATAACCAAGATATAAACACATGTACATTGTACACCGCAAATAATCCTAATCAGACACAGACAACTGTGAAACTGCTTGCTCTTAATCTGACATCAGTTTATTGAGCACCAATCACCAGACTACTGGTCAGTTGGAATGGCCTGTGGAGCGGACTGGTAATAAGTCATTGGGATTCGGATAAGATATGTTCCAGATATGCTCCAGAGCACAAAGCCGGGAGTTGTCGATCTGTAGCTCATTCTGCTTACCAACTGAGCTTCAGAGACTTCCAAAATGAAAGAAATATCATTACAGCAGACCTATATCTTGTGCACAAGAAATAGGATATCGTTTATTTAACCAAATGTCCCAGTACAATCTTCTCCATTACCAGTAGTCTAATCTGAGTAACGCAGAACCACACAATGGCAGTGTAAGCGAATAGTTTGCTCACCTCTTCACCAACTCCAAATCTTGAGGGTTCTTGTCTCTCTTCATCTGCTTCATCATCATCATCTTCATCATCATCATCATCGTCGTCGGAGTCGAGCTCAGGCCCGACATAGTTTCCAAACTCATCGTACAGCTCAGTGTCCATCCTGCCAAGTACAAAACAAATGAGTTAATATACATGGACACCTTTCCATGCTCAATTATCAGCCAAATGTTTTAATGATATGCAAGAACACATGCAAAATCTATTTTGAGGATTTTGATAGCTTTAAGGTTTAATCTGGATGGGGGAAGCAAATGGCTTTCTGAGATAATTATGTTGTGGGTAGCTAATTTGACGGCGGCATCAGAATGGACACACATCCATTTCAAATGAGTGTGTTTGTAGGAGGGGGTGTCTTGTCAGCATGGTGCCCAATTTTGGACTTGCCTAATAGAACCACACAGCATGAATAGGGAAGCGGCCTTGGATGTTAGACCAGACAGAAACTTGATACCAGGCAGGTGCGACAATGATTCATAAATATTCAGTCAATGTCAGGAGAGCTAGCCAGGTGACACTTGGTAAAAGATGTGATGGGCATAGAAAAGTGAATGTTTTTACTGTTAGTAGAAGCCACTGCCTACATATCTACAGTTGGCGCCAGGGTAATTGGCTTTGTTTGCCAGATGGGTTTATGAGAGGTGGGAACACTGGTATGTAGGCAGGTAGCAGGGAAAGGGTGGTCATGAGAGAGGCCAAAGTCTCTAAACATCAATGATTTAAACTGTGGCTTTTATTCCTTATTTTTTTATTATTGTTGCCTCATACCATTTTATTTTCATTACTTATTGTGTGGGGTCAATTACTCTATGTTAAAAGAGAAATTAAACAAAACTACATTGAATCACAATTGAAACTAGAAACATTAGAAAGGAATTATATTAATGTTACTTGTGAGAGCTTTGGATATGAGATATGACAATTTGCTCAGTCAGACTAGACAGCAATTAGCCAATGTATAAATCACACTCCCACACTGTTGTGTCATATGCACCCTACACAGCCAACCTGCCTACCCTTAAACATTGCCCCACCATAAACTATAGATTGTAACTAATATCAGCTGATCAAAAGTTTCGGAAATACACAGATGAATTACCCTGAATCCCAATTCAATCACCAGGTTTATCAATTAATATCCAACTTGGCTTCTACTATAACCAATTAGGCTTCTACTAGCCCAGAACCCTAGGCTGTGTGTGGGCTGAGACACAGCCTAGTCACATTCTATAGTAAAAATTCTGGCCTGGAACAACCCCATTTCAATGTTGTTTGAATTTGACCAAGTGTAGTTCTGATTATTAATTGCAGTGGGAAAAGTTTTATAACAAAAACAAACCTTAATCCTTGTCCTATTACTTCCTGACAAGTAATGACTAATCACATAAGTAACCTTTCTTGAAAGACAAAAATAGTCCAGTCTGAATGGGTCCCTGAACAATAAACCAATTAGCATGGCTTATGTGATTTTGGCCTTGTTCGCAAGTGACCACTAGTCGGCTAATGGTTGACGGTTTTGACTGCCAAACGGTGTCTAGTCTGACTATCTAGTCGGCCGGAACAAACCTTGACACCTCCCACAGTTCCTCTGGTCGATTGTCGTTCAAGATGGTGGAGGGAAATGAGCAGTTAGTGGTTTTCGTGTCATCTTTGTAGCGTATGCTTGATCTGTAACTTTGTTTGCAAGTTTATATACAGTTGAACAAATTAAAATGGTTCATACATAATTGCTTATTTTGCTAATTTATTATGCTTTCGTGCAAAATGTTCACATGATCGAATGTTGGAGGGGGGGTAGCCCTGGTACATGCCTCTCTTACCACACCCGTAAACAGAGCTAGGGTGAGAGCCATGCCGCTGACACGGCCGAAAACAAGAAATCGGCAGAAATCGTGGACCGGTGGCTCAAGTTGAAGTTCATAACAGAATAAATATACAGTGCCTACCAGACAATGTGCGCCACAACGTTCCTAAAGCTTTTTGGACTTTTGTCGCACTTTCGTTTCTTTGCTTGGTAATGTATTTTCTTGTAATCCAGACAATTTATTTCACCTCTCGCTTCATTTTGAATGCTCCGCCGCTCGCCGGAAGTAAACAATCTTAGCGTGAGCACTCGCCGCCAGGCGGCGTTTATTTACCTCCGGCGAGCGGCGGAGCATTCAAAACGAAGCGAGAGGTGAAATAAATTGTCTGGATTACAAGAAAATACATTACCAAGCAAAGAAACGAAAGTGCGACGAAAGTCCAAAAAGCTTTAGGAACGTCGTGGCACACATGGCGCATAGCCACCGGTCCGTGATTTCTGCCGATTTCTTGTTTTCGGCCATGTCAGCGGCATGGCTCTCACCCTAGCTCCGTTTACGGACGTGGTAAAAGAGGCATGTACCAGGGCTAGGGGGGGTGGGGGGGGTTCCTTGGTGCTCTTCCGGTGGCCAAGCCGGTACAGACAGTGGGACCCTAGTCAAAGAACACTGGGTAAAATGTTCTCTGTAATATCATTATTATTTGAGTAGCCGCCGCATCACTTTTACTGTCAAATAATCTGCTCATGCACTAATGTCATCAAAACAACACCATTCGCTTGCTGGTGCTTCATACACCTAGCCATTGACATGCAATAAGCGAAACGCCACCTGGCAGAAGCAGAGAAGCCGCAAGTTAAGAATGACCATATACGAAATGATAAATAACAAGGAAGTCTCATGTCAACCGACTTGATAGTAATGCGATACTTTGTTAATTCATATGCATGTGGGTTTTGTGGTAAATATGAAGTTTAGGTATCATAGTACAAAATGACGATGGTTTGATGGATCGTGCCATTCAGAACGCTTAGTCGCACACACAAACAAATCTTTCCCCCACATTTCCTGCCTGAGGATATGAGACTGCAGAGCAACAACTGTTTCATACGGGACTAGGTTATGCAATGCTACTTTGTTGACCATGTGTATTGCATGGCCCTTACATCCCCATTAGGGCTGAGGTCGTGAGGGCCATGCGTCAGGGCCAAGGTCTTCCGACCCCTCGCGTCACCGGCGAAAAAACCGATGAATGTGATTGTGAGCGATAATATAGTGAAAGCACTCGAATACATTGTAGCAATCGGTGTACGGGAAGTAAAATGAGTAAAAGGCGTAGATCAAAATACCCTAAATGAACTGGTTAAACATTAAATTCACTTCTGTTACCTGATTTAATCGGAAATAACCCGAATTATTAAAACGAAGTCACTCGAATTCCACTCGTGTCGCGTAACTCAAACGTTCGCATGCGGCACGCACTGTTTTTGTCTAGAGTATTCAGAAACACCGCAGTGGCGCTGCGATCGCTGTTGTGCCGCCGGTTCCGTGTGGCCAACGCTCACGGCGAACGTCTATGGCAAGCCCTTTGTACAAGAAAACCGATAAACCGAACCGACAAACCTCGGTTTTTCTCTGTCATACGATAAAGCTTGGGTATGCCAGTGGTCTGTGGTGTTGTATGTCATTGGCCTGTTGTGGGGTACATGACTTTGGCCTGGGGTCGGGCATGTCTTTGGCCTGGGGTATGTCATTGGCCTGGGGTGGGGTACGTCATTGGCCTGGGATGGGGCATGTCTGGCCTGGGGTATGTCATTAGCTTGGATGGGGTATGTCATTGGCCTGGGGTGGGGTACGTCATTGGCCTGGGGTGGGGTATGTCATTGGCCTGGGGTGGGGTACGTCGTTGGCCTGGGATGGGGCATGTCTGGCCTGGGGTATGTCATTGGCTTGGATGGGGTATGTCATTGGCTTGGATGGGGTATGTCATTGGCCTGGGGTGGGGTATGTCATTGGCCTGGGATGGGGCATGTCTGGCCTGGGGTATTTCATTGGCTTGGATGAGGTATGTCATTGGCCTGTGGTAGGGTATGGCGTTGGCCTGGGGTGGGGTATGGCGTTTACCTGGGGTGTGGTAAGTCATTGGCCTGGGATGAGGTATGGCGTTAGCCTGGGGTGGGGTATGTCATTGGCTTGGGGAGGGGTATGTCATTGGCCTGGGGTGGGGTATTTCATTGGCCTGGGGTGGAATAATACATTGGCCTGCGGTGGGGTATGGCGTTGGCCTGGGGTGGGGTATGGCGTTGGCCTGGGATGGGGTATGGCATTGGCCTGGGGTGTGGTAAGTCATTGGCCTGGGGTGGTGTATGGGGTTGGCCTGGGGTGGGGTATGGCATTGGCCTGGGGTGTGGTAAGTCATTGGCCTGGGGTGGGGTATGGCGTTCGCCTGATGTGGGGTAAGTCATTGGCCTGGGCTTGGGTATGGCGTTGGCCTAGGGTGGGATATGTCATTGGCTTGGGGTAGGAGTGTGTCATTGGCTTGGGGTGGGGTATGTTATTGGCCTAGGGTGTGGTATGTTATTGGCCTGGGGTAGGGTATGGCGTTGGCCTATGGTAAGGTATATCGTTGGCCTGGGGTAGGGCATGTTATTGGCCTGGGGTGGGGTATGGCGTTGGCCTGGGGTGGGGTAAGTCATTGGGCAGGGGTAGGGTATTTCATTAGCCTGAAGTAGGGTATGTCATTGGCCTGGGGTGAGTCATGTTATTGGCCTTGGGTGGGGTATGGCATTGGCCTGGGGTGGGGTATGGCGTTGGCCTGGCCCAGATAGCATGCCAACATTAACTTAACGTTAAATTATCGTTTGCAGTAGCGTTAATGCAACGTTTTAGACGAACGTTAAGAAAATATTTCTTTGCTCATTGACTTAACGTTATATTAATGTTGACTATTTAACGTTAAATGCTAATCATTATCTAACCATGTTTGAACCGTTAAATCAAAAACGTTATATTAATTAATGTTTAACGTTAAATGCAAACCATGGTTGAACCGTTATATCAATAACGTTATAATAATGCTCATTATTTAACGTTAAATGCTAATCATTATCTAACCATGTTTGAACCGTTAAATCAAAGATTAAAGTTAAATGCTAACCATGGTTGAACCGTTATACCAATAACATTATATTAATGCTCACTATTTAACGTTAAATGCTAACCATTATCTAACCATGGTTGAACCGTTATTTCAACCTTATATTAATGTTCACTAGCAAAGATACAGTTTGTAGCCCAGTGGAGGATCCAAGGGGCGGGGAAACGCTTTTGGACGGCAAACAAACACCGGCTAATACCCTGGCCCCTAGAGCCCTTGCATTCAATTCAATATAAGTAAAACAAAGAAATACATTCAGGATATAATAGGATAATACATGTATATGGTATTTTACCATGGTTACTGTGGTATACCATGGTGTTTTGGCGAAGGTATTTTACCATGGTAATATTATATGGTATACCATGGTAAATTACCATGGTAATGTTATATGGTATACCATGGTAAATTACCATGGTAAATTACCATCGCCAAAACACCATGGTATAATGTACCATGGTATGCTAATGTAACATGGTATCTTACCAAGGTATGTATACCATGACACTTTACTACATGGATACCACGGTATGCTAAGGCACTAATAGACATCAAGTCTGAAAAATACAAGAATAAAGAATACAAAGATTCACAATCCGCTTTCATATATGTATTATTATAAAAAGGTGCAGTATGTGAACATGTGACATGCACATTATATACATATATTTAGCTCATATAGATATATTAGAAAAATAAGCTACCATTATGTAAAGAAATGTTCATTGCTTATATGCATATTGACATACGAAGTAAATCAACAAATAATATTATTATACACCATCCAGCAGCATCATTTTTACGCACATTTTCCACACATTACATTTTAAATTTTAAATAATTTTTTTTTAAAGTGACAGGACTTTGCCAATTAAAAACAATGCTTGTTTAAATATTGAAATTCAATTATGTTCAGTTTACAATGTATACATTTGAATGAATTGAAAGAAAATGCCATAATGGAAAAAAACAGCTGTATTGGATATCTACCCAAATAATATGTATACTCTAACTCATATGCAGGAATCTACTTATAATCTAGTTATAATTGAATTGATAAAGTAATCTTTCTTATTCCTAACTGATACATACAAATTCCACCTCAGATTGAGATGCACTACCATGCAGTACTTTGGAACTACTACATAACTACTACTCAACTTTTAAATGAATACTACTCAATGCATATAACATATATATAAACAATACTTTATATACAAATATATTCATTTCAATTGATAAAACAAGTAGATCCTTCAGTTCTTCTTTCCAGTCTGTACCACATTGTTGATCTTCTCTCGCATTAACTGGTAAATTTCTTTTACATCTTTGCCACAAAATTTTCTCCTGACTTGATCTGTAACAAAGGATACACTTATCATCTTAGTAAATTATTATTCACCAGTGTTGTTTAGCATTATAAGACATGGATGGTAATATGTTGGAAGGATATCATACACAAGTTTGTACCACATTTATTAATACATTACGTAAGAAGCAAAATAAATACCAAAGATAATTTTATAAATGGTATAGCCGAAAACCAAGACCATACCGTGGCACATGGTTTCCACATGAAACACTAAAACAATTCCCTGGTTTTTCCCTGAGCCATTGAAAGTTTCCCTGAGTTAACAGAACGGCATGTGGCCTTCAACCTCGGAACATCAACATCACCAAATAATTAGGGCCAGGCATGCAACAGGGTCAGCGCTAAGGTTGAGGCACTCGTAGACACATGTACGTACAAAGAAACCAATAAAGTAACTTATGGTAACAAGGGAAATAGGACTTATGGGTCCCAATCTCTGTACAAAGGTTCATACACATAAGAACAGATGATGGTTTCACTGGGTGTACTCTAGAAATTCATTTTAATTAGCCAATGTGGCTAAACACCTTCAATTTTCTTTAGCCACACATAGATCCCATTAGCCACATATATGTTGTATTTTCCCCCTCCGTATCACTGCAGGCAATCAGTTTCGCTAAGTTGTGTTTTGATCGTTGATAAAAAAAAACTAGGCCATTTTCTTTTTTTTCGTCAATGTGGCAACATGTATGGGCCAGCCTTACGCCCCATACAATTTGCTTTCGCCATTGGCGATAGGGCGAACGGCTAGCACGTACCTAGGTTCCATGAAAATGGCCCCAGGCTAGTGTGGCAGTATAGCCTATACTGAAGGGCACAGGCGCTCAGATTTGTTGACAAACAATACACCAAGGGTCAAGCACCTTTCTTTAGAGGTGCTTGACCATTGCCTTGGGGTATTGTTTGTCAACAAATCTGAGCGCCTGTGCTATAGGGGGACACAGTATCGAACTACAAGCTCCAGATCGACCTCGGGCGTTTGCCATTTCACCCGGCGCTTGGGGTTCCTGTACTGTATCAACTGACACGGGCCGGTGGCGGGAAGGGGGGGGGGGGCGAGGAGTGGTATGACAAGTTGACAAGACTGTAAACAAATGTCCATTTATAAAGGCTCCTTTTGTCCTTATGTTAAGGTGTCACGCTCAAACCTGGGTGTTTTCAGGTGCTATACAGTATAGTATTTATAAATACTCATCTTTCATTCATATACATAAGCAAATATTCGTGAATATAAGCTAATTGTATACACATGCCGCAGAACTCTCGCCTTTCCGCAATATTTTTAAAACTTCGCGCATGCGCCGTTGGATCTCCGCTGCGCATCTCCGCCAGGCGGCAGCGTAATATGCCTCCTGGTGGCGCACTGCTCACTTCGCGCGCTGTGGCACGGGTTGGGGTGGGGGTAGCCTCAGTTCTGTGGCTGTAGGACGGGCAAAAATCTGACAGGGCCAGCCCTAGCTCTGACATCAAAACCGCCACCAAGGTGAAGGTTTTGAATAGCACAACACTGTTTGATGTAGAAAATAAGCATGGCGGCGTGCGCAAACTGAACTCTTAAGTGGCTTATATTTCACATATTTTGCCGGCTTTCGACTTCAGTAAAGGCGCCGGGAGTAAGAATAGAGTTTGTATATTGCAAAAATGCCAATATTTCAAAAAATTATTGACACATTTAGCGCCGGGAGCTTTCGAAAGAACTCTACACAGTACAGTGTTGTGCTGTTCAAAACCTTCACCTTGGTGGTGGTTTTGATGTCAGAGCTAGGCCAGCCTCAGTTCTGTGGCTGTAGGGCTAGGGTGGGGGGGCTCAGTACATTATTGGGTTTGCGGCTGGGGTGGGGGGGGGGGGCAGAGGGAGTCCGCGGTAAACCCCTACTTGACGGCCAAAATACGCTTGTAAGGGGCGTTTCACCCCGAAAATCGGCTCATACGTTTGAACGCGAAAATATCCGCTCGGAAGGGGATTTTTCCTCGGACCGAGCCCGCTCGGTTTATTATATTCCCTGGGAAACTCGCTCTACAAACGCACATTTTCAGAGTCCTCCTCTGGAGGTATACCATGGTAATTAGGTATACCATGCTATACCATGGTATAGCATGGCTTACCATGGTAAACCATGGTATATTTTCATACGGGTAGGACGCCATCCCCTCTTTATATTAAGTCCTTAAATGTCGGTTCCATACTGTGAACACTTTGTTTCAAGCAAACATGTTTTCGTATATTGAATTTTCCTTGAAGTAAATAAATGATAAATCTGGCAAATATTGGAAATATATTGTTCCGCGTAAGCTAGTACTCCGCTTAAACTGAGCGGGAATCGGTCTATAGCTCAACGGATTTCGTAGCCCGCCCGAGCTCGACTTTCACACCTCGTTTACACATTGCAGTTAGCGTCAATCTGATCGATTACATAGTCGCAATCGAGATATTAGTAAACGTGAAAAAGGAGCATTTTGGATGAATGCAAGTATAGGCATATATCCCATACCCGAGCCCGACCAAGTTAGCTAGGACAGACGTGGGACGTCTGAATTATGACGTACGTGGGACGTCTAAATTATGACGTACGTGGGACGTCTGAATTATGGCGTACGTGGGAGGTCTGAGTTAAGACCACATTGCGACCAGACTAAATTGGTCTTGACCTGGTCTTCAGGTGGTCTTCGACCGACCGACCAATATAAGACGTCTTCCCGACGTCGGGTGCCCACTGGGTATCTATTTTTGCCAAAACGTTCTCGATGCAAACATTAATATACAAACTGTTATATAATATTGGGGTAACGCTCTCAATGAAAACGTTAATATGCGAACTGTAATCTAATGTTGTGGTACCGTTCTCGATGCAAACGTTAATATACAAACTGTTATATAATGTTGTGGCACCGTGCTCGATGCTAACGTTGAAATGCGAATTGTTATCTAATGTTGCCAAAACGTTCTCGATGCAAACGTTAATATACAAACTGTTATCTAATGTTGTGGTACCGTTCTCGATGCAAATGTAAAAATGCGAATTGTTATCTAATGTTGTGGTAACGTTCTCGATGCTAACATTAATGGGCGAATTGTTATCTAATGTTGTGGTAACGTTCTCGATGCAAACGTTAATATACAAACTGTTATCTAATGTTGTGGTAACGTTCTCGACGCTAATGTTAATATGCGAATTGTTATCTAATGTTGTGGTACCGTTCTCGGTGCAAACGTTAAAAGGCGAATTGTTATCTAATGTTGTGGTAACGTTCGCGATGCTAACGTTAATATGTGAATTGTTATCTAATGTGGTAGTAACGTTAGCATGCTAACGTAAACCAAAAAACAACCAATCTAACCATGATAAAACGTTAAACTAACGTTTACATGCTATCTGGGGGGTTGGGTTTATGTCATTGGCCTGGGGAGGGTATGTCATTTGCCTGGGGTGCGGTATATCATTCGCCTGGGGTGTGGTGTGTCATTGGCCTGGGGTAGGGCATGTGATTGGCTTGGGGTAGGGTATGTCATTGCCCTGGGGGGGGGGGGGTATGTTATTGGCCTGGGGTGGGGTATGTCGTTGGGGTATGGGTGGGGCAGGATATTATGCTGGAGTCACAGTGGTGGAGGTTGACAGATACGTATAAACACTAGATATTCATTGATCATTGTCCAGTAGCGGACAGAGCGACTGTGGATGCAAATCAAACATCAGACCCAAGGGCGAGGCCTGCATTCTAAGAAAAGGTTGGGGAGAATAGGGGGAGGGGCTATTGTTAATTAGGGGCTTATTGGTCTATACCATATTGCTATTGTCTGGCGCTCTATGAGGACGTTTTCACCGCGGAGCAAGCAAACCTGGCCTATAGCAGTTTGTGCTGGAAGACGATGCAGGCAGCTTCGGAAACGGGCCTGGAAATAAGGAGTCAAGTGTGACCAATGCGCTGCTCGCCGAGGTCTGCAGGGGTGCGCGATGATTTCAGCTTATGACGTCACGGAGTTCCGTTCTCGGTGCCGTTCTTTCTATATTTAGAATGTGTAGGTCTTTCCCAGGGTTTCATTTACACGTCTTTTGAAAGTGTCGAAACCGGTAGGCTAAGTGTTTGCTGCATAATTATGCCTACAACAACTGTAATTTTACTAAAATGAAACAGAGACTTTCTTGCCTTGCTACAGCTGTATGGTCAGAATGCAGATAATGGCATGCATACAAGTCACTGCCACTGCTAGCTAGCTTTGACATCAAAACCCATACACAAGGCGTGGATATAAGCCTTATGTTTTCAAAACCCTTACCTTGTGTATGGGTTTTGATGTCAAAGCTATGCCACTGCCAGCCCGAAGAGCGTCTATATTTATTGGCCTATATTAATATTATTTATAGTTAGCCTGAAAACAAGACGTTACTGTCGTTAGATAATTGGGGGGTAGGGGTGGGGTCGATATTGTTATGTCACCCCCCCCCCCCCAACTGTCTAACGACACCAGGTCTGATTTTTTTTTTTGCAGGTTTATCTATAAAATCATAATATATCATATATAAGACTATTTAATTGGTCTTATGGGGCTGGCTGTTACAGTTCATTAGCCAACTGTTTGGACTGTAACATCTGAAAATGTAGGTATCAGGCTATGTCCAAAGATTATCCAAGCTCTGTACTTGTCTATTCTATTTATGGGCTCAGAGATATGCAGTATATAGTGCAACTGAAGGTTCATAATTATGAGCAGGGTGACACCATTTACAGGGTAATTAACAATATTTTACATTTATGCAGTATTAATGTACATATTTTTTAATTTCTAAATCATAAATAAATGTTTTTATTGATTGATTGATATATTGAGTTTCTTCTGGTTTTATATGATTACAGATACCTGAAAGTTCACAAGCATTTAAATTTAAATGATCAAGTTGAAGGAGATATCTGGATGTCAAGATGTCTGTCGAATGTCAGGCAGATGGTGATGTGAGCAAGAGCACCCAAGTGAGATAAATGTTGTGCCGTGACTACAAAATCTTCTCTTGGATACTCTGTATTACAGTAAACTTCTCAAATTTCTTGACTGTAAAAACTAATAAAATGAAAATAATGTATGACTTCAAAGTTATGAGTACTTAATCTGGCTGTTGTCCAAGTAAAAGTACAAGTATCTGTAGTATTTGTGGCTCCAAGCCTGAATGGATAGATCTGGGCCTGTACTGTAGAGTGAACATTAAATGTTCCTGGTGTATTTATGTACTGGTCTTGGGCTGAGAGATCATGCATCTCCAAATAAAATATATAATAGACTGAATCCATTTTCAATAGTACTGCTGTGTTTCTGTGGCTTTAATAGTTATTAAATGGTTTATTTTTGTCTGTATTTTTACTTATAGTGTACGAGAAGGAAACCACCAAGTCTTGCTGAGACAGAGGGACAAACAGACAATCTTCAGAATGACAGCAGAATTCTTACTTTCCATGTCCAAATTGATGTGCTACAGGCTATGCTTTTCTTGGTTGCTTTGGCAACAAGGATGCAAGCTTTAGAGCAGCCAAGGGCTATAGTGTAAGTCTAGCTATTACCAACTCAGGGAGAGACATAACCAACTGCCCGACTGCCCGGGACAGTTGAATTACAGGTTCGGACAGGTTAGAATGCTGGTGGTATGTCCGGCAGGGCAGGTGAAGTTTTAGACTGCGATCTCTCGCTATTCAGCAATGTTGAGCAGTTACAATGAGCCAACAACCTACTGATCAATGTGAACAATAACTGCACGGTAGCTTTCGTTTTTTCCCCCGACAATATAACCTCGGAAAACTGCGCTCATTCATAGGCGCTCACTTTTCGGAAAATGATGTTGCAGAATCGTCGAAATCCTTGACCTTGTAAATAATGTGTGTATTAGTTGTTTCAACGTTGTTGTTTCACAATTTGATAGGACAGGTAAATTTTCAGGCGGGCAGGTCAATCTCAACACTGCGTGCCCGACAAGAACAGGCGGCATGCAAAGTTAATGTCTGTCCCTGGGTCCAACACTCATTGTTCCTGTTATAATCTGTAGAATCTGGTGCAAGTAGTTGAACAATTCAGATCTCCTGGTTAAATAGAAGTTCCCTTTTTTATTACTTTCAGATTTGACGAGATGTTCTTTGGCCATTATGCATCACTTTATTTGAAGAGAACATTTTTCTTTGATACACAACCTCCACTGGGCAAAATGATGTTTGCCATGATAGGCTACTTGGCAGGATGGGATGGCCAATTCAAGTTCGATAAGATTGGTTCAGGTAGGTGATTGCAAGTCTGGTCACTGGATAGCCAGGGAAATGTATATACAATGTACATGTATATGTCTTTATGATACACCGGTATGAGCCATTACTATAAGTTATATATACCAGTCCCAGAGTTACACCCTGTTCCCCTGTCCTAACGGTACACTCGCTCTGTACCCCTCTCCATACAATACACTCACTCTGTTCCCATTCTCCATACCATAAACTGTACCCCGTTCCGCTGTCTATACCATACCCTATACCCCGTTCCGCTGTCTATACCATACACTGTACCCCATTACCCTGTTCATACCATACACTGTACCCCGTTCCCCTGTCCATACCATACCTTATACCCCGTTCCCCTGTTCATACCATACAGTGCACCCCGTCCCCCTTTCCATACCATACACTGTACCCCGTTCCCCTGTCCGTACCATACACTGTACCCCGTTCCCCTGTCCATACCATAACAGTGTACCCCGTTCCCTTGTCCATACCATACACTGTACCCCGTTCCCCTGTCCATACCACACACTGTACCCCGTTCCCCTGTCCATACCATACACTGTACCCCGTTCCCCTGTCCATACCATACCCTATACCCCGTTCCCCTGTCCGTCCCATACACTGTACCCCGTTCCCCTGTCCATACCATACACTGTACCCCGTTCCCCTGTCCATACCATACCCTATACCCCGTTCCCCTGTCCGTACCATACAGTGTACCCCGTTCCCCTGTCCATACCATACGCTGTACCCCGTTCCCCTGTCCATACCATACACTGTACCCCGTTCCCATGTCCATACCATACACTGTACCCCGTTCCCCTGTCCATACCATACACTGTACGCCGTTCCCCTGTCCATACCATACACTGTATCCCGTTCCCCTGTTCATACCATACACTGTACCCCGTTCCCCTGTCCATACCATAACAGTGTATCCCGTTCCCCTGTCCATACCATACACTGTACCCCGTTCCCCTGTCCATACCATAACAGTGTACCCCGTTCCCTTTTCCATACCATACACTGTACCCCGTTCCTCTGTCCATACCATACACTGTACCCCGTCTCCCTGTCCATACCATACACTGTACCCCGTTCCCCTGTCCATACCATACACTGTACCCCGTTCCCCTGTCCATACCATAACAGTGTACCCCGTTCCCTTGTCCATACCATACACTGTACCCCGTTCCCCTGTTCATACCATACACTGTACCCCGTCCCCCTGTCCATACCATACCCTATACCCCGTTCCCCTGTCCATACCATACACTGTACCCCGTTCCCCTGTCCATAACATACACTGTCCCCCGTTCCCCTGTCCATACCACACCATGTACCCCGTTCCCCTGTCCATACCATACACTGTACCCCGTTCCCCTGTCCATAACATACACTGTACCCCGTTCCCCTGTCCATAACATACACTGTACCCCGTTCCCCTGTCCATACCACACCATGTACCCCGTTCCCCTGTCCATACCATACACTGTACCCCGTTCCCCTGTCCATACCATACACTGTATCCCGTTCCCCTGTCCATACCATACACTGTACCCCGTTCCCCTGTCCATACCATAACAGTGTATCCCGTTCCCCTGTCCATACCATACACTGTACCCCGTTCCCCTGTCCATACCATAACAGTGTACCCCGTTCCCTTTTCCATACCATACACTGTACCCGTTCCCCTGTCCATACCATACACTGTACCCCGTCTCCCTGTCCATACCATACACTGTATCCCGTTCCCCTGTCCATACCATACACTGTACCCCGTTCCCCTGTCCATACCATACCCTATACCTCGTTCCCCTGTCCGTCCCATACACTGTACCCCGTTCCCCTGTCCATACCATACACTGTACCCCGTTCCCCTGTCCATACCATACCCTATACCCCGTTCCCCTGTCCGTACCATACAGTGTACCCCGTTCCCCTGTCCATACCATACGCTGTACCCCGTTCCCCTGTCCATACCATACACTGTACCCCGTTCCCCTGTCCATACCATACACTGTACCCCGTTCCCCTGTCCATACCATACACTGTACCCCGTTCCCCTGTCCATACCATACCTATACCCCGTTCCCCTGTCCGTACCATACACTGTACCCCGTTCCCCTGTCCATGCCATACACTTTACCCCGTTCCCCTGTCCATACCATAACAGTGTACCCCGTTCCCCTGTCCATACCATACACTGTACCCCGTTCCCCTGTCCATACCATAACAGTGTACCCCGTTCCCTTGTCCATACCATACACTGTACCCCGTTCCCCTGTCCATAACATACACTGTACCCCGTTCCCCTGTCCATACCACACCATGTACCCCGTTCCCCTGTCCATACCATACACTGTCCCCCGTTCCCCTGTCCATACCACACCATGTACCCCGTTCCCCTGTTCATACCATACACTGTACCCCGTTCCCCTGTCCATACCATACACTGTATTCCGTTCCCCTGTCCATACCATACACTGTACCCCGTTCCCCTGTCCATACCATACACTATACCACGTTCCCCTGTCCGTACCATACACTGTACCCCGTCCCCTTGTCCTTACCATACATTGTGCACCGTTCCTCTGTCCATTCTATACGTTGCCTGCTGCCCTGTTGCAGTGTACCCGGAGAGCGTGCCTGTGTGGTTTCTGCGCTGTGCACCGTTACCTGTCCATTCTATACGTTGCCTGCTGCCCTGTTGCAGTGTACCCGGAGAGCGTGCCTGTGTGGTATCTGCGCTGTGTACCGGCTGTGATGGGGAGTCTCGTTGTCCCCCTCGCCTACCAGATCCTCTGGGAGGCTGGCTTCATGCAGACCACCGCCGCCATCGGGGGTCTGCTGGTGCTGCTCGGTAAGTTAATGACAGTGGGGGTCTGCTGGTGCTGCTCGGTAAGTTAATGACGGGGGGGGGTCTGCTGGTGCTGCTCGGTAAGTTAATGACAGGGGGGGGGTCTGCTGGTGCTGCTCGGTAAGTTAATGACAGGGGGGGGGGTCTGCTGGTGCTGCTCGGTAAGTTAGTGACTAGGGGGGGGGTCTGCTGGTGCTGCTCGGTAAGTTTATGACTGGGGGGGTGGTCTGCTGGTGCTGCTCGGTAAGTTAATGACAGAGGGGGTCTGCTGGTGCTGCTCGGTAAGTTAGTGACTGGGGGGGGTCTGCTGGTGCTGCTCGGTAAGTTAATGACAGGGGGGGTCTGCTGGTGCTGCTCGGTAAGTTAATGACTGGGGGGGGGTCTGCTGGTGCTGCTCGGTAAGTTAATGACAGGGGGGGGTCTGCTGGTGCTGCTCGGTAAGTTAATGACAGGGGGGGTCTGCTGGTGCTGCTCGGTAAGTTAGTGACTGGGGAGGAGGGGGTCTGCTGGTGCTGCTCGGTAAGTTAATGACAGAGAGGGGGGGGGTCTGCTGGTGCGGCTCGGTAAGTTAATGACAGGGAGGGGGGTCTGCTGGTGCTGCTCGGTAAGTTAATGACTGGGGGGGGGGGGTCTGCTGGTGCTGCTCGGTAAGTTAATGACAGAGAGGGGGGGCGTCTGCTGGTGCTGCTCGGTAAGTTAGTGACTGGGGGGGGTCTGCTGGTGCTGCTCGGTAAGTTAATGACGGGGGGGGGGGTCTGCTGGTGCGGCTCGGTAAGTTAATGACAGGGAGGGGGGTCTGCTGGTGCTGCTCGGTAAGTTAATGACTGGGGGGGGGGGGGTCTGCTGGTGCCGCTCGGTAAGTTAATGACAGAGAGGGGGGGCGTCTGCTGGTGCTGCTCGGTAAGTTAGTGACTGGGGGGGGTCTGCTGGTGCTGCTCGGTAAGTTAATGACGGGGGGGGGTCTGCTGGTGCCGCTCGGTAAGTTTATGATTGGGGGGGGATCTGCTGGTGCTGCTCGGTAAGTTAATGACAGAGAGGGGGGGCGTCTGCTGGTGCTGCTCGGTAAGTTAGTGACTGGGGGGGGGGTCTGCTGGTGCTGCTCGGTAAGTTAGTGACTGGGGGGGGTCTGCTGGTGCTGCTCGGTAAGTTTATGACTGGGGGGGGGGTCTGCTGGTGCTGCTCGGTAAGTTAATGACAGAGAGGGGGGGCGTCTGCTGGTGCTGCTCGGTAAGTTAATGACAGAGAGGGGGGGGTCTGCTGGTGCTGCTCGGTAAGTTAATGACAGAGAGGGGGGGGTCTGCTGGTGCTGCTCGGTAAGTTAGTGACTGGGGGGGGTCTGCTGGTGCTGCTCGGTAAGTTAATGACAGGGGCGGTCTGCTGGTGCTGCTCGGTAAGTTAATGACAGGGGGGGTCTGCTGGTGCTGCTCGGTAAGTTAATGACAGAGAGGGGGGGCGTCTGCTGGTGCTGCTCGGTAAGTTAGTGACGGGGGGGGGGTCTGCTGGTGCTGCTCGGTAAGTTAATGACAGGGGCGGTCTGCTGGTGCTGCTCGGTAAGATAATGACTGGGGGGGGGTCTGCTGGTGCTGCTCGGTAAGTTAATGACTGGGGGGGGTCTGCTGGTGCTGCTCGGTAAGTTTATGACTGGGGGGGGGGTCTGCTGGTGCTGCTCGGTAAGTTAGTGACTGGGGGGGGTGTCTGCTGGTGCTGCTCGGTAAGTTAGTGACTGGGGGGGTCTGCTGGTGCTGCTCGTAAGTTAATGACTGGGGGGGGTGTCTGCTGGTGCTGCTCGGTAAGTTAGTGACTGGGGGGGGTCTGCTGGTGCTGCTCGGTAAGTTAATGACAGAGAGGGGGGGGTCTGCTGGTGCTGCTCGGTAAGTTAATGACAGGGGGGGTCTGCTGGTGCTGCTCGGTAAGTTTATGACTGGGGGGGGGTCTGCTGGTGCTGCTCGGTAAGTTAATGACAGGGGGGGTCTGCTGGTGCTGCTCGGTAAGTTTGTGACTGGGGGGGGGTCTGCTGGTGCTGCTCGGTAAGTTAATGACAGAGAGGGGGGGGCGTCTGCTGGTGCTGCTCGGTAAGTTAATGACAGGGAGGGTCTGCTGGTGCTGCTCGGTAAGTTAGTGACTGGGGGGGGTCTGCTGGTGCTGCTCGGTAAGTTAATGACAGGGGGGGGTCTGCTGGTGCTGCTCGGTAAGTTAATGACAGGGGCGGGGGTCTGCTGGTGCTGCTCGGTAAGTTAGTGACTGGGGGGGGTCTGCTGGTGCTGCTCGGTAAGTTAATGACAGAGAGGGGGGGGTCTGCTGGTGCTGCTCTGTAAGTTAATGACAGGGAGGGTCTGCTGGTGCTGGGGTTGGGGTATACTTGGGGGGGGGGGGGGTCTGACTGTAAGTTGTGGCATAGGTGGGTCCAATGGCTCTGTCCATTACTTAACCATTGTAAGACGCTGGTGCCACAAGGTATATTCATCCTATCAACACATATATCAACTAAACAGCATTCTTCAAACATGTTGAATGGTGACGCAGATGTGATGTTTGCCATTGTTCCACGTTAGATGTGGCCCTGCTGACCCAGAGTCGCTTCATGTTGCTGGAGGCCCCCCTCCTGCTGCTCATTGCCGTCACCCTGCTCAGCTACCTCAGACTGCGCAAACTCTCACACAGGTACCTACCTCAGCGTTCATATATTATCATGTTGTGCTTGTATGTCATTATATATATATGATCAAAATCGCTCTGTTATCATGATGTGTTGCTTTGTTAGAGTAATTAATAGTTGACAATCATTAGAGAAAACGCAGATGTCCAACCTAATCTACTCGCGATCTGCACCGAAAGTTTACATCTTAAAATTAATTTGGCGAGTGTTAACGCTTCGTTTCGGCCGACTTGTGGGGAGAAAAACATTAAACCAACCCACCCCCATCAATGTCGAGCAGCGCCATTTTGCCGGAGCAAGTGACGTGTATTGTGACCCTTCATGCGGCACCGCCTTACGTTATAAGTGGAAGTTATCTCGCGGAGCGAACTCTTCAGAGTGGAGGTAGCATTCAGGGGAAACGCGTAAAACTAGAGACCAGGGCCGCGATTTACGCATGAATTGCGGCAGTTCGAAGCCACGTAGTAGGTCATGATTTTAGTGTTTCATGGAAAAGTAGCATCCAAACATATTGATATATCTCTTGAAACGATTGTCTCCGTAAAAACGCCATGATTGGAGTCAAAATCGCAGCTATTTATATTTGCGATGATCACGCGCTCTTGTTTTGCTAACTCAGTAGGCCTCATTTCCGCTTTGAATATAATTTGAGTATCGCCACCTTCAAAAAAAGCTGCCGACTTGTTAAGCATCGAAATCGTGGCTAGCGGTCACTTCTAAATTTTATATTGAGCAACAGACAGGACGGAAAATTCTGCAATTTGGAGGATGGACACTTGGGTATTATATGAATCGGTAAAACAGCGTTAGAGGCCAGGCTGGCGGCTTCCTGTAAAGCTGGCGTCTATTGATACAAATATGGACTTTGGATGAACAAGCAGGAAACTGTACCTTTAGTAAACTTGATTGTGTTCTATCATTTATGTGACTGTTGTGCACCATCGAAACACTATTAATAGGTTTGTTCTGTATTGGGCAATTCCGCATTATAGACTTCATAAAAGGGGATGTTCTTTAGTTGTCAGCCCTACTACGAGATGTCACCTATATTGTTCACTCTCCCTTGCAGGCCTTTTACGCTGCCTTGGTTTTTGTGGCTCTGGACTCTGGCCGTCTCGTTGGCGCTGGCCATTAGGTTTGTGGCATAACACGTCATGTGTACCAGTGTGTATCACCCAATTTGTACCGGTATTTTATATATATACATGCATATATATGTTCTTTATTTGCACAATACAGACCCGGGGTCCATGAGCACCTATTCGAGTACAGCAATACAAGCGAAACTTTATTAACTTTAAACACATATCAAACTTAAACAGTCTAATCTTTATAATCTTTGTGGATTTTAAAGACGTTATGCACAATGGCTGCCTTATTTGGAATTAAGGCATTTCTAACACAAGCTTAAAGAAATCGGCATGTGTTACGTCATGTATACCGATGTGTGACGTCATGAATACCGATGTGTGACGTCATGTATACCTGTGTGTGACGTCATGTATGCCGATGTGTGTGACGTCATGTATACCGGTGTGTATGACGTCATGTCTATCTGCGTGCACCACATCATATGTGCCGGTATGTGTGACGTCATGTTTACCGGTATGTATAACATTTTTGATCCGTGTTAGTACAAGCTGTCAACTCTGTTCTAGTGTGAAGTACTCTGCGGCCTTTACCTGGGTGTTGATCTTGGTGTTGTCCGGCCGAGACATGTGGGCGATACTGCCGCAGCCCGCTACAACCAATGTAAGCTGTTGGTACTGTTATATATATATAAATATCACACGTGTTTCATATATTTTCGCACTGTATTATCCTAGGCTGCGTTAATCTAGACATTTATCAAGTAAAGTGTTATGATAACTGTTAACGTATTCTATGTCCTCTATGTTGTCCCAAGCTATGCAATGTACACGTGTGTATGGTCACCAGTCTATGCGTAATGTCGATATAGCACATCAATATTTGATCAGAACCTTTTCAGTTCATAAAATTGCCTATCAAGTTTTAAAGTTGTTGAAGTGTATTTTAGCCATGATTGTCTGTGTTATATTTTTAGACACAGTTGTTGGGTCATGTGCTGTGTCGCGGCTTGGCGCTTATTGTGGTTCCCATAGCAACGTACCTGGCGGTGTTTTACGTCCACTTGGCGGTCTTAAACAAGGCGGGACCGCATGATGACGTCATGACCAGCGCATTTCAAGCCAGTCTAGAGGTGGGTTCCAAGTGACGTCATCCTCAGACGATAAGCAGGTGACGGGTAATGACGTCATACTCATACGTCCAGCTTGTGACGGATAATGACGTCATCATGATACGACCAGCATGTGACGGGTAATGACGTCAGCTTCACACCACCAGCATGTGACTGGTAATGACGTCATCCTCATACGAGCAACATGTGACGTGTAGTGACGTCATCCTCAGACGACCAGCCTGTGACGAGTAATGACGTCATCCTCATGCGACCAGCCTGTGATGGATAATGACGTCATCCTCAGACGACCAGCCTGTGACGGGTAATGACGTCATCCTCATGCGACCAGCCTGTGACGGGTAATGACGTCATCATCAGACAACCAGCCTGTGACGGGTAAAGGCGTCATCCTCATTCAGTCATTTTTTTATCAATTTTTTTTTATTTCGGTAATTACAAATCGGTACCATATATGAACATATTACCATGACAACCAGATTCAGGGACTTGTTTGTATGGCTTGTTCCAGGGCGGTTTGTCGGCGATCACCAAGGGACAACCTCTCCAAGTGGCGTACGGCTCCCAGGTGACCTTGAGGCGCACCTTGGGACCCCAGCCGTGCTGGCTTCACTCTCACCCCCACGTGTACCCAGTCACGTACGACAGTGGCCGGGGCAGCTCCCACCAACAACAGGTCACGTGTTACACCTTCAAGGACGTAAACAACTGGTGGATTGTGAAGGACCCCAGCAGGTAGGACAGAAGATCACGGTCGAAGTCTGGCAGACCCGCGTAGCTGTCATCTATGAAATGTGTCTGTTCTGCAGTTAGAACAATTATTTTGGATTTGTGTTGAAAGTTGAAAATAAGTTAAAAATGAGTCAATGTATACTCTGTTCATGATCTGTTTTATTAACATGTCTTGTGTCTGTTATCGCTAACCTGTCAGCTGTGAAACAATAATTTTTTTTTATCGCTTACATTTAATAACATAACATAATTTGTTGGTGTACTTTCTTGTGAAACTACTGCTGGTTTAGTGATTATCGTCAATATTATAATACATTTTTGTAACGTAATACAGCTTTTTCTTCTTTGCAATTGCAAATGTTAAATCAGTGAGTCATTGTTGTGGCACAGATATTATGTATATTGTTTGTCCTTATAATTGCCAGATATTATTGTAACCTTTTCGTGCTCCAGAAACTCGTTGAGTGTGGACGAGCCCCTGCGTCCAGTGCGGCACGGGGACCTCATCCAGCTGGTGCACGGCATGACGAGTCGCGCCCTCAACAGGTCGGCACGCCTCCCTCGTGTACATAGTCACCACTATCATTCCAAGTCTTCACTTAATATACACACTGTGTAGAATTATTACCATGTACATTTCTCGGTGAAATGTGACACCCTGTGTGACAAGCGGCGTTCGATGCATTTAAACTGAGACAAACTGAAATATGTGACCCAAATACAAAAATTCAGTGACACAATGGACGAAACTTTGGCGTCAATCTCATTTTTTTTTAACTTTCGGTTCATAGAGCGTGTCTCTGAACGTGTTGATCCAAACCGCGACGACTTTCTTATTTGACTTCCGGAGCACGGTTGAGGCGGGCGATTGCCTCGGCGAGATCAGTCCCGCATCATAATATTAAACTCGGATGACGATTATTCTGAAATACGTGGGGATAACCTGTAAATATCGATGCATAATAATTATACTTTATTTATTAATATTTTACACTATTTAGAATGTGCTACTATTTCCAAATTAGGGTTAATTATATAGTGAATATGCCCGCGACAAATGGTACCTGGCGGTCGATCGTGCTCCGGCACTCCACCCTGGTGTGTTGTTATATTGCCTGGTGTCCCACCCAGTGCCTTGTTATTTATGCCTGGCCCGACCCTCTGCTCCCTGCCACAGCCACGACGTGGCGGCTCCCGTGTCCCCCCAGCACCAGGAGGTCACGTGCTACATCGACTACAATATCTCCTTCCCGACCCAGAACCTCTGGCGACTGGTAAGCCTATTGCTCCTCCCCGCGGCATGCGACGGTAATGTACACGTGTGTTAGGGCCCAAAACGTCATAGTGACGAAAACGTCAGATCACACGGTCTGAGCCATCTAAGAGCAAATGTACAGTTTCACATTGTGCCTCGATCGCAGTGTCTGTTGACGGGGGCTATGAATATATGAGGCAGTAACTCTTCAGTTTTAGATACATTTAAGTGCTTTCATAAACGATGGAATATGGGTATCGCCCCCCACCTCCCTCCGGGTCCATCCCTTGGAACCTTCTATTCCAAGAAACCTTAGATTTCCTTTTTTCCTGCGCCTTAATTCGCAAATTTTGGCCGCCAAGAGGTCTCTAATTGTCAATCAATCAATCCTTTAGCCCCGGGTGGCCCCGCCCTGTCTCATTCAGAAACGCCACGCAGGGTTGTGTGAGCGATAACCGGGATGGTTAAAATTAAATTTTAAACTGTATATTTCATTCTACCAAGGTATGACGTTTTGGTCACTAAGACGTTTTGGGTTCTAACACACGTGGAACAGATCTGAGCGCCTGTTACCAACGGCATAAGTGCCGCAAGGCTGTGGAGGTTTATAACTGGTGTAATTGTTGGAACCAAACACAAGACGTTATCCTGTTTTTGTCGTTGTCTTTGTGCTTGGTGCTTCATGAGATCTGGTCTGTACCCAGGGGGGATACTTAATACATTGCTGGGTTGTTTTTTTTGGTTGGGGGGGGGGGGGCGGGGTCCGCGGTAAAGCCCCCCAATTTTTTTTACCCCCAAAAATCGCCCGGAAGGGCGTTTTACTGCCAAAATCTGCTCGGAAGGCGTTTTTTTTCCGTTGACCCGCCCCCTCCGTATCCGCTCAATAAAGATGTCTTTTTGAGCATAAATATCCGCTCTATAGGGCTATCTTTTTGATCATAAATTTCCGCTCTATAGTTGTATCTTTTTAATCATAAATATCCGCTCTATAGGGATATCTTTTTGATCATAAATTTCCGCCCTATAGTTGTATCTTTTTAATCATAAATATCCGCTCTATAGGGATATCTTTTTGATCACAAATATCCGCTCTATAGGGGTATCTGGTTCATCGCAAATGCGCGCTCACTCAGGCATCAAGGGGCACCCGCGGACCCCCCCGCCCCACCAGATTTGTATAATAGTGCCCCCCCCCCCCCCACCCCCTTCGGATATCTGTCAATTTACTTGACCTCTATGAGATCATATCTGTCGTTGTCTTTGTTCTTGGCGCCTCATTAAAGTTTAAACTTTCAGGAGATCGTCAATCGCCAGGAAGAGGGCGCTGTTTGGAAGACGATCGAGTCCCACGTGCGTCTGGTACACGTGAACACATCACAGGCCCTCAAGGTGAGACCGCCATGGTTCTGGCACCAAACACATCATAGGCCCTCAAGGTGAGACCGCCATGGTTCTGGCACCAAACACATCACAGGCCCTCAAGGTGAGACCGCCATGGTTCTGGCACCAAACACATCACAGGCCCTCAAGGTGAGAACGCCATGGTTCTGGCACCAAACACATCACAGGCCCTCAAGGTGAGACCGCCATGGTTCTGGCACCAAACACATCGCAGGCCCTCAAGGTGAGACCGCCATGGTTCTGGCACCAAACACATCACAGGCCCTCAAGGTGAGACCGCCATGGTTCTGGCACCAAACACATCACAGGCCCTCAAGGTGAGACCGCCATGGTTCTGGCACCAAACACATCACAGGCCCTCAAGATGAGACCGCCATGGTTCTGGCAGCAAACACATCACAGGCCCTCAAGGTGAGACCGCCATGGTTCTGGCACCAAACACATCACAGGCCCTCAAGGTGAGACCGCCATGGTTCTGGCACCAAACACATCATAGGCCCTCAAGGTGAGACCGCCATGGTTCTGGCACCAAACACATCACAGGCCCTCAAGGTGAGACCGCCATGGTTGTGGCACCAAACACATCACAGGCCCTCAAGGTGAGACCGCCATGGTTCTGGCACCAAACACATCATAGGCCCTCAAGGTGAGACCGCCATGGTTCTGGCACCAAACACATCACAGGCCCTCAAGGTGAGACCGCCATGGTTCTGGCACCAAACACATCACAGGCCCTCAAGGTGAGAACGCCATGGTTCTGGCACCAAACACATCACAGGCCCTCAAGGTGAGACCGCCATGGTTCTGGCACCAAACACATCGCAGGCCCTCAAGGTGAGACCGCCATGGTTCTGGCACCAAACACATCACAGGCCCTCAAGGTGAGACCGCCATGGTTCTGGCACCAAACACATCACAGGCCCTCAAGGTGAGACCGCCATGGTTCTGGCACCAAACACATCACAGGCCCTCAAGATGAGACCGCCATGGTTCTGGCAGCAAACACATCACAGGCCCTCAAGGTGAGACCGCCATGGTTCTGGCACCAAACACATCACAGGCCCTCAAGGTGAGACCGCCATGGTTCTGGCACCAAACACATCATAGGCCCTCAAGGTGAGACCGCCATGGTTCTGGCACCAAACACATCACAGGCCCTCAAGGTGAGACCGCCATGGTTCTGGCACCAAACACATCACAGGCCCTCAAGGTGAGAACGCCATGGTTCTGGCACCAAACACATCACAGGCCCTCAAGGTGAGACCGCCATGGTTCTGGCACCAAACACATCGCAGGCCCTCAAGGTGAGACCGCCATGGTTCTGGCACCAAACACATCACAGGCCCTCAAGGTGAGACCGCCATGGTTCTGGCACCAAACACATCACAGGCCCTCAAGGTGAGACCGCCATGGTTCTGGCACCAAACACATCACAGGCCCTCAAGATGAGACCGCCATGGTTCTGGCAGCAAACACATCACAGGCCCTCAAGGTGAGACCGCCATGGTTCTGGCACCAAACACATCACAGGCCCTCAAGATGAGACCGCCATGGTTCTGGCAGCAATCACATCACAGGCCCTCAAGGTGAGACCGCCATGGTTCTGGCACCAAACACATCACAGGCCCTCAAGGTGAGACCGCCATGGTTCTGGCACCAAACACATCACAGGCCCTCAAGATGAGACCGCCATGGTTCTGGCAGCAAACACATCACAGGCCCTCAAGGTGAGACCGCCATGGTTCTGGCACCAAACACATCACAGGCCCTCAAGATGAGACCGCCATGGTTCTGGCAGCAATCACATCACAGGCCCTCAAGGTGAGACCGCCATGGTTCTGGCACCAAACACATCACAGGCCCTCAAGGTGAGACCGCCATGGTTCTGGCACCAAGCAGAACTCAGCTGCGACTGTGATCCTGGTTACTGTAGTGTCGCTGTTTATTATCAGTACCCCTATCTCCACACGATTGACATCATATAACGGCTTCACTTATGTCTGAAACCTTATAAGAAATATTGTTGTGTATGCCATATTTAGAAAACTGGCACCATATAACGGCTTCACTTATGTCTGAAACCTTATAAGAAATATTGTTGTGTATGCCATATTTAGAAGATGTGTAAACTGTTGGCATACTGACCCACAAATGATTTTGATAAAATAATGTTTTGGAGAGCGTGCCCGATATAATAATTTATGTGAAGATGGTGTCTTTATCAACAGGGAGGGTAAAGATATGAGCAATGTGTATGGGCAATATGTATACCACCTGATGTTGTAATGAATTTAGTATTTGATATTGCAATGAAAACTGTGTATATTTATAAGGCTTCCACGCTACACAGGTTCTATGTATATGCCTTCAAGTCACAGACTGTCAGCATGTGGTAGGAGCCCAACTAGTAACCATGTCGAATTCTGAAGGTATCATTTATAATAAGAGGACTATAGTTAGTTTATGGACATGTCTATGTTGTAATGCTTTGATTGAGAGGGCTATCACCCCTGAGGTCACGCTGTGGTACTACGCACTGTCCGAACTCTGCTCTTTGCGTCCATCTACAAAACTGTAACCCTTTACTCCAATAATGTGACCTTTGACCTCGTGACGTAGACGAGCGGGCGACAGCTGCCTGACTGGGGTTTCCAACAACTTGAGGTGGTGACCGACAAGGTGTACCAGCAGGAGAGTACAGTGTGGAACGTGGAGGAGCACCGGTACACCCAGTGTGAGTACTAAACCAAGACAGTGGAAGGTGGAGGAGCACCGCTACACCCAGTGTGAGTACTAAACCAAGACTGGATGGTGGAGGAGCATCGCTACACCCAGTGTGTGTACTAAACCAAGACAGTGTAAGGTGGAGGAGCACCGCTACACCCAGTGTGAGTACTAAACCAAGACAGTGGAAGGTGGAGGAGCACCGGTACACCCAGTGTGAGTACTAAACCAAGACAATGGAAGGTGGAGGAGCACCGGTACACCCAGTGTGAGTACTAAACCAAGACTGTGGAAGGTGGAGGAGCACCGCTACACCCAGTGTGAGTACTAAACCAAGACTGTGGAAGGTGGAGGAACACCGCTACACCCAGTGTGAGTACTAAACCAAGACTGGATGGTGGAGGAGCACCGCTACACCCAGTGTGTGTACTAAACCAAGACAGTGGAAGGTGGAGGAGCACCGCTACACCCAGTGTGAGTACTAAACCAAGACTGTGGAAGGTGGAGGAGCACCGCTACACCCAGTGTGAGTACTAAACCAAGACAGTGGAAGGTGGAGGAGCACCGCTACACCCAGTGTGAGTACTAAGCCAAGACTGTGGAAGGGGGAGGAGCACCGGTACACCCAGTGTGAGTACTAAACCAAGACAGTGGAAGGTGGAGGAGCACCGCTACACCCAGTGTGAGTACTAAGCCAAGACAGTGGAAGGTGGAGGAGCACCGCTACACCCAGTGTGTGTACTAAACCAAGACAGTGTAAGGTGGAGGAGCACCGCTACACCCAGTGTAAGTACTAAACCAAGACAGTGGAAGGTGGAGGAGCACCGCTACACCCAGTGTGAGTACTAAGCCAAGACAGTGGAAGGTGGAGGAGCACCGCTACACCCAGTGCGAGTACTAAACCAAGACAGTGGAAGGTGGAGGAGCACCGCTACACCCCGTGTGCGTACTAAACCAAGACTGTGGATGGTGGAGGAGCACCGCTACATCCAGTGTGAGTACTAAACCAAGACAGTGGAAGGTGGAGGAGCACCGCTACACCCAGTGTGAGTACTAAGCCAAGACAGTGGAAGGTGGAGGAGCACCGCTACACCCAGTGTGAGTACTAAACCAAGACTGTGGATGGTGGAGGAGCACCGCTACATCCAGTGTGAGTACTAAACCAAGACAGTGGAAGGTGGAGGAGCACCGCTACACCCAGTGTGAGTACTAAACCAAGACTGGTTGGTGGAGGAGCACCGCTACACCCAGTGTGAGTACTAAACCAAGACTGTGGAAGGTGGAGGAGCACAGCTACACCCAGTGTGAGTACTAAGCCAAGACAGTGGAAGGTGGAGGAGCACCGCTACACCCAGTGTGAGTACTAAACCACGACTGTGGAAGGTGGAGGAGCACCGCTACACCCAGTGTGAGTACTAAACCAAGACAGTGGAAGGTAGAGGAGCACCGCTACACCCAGTGTGAGTACTAAACCAAGACAGTGGAAGGTTTAGGAGCACCGCTACACCCAGTGTGAGTACTAAACCAAGACAGTGGAAGGTGGAAGAGCACCGCTACACCCAGTGTGAGTACTAAACCAAGACTGTGGAAGGTGGAGGAGCACCGGTACACCCAGTGTGAGTACTAAACAAAGACAGTGGAAGGTGGAGGAGCACCGCTACACCCAGTGTGAGTACTAAACAAAGACTGTGGAAGGTGGAGGAGCACCGCTACACCCAGTGTGAGTCTTAAGCCAAGACTGTGGAAGGTGGAGGAGCACCGCTACACCCAGTGTGAGTACTAAGCCAAGACTGTGGAAGGTGGAGGAGCACCGCTACACCCAGTGTGTGTACTAAACTAAGACTGTGGAAGGTGGAGGAGCACCGCTACACCCAGTGTGAGTACTAAACCAAGACTGAAAGGTGGAGGAGCATCGCTACACCCAGTGTGAGTACTAAACCAAGACTGTGGAAGGTGGAGGAGCACCGCTACACCCAGTGTGAGTACTAAACCAAGACAGTGGAAGGTAGAGGAGCACCGCTACACCCAGTGTGAGTACTAAACCAAGACAGTGGAAGGTTTAGGAGCACCGCTACACCCAGTGTGAGTACTAAACCAAGACAGTGGAAGGTGGAAGAGCACCGCTACACCCAGTGTGAGTACTAAACCAAGACTGTGGAAGGTGGAGGAGCACCGGTACACCAAGTGTGAGTACTAAGCCAAGACAGTGGAAGGTGGAGGAGCACCGCTACACCCAGTGTGAGTACTAAACCAAGACTGGATGGTGGAGGAGCACAGCTACACCCAGTGTGAGTACTAAACCAAGACAGTGGAAGGTGGAGGAGCACCGCTACACCCAGTGTGAGTACTAAACCAAGACTGTGGAAGGTGGAGGAGCACCGCTACACCCAGTGTGAGTACTAAACCAAGACTGGATGGTGGAGGAGCACAGCTACACCCAGTGTGAGTACTAAACCAAGACTGGATGGTGGAGGAGCACAGCTACACCCAGTGTGAGTACTAAACCAAGACAGTGGAAGGTGGAGGAGCACCGCTACACCCAGTGTGAGTACTAAACCAAGACTGTGGAAGGTGGAGGAGCACCGCTACACCCAGTGTGAGTACTAAGCCAAGACTGTGGAAGGTGGAGGAGCACCGCTACACCCAGTGTGAGTACTAAGCCAAGACTGTGGAAGGTGGAGGAGCACCGCTACACCCAGTGTGTGTACTAAACTAAGACTGTGGAAGGTGGAGGAGCACCGCTACACTCAGTGTGAGTACTAAACCAAGACTGAAAGGTGGAGGAGCATCGCTACACCCAGTGTGAGTACTAAACCAAGACAGTGGAAGGTGGAGGAGCACCACTACACCCAGTGTGAGTACTAAACCAAGACAGTGGAAGGTGGAAGAGCACCGCTACACCCAGTGTGAGTACTAAACCAAGACAGTGGAAGGTGGAGGAGCACCGCTACACCCAGTGTGAGTACTAAACCAAGACTGTGGAAGGTGGAGGAGCACCGCTACACCCCGTGTGAGTACTAAACCAAGACAGTGGAAGGTGGAGGAGCACCGCTACACCCAGTGTGAGTACTAAACCAAGACTGAAAGGTGGAGGAGCATCGCTACACCCAGTGTGAGTACTAAACCAAGACAGTGGAAGGTGGAGGAGCACCGCTACACCCCGTGTGAGTACTAAACCAAGACTGGATGGTGGAGGAGCACAGCTACACCCAGTGTGAGTACTAAACCAAGACAGTGGAAGGTGGAGGAGCACCGCTACACCCAGTGTGAGTACTAAACCAAGACTGTGGAAGGTGGAGGAGCACCGCTACACCCAGTGTGAGTACTAAGCCAAGACTGTGGAAGGTGGAGGAGCACCGCTACACCCAGTGTGAGTACTAAGCCAAGACTGTGGAAGGTGGAGGAGCACCGCTACACCCAGTGTGTGTACTAAACTAAGACTGTGGAAGGTGGAGGAGCACCGCTACACCCAGTGTGAGTACTAAACCAAGACTGAAAGGTGGAGGAGCATCGCTACACCCAGTGTGAGTACTAAACCAAGACTGTGGAAGGTGGAGGAGCACCGCTACACCCCGTGTGAGTACTAAACCAAGACAGTGTAAGGTGGAGGAGCACCGCTACACCCAGTGTGAGTACTAAACCAAGACTGTGGAAGGTGGAGGAGCACCGCTACACCCCGTGTGAGTACTAAACCAAGACAGTGTAAGGTGGAGGAGCACCGCTACACCCAGTGTGAGTACTAAACCAAGACAGTGGAAGGTGGAAGAGCACCGCTACACCCAGTGTGAGTACTAAACCAAGACAGTGGAAGGTGGAGGAGCACCGCTACACCCAGTGTGAGTACTAAACCAAGACAGTGGAAGGTGGAGGAGCACCGCTACACCCAGTGTGTGTACTAAACCAAGACAGTGGCAGGTGGAGGAGCACCGCTACACCCAGTGTGAGTACTAAACCAAGACTGAAAGGTGGAGGAGCATCGCTACACCCAGTGTGAGTACTAAACCAAGACAGTGGAAGGTGGAGGAGCACCGCTACACCCCGTGTGAGTACTAAACCAAGACTGGATGGTGGAGGAGCACAGCTACACCCAGTGTGAGTACTAAACCAAGACAGTTGAAGGTGGAGGAGCACCGCTACACCCAGTGTGAGTACTAAACCAAGACTGTGGAAGGTGGAGGAGCACCGCTACACCCAGTGTGAGTACTAGGCCAAGACTGTGGAAGGTGGAGGAGCACCGCTACACCCAGTGTGAGTACTAAGCCAAGACTGTGGAAGGTGGAGGAGCACCGCTACACCCAGTGTGTGTACTAAACTAAGACTGTGGAAGGTGGAGGAGCACCGCTACACCCAGTGCGAGTACTAAACCAAGACTGAAAGGTGGAGGAGCATCCCTACACCCAGTGTGAGTACTAAACCAAGACTGTGGAAGGTGGAGGAGCACCGCTACACCCCGTGTGAGTACTAAACCAAGACTGAAAGGTGGAGGAGCGCCGCTACACCCAGTGTGAGTACTAAACCAAGACTGTGGAAGGTGGAGGAGCACCGCTACACCCCGTGTGAGTACTAAACCAAGACAGTGTAAGGTGGAGGAGCACCGCTACACCCAGTGTGAGTACTAAACCAAGACAGTGGAAGGTGGAGGAGCACCGCTACACCCAGTGTGTGTACTAAACCAAGACAGTGGAAGGTGGAGGAGCACCGCTACACCCAGTGTGAGTACTAAACCAAGACTGAAAGGTGGAGGAGCATCGCTACACCCAGTGTGAGTACTAAACCAAGACAGTGGAAGGTGGAGGAGCACCGCTACACCCAGTGTGAGTACTAAACCATAACTGTGGAAGGTGGAGGAGCACCGCTACACCCCGTGTGAGTACTAAACCAAGACAGTGTAAGGTGGAGGAGCACCGCTACACCCAGTGTGAGTACTAAACCAAGACAGTGGAAAGTGGAGGAGCACCGCTACACCCAGTGTGTGTACTAAACCAAGACAGTGGAAGGTGGAGGAGCACCGCTACACCCAGTGTGAGTACTAAACCAAGACTGAAAGGTGGAGGAGCATCGCTACACCCAGTGTGAGTACTAAACCAAGACAGTGGAAGGTGGAGGAGCACCGCTACACCCCGTGTGAGTACTAAACCAAGACTGGATGGTGGAGGAGCACAGCTACACCCAGTGTGAGTACTAAACCAAGACAGTGGAAGGTGGAGGAGCACCGCTACACCCAGTGTGAGTACTAAACCAAGACTGTGGAAGGTGGAGGAGCACCGCTACACCCAGTGTGAGTACTAAGCCAAGACTGTGGAAGGTGGAGGAGCACCGCTACACCCAGTGTGTGTACTAAACTAAGACTGTGGAAGGTGGAGGAGCACCGCTACACCCAGTGTGAGTACTAAACCAAGACTGAAAGGTGGAGGAGCATCGCTACACCCAGTGTGAGTACTAAACCAAGACTGTGGAAGGTGGAGGAGCACCGCTACACCCAGTGTGAGTACTAAACCAAGACAGTGGAAGGTAGAGGAGCACCGCTACACCCAGTGTGAGTACTAAACCAAGACAGTGGAAGGTGGAGGAGCACCGCTACACCCAGTGTGAGTACTAAGCCAAGACAGTGGAAGGTGGAGGAGCACCGCTACACCCAGTGTGTGTACTAAACCAAGACAGTGTAAGGTGGAGGAGCACCGCTACACCCAGTGTAAGTACTAAACCAAGACAGTGGAAGGTGGAGGAGCACCGCTACACCCAGTGTGAGTACTAAGCCAAGACAGTGGAAGGTGGAGGAGCACCGCTACACCCAGTGCGAGTACTAAACCAAGACAGTGTAAGGTGGAGGAGCACCGCTACACCCCGTGTGCGTACTAAACCAAGACTGTGGATGGTGGAGGAGCACCGCTACATCCAGTGTGAGTACTAAACCAAGACAGTGGAAGGTGGAGGAGCACCGCTACACCCAGTGTGAGTACTAAGCCAAGACAGTGGAAGGTGGAGGAGCACCGCTACACCCAGTGTGAGTACTAAACCAAGACTGTGGATGGTGGAGGAGCACCGCTACATCCAGTGTGAGTACTAAACCAAGACAGTGGAAGGTGGAGGAGCACCGCTACACCCAGTGTGAGTACTAAACCAAGACTGGATGGTGGAGGAGCACCGCTACACCCAGTGTGAGTACTAAACCAAGACTGTGTAAGGTGGAGGAGCACAGCTACACCCAGTGTGAGTACTAAGCCAAGACAGTGGAAGGTGGAGGAGCACCGCTACACCCAGTGTGAGTACTAAACCACGACTGTGGAAGGTGGAGGAGCACCGCTACACCCAGTGTGAGTACTAAACCAAGACAGTGGAAGGTAGAGGAGCACCGCTACACCCAGTGTGAGTACTAAACCAAGACAGTGGAAGGTTTAGGAGCACCGCTACACCCAGTGTGAGTACTAAACCAAGACTGGATGGTGGAGGAGCACAGCTACACCCAGTGTGAGTACTAAACCAAGACAGTGGAAGGTGGAGGAGCACCGCTACACCCAGTGTGAGTACTAAACCAAGACTGTGGAAGGTGGAGGAGCACCGCTACACCCAGTGTGAGTACTAAGCCAAGACTGTGGAAGGTGGAGGAGCACCGCTACACCCAGTGTGAGTACTAAGCCAAGACTGTGGAAGGTGGAGGAGCACCGCTACACCCAGTGTGTGTACTAATCTAAGACTGTGGAAGGTGGAGGAGCACCGCTACACCCAGTGTGAGTACTAAACCAAGACTGAAAGGTGGAGGAGCATCGCTACACCCAGTGTGAGTACTAAACCAAGACAGTGGAAGGTGGAGGAGCACCACTACACCCAGTGTGAGTACTAAACCAAGACAGTGGAAGGTGGAAGAGCACCGCTACACCCAGTGTGAGTACTAAACCAAGACAGTGGAAGGTGGAGGAGCACCGCTACACCCAGTGTGAGTACTAAACCAAGACTGTGGAAGGTGGAGGAGCACCGCTACACCCCGTGTGAGTACTAAACCAAGACAGTGGAAGGTGGAGGAGCACCGCTACACCCAGTGTGAGTACTAAACCAAGACTGAAAGGTGGAGGAGCATCGCTACACCCAGTGTGAGTACTAAACCAAGACAGTGGAAGGTGGAGGAGCACCGCTACACCCCGTGTGAGTACTAAACCAAGACTGGATGGTGGAGGAGCACAGCTACACCCAGTGTGAGTACTAAACCAAGACAGTGGAAGGTGGAGGAGCACCGCTACACCCAGTGTGAGTACTAAACCAAGACTGTGGAAGGTGGAGGAGCACCGCTACACCCAGTGTGAGTACTAAGCCAAGACTGTGGAAGGTGGAGGAGCACCGCTACACCCAGTGTGAGTACTAAGCCAAGACTGTAGAAGGTGGAGGAGCACCGCTACACCCAGTGTGTGTACTAAACTAAGACTGTGGAAGGTGGAGGAGCACCGCTACACCCAGTGTGAGTACTAAACCAAGACTGAAAGGTGGAGGAGCATCGCTACACCCAGTGTGAGTACTAAACCAAGACTGTGGAAGGTGGAGGAGCACCGCTACACCCCGTGTGAGTACTAAACCAAGACAGTGTAAGGTGGAGGAGCACCGCTACACCCAGTGTGAGTACTAAACCAAGACTGTGGAAGGTGGAGGAGCACCGCTACACCCCGTGTGAGTACTAAACCAAGACTGGATGGTGGAGGAGCACAGCTACACCCAGTGTGAGTACTAAACCAAGACAGTTGAAGGTGGAGGAGCACCGCTACACCCAGTGTGAGTACTAAACCAAGACTGTGGAAGGTGGAGGAGCACCGCTACACCCAGTGTGAGTACTAAGCCAAGACTGTGGAAGGTGGAGGAGCACCGCTACACCCAGTGTGAGTACTAAGCCAAGACTGTGGAAGGTGGAGGAGCACCGCTACACCCAGTGTGTGTACTAAACTAAGACTGTGGAAGGTGGAGGAGCACCGCTACACCCAGTGCGAGTACTAAACCAAGACTGAAAGGTGGAGGAGCATCCCTACACCCAGTGTGAGTACTAAACCAAGACTGTGGAAGGTGGAGGAGCACCGCTACACCCGGTGTGAGTACTAAACCAAGACTGAAAGGTGGAGGAGCGCCGCTACACCCAGTGTGAGTACTAAACCAAGACTGTGGAAGGTGGAGGAGCACCGCTACACCCCGTGTGAGTACTAAACCAAGACAGTGTAAGGTGGAGGAGCACCGCTACACCCAGTGTGAGTACTAAACCAAGACAGTGGAAGGTGGAGGAGCACCGCTACACCCAGTGTGTGTACTAAACAAGACAGTGGAAGGTGGAGGAGCACCGCTACACCCAGTGTGAGTACTAAACCAAGACTGAAAGGTGGAGGAGCATCGCTACACCCAGTGTGAGTACTAAACCAAGACAGTGGAAGGTGGAGGAGCACCGCTACACCCAGTGTGAGTACTAAACCATAACTGTGGAAGGTGGAGGAGCACCGCTACACCCCGTGTGAGTACTAAACCAAGACAGTGTAAGGTGGAGGAGCACCGCTACACCCAGTGTGAGTACTAAACCAAGACAGTGGAAGGTGGAGGAGCACCGCTACACCCAGTGTGTGTACTAAACCAAGACAGTGGAAGGTGGAGGAGCACCGCTACACCCAGTGTGAGTACTAAACCAAGACTGAAAGGTGGAGGAGCATCGCTACACCCAGTGTGAGTACTAAACCAAGACAGTGGAAGGTGGAGGAGCACCGCTACACCCCGTGTGAGTACTAAACCAAGACTGGATGGTGGAGGAGCACAGCTACACCCAGTGTGAGTACTAAACCAAGACAGTGGAAGGTGGAGGAGCACCGCTACACCCAGTGTGAGTACTAAACCAAGACTGTGGAAGGTGGAGGAGCACCGCTACACCCAGTGTGAGTACTAAACCAAGACAGTGGAAGGTAGAGGAGCACCGCTACACCCAGTGTGAGTACTAAACCAAGACAGTGGAAGGTTTAGGAGCACCGCTACACCCAGTGTGAGTACTAAACCAAGACAGTGGAAGGTGGAAGAGCACCGCTACACCCAGTGTGAGTACTAAACCAAGACTGTGGAAGGTGGAGGAGCACCGGTACACCCAGTGTGAGTACTAAACCAAGACAGTGGAAGGTGGAGGAGCACCGCTACACCCAGTGTGAGTACTAAACCAAGACTGTGGAAGGTGGAGGAGCACCGCTACACCCAGTGTGAGTACTAAGCCAAGACTGTGGAAGGTGGAGGAGCACCGCTACACCCAGTGTGAGTACTAAGCCAAGACTGTGGAAGGTGGAGGAGCACCGCTACACCCAGTGTGTGTACTAAACTAAGACTGTGGAAGGTGGAGGAGCACCGCTACACCCAGTGTGAGTACTAAACCAAGACTGAAAGCTGGAGGAGCATCGCTACACCCAGTGTGAGTACTAAACCAAGACTGTGGAAGGTGGAGGAGCACCGCTACACCCAGTGTGAGTACTAAGCCAAGACTGTGGAAGGTGGAGGAGCACCGCTACACCCAGTGTGTGTACTAAACTAAGACTGTGAAAGGTGGAGGAGCACCGCTACACCCAGTGTGAGTACTAAACCAAGACTGAAAGGTGGAGGAGCATCGCTACACCCAGTGTGAGTACTAAACCAAGACTGTGGAAGGTGGAGGAGCACCGCTACACCCAGTGTGAGTACTAAACCAAGACTGAAAGGTGGAGGAGCATCGCTACACCAAGTGTGAGTACTAAGCCAAGACAGTGGAAGGTGGAGGAGCACCGCTACACCCAGTGTGAGTACTAAACCAAGACTGGATGGTGGAGGAGCACCGCTACACCCAGTGTGAGTACTAAACCAAGACTGTGGAAGGTGGAGGAGCACCGCTACACCCAGTGTGAGTACTAAACCAAGACTGGATGGTGGAGGAGCACAGCTACACCCAGTGTGAGTACTAAACCAAGACTGGATGGTGGAGGAGCACAGCTACACCCAGTGTGAGTACTAAACCAAGACTGTGGAAGGTGGAGGAGCACCGCTACACCCAGTGTGAGTACTAAGCCAAGACTGTGGAAGGTGGAGGAGCACCGCTACACCCAGTGTGAGTACTAAGCCAAGACTGTGGAAGGTGGAGGAGCACGGCTACACCCAGTGTGTGTACTAAACTAAGACTGTGGAAGGTGGAGGAGCACCGCTACACCCAGTGTGAGTACTAAACCAAGACTGAAAGGTGGAGGAGCATCGCTACACCCAGTGTGAGTACTAAACCAAGACAGTGGAAGGTGGAGGAGCACCACTACACCCAGTGTGAGTACTAAACCAAGACAGTGGAAGGTGGAAGAGCACCGCTACACCCAGTGTGAGTACTAAACCAAGACAGTGGAAGGTGGAGGAGCACCGCTACACCCAGTGTGAGTACTAAACCAAGACTGTGGAAGGTGGAGGAGCACCGCTACACCCCGTGTGAGTACTAAACCAAGACAGTGTAAGGTGGAGGAGCACCGCTACACCCAGTGTGAGTACTAAACCAAGACAGTGGAAGGTGGAGGAGCACCGCTACACCCAGTGTGTGTACTAAACCAAGACAGTGGAAGGTGGAGGAGCACCGCTACACCCAGTGTGAGTACTAAACCAAGACTGAAAGGTGGAGGAGCATCGCTACACCCAGTGTGAGTACTAAACCAAGACAGTGGAAGGTGGAGGAGCACCGCTACACCCCGTGTGAGTACTAAACCAAGACTGGATGGTGGAGGAGCACAGCTACACCCAGTGTGAGTACTAAACCAAGACAGTGGAAGGTGGAGGAGCACCGCTACACCCAGTGTGAGTACTAAACCAAGACTGTGGAAGGTGGAGGAGCACCACTACACCCAGTGTGAGTACTAAGCCAAGACTGTGGAAGGTGGAGGAGCACCGCTACACCCAGTGTGAGTACTAAGCCAAGACTGTGGAAGGTGGAGGAGCACCGCTACACCCAGTGTGTGTACTAAACTAAGACTGTGGAAGGTGGAGGAGCACCGCTACACCCAGTGTGAGTACTAAACCAAGACTGAAAGGTGGAGGAGCATCGCTACACCCAGTGTGAGTACTAAACCAAGACTGTGGAAGGTGGAGGAGCACCGCTACACCCCGTGTGAGTACTAAACCAAGACAGTGTAAGGTGGAGGAGCACCGCTACACCCAGTGTGAGTACTAAACCAAGACTGTGGAAGGTGGAGGAGCACCGCTACACCCCGTGTGAGTACTAAACCAAGACAGTGTATGGTGGAGGAGCACCGCTACACCCAGTGTGAGTACTAAACCAAGACAGTGGAAGGTGGAAGAGCACCGCTACACCCAGTGTGAGTACTAAACCAAGACAGTGGAAGGTGGAGGAGCACCGCTACACCCAGTGTGAGTACTAAACCAAGACAGTGGAAGGTGGAGGAGCACCGCTACACCCAGTGTGTGTACTAAACCAAGACAGTGGAAGGTGGAGGAACACCGCTACACCCAGTGTGAGTACTAAACCAAGACTGAAAGGTGGAGGAGCATCGCTACACCCAGTGTGAGTACTAAACCAAGACAGTGGAAGGTGGAGGAGCACCGCTACACCCCGTGTGAGTACTAAACCAAGACTGGATGGTGGAGGAGCACAGCTACACCCAGTGTGAGTACTAAACCAAGACAGTTGAAGGTGGAGGAGCACCGCTACACCCAGTGTGAGTACTAAACCAAGACTGTGGAAGGTGGAGGAGCACCGCTACACCCAGTGCGAGTACTAAGCCAAGACTGTGGAAGGTGGAGGAGCACCGCTACACCCAGTGTGAGTACTAAGCCAAGACTGTGGAAGGTGGAGGAGCACCGCTACACCCAGTGTGTGTACTAAACTAAGACTGTGGAAGGTGGAAGAGCACCGCTACACCCAGTGTGAGTACTAAACCAAGACTGTGGAAGGTGGAGGAGCACCGCTACACCCAGTGTGAGTACTAAACCAAGACAGTGGAAGGTGGAGGAGCACCGCTACACCCAGTGTGAGTACTAAACCAAGACTGTGGAAGGTGGAGGAGCACCGCTACACCCAGTGTGAGTACTAAGCCAAGACTGTGGAAGGTGGAGGAGCACCGCTACACCCAGTGTGAGTACTAAGCCAAGACTGTGGAAGGTGGAGGAGCACCGCTACACCCAGTGTGTGTACTAAACTAAGACTGTGGAAGGTGGAGGAGCACCGCTACACCCAGTGTGAGTACTAAACCAAGACTGAAAGCTGGAGGAGCATCGCTACACCCAGTGTGAGTACTAAACCAAGACTGTGGAAGGTGGAGGAGCACCGCTACACCCAGTGTGAGTACTAAGCCAAGACTGTGGAAGGTGGAGGAGCACCGCTACACCCAGTGTGTGTACTAAACTAAGACTGTGAAAGGTGGAGGAGCACCGCTACACCCAGTGTGAGTACTAAACCAAGACTGAAAGGTGGAGGAGCATCGCTACACCCAGTGTGAGTACTAAACCAAAACTGTGGAAGGTGGAGGAGCACCGCTACACCCAGTGTGAGTACTAAACCAAGACTGAAAGGTGGAGGAGCATCGCTACACCAAGTGTGAGTACTAAGCCAAGACAGTGGAAGGTGGAGGAGCACCGCTACACCCAGTGTGAGTACTAAACCAAGACTGGATGGTGGAGGAGCACAGCTACACCCAGTGTGAGTACTAAACCAAGACTGTGGAAGGTGGAGGAGCACCGCTACACCCAGTGTGAGTACTAAACCAAGACTGGATGGTGGAGGAGCACAGCTACACCCAGTGTGAGTACTAAACCAAGACTGGATGGTGGAGGAGCACAGCTACACCCAGTGTGAGTACTAAACCAAGACTGTGGAAGGTGGAGGAGCACCGCTACACCCAGTGTGAGTACTAAGCCAAGACTGTGGAAGGTGGAGGAGCACCGCTACACCCAGTGTGAGTACTAAGCCAAGACTGTGGAAGGTGGAGGAGCACCGCTACACCCAGTGTGTGTACTAAACTAAGACTGTGGAAGGTGGAGGAGCACCGCTACACCCAGTGTGAGTACTAAACCAAGACTGAAAGGTGGAGGAGCATCGCTACACCCAGTGTGAGTACTAAACCAAGACAGTGGAAGGTGGAGGAGCACCACTACACCCAGTGTGAGTACTAAACCAAGACAGTGGAAGGTGGAAGAGCACCGCTACACCCAGTGTGAGTACTAAACCAAGACAGTGGAAGGTGGAGGAGCACCGCTACACCCAGTGTGAGTACTAAACCAAGACTGTGGAAGGTGGAGGAGCACCGCTACACCCCGTGTGAGTACTAAACCAAGACAGTGTAAGGTGGAGGAGCACCGCTACACCCAGTGTGAGTACTAAACCAAGACAGTGGAAGGTGGAGGAGCACCGCTACACCCAGTGTGTGTACTAAACCAAGACAGTGGAAGGTGGAGGAGCACCGCTACACCCAGTGTGAGTACTAAACCAAGACTGAAAGGTGGAGGAGCATCGCTACACCCAGTGTGAGTACTAAACCAAGACAGTGGAAGGTGGAGGAGCACCGCTACACCCCGTGTGAGTACTAAACCAAGACTGGATGGTGGAGGAGCACAGCTACACCCAGTGTGAGTACTAAACCAAGACAGTGGAAGGTGGAGGAGCACCGCTACACCCAGTGTGAGTACTAAACCAAGACTGTGGAAGGTGGAGGAGCACCACTACACCCAGTGTGAGTACTAAGCCAAGACTGTGGAAGGTGGAGGAGCACCGCTACACCCAGTGTGAGTACTAAGCCAAGACTGTGGAAGGTGGAGGAGCACCGCTACACCCAGTGTGTGTACTAAACTAAGACTGTGGAAGGTGGAGGAGCACCGCTACACCCAGTGTGAGTACTAAACCAAGACTGAAAGGTGGAGGAGCATCGCTACACCCAGTGTGAGTACTAAACCAAGACTGTGGAAGGTGGAGGAGCACCGCTACACCCCGTGTGAGTACTAAACCAAGACAGTGTAAGGTGGAGGAGCACCGCTACACCCAGTGTGAGTACTAAACCAAGACTGTGGAAGGTGGAGGAGCACCGCTACACCCCGTGTGAGTACTAAACCAAGACAGTGTATGGTGGAGGAGCACCGCTACACCCAGTGTGAGTACTAAACCAAGACAGTGGAAGGTGGAAGAGCACCGCTACACCCAGTGTGAGTACTAAACCAAGACAGTGGAAGGTGGAGGAGCACCGCTACACCCAGTGTGAGTACTAAACCAAGACAGTGGAAGGTGGAGGAGCACCGCTACACCCAGTGTGTGTACTAAACCAAGACAGTGGAAGGTGGAGGAACACCGCTACACCCAGTGTGAGTACTAAACCAAGACTGAAAGGTGGAGGAGCATCGCTACACCCAGTGTGAGTACTAAACCAAGACAGTGGAAGGTGGAGGAGCACCGCTACTCCCCGTGTGAGTACTAAACCAAGACTGGATGGTGGAGGAGCACAGCTACACCCAGTGTGAGTACTAAACCAAGACAGTTGAAGGTGGAGGAGCACCGCTACACCCAGTGTGAGTACTAAACCAAGACTGTGGAAGGTGGAGGAGCACCGCTACACCCAGTGCGAGTACTAAGCCAAGACTGTGGAAGGTGGAGGAGCACCGCTACACCCAGTGTGAGTACTAAGCCAAGACTGTGGAAGGTGGAGGAGCACCGCTACACCCAGTGTGTGTACTAAACTAAGACTGTGGAAGGTGGAGGAGCACCGCTACACCCAGTGTGAGTACTAAACCAAGACTGAAAGGTGGAGGAGCATCGCTACACCCAGTGTGAGTACTAAACCAAGACTGTGGAAGGTGGAGGAGCACCGCTACACCCCGTGTGAGTACTAAACCAAGACTGAAAGGTGGAGGAGCGCCGCTACACCCAGTGTGAGTACTAAACCAAGACTGTGGAAGGTGGAGGAGCACCGCTACACCCCGTGTGAGTACTAAACCAAGACAGTGTAAGGTGGAGGAGCACCGCTACACCCAGTGTGAGTACTAAACCAAGACAGTGGAAGGTGGAGGAGCACCGCTACACCCAGTGTGTGTACTAAACCAAGACAGTGGAAGGTGGAGGAGCACCGCTACACCCAGTGTGAGTACTAAACCAAGACTGAAAGGTGGAGGAGCATCGCTACACCCAGTGTGAGTACTAAACCAAGACAGTGGAAGGTGGAGGAGCACCGCTACACCCAGTGTGAGTACTAAACCATAACTGTGGAAGGTGGAGGAGCACCGCTACACCCCGTGTGAGTACTAAACCAAGACAGTGTAAGGTGGAGGAGCACCGCTACACCCAGTGTGAGTACTAAACCAAGACAGTGGAAGGTGGAGGAGCACCGCTACACCCAGTGTGTGTACTAAACCAAGACAGTGGAAGGTGGAGGAGCACCGCTACACCCAGTGTGAGTACTAAACCAAGACTGAAAGGTGGAGGAGCATCGCTACACCCAGTGTGAGTACTAAACCAAGACAGTGGAAGGTGGAGGAGCACCGCTACACCCCGTGTGAGTACTAAACCAAGACTGGATGGTGGAGGAGCACAGCTACACCCAGTGTGAGTACTAAACCAAGACAGTGGAAGGTGGAGGAGCACCGCTACACCCAGTGTGAGTACTAAACCAAGACTGTGGAAGGTGGAGGAGCACCGCTACACCCAGTGTGAGTACTAAGCCAAGACTGTGGAAGGTGGAGGAGCACCGCTACACCCAGTGTGAGTACTAAGCCAAGACTGTGGAAGGTGGAGGAGCACCGCTACACCCAGTGTGTGTACTAAACTAAGACTGTGGAAGGTGGAGGAGCACTGCTACACCCAGTGTGAGTACTAAACCAAGACTGAAAGGTGGAGGAGCATCGCTACACCCAGTGTGAGTACTAAACCAAGACTGTGGAAGGTGGAGGAGCACCGCTACACCCCGTGTGAGTACTAAACCAAGACAGTGTAAGGTGGAGGAGCACCGCTACACCCAGTGTGAGTACTAAACCAAGACTGTGGAAGGTGGAGGAGCACCGCTACACCCCGTGTGAGTACTAAACCAAGACAGTGTAAGGTGGAGGAGCACCGCTACACCCAGTGTGAGTACTAAACCAAGACAGTGGAAGGTGGAAGAGCACCGCTACACCCAGTGTGAGTACTAAACCAAGACAGTGGAAGGTGGAGGAGCACCGCTACACCCAGTGTGAGTACTAAACCAAGACTGTGGAAGGTGGAGGAGCACCGCTACACCCCGTGTGAGTACTAAACCAAGACAGTGTAAGGTGGAGGAGCACCGCTACACCCAGTGTGAGTACTAAACCAAGACAGTGGAAGGTGGAGGAGCACCGCTACACCCAGTGTGTGTACTAAACCAAGACAGTGGAAGGTGGAGGAGCACCGCTACACCCAGTGTGAGTACTAAACCAAGACTGAAAGGTGGAGGAGCATCGCTACACCCAGTGTGAGTACTAAACCAAGACAGTGGAAGGTGGAGGAGCACCGCTACACCCCGTGTGAGTACTAAACCAAGACTGGATGGTGGAGGAGCACAGCTACACCCAGTGTGAGTACTAAACCAAGACAGTTGAAGGTGGAGGAGCACCGCTACACCCAGTGTGAGTACTAAACCAAGACTGTGGAAGGTGGAGGAGCACCGCTACACCCAGTGTGAGTACTAAGCCAAGACTGTGGAAGGTGGAGGAGCACCGCTACACCCAGTGTGAGTACTAAACCAAGACTGAAAGGTGGAGGAGCATCGCTACACCCAGTGTGAGTACTAAACCAAGACTGTGGAAGGTGGAGGAGCACCGCTACACCCCGTGTGAGTACTAAACCAAGACTGAAAGGTGGAGGAGCGCCGCTACACCCAGTGTGAGTACTAAACCAAGACTGTGGAAGGTGGAGGTGCACCGCTACACCCCGTGTGAGTACTAAACCAAGACAGCGTAAGGTGGAGGAGCACCGCTACACCCAGTGTGAGTACTAAACCAAGACAGTGGAAGGTGGAGGAGCACCGCTACACCCAGTGTGTGTACTAAACCAAGACAGTGGAAGGTGGAGGAGCACCGCTACACCCAGTGTGAGTACTAAACCAAGACTGAAAGGTGGAGGAGCATCGCTACACCCAGTGTGAGTACTAAACCAAGACAGTGGAAGGTGGAGGAGCACCGCTACACCCAGTGTGAGTACTAAACCAAGACTGTGGAAGGTAGAGGAGCACCGCTACACCCCGTGTGAGTACTAAACCAAGACAGTGTAAGGTGGAGGAGCACCGCTACACCCAGTGTGAGTACTAAACCAAGACAGTGGAAGGTGGAGGAGCACCGCTACACCCAGTGTGTGTACTAAACCAAGACAGTGGAAGGTGGAGGAGCACCGCTACACCCAGTGTGAGTACTAAACCAAGACTGAAAGGTGGAGGAGCATCGCTACACCCAGTGTGAGTACTAAACCAAGACTGTGGAAGGTGGAGGAGCACCGCTACACCCCGTGTGAGTACTAAACCAAGACAGTGTAAGGTGGAGGAGCACCGCTACACCCAGTGTGAGTACTAAACCAAGACAGTGGAAGGTGGAGGAGCACCGCTACACCCAGTGTGTGTACTAAACCAAGACAGTGGAAGGTGGAGGAGCACCGCTACACCCAGTGTGAGTACTAAACCAAGACTGAAAGGTGGAGGAGCATCGCTACACCCAGTGTGAGTACTAAACCAAGACAGTGGAAGGTGGAGGAGCACCGCTACACCCCGTGTGAGTACTAAACCAAGACTGGATGGTGGAGGAGCACAGCTACACCCAGTGTGAGTACTAAACCAAGACAGTTGAAGGTGGAGGAGCACCGCTACACCCAGTGTGAGTACTAAACCAAGACTGTGGAAGGTGGAGGAGCACCGCTACACCCAGTGTGAGTACTAAGCCAAGACTGTGGAAGGTGGAGGAGCACCGCTACACCCAGTGTGAGTACTAAGCCAAGACTGTGGAAGGTGGAGGAGCACCGCTACACCCAGTGTGTGTACTAAACTAAGACTGTGGAAGGTGGAGGAGCACCGCTACACCCAGTGTGAGTACTAAACCAAGACTGAAAGGTGGAGGAGCACCGCTACACCCAGTGTGAGTACTAAACCAAGACTGTGGAAGGTGGAGGAGCACCGCTACACCCCGTGTGAGTACTAAACCAAGACTGAAAGGTGGAGGAGCGCCGCTACACCCAGTGTGAGTACTAAACCAAGACTGTGGAAGGTGGAGGAGCACCGCTACACCCCGTGTGAGTACTAAACCAAGACAGTGTAAGGTGGAGGAGCACCGCTACACCCAGTGTGAGTACTAAACCAAGACAGTGGAAGGTGGAGGAGCACCGCTACACCCAGTGTGTGTACTAAACCAAGACAGTGGAAGGTGGAGGAGCACCGCTACACCCAGTGTGAGTACTAAACCAAGACTGAAAGGTGGAGGAGCATCGCTACACCCAGTGTGAGTACTAAACCAAGACAGTGGAAGGTGGAGGAGCACCGCTACACCCCGTGTGAGTACTAAACCAAGACTGGATGGTGGAGGAGCACAGCTACACCCAGTGTGAGTACTAAACCAAGACAGTGGAAGGTGGAGGAGCACCGCTACACCCAGTGTGAGTACTAAACCAAGACTGTGGAAAGTGGAGGAGCACCGCTACACCCAGTGTGAGTACTAAGCCAAGACTGTGGAAGGTGGAGGAGCACCGCTACACCCAGTGTGAGTACTAAGCCAAGACTGTGGAAGGTGGAGGAGCACCGCTACACCTAGTGTGTGTACTAAACTAAGACTGTGGAAGGTGGAGGAGCACCGCTACACCCAGTGTGAGTACTAAACCAAGACTGAAAGGTGGAGGAGCATCGCTACACCCAGTGTGAGTACTAAACCAAGACAGTGGAAGGTGGAGGAGCACCACTACACCCAGTGTGAGTGCTAAACCAAGACAGTGGAAGGTGGAAGAGCACCGCTACACCCAGTGTGAGTACTAAACCAAGACAGTGGAAGGTGGAGGAGCACCGCTACACCCAGTGTGAGTACTAAACCAAGACTGTGGAAGGTGGAGGAGCACCGCTACACCCCGTGTGAGTACTAAACCAAGACAGTGTAAGGTGGAGGAGCACCGCTACACCCAGTGTGAGTACTAAACCAAGACAGTGGAAGGTGGAGGAGTACCGCTACACCCAGTGTGTGTACTAAACCGAGACAGTGGAAGGTGGAGGAGCACCGCTACACCCAGTGTGAGTACTAAACCAAGACTGAAAGGTGGAGGAGCATCGCTACACCCAGTGTGAGTACTAAACCAAGACAGTGGAAGGTGGAGGAGCACCGCTACACCCAGTGTGAGTACTAAACCAAGACAGTGGAAGGTAGAGGAGCACCGCTACACCCAGTGTGAGTACTAAACCAAGACTGTGGAAGGTGGAGGAGCACCGCTACACCCAGTGTGAGTACTAAACCAAGACTGAAAGGTGGAGGAGCATCGCTACACCCAGTGTGAGTACTAAACCAAGACAGTGGAAGGTGGAGGAGCACCGCTACACCCAGTGTGAGTACTAAACCAAGACAGTGGAAGGTAGAGGAGCACCGCTACACCCAGTGTGAGTACTAAACCAAGACTGTGGAAGGTGGAGGAGCACCGCTACACCCAGTGTGAGTACTAAACCAAGACAGTGGAAGGTGGAGGAGCACCGCTACACCCAGTGTGAGTACTAAACCAAGACTGAAAGGTGGAGGAGCATCGCTACACCCAGTGTGGGTACTAAACCAAGACTGAAAGGTGGAGGAGCATCGCTACACCCAGTGTGAGTACTAAACCAAGACAGTGGAAGGTGGAGGAGCACCGCTACACCCAGTGTGAGTACTAAACCAAGACAGTGGAAGGTGGAGGAGCACCGCTACACCCAGTGTGAGTACTAAACCAAGACTGAAAGGTGGAGGAGCATCGCTACACCCAGTGTGGGTACTAAACCAAGACAGTGGAAGGTGGAGGAGCACCGCTACACCCAGTGTGAGTACTAAACCAAGACAGTGGAAGGTGGAGGAGCACCGCTACACCCAGTGTGAGTACTAAACCAAGACTGAAAGGTGGAGGAGCATCGCTACACCCAGTGTGGGTACTAAACCAAGACAGTAGAAGGTGGAGGAGCACCACTACACCCAGTGTGAGTACTAAACCAAGACAGTGGAAGGTGGAAGAGCACCGCTACACCCAGTGTGAGTACTAAACCAAGACAGTGGAAGGTGGAGGAGCACCGCTACACCCAGTGTGAGTACTAAACCAAGACTGTGGAAGGTGGAGGAGCACCGCTACACCCCGTGTGAGTACTAAACCAAGACAGTGTAAGGTGGAGGAGCACCGCTACACCCAGTGTGAGTACTAAACCAAGACAGTGGAAGGTGGAGGAGCACCGCTACACCCAGTGTGTGTACTAAACCAAGACAGTGGAAGGTGGAGGAGCACCGCTACACCCAGTGTGAGTACTAAACGAAGACAGTGGAAGGTGGAGGAGCACCGCTACACCCAGTGTGAGCACTAAGCCAAGACTGTGGAAGGTGGAGGAGCAACGCTACACCCAGTGTGAGTACTAAACCAAGACTGTGGAAGGTGGAGGAGCACCGCTAAAAAAATTGGCCTTTGAGCTCCATGTGGTACAATCATCATCGACTTCTCAATGCATGAAAGTCCGTCTGTGATGGCAAATACTGTTCACGATATTTACCATTCATAGAACATTATCCGCTTGATGCGATCACCCCTAACATTCAGTGTTTTAAAGCTGTTCTTTGACTATCGTTTCACCATTACTGGCCATCTAAGGGCTTTACTGATGGCTACATGATATGCTACCTTTGCAATAGTTTACAAAGTTTTGCATTATTTATTTCTTCGACATGCGATTGCATACTTACATGACATAGCCTTACAGTCTGAAAGGTTGTTAAACCCCAATGAACAGACATTTTCTTTGTGTAGTTGATCACGTGATTCACGTGTTGTTGCATATGTAGTCAGTAAGTTATTATAAATTATCCTTCAATACAAGAACATATTAACGGTGTTATAAATCACAATAAACTGGGTCCAAGATCACTTACCAATGGTATTATTGTAGACTTGTGAAGAATGTCGATGGCGCTGACGAAAAAACGACGGCAATCTAAACTTCATACATCGCCACTGTACCTAATTATATTTATCAACAAAATCATGGAGCTTTGTTCTACATCGATATTGGGAATATATATGTTATGGGCGTCTGTCTAAAGTAAGGAATTGTCTGTCAGTCTGTCGACCTACGTCGTTCCGTACTTGTCAAAGTTCAATCAGTCACTGTCGCTGTTTCGCGCCGAAACCCCTTGCGTCCCCCTAGTCACGTGATTCCGACCAACCCCGGACCCTTATTTGCATAGTCGTGTATTTCCGGACGTTCTACATTCCCCGCGTTTACTCCACAGCTAACGATGAGACGGCCCGAGGCCGCGAGCTGAGTCAGGCACAGATGATACCTCTCAGGCCAGTGGAACTCGGCTTCTTCACCAAATTCTGGGAATTGCAGGTAAAATGGTCTATTAATTATCGTCTGTTGTATGTTTGGCTTCGATATTTTGTATATATATATATGTTATACAATTGTATGTGTAATGGGCAGTGGCTGGCAGTGTCAGTATTCAGTTTATTGTGAAGGAAGGCAAGAATGGTGCGACATTAGCTCATTGATGCAACTGGTTCAATCATGACTGAATTCAAGAGCCATAACCCGGTAAACAGAAGGCTCTAACCATCAGCTATTCAAAAGCATGATGTTGTAAATTAAACTTAATTGTTTCCTATCATATCTTCCCAGGTTCTATTAGTAGGCCAGCGTTTTGTGCAATGCTATATCTCTACCGGACCTTTATTGAAGAAAAAGCAGGGATGAACGAATTATTTATTGGTCATGTCTTGACAAACACCTGAGACCACTAAGTTATATTCTCACACCAACAATGGCTTTACAGATAGAACGCTCTGAACATTTTAACACACAGGTTGACAGTTTCGGGCGATTTTTAATTATTTTTAGATATTTGGTAAATATCTTTTAACAGCCATATATACTAATACTTTATCTGTATTGTTGACAACTTTTGCTTGGTTTTGCAATAGGTTGTAATATTCAATATCAATGTTTTCACAGCCGAAACTAAACCTGCCTATATTAATTTAGGCTAAATGTACATTGAATCTATCACGGCTCGCTCAGTACGATAATCTCGTTGTGCATATTTGTGAATCGTTGTGAATCGTTGTGAATCATTGTGAATCGTTGCGTCCAGGTGAAGATGTTAACGGTGGACAAGGATGTGGCTCCAGATCACCGCTATAGCTCCGGGCCGGCCGAATGGCCTCTCGGAGACTCGAACATTGCCTACTGGTACGACCCCAGCACCAGGGTGAGTCCCTCCGAACATTGACAAATAGACCCCAGCAGCAGGGTGAGTCCCTCCGAACGTTGACAAATAGACCCCAGCACCAGGGTGAGTCCCTCCGAACATTGACAAATAGACCCCAGCACCAGGGTGAGTCCCTCCGAACGTTGACAAATAGACCCCAGCAGCAGGGTGAGTCCCTTCGAACATTGACAAATAGACCCCAGCACCAGGGTGAGTCCCTCCGAACATTGACAAATAGACCCCAGCAGCAGGGTGAGTCCCTCCGAACATTGACAAATAGACCCCAGCAGCAGGGTGAGTCCCTTCGAACATTGACAAATAGACCCCAGCGCCAAAGTGAGTCCCTCCGAACATTGACAAATAGACCCCAGCACCAAGGTGAGTCCCTCCGAACATTGACAAATAGACCCCAGCAGCAGGGTGAGTCCCTTCGAACATTGACAAATAGACCCCAGCACCAAGGTGAGTCCCTCCGAACATTGACAAATAGACCCCAGCAGCAGGGTGAGTCCCTTCGAACATTGACAAATAGACCCCAGCGCCAAAGTGAGTCCCTCCGAACATTGACAAATAGACCCCAGCACCAAGGTGAGTCCCTCCGAACATTGACAAATAGACCCCAGCACCAAGGTGAGTCCCTCCGAACGTTGACAAATAGACCCCAGCACCAAGGTGAGTCCCTCCGAACATTGACAAATAGACCCCAGCACCAGGGTAAGTCCCTCCGAACGTTGACAAATAGACCCCAGCACCAGGGTGAGTCCCTCCGAACATTGACAAATAGACCCCAGCAGCAGGGTGAGTCCCTCCGAACATTGACAAATAGACCCCAGCACCGGGGTGAGTGTCGCTCCCAGCATTGACAGTTAGACCCCAGCACCAGGGTGAGTGTCGCTCCCAGCATTGACAAATAGACCCCAGCACCAGGGTGAGTGTCGCTCCCAGCAATGACAAATAGACCCCAGCACCGGGGTGAGTGTCGCTCCCAAGATTGACAATTACACCCCAGCACCAGGGTGAGTGTCGCTCCCAGCATTGACAAATAGACTCTAGCACCAGGGTGAGTGTCGCTCCCAGCATTGACAAATAGACTCTAGCATCAGGGTGAGTGTCGCTCCCAGCATTGACAATTAGACCCTAGCACCAGGGTGAGTGTCGCACCCGTCAATAACAAACCGTCCTCAGACCAGGGTGAGTGTCGCTCCCAGCAATGACAAACCGTCCTCAGACCAGGGTGAATGTCGCTCCCAGCAATGACAAATAGGCTTCATGCATATACCAGGGTAAGTGTCCAGTGACCAGGGAAGAGCCTGAACTGCCCGTTTATGGAGAAACAATGGATCGGTTGTCTGTAGCCAATAGTGTATAGCACATACCGCTGAACACATCTGAACAACATGTAATAGAGGCGTAGCATTTTAATCCTTTATATATCCCATATGTATGCCCTTACTGTAACTTTTATTGTATTTTAATATACACGATCCGAACCTCTAAAAACTGAATGTGCTTTGGATGGTTATGTATTCCTGGTTTTCGATTTATCAAGATTTAAGTGCGGAATAAACAATGATAATCGGAACCTATACAAAATGTCGGATAATGATAACATATCGGTATATATAGTGTTTGGCTTACCGAGGTCCTGCTGTTTATGTATATTTTGTAGTTTCCTGATTTGGATATTTGGTTGTTGTTGTTGATCATGCTGTGGTTGTGTCTGCAGTGCCAGGTTCACCTGGTGGGTAACCCCGTGCTGTGGTACGGAGGGACCTGTGCCGTCCTGCTGTACTCCGCTCTCCTCACCCTCTACCTGCTGAGGAGACAGCGCCACTGCCATGACGTCACGCAAGGTAAGGCCTCATAGTCCAGACACGGTAAGGTCTATAGCGTGGTTGTCTGACCCTATCAGGTCTATAACAGGGTTGTCTGAAGGAAACCGTGACACTATCAGGTCTTTCAGAGTTGTCTGACACTACCAGGTCTATAGCAGGTTGCCTGACACTTATCAGGTCTATAGCAGGGTTGTCTGAGACTACCAGGTCTATAGCAGGAAACCGTGACACTATTAGGTCTATAGCAGGGTTGTCCGACACTATCAGGTCTATAGCAAAGTTGTCTTACACTATCAGGTCTATAGCAGAGTTGTCTGACACTATCAGGTCTATATCAAAGTTGTCTTACACTATCAGGTCTATAGCAGGGTTGTCTGACACTATCAGGTCTATAGCAGAGTTGTCTTACACTATCAGGTCTATAGCAGGAAACCGTGACACTATCAGGTCTATAGCAGGATTGTCTTACACTATCAGGTCTATAGCAGGAAACCGTGACACTATCAGGTCTATAGTAGGGTTGTCTGACACTATCAGGTCTATAGCAGGGTTGTCTGGCACTATCAGATCTATATCAGGGTTGTCTTACACTATCAGGTCTATAGCAGGGTTGTCTGACACTATCAGGTCTATAGCAGGGTTGTCTGACACTATCAGGTCTATAGCAGAGTTGTCTTACACTATCAGGTCGATAGCAGGAAACCGTGACACTATCAGGTCTATAGTAGGGTTGTCTGACACTATCAGGTCTATAGCAGGGTTGTCTGGCACTATCAGATCTATATCAGGGTTGTCTTACACTATCAGGTCTATAGCAGGGTTGTCTGACACTATCAGGTCTATAGCAGGTTGTCTGACACTATCAGGTCTATAGCAGAGTTGTCTTACACTATCAGGTCTATAGCAGGGTTGTCTGACACTATCAGGTCTATAGCAGAGTTGTCTTACACTATCAGGTCTATAGCAGGAAACCGTGACACTATCAGGGCTATAGTAGGGTTGTCTGACACTATCAGGTCTATAGCAGGGTTGTCTGGCACTATCAGATCTATATCAGGGTTGTCTTACACTATCAGGTCTATAGCAGGGTTGTCTGACACTATCAGGTCTATAGCAGGGTTGTCTGACACTATCAGGTCTATAGCAGAGTTGTCTTACACTATCAGGTCTATAGCAGGAAACCGTGACACTATCAGGTCTATAGCAGGGTTGTCTTACACTATCAGGTCTATAGCAGGATTGGCTGACACTACAACGTATGTAATTGTTTGACGCCGGTTTTCACATGTTCATATATTTCTGTTGCAGTGTGTGTATTATACCTATCGCATGATGTGATTGTAACTTAGTTTCCCCTTCAGCCGAGTGGGGGCGCTTCACAGACGCCGGAAGTATCTTCCTGGGCGGCTACCTGCTTCACTACGTGCCGTACTGGCTGACGGACCGCCCCCTGTTCCTGCACCACTACCTGCCAGCCCTCTACCACCAACTCCTGCTGTTAGCCGCCCTGGCTGAACACCTGCACCACGTCATTGGGTGAGTGTACAACACCTGTAGCACGTCATTGGGTGGGTGTACATCACCTGTAGCAGGTCATTGGGTGAGTGTACAACACCTGCACCACGTCATTGGGTGAGTGTACAACACCTGCACCACGTCATTGGGTGAGTGTACAACACCTGTAGCACGTCATTGGGTGAGTGTACAACACCTGCACCACGTCATTGGGTGAGTGTACAACACCTGCACCACGTCATTGGGTGAGTGTACAACACCTGTAGCACGTCATTGGGTGAGTGTACAACACCTGCACCACGTCATTGGGTGAGTGTACAACACCTGCACCACGTCATTGGGTGAGTGTACAACACCTGCACCACGTCATTTAGTGAGTGTACAACACCTGCACCACGTCATTGGGTGAGTGTACATCACCTGCACCACGTGATTCATTGGGTGAGTGTACAACACATGCACCACGTGACTTACTGGGTGAGTGTACAACACCTGCACCACGCCATTGGGTGAGTGTACAACACCTGTAGCACGTCATTGGGTGAGTGTACAACACCTGCACCACGTCATTGGGTGGGTGTACATCACCTGTAGCAGGTCATTGGGTGAGTGTACAACACCTGCACCACGTCATTGGGTGAGTGTACAACACCTGTAGCACGTCATTGGGTGAGTGTACAACACCTGCACCACGTCATTGGGTGAGTGTACAACACCTGCACCACGTCATTGGGTAAGTGTACAACACCTGCACCACGTCATTTAGTGAGTGTACAACACCTGCACCACGTCATTGGGTGAGTGTACAACACCTGCACCACGTCATTTAGTGAGTGTACAACACCTGCACCACGTCATTGGGTGAGTGTACATCACCTGCACCACGTGACTCATTGGGTGAGTGTACAACACCTGCACCACGTGATTCATTGGGTGAGTGTACAACACATGCACCACGTCATTGGGTGAGTGTACAACACCTGCACCACGTGACTCATTGGGTGAGTGTACAACACATGCACCACGTGACTCATTGGGTGAGTGTACAACACCTGCACCACGTGACTCATTGGGTGAGTGTACATCACCTGCACCACGTGACTCATTGGGTGAGTGTATAACACCTGCACCACGTGACTCATTGGGTGAGTGTACAACACCTGCACCATGTGACTCATTGGGTGAGTGTACAACACCTGCACCACGTGATTCATTGGGTGAGTGTACAACACATTCACCACGTGACTTACTGGGTGAGTGTACAACACATGCACCACGTCATTGGGTGAGTGTACATCACCTGCACCACGTCATTGGATGACTGTACAACACCTGCACCACGTCATTGGGTGACTGTACATCACCTGCACCACGTCATTGGGTGAGTGTATAACACCTGCACCACGTCATTGGGTGAGTGTATAACACCTGCACCTCGTGACTCATTGGGTGAGTGTACAACACCTGCACCACGTGACTCATTGGGTGAGTGTACAACACATGCACCACGTCATTGGGTGAGTGTACATCACCTGCACCACGTCATTGGATGACTGTACAACACCTGCACCACGTCATTGGATGACTGTAATCACCTGCACCACGTCATTGGGTGAGTGTACAACACCTGCACCACGTCATTGGGTGAGTGTACATCACCTGCACCACGTGACTCATTGGGTGAGTGTACAACACCTGCACCACGTGACTCACTGGGTGAGTGTACAACACCTGCACCACGTCATTGGGTGAGTGTACAACACTTGCACAACGTACACCTGCAACTGTTTAAGACTTGTATAGATGCTAATCAATATGATTATATGTCTGAGTTGGCCTGCAGTGTGTGTTTGACCTGTTCACCCTGAGTTGGCCTACAGAGTGTGTTTGACGTGTTCACCCTGAGTTGGCCTACAGTGTGTGTTTGACGTGTTCACCCTGAGTTGGCCTACAGTGTGTGTTTGACCTGTTCACCCTGAGTTGGCCTACAGTGTGTGTTTGACCTGTTCACCCTGAGTTGGCCTACAGTGTGTGTTTGACCCCCACAGGTGGACGGCTGGGCGCCGTTTGTACACCCTGGCTGCGGCTGGAGCGCTCGCCGGCGCCGCGCACCTCTTCCTCGCTCTCCGCGGCCTCAGTTTTGGCGCCAAATCCCTCTCCGCAGACGACATTCAGCGTTTGAGATGGAAGGAATCATGGGACTTAATCGTACAGCCAAACATGCGGTGACCCGGGGATTTGGGGACACTGTGACACTGTGACCCGGTGACCTGGTCACCTAGTAACCCGGTGATCTGCCGACTCGGTTATCGGTTCCGGATTGCTCCAGGTCATTGATGCTGGTGACGTCATCGCAGCCATTGGGCATCAAGATTTACATCAAGTTATGGTTCCCTGCTAATGTGGCAAATATGCAGCTATTAATATGTAAATGAAATGTTGGTGAGTGAGTTGCTATGTTGAGAGGTGTCTGCGGATTGATAATGAGGTATTGACATAGTGTTCATAATGCTGGTCAGCTGAGGTATGTGTAACTTTTATTTTTACTTTACATGTTAGTGGGGCTTTTGGCGTGTTTTTGCCTAAGCTGTTTACGTTTTTTTGTAAGAGGATGGCGTGAAATAAAACTTGTGAAATGCTACATACTCATGCGCTCTTTGTAGTATGTCAAACAAACAGCTGGAATGCTGCCCTTGAGCGGCTGTATGAACGCGTTATGATGAGTTCTGTGTGACAGCGGCTGTATGGACGTGTTATGATGAGTCCTGTGTGTGACTGAGCGGCTGTATGGACGCGTTGTGATGAGTTCTGTGTGACAGCGGCTGTATGGACGTGTTTGATGAGTCCTGTGTGTGACTGAGCGGCTGTATGGACGCGTTATGATGAGTTCTGTGTGTGACTGAGCGGCCGTATTGACGCGTTATGATGAGTTCTGTGTCTGAGCGGCTGTATGGACGCGTTTTGTTGAGTTATGTGTCTAACTAAGCGGCTGTATTGACGCGTTACGATGAGTTCTGTGTCTGAGCGGCTGTATGGACGCGTTTTGTTGAGTTATGTGTCTAACTAAGCGGCTGTATGGACGCGTGACGATGAGTTCTGTGTGTGACTGAGCGGCTGTATGGACGCGTGACGATGAGTTCTGTGTGTGACTGAGCGGCTGTACGACGCGTGACGATGAGTTCTGTGTCTGAGCGGCTGTATGGACGCGTTGTGATGAGTTCTGTGTCTGAGCGGCTGTATGGACGCGTTTTGTTGAGTTATGTGTCTAACTAAGCGGCTGTATGGACGCGTGACGATGAGTTCTGTGTGTGACTGAGCGGCTGTATGGACGCGTTACGATGAGTTCTGTGTGACAGCGGCTGTATGGACGCGTTTTGTTGAGTTATGTGTCTAACTAAGCGGCTGTATGGACGCGTGACGATGAGTTCTGTGTGTGACTGAGCGGCTGTACAGACGCGTTATGATGAGTTCTGTGTGACAGCGGCTGTACAGACGCGTTATGATGAGTTCTGTGTCTGAGCGGCTGTATGGACGCGTTTTGTTGAGTTCTGTGTCTGACTAAGCGGCTGTATGGACGCGTTTTGTTGAGTTATGTGTCTGACTAAGCGGCTGTATGGACGCGTTACGATGAGTTCTGTGTGTGACTGAGCGGCTGTATGGACGCGTTATGATGAGTTACGTGTCTGACTGAGCGGCTGTATGGACGCGTTTTGTTGAGTTATGTGTCTGACTAAGCGGCTGTATGGACGCGTTATGATGAGTTCTGTGTGACAGCGGCTGTATGGACGCGTTTTGTTGAGTTATGTGTCTGACTGAGCGGCTGTATGGACGCGTTATGATGAGTTCTGTGTGACAGCGGCTGTATGGACGCGTTTTGTTGAGTTATGTGTCTGACTAAGCGGATGTATGGACGCGTTTTGTTGAGTTATGTGTCTGACTAAGCGGCTGTGTGGACGCGTGACGATGAGTTCTGTGTGACAGCGGCTGTATGGACGCGCTATGATGAGTTACGTGTCTGACTGAGCGGCTGTATGGACGCGTTTTGTTGAGTTATGTGTCTGACTGAGCGGCTGTATGGACGCGTTACGAGGAGTTCTGTGTGTGACTGAGCGGCTGTATGGACGCATTATGATGAGTTCTGTGTGACAGCGGCTGTATGGACGCGTTTTGTTGAGTTATGTGTCTGACTAAGCGGCTGTATGGACGCGTTTTGTTGAGTTATGTGTCTGACTAAGCGGCTGTATGGACGCGTTACGAGGAGTTCTGTGTGTGACTGAGCGGCTGTATGGACGCGTTATGATGAGTTATGTGTCTGACTGAGCGGCTGTATGGACGCGTTATGATGAGTTCTGTGTCTGAGCGGCTGTATGGACGCGTTATGATGAGTTCTGTGTGACAGCGGCTGTATGGACGCGTTATGATGAGTTCTGTGTCTGAGCGGCTGTATGGACGCGTTATGATGAGTTTTGTGTGAGATTGAGCGTCTGTATGGACGCGTTATGATGAGTTCTGTGTCTGAGCGGCTGTATGGACGCGTTTTGTTGAGTTATGTGTCTAACTAAGCGGCTGTATGGACGCGTGACGATGAGTTCTGTGTGTGACTGAGCGGCTGTATGGACGCGTGACGATGAGTTCTGTGTGTGACTGAGCGGCTGTATGGACGCGTGACGATGAGTTCTGTGTGTGACTGAGCGGCTGTATGGACGCGTTATGATGAGTTCTGTGTGACAGCGGCTGTATGGACGCGTTATGATGAGTTTTGTGTGAGATTGAGCGTCTGTATGGACGCGTTATGATGAGTTCTGTGTCTGAGCGGCTGTATGGACGCGTTATGATGAGTTCTGTGTCTGAGCGGCTGTATGGACGCGTTATGATGAGTTATGTGCGTGACTGAGCGGCTGTATGGACGCGTTATGATGAGTTCTGTGTGTGACTGAGCGGCTGTATGGACGCGTTATGGTGAGTTATGTGTGTGACTGAGCGGATGTATGGACGCGTTATGATGAGTTCTGTGTGTGACTGAGAGGCTGTATGGACGCGTTATGATGAGTTCTGTGTGTGACTGAGCGGCTGCATAGACGCGTTATGATCAGTTCTGTCTGACTGAGCGGCTGTATGGACGCGTTATGGTGAGTTCTGTCTGACTGAGCGGCCGTATTGACGCGTTACGATGAGTTCTGTGTGTGACTGAGCGGCTGTATGGACGCGTTACGATGAGTTCTGTGTGACAGCGGCTGTATGGACGCGTTTTGTTGAGTTATGTGTCTAACTAAGCGGCTGTATGGACGCGTGACGATGAGTTCTGTGTGTGACTGAGCGGCTGTACAGACGCGTTATGATGAGTTCTGTGTGACAGCGGCTGTACAGACGCGTTATGATGAGTTCTGTGTCTGAGCGGCTGTATGGACGCGTTTTGGTGAGTTCTGTGTCTGACTAAGCGGCTGTATGGACGCGTTACGATGAGTTCTGTGTGTGACTGAGCGGCTGTATGGACGCGTTACGATGAGTTCTGTGTGACATCGGCTGTATGGACGCGTTTTGTTGAGTTATGTGTCTAACTAAGCGGCTGTATGGACGCGTGACGATGAGTTCTGTGTGTGACTGAGCGGCTGTACAGACGCGTTATGATGAGTTCTGTGTGACAGCGGCTGTACAGACGCGTTATGATGAGTTCTGTGTCTGAGCGGCTGTATGGACGCGTTTTGTTGAGTTCTGTGTCTGACTAAGCGGCTGTATGGACGCGTTACGATGAGTTCTGTGTGTGACTGAGCGGCTGTATGGACGCGTTACGATGAGTTCTGTGTGACAGCGGCTGTATGGACGCGTTTTGTTGAGTTATGTGTCTGACTAAGCGGCTGTATGGACGCGTGACGATGAGTTCTGTGTGACAGCGGCTGTATGGACGCGTTTTGTTGAGTTATGTGTCTGACTAAGCGGCTGTATGGACGCGTGACGATGAGTTCTGTGTGACAGCGGCTGTATGGACGCGTTACGATGAGTTCTGTGACTGAGCGGCTGTATGGACGCGTTATGATGAGTTACGTGTCTGACTGAGCGGCTGTATGGACGCGTTTTGTTGAGTTATGTGTCTGACTAAGCGGTTGTATGGACGCGTTATGATGAGTTCTGTGTGACAGCGGCTGTATGGACGCGTTTTGTTGAGTTATGTGTCTGACTGAGCGGCTGTATGGACGCGTTATGATGAGTTCTGTGTGACAGCGGCTGTATGGACGCGTTTTGTTGAGTTATGTGTCTGACTAAGCGGCTGTATGGACGCGTTTTGTTGAGTTATGTGTTTGACTAAGCGGCTGTGTGGACGCGTGACGATGAGTTCTGTGTGACAGCGGCTGTATGGACGCGCTATGATGAGTTACGTGTCTGACTGAGCGGCTGTATGGACGCGTGTTGTTGAGTTATGTGTCTGACTGAGCGGCTGTATGGACGCATTATGATGAGTTCTGTGTGACAGCGGCTGTATGGACGCGTTTTGTTGAGTTATGTGTCTGACTAAGCGGCTGTATGGACGCGTTTTGTTGAGTTATGTGTCTGACTAAGCGGCTGTATGGACGCGTTACGAGGAGTTCTGTGTGTGACTGAGCGGCTGTATGGACGCGTTATGATGAGTTATGTGTCTGACTGAGCGGCTGTATGGACGCGTTATGATGAGTTCTGTGTCTGAGCGGCTGTATGGACCCGTTATGATGAGTTTTGTGTGAGATTGAGCGTCTGTATGGACGCGTTATGATGAGTTCTGTGTCTGAGCGGCTGTATGGACGCGTTATGATGAGTTCTGTGTCTGAGCGGCTGTATGGACGCGTTATGATGAGTTATGTGCGTGACTGAGCGGCTGTATGGACGCGTTATGATGAGTTCTGTGTGTGACTGAGCGGCTGTATGGACGCGTTATGGTGAGTTATGTGTGTGACTGAGCGGATGTATGGACGCGTTATGATGAGTTCTGTGTGTGACTGAGCGGCTGTATGGACGCGTTATGATGAGTTCTGTGTGTGACTGAGCGGCTGTATAGACGCGTTATGATCAGTTCTGTCTGACTGAGCGGCTGTATGGACGCGTTATGGTGAGTTCTGTCTGACTGAGCGGCCGTATTGACGCGTTATGATGAGTTCTGTGTCTGAGCGGCTGTGTGGACGCGTGACGATGAGTTCTGTGCGTGACTGAGTGGCTGTACAGACGCGTTATGATCAGTTCTGTCTGACTGAGCGGCTGTATGGACGCGTTATGATGAGTTCTTTCTGACTGAGCGGCCGTATTGACGCGTTATGATGAGTTCTGTGTCTGAGCGGCTGTATGGACGCGTTTTGTTGAGTTATGTGTCTAACTAAGCGGCTGTATGGACGCGTGACGATGAGTTCTGTGTGTGACTGAGCGGCTGTATGGACGCGTGACGATGAGTTATGTGTGTGACTGAGCGGCTGTATGGACGCGTGACGATGAGTTCTGTGTGTGACTGAGCGGCTGTATGGACGCGTTATGATGAGTTCTGTGTGACAGCGGCTGTATGGACGCGTTATAATGAGTTACGTGTCTGACTAAGCGGCTGTATGGACGCGTTATGATGAGTTATGTGTCTGACTAAGCGGCTGTATGGACGCGTTACGAGGAGTTCTGTATGTGACTGAGCGGCCGTATTGACGCGTAATGATGAGTTCTGTGTCTGAGCGGCTGTATGGACGCGTTTTGTTGAGTTATGTGTCTAACTAAGCGGCTGTGTGGACGCGTGACGATGAGTTCTGTGTTTGACTGAGCGGCTGTATGGACGCGTTATGATGAGTTACGTGTCTGACTGAGCGGCTGTATGGACGCGTTTTGTTGAATTACGTGTCTGACTGAGCGGCTGTATGGACGCGTTATGATGAGTTCTGTGTGTTACTGAGCGGCTGTATGGACGCGTTATGATGAGTTCTGTGTGTTACTGAGCGGCTGTATGGACGCGTGACGATGAGTTCTGTGTGTGACTGAGCGGCTGTATGGACGCGTGACGATGAGTTCTGTGTGTGACTGAGCGGCTGTATGGACGCGTGACGATGAGTTCTGTGTGACAGCGGCTGTATGGACGCGTTATAATGAGTTATGTGTCTGACTAAGCGGCTGTATGGACGCGTTACGAGGAGTTCTGTATGTGACTGAGCGGCTGTATGGACGCGTTATGATGAGTTCTGTGTGTGACTGAGCGGCCGTATTGACGCGTAATGATGAGTTCTGTGTCTGAGCGGCTGTATGGACGCGTTTTGTTGAGTTATGTGTCTAACTAAGCGGCTGTGTGGACGCGTGACGATGAGTTCTGTGTTTGACTGAGCGGCTGTATGGACGCGTTATGATGAGTTACGTGTCTGACTGAGCGGCTGTATGGACGCGTTTTGTTGAATTACGTGTCTGACTGAGCGGCTGTATGGACGCGTTATGATGAGTTCTGTGTGTTACTGAGCGGCTGTATGGACGCGTTATGATGATTTCAGTGACTGAGCGGCTGTATGCACGCGTTATGATGAGTTCTGTGTGTTACTGAGCGGCTGTATGGACGCGTTATGTGTCCTATGTGTGACTGAGCGGCTATATCTGGGTGAGGCCCACCACAACCGACTTCACAGTATAATCGACTGAAAAGCTTCTTGACTTGAGTCTATAATCACTGGTATCAGTTATACATGGCTTCAATTTTCAATGTATCAACGTAAGACCAACGATAAATATTGGTGGCAACTGTTGTTGACACAGTGCAATGACTTCGCTCTCTTACACGTTATAGTCGGAAGGGTCATGATTCAGACGTCATGATTCACATGTTGTGGGTTTAATTGCCACCCATAGGCTGAGCGATTCATTTGTCTGTTAAATGCCACCCACATATGTAATAATGTATTTGCTATGGATATAAGTACCACACATAGACGTAATGAATCATTTGTTATGGGTATAAATACCACCCATAGACGTCATGAATCATTTGTTATGGATATAAGTACCACACATAGACGAAACGAATAATTTGTTATGGGTATAAATACCACCCATAGACGTAATGAATCATTTGTTATGGGTATAAATACCACCCATAGACGTCATGAATCATTTGTTATGGATATAAATACCACCCATAGACGAAACGAATAATTTGTTATGGGTATAAATACCACCCATAGACGTAATGAATCATTTGTTATGGGTATAAATACCACCCATAGACGTCATGAATCATTTGTTATGGGTATAAATACCACCCATGGACGTCATGAATCATTTGTTATGGGTATTAATAACACCCATAGACGTAATGAATCAGTTGTTATGGGTATGAATACCGCCCTTAGCGATTCACTTGTCATGAGTCGAAAGGTCGTCTACAGACTTGTGACCCCCTGTGTGAGGGGAGGGGGGGGGGGAGGGGTGGAAGGGGATGACTTGACTGGTAGCCCTCATCCTCCATTTCGGCTATCCCCCCTCCCCCGTTGGGTGCTTCTGAAAAATCGCATCCTATCTTGTTTCAGTCATCGCAGCCATTCATAATGGGTCCCGCACCTGGCCGGGATCTGTTTGGGTGTCTTGTTTTGTTTCTAGTCACTAATTACCGATAACCCAGTTTAGTGGAAAACCTGCTCGTGCAGTACTAATGCATCATGTTGCGAGATGAGGTTTTTGCTTACCACATGTTGCCGTTTAGCTACCGAGACAATTTATCCCCAAGGACCCAAACAACAGTATTTAAAATATGTAGCATGTCTTCAAACCGAATCTGTTGTTGCAATCCTCATGTCACATACCGTAATGTTGGCGTTTGTCTCCAGCGTCCGAACATAAGTAAGCACGGAATGCGGCGAAACGCAATCCCGTGACGCACAAATCAGGAGGCAATTATAACGTGTGGTGATAGTCGACCTAATTCAATAAGGATAGCGCAGTAACCCACCACAACCGATGGACTTGTCTAGAATCTGATCTATCTAATATGTCTAACCCACCAGAACCAATGGACTTGTCCACAATCTGATCTATCTAATATGTTTAACCCACCACCAGCTATGGACATGTCCACAATCTGATCTATCTAATATGTCTAACCCACCACAACCGATGGACTTGTCTAGAATCTGATATATCTAATATGTCTAACCCACCACCAGCTATGGATTTGCCTAGAATATGATCTATCTAATATGTTTAACCCACCACCAGCTATGAACATGTCCACAATCTGATCTATCTAATATGTCTAACCCACCAGAACCAATGGACTTGTCCACAATCTGATCTATCTAATACGTCTAACCCACCAAAACCAATGGACTTGTCTAGAATACGATCCATCTAATATGTCTAGGCCACCACAACCGATGGACTTGTCTAGAATCTGATCCATCTAATATCTCTAGCCCACCATTAGCTATGGACTTGTCTAGAATCTGATCTACCTAATATGTCTAACCCACTACAAGCAACGGACTTGTCCACAATCTAATCTATCTAATATGTCTAACCCACCACAACTAATCTACTTGTCTACAATCTGATCTATCTATGGTAATGTCTAACCCACCACAAGCAATGGACTTGTCTACAATCTGATCTATCTAGGGTAATGTCTTACCCACCACAACCAAAGGACTTGTCTACAATTTGATCTATCTATGGCAATGTCTAACCCACCACAACCAAAGGACTTGTCTACAATCTGATCTATCTATGGTAATGTTTAACCCACCACAACCAAAGGACTTGTCTACAATCTGATCTATCTATGGTAATGTCTAACCCACCACAACCAAAGGACTTGTGTACAATCTGATCTATCTATGGTAATGTCTAACCCACCACAACCAAAGGACTTGTCTACAATCTGATCTATCTATGGTAATGTCTAACCCACCACAACCAAAGGACTTGTCTACAATCTGATCTATCTATGGTAATGTCTAACCCACCACAGCCAAAGGACTTGTCTACAATCTGATCTATCTATGATAATGTCTAACCCACCACAGCCAAAGGACTTGTCTGCACTCTGATCTATCTATGGTAATGTCTAACCCACCACAACCAAAGGACTTCTCTACAATCGCATCTATCTTTGGCAATGCACCATGAAATTAACTGCACCGGTTGACCTGCCGTGTTCCGGTCGCTCTATGCTCCTTGCCATGTTTACACAACACACAGTTTATGTCACAAATATGTGATTCCCACGCAGCGAACATTTTTGCAAAACTGTTTCCTCTTTTCCCATGTCTATCTTTTAGTGGAACGGGCAATTTACAGTTCAACAAAATAGCAAAACATACCAACATACAACTCTGGTTTGGTTGGCATCCGGTGGCCTACATTGTTGCGCAGATTACGAAATATTAAAACTTAAAGGTCAGAATAATTTACGTAACGTCGTTTCAACGGCAGACCAGTAGGGGAGGGGTGGGCAGATGCTGTTTGGGGAGGCGAAGGGAGGGGGAGGGGGCGGTAAGAAGAGACATAGTTCTCCAAAGTGCCATGATTTCTTCGCGGGAGACATTCCGGGCATCGCTGTCCGGCATCAGGGCTTCCCGACATGGCGGGCCTCGTGCGCCAGGCGGCCAGGAAACTGGATCTCTCATTGAATCCCATTAACTTTACGCCCAATGACTGGTATTTTTCCACCTCAATTGATGTTGAGGGCCGCTTAAAAGCCATTACCGCTGTCTCAAGCCATTACCTCTGTATCACTTGCATATCATATTTATTTTTAATAAGTAATAATCTTATGATGTTAGCCAACATTGCGGGCCTCTGTGGCCTATTTTACGAACATGGTTTAGACGGCTACGGCACTTAGATGACTAAAATCGGCCGACTATACATGTAACAATCCTGGAATAGACAGACCCAGGATGTCAATCATTCACTGACGTCACTGTTGCTTATATCCAATCATGTGGCGAAAAGAAGTCTTCCACGTGCGTTATGGCCGACAAACAAATCGGACAAACAAAGCAGCATGTCACTTTGTTGTCAGTTTCAGAGATGAGTACTGATCACTTGTAACTACCGTCAGCTATGATTGTAAATTTCATCTCACGATTAAGGAAAAGGGACTGAAGCGTGGGCGGGGCTTAGTGTCTGAGTACGGATTCGTCTATTGTGCCTTGTCTCACGCAGACACGATATCACGTTGTCCAGTAAGCCATGTCTGAGTAATAAGTGAGCTACTTCGAGTGGTGTGGGATCACGATACCTCGGTTGTCATGAATGGGTATCGCGCGCCTTTAATGACTTGTGAGAAACACAAGATTTCTGACCCACTCTTGTGAGTAGGCGCATTTCTTAGCCCGAGTTAAACCGAATACGCGCATTACGCATCGGTCTACCTCGAGGATGCCCCGGAAACATTTCTTTTATCCTGGTCGGGTGCGCACGTATTCGTTCGGCGTGCCGATTGTGTCCCGTCAAAACGGCGCGAGATATTGGGTGAAAAGATGGGGGCTGTTTAAAAGGCGACAGGTTCCTGGCTCTGAAATGCACCGGACATGACTGGTGTGAATATTTCATTGGCATAAGGCGCAGCCCTATCGGCACTCCCGGAAGAGCATTGTAACACGGGTATGTCGGGTCTCTGGCGCAAAGAAATGCGCGCAGTATGTCACCCTTCACCGATGCCCGTGAGGCGTGTGTGTGTGGGGGGTGGGGGGGGGCAGTGAGTGATGATGGGGTGTGGCGGAGGGACTGTGTGGTGGAGATGCAGTGTGGTGGTGGAGGGGGGTTGAGGGACCACATACCTGGTAGGGAGGGTGGACAGATGGGGAGTTTTCTCTGGGAATGGGGAGCGGGGTGCCTGACAGTGAGGGTGAGTAGACGGGGGATTAGCCCTGGTGAGGGTGGGCAGTTGGCTCTTGCTGACTGGCAGGGGGGGGGGGTATATTTAGGATTGAGCGGTATTCACGCCTTGCAGGATGCGGCAGCCACAAGAATGCCAAGAACCCTCGAGTGGTTCGGAGTGGGAGGAGGGGGCGGTGGGTGGAGGGGGCGGTGGGTGGAGGGGGGAGGGGCGGATTGTGGAGGGGTGCGGGGGATTCCAACACTGTCCACACCGGTAGATTTATTCCCAGGTTACATTTCAAGGCTAAGGCGATAGAAAGGTCTGCAAATGGGTTGTCAGAAGGCAGGAAGTTGCCACCAGCGAGCAGACGATTCACCAAGATGCAGTGCCTTGCCTTGCGAAGATCAATATGATCGGGCGGCTTGTGTTGAGAAGCCAGGGGCACCCAGCGGGCCTTAACCCCACCCACTCATCAACCTACATGTCCGCCCACAACATTTCACTTCGCGCAGCCCCTCCCTTGGTTAAGTTACTGATTGCAAACTGTGGAACCTTTGGCGGTAAAACTTGGCTTCCGCACGTACCTGGTTCCACTGATTGACGGGGAGCCTGTCCGAAAGCTCAGTGGTTGAGAGCGCTCGCCTTGAGTGCTCTGGCCACCTGAGAGCCTAACGGCACGTGGATCGACGGTTCGCGCCCCGCTGTGGCCATGTCTGTGTGGTCACAGGACAAAGATCCCATGAGGACAAAGATCCCATGTCTTTCTTCGCAAAGGGTAGGGGGTTATCCCCGGGGACATGGCTCCACTCTCCCTTCCTTCTCCCATTGACGCGATATGACCACAAGTGGTTAAAGCGTCCTGAATATGCAACCAACCAACCACTGAATGAGAGACCACAAACACAAGTAAAGAAAACACTGGTGAGGACTTAGTATTAGTGGCTTGTATAAACAGACTAGAATGTATCCTAGGCGTTTATATGTTTTACCTGCCGTGTCAACCTCTTAAATTGTCCACAAATCGCTTTCGAGTTTCTAGCTCTGTCATCTCCTACCTCATACCTGGGGAAGTGGGGGGCGGGGGGGGGGCAATTTCCTCTCCCGTCCTGTCGTCTCCTAGGTCTCCTATGTATATGTCCGCGTTCATTCTGCTGCTTTAGTCCGTCACTCTTGCATGACTGCGAAATTATGTGTCGACATAGCTCACTTATGACTCACTATAATGACTCATTGCGTGTGCTCTAACATGAAACATGCACCGTCTCTGTTGCCTTCTATATACGGGGCTCGTTTCAATGGTAATAGGCTATTCCTGGCTATATACAGAGAACCATATGAATGAGGAATGTCGTTTGGGCTATTCGTGACTATATACAGAGAACTATATGAATGAGGAATGTCGGTTTGGCTATTCGTGACTATATACAGAGAACCATATGAATGAGGAATGTCGGTTTGGCTATTCGTGACTATATACAGAGAACCATGTGAATGAGGGATGTCGGTTGGGCTATTCCTGGCTATATACAGAGAACCATATGAATGAGGAATGTCGTTTGGGCTATTCGTGACTATATACAGAGAACTATATGAATGAGGAATGTCGGTTTGGCTATTCGTGACTATATACAGAGAACCATATGAATGAGGAATGTCGGTTTGGCTATTCGTGACTATATACAGAGAACCATGTGAATGAGGGATGTCGGTTGGGCTATTCGTGACTATATACAGAGAACCATATGAATGAGGAATGTCGGTTTGGCTATTCGTGACTATATACAAAGAACCATATGAATGAGGAATGTCGGTTTGGCTATTCGTGACTATATACAGAGAACCATATGAATGAGGAATGTCGGTTTGGCTACTCGTGACTATATACAGAGAATCATATGAATGAGGAATGTCGGTTTGGCTATTCGTGACTATATACAGCGAACCATATGAATGAGGAATTTCGGTTTTTGCTATTCGTGACTATATACAGAGAATCATATGAATGAGGAATGTCGGTTTGGCTCTTCGTGACTATATAAAGAGGAGGAATATCGGTTTGGCTATTCGTGACTATATACAGAGAACCATATGAATGAGGAATTTCGGTTTGGCTCTTCGAGACTATATAAAGAAAACCATATGAATGAGGAATGTCGGTTTGGCTCTTCGTGACTATATACAGAGAACCATATGAATGAGGAATGTCGGTTTGGCTATTCGTGACTATATACAGAGAACCATATGAATGAGGAATGTCGGTTTGGCTATTCGTGACTATATACAGAGAACGATATGAATGAGGAATGTCGGTTGGGCTATTCGTGACTATATACAGAGAACCATGTGAATGAGGAATATCGGTTTGGCTCTTCGTGACTTTATAAAGAAAACCATATGAATGAGGAATGTCGGTTTGGCTCTTCGTGACTATATACAGAGAACCATATGAATGAGGGATGTCGGTTAGGCTATTCGTGACTATATACAGAGAACCATATGAATGAGGAATGTCGGTTTGGCTATTCGTGACTATATACAGAGAACCATATGAATGAGGAATTTCGGTTTGGCTATTCGTGACTATATACAGAGAACCATATGAATGAGGAATGTCGGTTTGGCTATTCGTGGCTATATACAGAGAACCATATGAATGAGGAATGTCGGTTAGGCTATTCCTGCCTATATACAGAGAACCAAATGAATGAGGGATGTCGGTTGGGCTAATCCGGGCTATATACAGAAAACCATATGAATGAGGGATGTCGGTTGGGCTATTCGTGACTATATACAGAGAACCATATGAATGAGGGATGTCGGTTGGGCTATTCGTGACTATATACAGAGGACAATATGAATGAGGAATGTCGGTTGGGCTATTCGTGACTATATACAGAGGACAATATGAATGAGGGATGTTGGTTGGGCTATTCGTGACTATATACAGAGAACCATATGAATGATGGATGTCGGTTGGGCTATTCGTTACTAGATACAGAGAACCATATGAATGAGGAATGTCGGTTTGGCTATTCGTGACTATATACAGAGAACCATATGAATGAGGGATGTCGGTTGGGCTATTCGTGACTATATACAGAGAACCATATGAATGAGGGATGTCGGTTGGGCTATTCGTGACTATATACAGAGAACCATATGAATGATGGATGTCGGTTGGGCTATTCGTTACTAGATACAGAGAACCATATGAATGAGGAATGTCGGTTTGGCTATTCGTTACTATATACAGAGAACCATATGAATGAGGGATGTCGGTTGGGCTATTAGTGACTATATACAGAAAACCATATGAATGAGGAATGTCGGTTTGGCTATTCGTGACTATATACAGAGAACTATATGAATGAGGAATGTCGGTTTGGCTATTCGTGACTATATGCAGAGAACCATATGAATGAGGGATGTCGGTTGGGCTATTCGTGACTATATACAGAGAACCATATGAATGAGGGATGTCGGTTGGGCTATTCGTTACTACATACAGAGAACTATATGAATGAGGAATGTCGGTTGGGGTATTCGTGCAGTCAATCAATTTATGTAGGGAAGTCGACTGTAACAGTTGTCTTATAAAGTGCAGTGAGTATTTAAGGTTACTATGATAATGATTAAAGTCTGTACTATTGGCCGTGTTACAGTACCTGTTGGAAGTGGGCTGTTGCCTTGTAAAGTGCGATGTGTACGTGAGGTCGTTGGCCCTGGTTAACGCTCAGCGTCTCCACGAACGTTAACGTTACACACTTGTCGACTTAACGACCTTCCCGTCGCATTGGCAATCTATTAGCGTCGGTTAACACTGACTGGCAACACAGTCAAACATTATATTTAGCAGATTTTAGAAACATTTATTGCCCAGGCGTAGGCTATAAATTCACTATTAAACGCTGCTCCCTAACAGACATATTAACGATGTTGTGTGCCCCGGGGCCCGGGCTCCAGGGGTGTGTGTTTGGGGGTGGGTGGGGTGTCCATGTTGACAGGGGGTCTCCAGGGGTGTGTGTGGGGGTGGGGGGGGGGGTCACAGTAGCCTTCCCATGTTGACAGGCGGGTCTCCAGGGGTGTGTGTGTGTGTGTGTGGGGTGTCCATGTCGACAGGTGGGTCTCCAGGGGGGTGTGTGGGGGTGGGGGGGTGTCCATGTCGACAGGTGGGTCTCCAGGGGGGTGTGTGGTGGTGGGGGGGGGGGTGTTCATGTTGACAGGTGGGTCTCCAGGGGGGTGTGTGGGGGTGGGGGGGGGGTCACAGTGGCCTCCCCATGTTGACAGGTGGGTCTCCAGGGTGGTGTGTGGGGGTGGGGGGGGGAGGTCACAGTGGCCTCCCCATGTTGACAGGCGGTTCTCCAGGGTGTATGTGTGTGTGTGGGGGGGGGTGTCCATGTTGACAGGTGGGTCTCCAGGGGTGTGTGTGTGGGGGTGGTGGTGGGGGGGGGGGTCACAGTGGCCTCCCCATGCTGACAGCTGGGTCTCCAGGGTGTGTGTGGGGGGGGAGAGGGGGGTGGTCACAGTGCCCCCCCCAATGCTGACAGGTGGGTCTCCAGGGTGTGTGTGGGGGGAGAGGGGAGTGGTCACAGTGCCCCCCCCCCCCAATGCTGACAGGTGGGTCTCCAGGGTATGTGTGGGGGAGAGAGTGGGGTGGTCACAGTGCCCCCCCCCAATGCTGACAGGTGGGTCTCCAGGGTGTGTGTGTGGGGGAGGTGGTCACTGTGCCCCCCCCAATGCTGACAGGTGGCTCTCCAGGGTGTGTGTGTGGGGGAGGTGGTCACTGTGCCCCCCCCGCCCATGCTGACAGGTGGGTCTTCAGGCGTGTGTGTGTGTGGGGGTGTGGGGGGGGGGGGTGGGAGGGGGCACCGTGGCTTCCCCATGTTGACAGTTGGGTATTCAGGGGGGGTGTGGGGAGGGGGGTGGTGGTCACAGTGCCCCCCATGCTGACAGGTGGGTCTTCAGGGGTGTGTGGGGGCAAGGGGGAGGGGGGAGGGGGAGAGGGGGGCATGTGCCTGTGTGGGGGCAAGGGGGAGGGGGGAGGGGGAGAGGGGGGCATATGCCGGGGCCTAACATAACGGAATGGCTCCCATGTTTTTTTTTTATCGATTACTGACCAAATCCCGTTGTGGGTTCAACCCGCACCTGTGGCTGGGGCTGTCTCATCAAGTCACCTCATTGTCCCAGTGTATCACCCATCCAAACCCTGGTAAATCAACGCGAGGACAGCGACCTCCTCAATAACCCAGCCTCGAGAGCAACGACAACTTGTCGCAGGAACCACGTGACATAACACACACCGTCCCTTGTTCTGTTACACCCGTTACACCAGAAAACTGGCGGCTTATTAAAGTGTTTCATTTTTCGTGCGTGGCAGTCATTAATGACCCCCCCCCCTCACCCCCCCCCCCCCTCAGGACCCCATGCCCTTAACCCCCAACCCCGGACCCCATGCCTTTAACCCCCCCCCCCGGACCCCATGCCTTTAACCCCCCCCCCGGACCCCATGTCCTTAACCCCCGCCCCCCGGACCCCATGCCCTTAACCCCCCCCCCCCCGGCGCGGTCATTCCCCAGATACGATCAGCGAACTGCCTCGAAACTCTTGTCACCAAGGCCCGCACTATGACAGCTTGTAAGCTGGCCAGGTTGTGCGCCAAAGGGGGTTTGTGGGGGGAGGGGGGGGGGGGGCGACATTATGGCGGGGGTGGGAGTGGTGGTGGTTGGAAGGCGTGGTTGGTTGCATACAAAGGACGCTTTAACAAATTCTGGTCATATCGCGTCAGTATTGGATAAGGAAGGGAGAGTGGAGCCATGTCCCCCGGGGGTAACCCCCCACTCTTTGCGAAGAAGGACATGGGAACCTCATCCTGCCACGACACAGACATGGCCACATGGCAGGGAGGGGACGGTGATGGCAGGGAAAGGTGCTGGTGATCGATGGCGGGAAGGGGTGGTGGTGATGAGGGGAGGGGTGGTGATGATGGCGGGGAGGGGTGGTGGTGATGGCGGGGAGGGGTGGTGGTGATGAGGGGAGGGGTGGTGATGATGGCGGGGAGGGTGGTGGTGATGGCGGGTGGTGGTGATGGCGGGGAGGGGTGGTGGTGGTGATAACGGGAAGGGGATGGTGATATCGGGGAGGGGTGGTGGTGATGGCGGGGAGGGGTGGTGGTGATGGCGGGTGGTGGTGATGCGGGGAGGGGTGGTGGTGGTGATAACGGGAAGGGGATGGTGATATCGGGGAGGGGTGGTGGTGATGGCGGGGAGGGGATGGTGATGGCGGGGAGGAGACGGTGATGGCGGGGAGGGGTGGTGGTGATGGCGGGGAGGGGTGGTGGTGATGGCGGGGAGGGGATGGCGGGGAGCGGTGGTGGTGATGGCGGGGAGGGGTGGTGGTGATGGCGGGGAGGGGATAGTGATGGCGGGGAGGGGTGGTGGTGATGGCGGGGAGGGGTGGTGGTGATGGCGGGGAGGGGTGGTGGTGATGGCAGGGAGGGGTGGTGGTGATGGCGGGGAGGGGATGGTGATGGCGGGGAGGGGTGGTGGTGATGGCGGGGAGGGGTGGTGGTGATGGCGGGGAGGGGTGTGGTGGTGATGGCGGGGAGGGGATGGTGATGGCGGGGGGGGATGGTGATGGCGGGGAGGGGTGGTGGTGATGGCGGGGAGGGGTGGTGGTGATGGCGGGGAGGGGTGGTGGTGATGGCGGGGAGGGATAGTGATGGCGGGGAGGGGTGGTGGTGATGGCGGGGAGGGTGGTGGTGATGGCGGGGAGGGTGATGGTGATGGCGGGGAGGGGTGGTGGTGATGGCGGGAGGGGTGATGGTGATGGCGGGGAGGGGTGGTGGTGATGGCGGGGAGGGGTGGTGGTGATGGTAGGGAGGGGTGGTGGTGATGGCGGGGAGGGGTGGTGGTGATGGCGGGGAGGGGTGGTGGTGATGGTAGGGAGGGGTGGTGGTGATGGCGGGGAGGGGTGGTGGTGATGGCGGGGAGGGGATAGTGATGGCGGGGAGGGGTGGTGGTGATGGCGGGGAGGGAGTGGTGGTGATGGCGGGTGGTGGTGATGGCGGGGAGGGGTGGTGGTGGTGATAACGGGGAGGGGTGGTGATATCGGGGAGGGGTGGTGGTGATGGCGGGGAGGGATGGTGATGGCGGGGAGGGGTGGGGGTGATGGCGGGGAGGGTGGTGGTGGTGATGGCGGGGAGGGGATGGTGATATCGGGAGGGGTGGTGGTGATGGCGGGGAGGGGTGGTGGTGATGGCGGGTGGTGGTGATGGCGGGGAGGGGATGGTGATATCGGGGAGGGGTGGTGGTGATGGCGGGGAGGGGTGGTGGTGATGGCGGGTGGTGGTGATGGCGGGGAGGGGTGGTGGTGGTGATAACGGGAAGGGGATGGTGATATCGGGGAGGGGTGGTGGTGATGGCGGGGAGGGTGGTGGTGATGGCGGGGAGGGGTGGTGGTGATGGCGGGGAGGGGTGATGGTGATGGCGGGGAGGGGTGGTGGTGATGGCGGGGAGGGGTGATGGTGATGGCGGGAGGGGTGGTGGTGATGGCGGGGAGGGGTGGTGGTGATGGTAGGGAGGGGTGGTGGTGATGGCGGGGAGGGGTGGTGGTGATGGCGGGTGGTGGTGATGGCGGGGAGGGGTGGTGGTGGTGATAACGGGAAGGGGATGGTGATATCGGGGAGGGGTGGTGGTGATGGCGGGGAGGGTGGTGGTGATGGCGGGGAGGGGTGGTGGTGATGGCGGGGAGGGGTGATGGTGATGGCGGGGAGGGGTGGTGGTGATGGCGGGAGGGGTGATGGTGATGGCGGGGAGGGGTGGTGGTGATGGCGGGGAGGGGTGGTGGTGATGGTAGGGGAGGGGTGGTGGTGATGGCGGGGAGGGTGGTGGTGATGGCGGCGAGGGGATGGCGGGGAGCGGTGGTGGTGATGGCGGGGAGGGGTGGTGGTGATGGCGGGAAGGGGATAGTGATGGCGGGGAGGGGTGGTGGTGATGGCGGGGAGGGGTGGTGGTGATGGGCGGTGGTGGTGATGGCGGGGAGGGGTGGTGGTGGTGATAACGGGAAGGGGATGGTGATATCGGGGAGGGGTGGTGGTGATGGCGGGGAGGGGTGGTGGTGATGGCGGGTGGTGGTGATGGCGGGGAGGGGTGGTGGTGGTGATAGCGGGGAGTGGTGGTGATATCGGGGAGGGGTGGTGGTGATGGCGGGGAGGGGATGGTGATGGCGGGGAGGGGTGGGGGTGATGGCGGGGAGGGTGGTGGTGGTGATGGCGGGGAGGGGATGGTGATATCGGGGAGGGGTGGTGGTGATGGCGGGGAGGGGTGGTGGTGATGGCGGGTCGTGGTGATGGCGGGGAGGGGATGGTGATATCGGGGAGGGGTGGTGGTGATGGCGGGGAGGGGTGGTGGTGATGGCGGGTGGTGGTGATGGCGGGGAGGGTGGTGGTGGTGATAACGGGAAGGGATGGTGATATCGGGGAGGGGTGGTGGTGATGGCGGGGAGGGGTGGTGGTGATGGCGGGGAGGGGTGGTGGTGATGGCGGGAGGGGTGGTGGTGATGGCGGGTGGTGGTGATGGCGGGGAGGGGTGGTGGTGGTGATAACGGGGAGGGGTGGTGATATCGGGGAGGGGTGGTGGTGATGGCGGGGAGGGGATGGTGATGGCGGGGAGGAGACGGTGATGGCGGGGAGGGGTGGTGGTGATGGCGGGGAGGGGTGGTGGTGATGGCGGGGAGGGGATGGCGGGGAGCGGTGGTGGTGATGGCGGGGAGGGTGGTGGTGATGGCGGGGAGGGGATAGTGATGGCGGGAGGGGTGGTGGTGATGGCGGGGAGGGGTGGTGGTGATGGCGGGGAGGGGTGATGGTGATGGCGGGGAGGGTGGTGGTGATGCGGGGAGGGGTGGTGGTGATGGCGGGGAGGGTGATGGTGATGGCGGGGAGGGGTGGTGGTGATGGCGGGGAGGGGTGGTGGTGATGGCGGGGAGGGGTGGTGGTGATGGCGGGGAGGGGATGGTGATGGCGGGGAGGAGATGGTGATGGCGGGGAGAGGTGGTGGTGATGGCGGGGAGGGTGGTGGTGATGGCGGGGAGGGATGGTGATGGCGGGAGGAGACGGTGATGGCGGGGAGGGGTGGTGGTGATGGCGGGGAGGGGTGGTGGTGATGGCGGGGAGGGGATGGCGGGGAGCGGTGGTGGTGATGGCGGGGAGGGGTGGTGGTGATGGCGGGGAGGGGATAGTGATGGCGGGGAGGGGTGGTGGTGATGGGGGAGGGGTGGTGGTGATGGCGGGGAGGGGTGATGGTGATGGCGGGGAGGGGTGGTGGTGATGGCGGGGAGGGGTGGTGGTGATGGCGGGAGGGGTGGTGGTGATGGCGGGAGGGATGGTGATGATGGCGGGGAGGGGTGGTGGTGATGGTAGGGAGGGGTGGTGGTGATGGCGGGGAGGGGTGGTGGTGATGGCGGGAGGGGTGGTGGTGATGGCGGGGAGGGGTGGTGGTGATGGCGGGGAGGGGTGGTGGTGATGGCGGGGAGGGGATGGTGATGGCGGGGAGGGGTGGTGGTGATGGCGGGCAGGGGTGGTGGTGATGGCGGGAGGGGTGGTGGTGATGGCGGGGAGGGGATGGTGATGGCGGGGAGGGGTGGTGGTGATGGCGGGAGGGATGGTAATTATGGCGGGAAGGGGATGGTGGTGATGGCGGGGTGGTGGTGATGGCGGGGAGGGGTGGTGGTGATGGCGGGGAGGGGTGATGGTGATGGCGGGGAGGGTGGTGGTGATGGCGGGAGGGGTGGTGGTGATGGCGGGGTGGTGGTGGTGGCGGGGAGGGGTGGTGGTGATGGCGGGGAGGGGTGATGGTGATGGCGGGAGGGTGGTGGTGATGGCGGGAGGGGTGGTGGTGATGGCGGGGAGGGGTGATGGTGATGGCGGGGAGGGGTGGTGGTGATGGCGGGGAGGGTGGTGGTGATGGCGGGAGGGGTGGTGGTGATGGCGGGGAGGGGTGGTGCGGCGGGAGGGGTGGTGGTGATGGCGGGGAGGGGTGGTGGTGATGGCGGGGAGGGGTGGTGGTGATGGCGGGGAGGGGTGATGGTGATGGCGGGGAGGGGTGGTGGTGATGGCGGGGAGGGGTGGTGGTGATGGCGGGGAGGGGTGATGGTGATGGCGGGGAGGGGTGGTGGTGATGGCGGGGAGGGGTGGTGGTGATGGCGGGGAGGGGTGGTGGTGATGGCGGGGAGGGTGGTGGTGATGGCGGGGAGGGGGTGGTGGTGATGGCGGGGAGGGGTGATGGTGATGGCGGGGAGGGGTGGTGGTGATGGCGGGGAGGGGTGGTGGTGATGGCGGGGAGGGGTGATGGTGATGGCGGGGAGGGTGGTGGTGATGGCGGGGAGGGTGGTGATGGCGGGGAGGGATGGTGATGGCAGGGAGGGATGGTGATGGCGGGGAGGGGTGGTGGTGATGGCGGGGAGGGGTGGTGGTGATGGCGGGGAGGGGTGGTGGTGATGACGGGGAGGGATGGTGATGGCGGGAGGGATGGTGATGGCGGGGAGGGGTGGTGGTGATGGCGGGGAGGGGTGGTGGTGATGGCGGGGAGGGCTGGTGATGGCGGGGAGGGGTGGTGGTGATGGCGGGGAGGGGATGGTGATGGCGGGCAGGGGTGGTGGTGATGGCGGGGAGGGGTGGTGGTGATGGCGGGGAGGGGATGGCGGGGAGCGGTGGTGGTGATGGCGGGGAGGGGTGGTGGTGATGGCGGGGAGGGGTGGTGGTGATGGCGGGAAGGGGTGGTGGTGATGGCGGGGAGGGGTGGTGGTGATGGCGGGGAGGGGTGGTGGTGATGGCGGGGAGGGGTGGTGATGGCGGGGAGGGTGGTGATGGCGGGGAGGGGTGGTGGTGATTGCGGGGAGGGATGGTGATGGCGGGGAGGGGTGGTGGTGATGGCGGGGAGGGGTGGTGGTGATGGCGGGGAGGGGATGGCGGGGAGCGGTGGTGGTGATGGCGGGAGGGGTGGTGGTGATGGCGGGGAGGGGTGGTGGTGATGGCGGGAAGGGGTGGTGGTGATGGCGGGGAGGGGTGGTGGTGATGGCGGGGAGGGGTGGTGGTGATGGCGGGGAGGGGTGGTGATGGCGGGGAGGGATGGTGATGATGGCGGGGAGGGATGGTGATGATGGCGGGGAGGGGTGGTGGTGATGGCGGGGAGGGGTGGTGGTGATGGCGGGGAGGGGTGGTGGTGATGGCGGGGAGGGGTGGTGGTGATGGCGGGGAGGGGTGGTGGTGATGGCGGGGAGGGATGGTGATGATGGCGGGGAGGGAGGGATGGTGATGGCGGGGAGGGGTGGTGGTGATGGCGGGGAGGGATGGCGGGGAGCGGTGGTGGTGATGGCGGGGAGGGTGGTGGTGATGGCGGGGAGGGGTGGTGGTGATGGCGGGGAGGGGTGGTGGTGATGGCGGGGAGGGGTGGTGGTGATGGCGGGGAGGGGTGGTGGTGATGGCGGGGAGGGATGGTGATGATGGCGGGGAGGGGTGGTGGTGATGGCGGGGAGGGGTGATGGTGATGGCGGGGAGGGGTGGTGGTGATGGCGG
>OZ025259.1:6918239-6974578 GCA_964019135.1 Arenicola marina | reverse complement strand
CAACCCCCCGCCCCCTCCACCACATCCCCGACCCCCGCCCCCTCCACCACATCCCCGACCCCCCGCCCCATCCACCACATCACCGACCCCCCGCCCCCTCCACCACATAACCGACCCCCCGCCCCCTTCACCACATCACCGACCCCCCGCCCCCTCCACGACATCACCGACCCCCCGCCCCCTCCACTATATCACCGACCCCCCGCCCCCTCCCCCACATCCCCGACCCCCCGCCTCCTCCACCACATCACCGACCCCCCGCCCCCTCCACCACATCCCCGACCCCCCGCCCCCTCCACCGGTGGAAGTCATCACCGACCCCCCGCCCCCTCCACCACAACCCAGACCCCCCGCCTCCTCCACCACATCACCGACTCCCCTCTGCCCTCTTTAACAGACACGGTTATCCCGCACCCCCCCCCCTCTCATCCCGCTTGTTACCACCCTTGCTACTCCAGCCCGCCTGCCCCCCTCCACCCATCATTACTACCCCCACCCCTCCCTCCACCACATCAATACCCCCCCCCCACTCCCCCCTCTCCATTGACTTTGGCAGATACGGCTAGCCCGCCCCAACATCGGTCCAACCACACCACACCATTATCACCACCCCTCCCCTCGCCCCATCTCCCCCCCCCCTGCCCACCATGCTCTTTGGCAGCCCCCCCCCCTCTCCATTCCCTCACACATGGGCAGTGCGGTGGGAGATGGACAGAAAGAGACAGAGGGCCGGAAACAAGGAGGGGGACCGCGGTCCGATCGCTGAGAGCTGATCGCTGATCCCTGATCGCTGATCCCTGATCGCTGATCCCTGATCGCTGATCCCTGATCGCTGATCCCTGAGATCGCTGAGAGCTGAGAGCTGAGAGCTGTGAGCTGAGAGCTGAGAGCTGAGAGCTGAGATCCCTGATCGCTGATCGCTGAGATCCCTGAGAGTTGAGAGCTGATCGCAGATCGCTGATCCCTGATCGCTGATCCATGATCGCTGATCGCTGATCGCTGATCCCTGATCGCTGATCCCTGATCGCTGGTCCCTGATCGCTGATCGCTGATCCCTGATCGCTGATCGCTGCTCCCCGATCCCTGGTCGCTGATCCCTGATCGCTGATCCCTGATCGCTGATCCCTGATCGCTGATCCCTGATCGCTGAGAGCGGATCGCTGAGAGCAACATTCGGGGAAGCGCTTTGCCAAGTGGGCGTGACTTGTGTCGCCACCCCAGCGGCAACATTCCGCACTAACATAGTACTTGGCTCTTCCATCCACACCTGCAGCGGGAACGCTAGGGTGTGGTGCCAATGGTCTTATCTCCTACTTTCAGCAGATAAAAACACCGCTCACTTATACTCTGGTGGGTGGAGTTTGTTTTGGAGGCCCCAGCTGAAGCAAAATGCCCCCACCCTAAAATAAACCAAATCCCGTGCGCATATCTTCTGGCCCCTCCCAACATCTGACACGCCACACCCTTCTACCCGAACTCCACCCCCACCCGCATACTGTTGAGATGTTACCGTACCGTTTACCTGGCAATTATCAATCAAAGTGGAACTACATTTACCATTGTTACCCACACTTTTTTGTCTCTCGGAGACGCAAGGTCGATGTTGTCAAGATCCTGACATCTCAAAATGAAAGAGAGCAACCAGGCCATCAAGCCTTGATTGCGACGGGGCCGCAATTAACCAAGGTGTAGCTTTCACACTTGTACCAGATAATGGGTATATCTAAATATAGGTCATATAATATAGGTCACGATGATATAAGTTACGATCATATAATATAGGTCACGATCATATAATATAGGTCACGATCATATAATATAGGTCACGATCATATAATATAGTCCACGATCATATATTATAAGTCACGATCATATAATATCAGTCACGATCATATAATATAGGTCACGATCATATAATATAAGTCACGATCTTATAATATAAGTCACGATCATATAATATCAGTCACGATCATATAATATAAGTCACGATCATATAATATAAGTTCGATCAAATAATATAGGTCACGATCATATAATATAGTCCACGATCATATATTATAAGTCACGATCACATAATATAGGTCACGATCATATAATATAGGTCACGATCATATAATATAGGTCACGATCATATAATATAGGTCACGATAATATAATATAGGTCACGATAATATAATATAGTCCACGATCATATATTATAAGTCACGATCATATAATATAAGTCACGATCATATAATATAAGTCACGATCATATAACATAGGTCACGATCATATAATATAGGTCACGATCATATAATATAAGTCACGATCATATAATATAGGTCACGATCATATAATATAGGTCACGATCATATAATATAAGTCACGATCATATAATATAAGTCACGATCATATAATATAGGTCACGATCATATAATATAGGTCACGATCATATAATATAGGTCACGATCATATAATATAGGTCACGATCATATAATATAGTCCACGATCATATATTATAAGTCACGATCATATAATATCAGTCACGATCATATAATATAAGTCACGATCAAATAATATAAGTCACGATCATATAATATAGGTCACGATCATATAATATAGGTCACGATCATATAATATAGGTCACGATCATATAATATAGTCCACGATCATATATTATAAGTCACGATCATATAATATAGGTCACGATCATATAATATAGGTCACGATCATATAATATAAGTCACGATCTTATAATATAAGTCACGATCATATAATATCAGTCACGATCATATAATATAAGTCACGATCATATAATATAAGTTCGATCAAATAATATAGGTCACGATCATATAATATAGTCCACGATCATATATTATAAGTCACGATCACATAATATAGGTCACGATCATATAATATAGGTCACGATCATATAATATAGGTCACGATCATATAATATAGGTCACGATAATATAATATAGGTCACGATAATATAATATAGTCCACGATCATATATTATAAGTCACGATCATATAATATAAGTCACGATCATATAATATAAGTCACGATCATATAACATAGGTCACGATCATATAATATAGGTCACGATCATATAATATAAGTCACGATCATATAATATAGGTCACGATCATATAATATAGGTCACGATCATATAATATAAGTCACGATCATATAATATAAGTCACGATCATATAATATAGGTCACGATCATATAATATAAGTCACGATCATATAATATAAGTCACGATCATATAATATAAGTCACGATCATATAATATAAGTCACGATCATATAATATAGGTCACGATCATATAATATAGGTCACGATCATATAATATAAGTCACGATCATATAATATAAGTCACGATCATATAATATAAGTCACGATCATATAATATAAGTCACGATCATATAATATAGGTCACGATCATATAATATAGGTCACGATCATATAATATAGGTCACGATCATATAATATAGGTCACGATCATATAATATAAGTCACGATCATATAATATAAGTCATGATCATATAATATAAGTCACGATCATATAATATAAGTCACGATCATATAATATAAGTCAGGACTATATAATATAGGTCACGATCATATAATATAGGTCACAATCATATAATATAAGTCACGATCACATACTATAGGTCACGATCATATAATATAGGTCACGATCATATAATATAAGTCATGATCATATAATATAATTCACGATCATATAATATAAGTCACGATCATATAATATAGGTCACGATCATATAATATAGGTCACGATAATATAATATAGGTCACGATCATATAATATAGGTCACGATCATATAATATAGGTCACGATCATATAATATAAGTCATGATCATATAATATAGGTCACGATCATATACTATAGGTCACGATCATATAATATAGGTCACGATAATATAATATAGGTCACGATCATATAATATAGGTCACGATCATATAATATAGGTCACGATAATATAATATAGGTCACGATCATATAATATAGGTCACGATCATATAATATAGTCCACGATCATATATTATAAGTCACGATCATATAATATCAGTCACGATCATATAATATAAGTCACGATCAAATAATATAAGTCACGATCATATAATATAAGTCACGATCATATAATATAGGTCACGATCATATAATATAGGTCACGATCATATAATATAAGTCATGATCATATAAGTCACGATCATATAATATAAGTCACGATCATATAATATAGGTCACGATCATATAATATAGGTCACGATAATATAATATAGGTCATGATAATATAATATAGTCCACGATCATATATTATAAGTCACGATCATATAATATCAGTCACGATCATATAATATAAGTCACGATCAAATAATATAAGTCACGATCATATAATATAAGTCACGATCATATAATATAGGTCACGATCATATAATATAAGTCATGATCATATAAGTCACGATCATATAATATAAGTCACGATCATATAATATAGGTCACGATCATATAATATAGGTCACGATAATATAATATAGGTCACGATAATATAATATAGGTCACGATCATATAATATAGGTCACGATAATATAATATAGGTCACGATCATATAATATAGGTCACGATCATATAATGTTCAAGGCCTTGTTTTTTACATGGTAATAATAACGTGTTTGTGGAGAGAAAAAGTCTTCTCAATGTCTTAATAATGATGCACACATATGAATGTAATAATGTGAATGTAATAATGTGAATGTAATTAATTTGAATAAGCTTACAATTCTAATGTGAATGTAATAATGTGAATACAATAATGTGAATGTAATAATGTGAATGTAATGTGAATGTAATAATGTGAATACAATAATGTGAATGTAATAATGTGAATGTAATGTGAATGTAATAATGTGAATACAATAATGTGAATGTAATAATGTGAGTAATGTGAATTATAATGTGAATGTAATAATGTGAATACTGTGAATTATAATGTGAGTATAATAATGTGAACATACTAGTACTACTGGACGTGTAGCACGTGGTGTAATGTACATTGTTGAGAAATAAGGATTACATCTTGTTGTATTGTGAAATAGAATATATCATCTGTTTGATCGAATAAGACTCAAGATATATACACTATCTGTTAATATTAACGCGTGTTAATATATGCAAGAAATCACGTATTTACAGGAGACCACTCAAGGCGTGGCCTTCTTTCCACGATGTCATCCCGCCTCGCACATTGCACATCTGCTATAAGCATACGCCATTCAATAATAAAATGAAATTTCCAATTCCTCAATAAGGGGTTTGAATTTATATCTACAGCGCAATACGAGCATCAGCTTCCACATATATATATATATATATATATATATGTTTGTATGCAACTGCCACCTGCATAAATAGATATGTATATATTGATAGTTGTGATCTTTACGTACTGTACACGGACCGTTTACATCTCGCCAACAGGTACGCAATACAATGCGCTGAGAATTGGGTCGAAAATGCCCCAGAGACATGAGTTGGTGAGCTAAATGCGTCACACTATATATAGCAATTAATGCACGTGCGCGGACGCACGCCCGATGGTTGTCAAGGTCTGAACACGTGGCCGACAATCGAAGGTCAAACACGTGGGCGACAGTTGAAGGTCAAACACGTGGTGGTCAGTCAAGGAAATTGACACGTGTTTTAGACTTCAATACGATATGCTCTGGACGACGAGCAACCTCAGAAATACAAGCCAGCATATATACACGTAACATGGGGTGGATCTAGAGGGGGGGGGTTAGGGGAGTCCCCCCCCCTTCAGAACATACACTGTCAAAGTTGGGTTCTCCAAGCACCCCCCTCCCCGGTCGCAAGTTTTCAGAGAGCACCCCCCTCCCCGGTCGCAAGTTTTCAGAGAGCACCCCCCCACCGGCCGATCGCAAGTTTTCTGAGAGGAACCGACCCCCCACCCCCCATTGCAAATTCCTAGATCCGCCCCTGGTCATTTTACGTTGGAGGAGCACAAATAGAGTACAAAAGGAGTATATTATCAGTGGACAACTTCCATGAAAAATTTATGCAACCTAAGTTATTATTTAGTATATACTACCTACTGTATTAATAGTTGTGTCAATCGTTCGGCAGCTGTATATGTCACGTGACGTAGTTGACGATGAAGTTAAAAAAAATACAAGTATTAAAGGACTACTTGTTGAATTGTTGACTTTATCCGAGTAATATTAATGCAGTAAACCCATTCTTAGACCTACTGCCGACAAGGGTCACAGAAAGTTCCAGTCGGTAATCTGTTTGATTGCTCTCACATTTTTAGCCTCTCGGCAACATCAAGTAGAACGGTTTTTGCTACCTTCAAGGATTTACGGTTCACATAGTGACCGCTCTACTTAAACCCAATCAGCGCATATTTTATTGACGTACATGAAAGCCTTTCACTTTACTGCCATGAACCAGGGTGTGGGCGTGCGTACGCCCCCCCCCCCCCTCCGCCACCCCCACTCCACCCAGCCTCGTTATCAACCTCCCACCTCTCTGCATCAACATGACCGCGGGCAATCACTGATCGCAAAAAAGCCAAAACGGATGAAAAACGTTTGGTCGTGTTTTGTTACTTCGAGAAGGAAGTAAGAATGAGGACTAAGGGCGGTTGAGCACCCCCCCCCCCCCACCCCCACCACGCCCCCACTCCTCCACCCTGCCTGAATGTCACTATGATAACCCTGGCCCCGCGGCCTCCGCGCACCAGATGACCCCCAGGTTCTATTAATAGACGCCTCTTGGCTGTGGTAATTATCACATACTCACAGGGAACTAGAGTACTAATCGGGCCTCGCTCCCAGCACGCCTCCGCACTCCTGTTTTCATCTGGTGCTTGTCTTGCGGAACCAATTAAGCCCTTTAAGCCTTCTAATAGACACGGATCAGGGTCAAAGCTCGTGGTAAGTGTCCTACCAGTATCTAAGAATTCTAGTCATTCTATTAATGGACGTGTGTCAACGAGATCCCGCCAGTACGAATGCACTAAACGGGTTCAGCCAAAAACAGAAACTGGTTCAGCCACATCCTATATACAGCAAATGCTTCTACCACAGCCTAAAAATAACAAAATGGTTCAACCACAGCCAAAATAAAGAAAACGGTTTAACAACGAACACAAACGGAGAAAATAGTTTCGCCACAAATAAAGGAAATGGAGAATAGGGTTCCGCTACAACCCTAACGGTAGACAGCGCAGGTCACACTGCTCCCACGTGACCAGTGTACCACGTGACCACAGCGCCACGTGACCAGTGCACCACGTGACCACTACATCACGAGACAATATTATCACGTGGATACAGTACCACGTGACCAGTGCACCACGTGACCACCGCACCACGTGACCACCGCACCACGTGACTAACGCACCACGTGACCAACGCACCACGTGACCACCGCACGTCCTAGAGCGCGTGAGAGGAATGTTTCAATGACCCGTATCTCCGGTTATTGCGCCCGTCTGCCACACTCCGCCTGTAGCTAGGGGCGTTTACCCCCCCCCCCCAGTCTGCCACACTCCGCCTGTAGCTAGGGTCGTTTACCCCACCAGTCTGCCACACTCCGCCTGTAGCTAGGGGCGTTTACCCCCCCCCCCCAGTCTGCCACAATCCGCCTATAGCTAGGGCGTTTACCCCCCCCCCCTCCCAGTCTGCCACACTCCGTCTATAGCTAGGGGCGTTTACCCCCCCCCCAGTCTGCCCACACTCCGCCTATAGGCTAGGGGCGTTTACTCCCCCCCAGTCTGCCACAATCCGCCTATAGCTAGGGGTGTCTACCCCCCCCCCCTCCCAGTCTGCCACACTCCGTCTATAGCTAGGGGCGTTTACCCCCCCCCCCCCCGCGCAATCTGCCACACTCCGCCTGTAGCTAGGGGCGTTTACCCCCACCCCCCCCCAGTCTGCCACAATCGCCTATAGCTAGGGGCGTTTACCCCCCCCCCCAGTCTGCCACACTCCGCTATAGCTAGGGGCGTCTACCCCCCCCCCCCAGTCTGCCACACTCCGCTATAGCTAGAGGCGTCTACCCCCCCCCCAGTCTGCCACACTCCGCCTATAGCTAGAGGCGTCTACCCCCCCCAGTCTCCACACTCCGCCTATAGCTAGAGGCGTCTACCCCCCCCCCAGTCTGCCACACTCCGCCTATAGCTAGAGGCGTCTACCCCCCCCCCCCCCAGTCTGCCACACTCCGCCTATAGCTAGAGGCGTCTACCCCCCCCCCAGTCTGCCACACTCCGCCCTATAGCTAGGGGCGTTTACCCCCCCCCCACCAGTCTGCACACTCCGCCTATAGCTAGGGACGTTTACCCCCCCCCCCCACCAGTCTGCCACAACTCCGCCTATAGCTAGGGGCGTCTACCCCCCCCCCCCCACCAGTCTGCCACACTCCGTCTATAGCTAGGGGCGTCTACCCCACCCCCCCCCCCCAGTCTGCCACACTCCGCCTATAGCTAGAGGCGTCTACCCCCCCCAGTCTGCCACACTCCGCCTATAGCTAGGGGCGTTTACCCACCCCCCCCCCCCCCCCAGTCTGCCACACTCCGCCTATAGCTAGGGGCGTTTACCCTCCCCCCCACCAGTCTGCCACACTCCGCCTATAGCTAGGGGCGTCTACCCCCCCCCCCCAGTCTGCCACACTCCGCCTATAGCTAGGGGCGTCTACCCCCCCCCCCCCCCCCAGTCTGCCACACTCCGCCTATAGCTAGGGGCGTCTACCCCCCCCCCCCCACAGTCTGCCACACTCCGCCTATAGCTAGAGGCGTCTACCCCCCCCAGTCTGCCACACTCCGTCTATAGCTAGGGGCGTCTACACCCCCCCCCCCCCCAGTCTGCCACACTCCGCCTATAGCTAGAGGCGTCTACCCCCCCCAGTCTGCCACACTCCGCCTATAGCTAGGGGCGTTTACCCCCCCCCCCCCCCAGTCTGCCACACTCCGCCTATAGCTAGGGCGTTTACCCTCCCCCCCCCAGTCTGCCACACTCCGCCTATAGCTAGGGGCGTTTACCCCCCCCCCCCCCCAGTCTGCCACACTCCGCCTATAGCTAGGGGCGTTTACCCCCCCCCCCAGTCTGCCACACACACCGCCTATAGCTAGGGGCGTTTACCCCCCCCCCCCCCCAGTCTGCCACACTCCGCTATAGCTAGGGGCGTTTACCCCCCCCCCCCCCCAGTCTGCCACACTCCGCCTATAGCTAGGGGCGTTTACCCCCCCCCCCCCCCCAGTCTGCCACACTCCGCTATAGCTAGGGGCGTTTACCCCCCCCCCCCCAGTCTGCCACACTCCGCCTATAGCTAGGGGCGTTTACCCCCCCCCCCCCCAGTCTGCCACACTCCGCCTATAGCTAGGGGCGTTTACCCCCCCCCCCCCGCCCAGTCTGCCACACTCCGCCTATAGCTAGGGGCGTTTACCCCCCACCCCCCCAGTCTGCCACACTCCGCCTATAGCTAGGGGCCTCTACCTCTCCTCGCGTTCCGTCCAGCAATAGATCTAAATCTCTCATATGTCTTCCTTTCACTCTGACCGTCCTCCATTTGCTCAAAGTTCAAAGCAAATGACTAATCTAAGGCGGAAGGCGCCGGGGTCGTTACGTCTTGCTTCCAAAACGGTTTCGGCGAACTCGCGAGACTTCCGCAATCCTTCCGAGAATCTCGGAGTTGAGTCACTTCCTCCGTGATCAGTGACACGTCGCGGAGCGTGAGGGTGGAGTGGGGGAGGGGGGTGGGGCGATGGGATGGGCGTAGTTAGTGGGGCGTGTAGGGTGGGGCGGGGCGTGTGGTGTGGTGGGGGGAGGGGGCGTGGGGGTGGAGCGTGGGGGGGGGGGGGGCTAGGGCCAGCTAATCAGGCCACAACTTACTTTTTTGTTACTACGATCTAAACCCGAAAAAATATTCTGTAACAGAATGTAGCAATATGAGGCAAAATAAGGTTGAAGTTACAAATATGTCAAGGAAATTGATATGACGTCATAACTCTAACAGAGCACATGTCACACATAGAAACACGTCTAAAAGAGGACATGACACAGAGACCTGTTTACAAGGGGCCATACCATACATAGAGACAGGTCTAAGAGAGGACATGACACAGAGAGACATGTCTAAAAAGGGCCAGACCATACATAGAGACACGTCTAAAAGAGGACATGACACAGAGACCTGTCTAAAAGGGGCCATATCATACATAGAGACAGGTCTAAGAGAGGACATGACACAGAGACTTGTTTAAAAGGGGCCAGACCATACATAGAGACAGGTCTAAGAGAGGACATGACACAGAGAGACATGTCTAGAAAGGGCCAGACCATACATAGAGACACGTCTAAAAGAGGACATGACACAGAGACCTGTCTAAAAGGGGCCATATCATACATAGAGACAGGTCTAAGAGAGGACATGACACAGAGAGACATGTCTAAAGGGGGCCATACCATACAGAGACAGGTCTAAGAGAGGACATGACACAGAGACTTGTTTAAAAGGGGCCAGACCATACATAGAGACACGTCTAAGAGAGGACATAACACAGAGACTTGTTTAAAATGGGGCCATACCATACATAGAGACAGGTCTAAGAGAGGACATGACACAGAGACCTGTTTAAAAGGGGCCAGACCATACATGGAGACAGGTCTAAGAGAGGACATGACAGAGAGACCTGTTTAAAAGGGGCCATACCATACAGAGACAGGTCTAAGAGAGGACATGACACAGATACCTGTTTAAAAGGGGCCAGACCATACATAGAGACAGGTCTAAGAGAGGACATGACACAGAGACCCGTTTAAAAGGGGCCAGACCATACATAGAGACAGGTCTAAGAGAGGACATGACACAGAGAGACATGTCTAAAAAGGGCCAGACCATACATAGAGACACGTCTAAAAGAGGACATGACGCAGATACCTGTTTAAAAGGGCCCATGCCATACATAGAGACAGGTCTAAGAGAAGACATGACACAGAGAGACCGGTCTGGATGGGACCATACCATACATAGAGACAGGTCTAAGAGAGGACATGAAAAAGAGAGACATGTCTAAAAGGGGCCATATCATACATAGAAACACATCTAAAAGAGGACATGACACAGAGACCTGTCTAAAAGGGGCCATACCATACATCGAGACAGGTCTAAGAGAGGACATGACACACAGAGACCTGTCTAAAACGGACCATACCATACATAGAAACACGTCTAAGAGAGGACATGACACACAGAGACCTGTCTAAAAGGGGCCATACCATACATAGAGACAGGTCTAAGAGAGGACATGACAAACAGAGACCTGTCTAAAAGGGGCCATACCATACATAGAAACACGTCTAAAAGAGGACATGACACACAGAGACCTGTCTAAAAGAGGCCATACCATACATAGAGACATGTCTAAGAGAGGACATGACACACCGAGACCTGTCTAAAAGGGGCCATACCATACATAGAGACAGGTCTAAGAGAGGACATGACACACCGAGACCCGTCTAAAAGGGGCCATACCATACATAGAGACAGGTCTAAGAGAGGACATGACACACAGAGACCTGTCTAAAAGAGGCCATACCATACATAGAGACAGGTCTAAGAGAGGACATGACACACAGAGACCTGTCTAAAAGGGGCCATACCATACATAGAGACAGGTCTAAGAGAGGACATGACACACAGAGACCTGTCTAAAAGGGGCCATACCATACATAGAGACAGGTCTAAGAGAGAACATGACACAGACCTGTCTAAAAGGGGCCATACCATACATAGAGACAGGTCTAAGAGAGGACATGACACAGAGACCTATCTAAAAGGGGCCATACCATACATAGAGACAGGTCTAAGAGAGGACATGACACACAGAGACCTGTCTAAAAGGGGCCCTACCATACATAGAAACACGTCTAAAAGAGGACATGACACACAGAGACCTGTCTAAAAGAGGCCATACCATACATAGAGACATGTCTAAGAGAGGACATGACACACAGAGACCTGTCTAAAAGGGGCCATACCATACATAGAGACAGGTCTAAGAGACATGACACAGAGACCTGTCTAAAAGGGGCCATACCATACATAGAGACAGGTCTAAGAGAGGACATGACACACAGAGACCTGTCTAAAAGGGGCCCTACCATACATAGAAACACGTCTAAAAGAGGACATGACACACAGAGACCTGTCTAAAAGAGGCCATACCATACATAGAGACATGTCTAAGAGAGGACATGACACACCGAGACCTGTCTAAAAGGGGCCATACCATACATAGAGACAGGTCTAAGAGAGGACATGACACACAGAGACCTGTCTAAAAGGGGCCATACCATACATAGAGACAGGTCTAAATGCGGGCATCACAGAGACCTGTCTAAAAGAGGCCATACCATACATAGAGACATGTCTAAGAGAGGACATGACACACCGAGACCTGTCTAAAAGGGGCCATACCATACATAGAGACAGGTCTAAGAGAGGACATGACACACAGAGACCTGTCTTAAAGGGGCCATACCATACAAAGACAGGTCTACGAGAGGACATGACACAGAGACCTGTCTAAAAGGGACCATACCATACATAGAGACAGGTCTAAGAGAGGACATGACACAGAGACCTGTTTAAAAGGGGCCATACCATACAGATACAGGTCTAAGAGAGGACATGACACACATAGACCTGTCTAAAAGGGGCCATACCATACAGAGACAGGTCTACGAGAGGACATGACACAGAGACCTGTCTAAAAGGGGCCAGACCATACATAGAGACAGGTCTAAAAGAGGACATGACACAGAGACCTGTCTAAAAGGGGCCATACCATACATAGAGACACGTCTATGAGCGGACATCATAGATACCTGTTTAAAAGGGGCCATATCATACATAGAAACACATCTAAAAGAGGACATGACACAGAGACCTGTCTAAAAGGGGCCATACCATACATAGAGACAGGTCTAAGAGCGGACATCACAGATACCTGTTTAAAAGGGGCCACATCATACATAGAAACAGGTCTAAGAGAGGACATGACACAGAGACCTGTCTAAAACGGACCATACCATACATAGAGACAGGTCTAAGAGAGGACATGACACACAGAGACCTGTCTAAAAGAGGCCATACCATACATAGAGACAGGTCTACGAGAGGACATGACACAGAGACCTGTCTAAAAGGGGCCAGACCATACATAGAGACAGGTCTAAAAGAGGACATGACACAGAGACCTGTCTAAAAGGGGCCATACCATACATAGAGACACGTCTATGAGCGGACATCATAGATACCTGTTTAAAAGGGGCCATATCATACATAGAAACACATCTAAAAGAGGACATGACACAGAGACCTGTCTAAAAGGGGCCATACCATACATAGAGACAGGTCTAAGAGCGGACATCACAGATACCTGTTTAAAAGGGGCCATATCATACATAGAAACAGGTCTAAGAGAGGACATGACACAGAGACCTGTCTACAACGGACCATACCATACATAGAGACAGGTCTAAGAGAGGACATGACACAGAGACCTGTCTAAAACGGACCATACCATACATAGAGACACGTCCAAAAGAGGACATGACACACCGAGAACTGTCTAAAAGCAGCCATACCATACATAGAGGTCTGATTACGGGTCCGTCATATATTGACAGTTAAGGCGCATGTTAAAGATGTTAAGACTCGCCAGAGGGCGTTATGATCGCCAGGTGTTACTCACTGTTACCGAAACCTAAAAGTCGTTTCCAGCCTTTGAATGCTGGGTATTCTCAATCAGGACTAGGGAACTTAACACTACCTCCCGACGGCCATCCAACAGTGTCCCCTCACAGCCCTCTAACAGTGTCCCTTTATGGCCCTTTAACAGTGCCCCCTCATGGCCCTCTAACAGTGTCCCCTCACAGCCCTCTAACAGTGTCCCCTAACAACCCTCTAACAGTGTCCCCTCACAGCCCTCTAACGGTGTCCCCTCATGGCCCTCTAACAGTGTCCCCTCATGGCCCTCTAACACTGTCCCCTCACAGCCCTCTAACAGTGTCCCCTCACAGCCCTCTAACAGTGTCTCCTCACAGCCCTCTAACAGTGTCCCCTCACAGCCCTCTAACAGTGTCCCCTCACAACCCTCTAACAGTGTCCCCTCATGGCCCTCTAACAGTGCCCTCTCATGGCCCTCTAACACTGTCCCCTCACAGCCCTCTAACGGTGTCCTTTGCATGGCCCTCTAACAGTGTCCCCTCATGGCCCTCTAACAGTGTCCCCTCACAGCCCTCTAACGGTGTCCCCTCATGGCCCTCTAACAGTGTCCACTCATGGCCCTTGAACAGTGTCCCCTCGTGGCCCTTTAACAATGTCCCCTCATGGCCCTCTAACATTGTCCCATCACAGCCCTCTAACAGTGTCCCATCATGGCCCTCTAACAGTGTCCCCTCATAGCCCTCTAACAGTGTCCCCTCATGGCCCTCAAACAGTGTCTCCTCATGGCCCTCTAACAGTGACTTCTCTTTGGCCCTCTAACAGTGTTCCCTCGTGGCCCTCTAACACTGAACACATCATGGTCTCTAACACTGCCCCCACCATGGCCCTCTAACATTGTCCCCTCATGGCCCTCTAGTACTGCCTCCCTCATGGCCCTCTAACACTATTCCACTCATGGCCCTTTAACACTGCCTCCCTCATGGCCCTCTAACACTATTCCACTCATGGCCCTTTAACACTGCCTCCCTCATGGCCCTCTAACACTATTCCACCATGGCCCTCTAACACTGCCTCCCTCATGGCCCTCTAACACTGCCTCCCTCATGGCCCTCTAACACTGCCCCCTTCATGGCTCTATAACACTGCCCCCTCATGGCCCTCTAACACTGCTTCCCTCATGGCCCTCTAACACCATTGCACTCATGGCCCTCTAACACTATTCCGCACATGGGCCTCTAACACTATCCACCTCATGGCCCTCTAACACTGTCCCCACCATGGCCCTCTAACACTGTCCCTTCATGGTCCTCTAGCACTATTCCACTCATGGCCCTCTAACACTACTGCACTCATAGCCCTCTAACACTGCTCCCCTCATGGCTCTCTAACACTGCCCCCACCATGGCCCTCTAACACTGACCCCTCATGGCCCTCTAACACTGCTCCCCTCATGGCTCTCTAACACTGCCCCCACCACGGCCCCCTAACACTGACCCCTCATGGCCCTCTAACACTGCCTCCCTCATGGCCCTCTAACACTATTCCACTCATGGCCCTCTAACACTGCTCACCTCATGGCCCTCTAACACTGAACACCTCATGGCCCTCTAACAGTGTCCCCTCACAGCCCTCTAACGGTGTCCCCTCATGGCCCTCAAACAGTGTCCCCTCATGGCCATTGAACAGTGTCTCCTCATGGCCCTTGAACAGTGTCCCCTAATGGCCCTCTAACATTGTCCCATCACAGCCCTCTAACAGTGTCCCCTCATGGCCCTCTAACAGTGTCCCCTCATAGCCCTCTAACAGTGTTCCCTCATGGCCCTCAAACAGTGTCTCCTCATGGCCCTTTAACAGTGACTTCTCTTGGCCCTCTAACAGTGTTCCCTCATGGCCCTCTAACACTGAACCCATCATGGCTCTCTAACACTGCCCCCACCATGGCCCTCTAACAGTGTCCCCTCATGGCCCTCTAGTACTGCCTCCCTCATGGCTCTCTAACACTATTCCACTCATGGCCCTTTAACACTGCCTCCCTCATGGCCCTTTAACACTATTCCACTCATGGGTCTCTAACACTATTCCACCATGGCCCTCTAACACTGCCCCCTTCATGGCTCTATAACACTGCCCCCCTCATGGCCCTCTAACACTGCCTCCCTCATGGCCCTCTAACACCATTGCACTCATGGCCCTCTAACATTATTCCGCTCATGGGCCTCTAACACTATCCACCTCATGGCCCTCTAACACTGTCCCCACCATGGCCCTCTAACACTGTCCCCTCATGGCCCTCTAGCACTGCCTCCCTCATGGTCCTCTAACACTATTCCACTCATGGCCCTCTAACACTACACCACTCATAGCCCTCTAACACTGCTCCCCTCATGGCTCTCTAACACTGCCCCCACCATGGCCCTCCAACACTGACCCGTCGTGGCCCTCTAACACTGCCTCCCTCATGGCCCTCTAACACTATTCCACTCATGGCCCTCTAACACTATTCCACTCATGGCCCTCTAACACTATTCCACCATGGCCCTCTAACACTGAACACCTCATGGCCCTCTGGCACTGTCTCCTCATGACCCTCTAACATTTTCCCCTCGTGGCCCTCTAACACAGCCCTCACTCATGGCCCTCTAACATTGTCCCCCTCATAGCCTCTGACACTGACCCCCTCATGGCCCTCTAACACTGACCCCCTCATGGCCCTCTAACACTGAGCCCCTCATGGCCCTCCAACACTGTCCCCTCATGGCCCTCTAACACTGAACCCCTCACGGCCCTCTAACACTGCCCCCCTCATGGCCCTCTAACACTGACCCCCTCATGGCCTTCTAACACTGAACCCCTCATGGCCGTCTAACACTGAACCCCTCATGGCCGTCTAACATTGTCCCCTCATGGCCCTCTAACAGTGTCCCCTCACAGCCCTCTAACGGTGTCCCCTCATGGCCCTCCAACAGTGTCCCCTCATGGCCCTTGAACAGTGTCCCCTCATGGCCCTTGAACAGTGTCCCCCAATGGCCCTCTAACATTGTCCCATCACAGCCCTCTAACAGTGTCCCCTCATGGCCCTCTAACAGTGTCCCCTCATAGCCCTCTAACAGTGTTCCCTCATGGCCCTCAAACAGTGTCTCCTCACGGCCCTCTAACAGTGACTTCTCTTGGCCCTCTAACAGTGTTCCCTCATGGCCCTCTAACACTGAACCCATCATGGCTCTCTAACACTGCCCCCACCATGGCCCTCTAACAGTGTCCCCTCATGGCCCTCTAGTACTGCCTCCCTCATGGCCCTCTAACACTATTCCACTCATGTCCCTTTAACACTATTCCGCTCATGGGCCTCTAACACTATCCACCTCATGGCCCTCTAACACTGTCCCCACCATGGCCCTCTAACACTGTCCCCTCATGGCCCTCTAGCACTGCCTCCCTCATGGTCCTCTAACACTATTCCACTCATGGCCCTCTAACACTACTCCACTCATAGCCCTCTAACACTGCTCCCCTCATGGCTCTCTAACACTGCCCCCACCATGGCCCTCTAACACTGACCCTTCGTGGCCCTCTAACACTGCCTCCCTCACGGCCCTCTAACACTATTCCACTCATGGCCCTCTAACATTATTCCACTCATGGCCCTTTAACACTGCCCACCTCATGGCCCTCTAACACTGAACACCTCATGGCCCTCTGACACTGTCCCCTCATGACCCTCTAACATTCTCCCCTCGTGGCCCTCTAACACTGCCCTCACTCATGGCCCTCTAACATTGTCCCCCTCATAGCCTCTGACACTGACCCCCTCATGGCCCTCTAACACTAAGCCCCTCATGGCCCTCCAACACTGTCCCCTCATGGCCCTCTAACACTGAACCCCTCACGGCCCTCTAACACTGCCCCCCTCATGGCCCTCTAACACTGACCCCCTCATGGCCCTCTAACACTGAACCCCTCATGGCCGTCTAACACTGAACCCCTCATGGCCGTCTAACATTGTCCCCTCATGGCCCTCTAACATTGTCCCCTCACAGCCCTCTAACATTGTCCCCTAATGGCCATCTAACACTGTTCTCTCATGGCCCTCTAACGCTGCCCCCCTCACGGCCCCCTAACACTGAACCCCTCATGGCCCTCCAACACTGATCCCCTCTCGGCCCTCTAACGCTGCCCCCCTCACGGCCCTCTAACACTGACCCGGCACGGCCCTCTAACGCAGCCCCCCTCACGCCCTCTAACACTGCACTCCTCACGCCCTCTAACACTGCCCCCCTCACGCCCTCTAACACTGCCCCCTTCATGGCCCTCTAGCAATGCCCCCCTCATGGCCGTCTAACACTGATCCCCTCATGGCCCTCTAACACTGATCCCCTCATGGCCCTCTAACACTGATCCCCTCATGGCCCTCTAACACTGATCCCCTCATGGCCCTCTAACACTGATCCCCTCATGGCCCTCTAACACTGATCCCCTCATGGCCCTCTAACACTGATCCCCTCATGGCCCTCTAACGCTGATCCCCTCATGGCCCTCTAACGCTGAACCCCTCATGGCCCTCTAACACTGATCCCCTCATGGCCCTCTAACGCTGAACCCCTCATGGCCCTCTAACACTGATCCCCTCACGGCCCTCTAACACTGATCCCCTCATGGCCATCTAACACTGACCCCTCGTGGCCCTCTAACGCTGACCCCTCATGGCCCTCTAACACTGACCCCTCATGGCCCTCTAACACTGACCCCTCATGGCCCTCTAACACTAACCCCTCATGGCCCTCTAACGCTGACCCCTCATGGCCCTCTAACACTGACCCCTCATGGCCCTCTAACGCTGACCCCTCATGGCCCTCTAACGCTGACCCCTCATGGCCCTCTAACACTGACCCCTCATGGCCCTCTAACGCTGACCCCTCGTGACCCTCTAACACTGACCCCTCATGGCCCTCTAACGCTGACCCCTCATGGCCCTCTAACACTGACCCCTCATGGCCCTCTAACGCTGACCCCTCATGGCCCTCTAACGCTGACCCCTCGTGGCCCTCTAACGCTGACCCCTCATGGCCCTCTAACGCTGACCCCTCGTGGCCCTCTAACACTGACCCCTCATGGCCCTCTAACACTGACCCCTCATGGCCCTCTAACGCTGACCCCTCGTGGCCCTCTAACGCTGACCCCTCATGGCCCTCTAACACTGACCCCTCATGGCCCTCTAACACTATTCCACTCATGGCCCTTTAACACTGCCTTCCTCATGGCCCTCTAACACTATTCCACTCATGGCCCTTTAACACTGCCTCCCTCATGGCCCTCTAACACTATTCCACCATGGCCCTCTAACACTGCCTCCCTCATGGCCCTCTAACACTGCCTCCCTCATGGCCCTCTAACACTGCCCCCTTCATGGCTCTATAACACTGCCCCCCTCATGGCCCTCTAACACTGCTTCCCTCATGGCCCTCTAACACCATTGCACTCATGGCCCTCCAACACTATTCCGCTCATGGGCCTCTAACACTATCCACCTCATGGCCCTCTAACACTGTCCCCACCATGGCCCTCTAACACTGTCCCTTCATGGTCCTCTAGCACTATTCCACTCATGGCCCTCTAACACTACTGCACTCATAGCCCTCTAACACTGCTCCCCTCATGGCTCTCTAACACTGCCCCCACCATGGCCCTCTAACACTGACCCCTCATGGCCCTCTAACACTGCTCCCCTCATGGCTCCCTAACACTGCCCCCACCACGGCCCTCTAACACTGACCCCTCATGGCCCTCTAACACTGCCTCCCTCATGGCCCTCTAACACTATTCCACTCATGGCCCTCTAACACTGCCCACCTCATGGCCCTCTAACACTGAACACCTCATGGCCCTCTAACAGTGTCCCCTCACAGCCCTCTAACGGTGTCCCCTCATGGCCCTCAAACAGTGTCCCCTCATGGCCCTTGAACAGTGTCCCCTCATGGCCCTTGAACAGTGTCCCCTAATGGCCCTCTAACATTGTCCCATCACAGCCCTCTAACAGTGTCCCCTCATGGCCCTCTAACAGTGTCCCCTCATAGCCCTCTAACAGTGTCCCCTCATGGCCCTCTAACAGTGTCCCCTCATAGCCCTCTAACAGTGTTCCCTCATGGCCCTCAAACAGTGTCTCCTCATGGCCCTCTAACAGTGACTTCTCTTGGCCCTCTAACAGTGTTCCCTCATGGCCCTCTAAAACTGAACCCATCATGGCTCTCTAACACTGCCCCCACCATGGCCCTCTAACAGTGTCCCCTCATGGCCCTCTAGTACTGCCTCCCTCATGGCCCTCTAACACTATTCCACTCATGGCTCTTTAACACTGCCTCCCTCATGGCCCTTTAACACTATTCCACTCATGGGTCTCTTAACACTATTCCACCATGGCCCTCTAACACTGCCCCCTTCATGGCTCTATAACACTGCCCCCCTCATGGCCCTCTAACACTGCTTCCCTCATGGCCCTCTAACACCATTGCACTCATGGCCCTCTAACACTATTCCGCTCATGGGCCTCTAACACTATCCACCTCATGGCCCTCTAACACTGTCCCCACCATGGCCCTCTAACACTGTCCCCTCATGGCCCTCTAGCACTGTCTCCCTCATGGTCCTCTAACACTATTCCACTCATGGCCCTCTAACACTACTCCACTCATAGCCCTCTAACACTGCTCCCCTCATGGCTCTCTAACACTGCCCCCACCATGGCCCTCTAACACTGACCCGTCGTGGCCCTCTAACGCTGACCCCTCATGGCCCTCTAACACTGACCCCTCATGGCCCTCTAACACTGACCCCTCATGGCCCTCTAACGCTGACCCCTCATGGCCCTCTAACACTGACCCCTCATGGCCCTCTAACGCTGACCCCTCATGGCCCTCTAACTCTGACCCCTCATGGCCCTCTAACGCTGACCCCTCATGGCCCTCTAAAACTGACCCCTCATGGCCCTCTAACGCTGACTCCTCATGGCCCTCTAACGCTGACCCCTCATGGCCCTCTAACGCTGACCCCTCGTGGCCCTCTAACACTGACCCCTCGTGGCCCTCTAACACTGACCCCTCATGGCCCTCTAACGCTGACCCCTCATGGCCCTCTAACGCTGACTCCTCATGGCCCTCTAACGCTGACCCCTCATGGCCCTCTAACGCTGACCCCTCATGGCCCTCTAACACTGATCCCCTCATGGCCCTCTAACGCTGCCCCCCTCACGGCCCTCTAACACTGATCCCCTCATGGCCCTCTAACACTGACCCCTCATGGCCCTCTAACACTGACCCCTCATGGCCCTCTAACGCTGACCCCTCGTGGCCCTCTAACGCTGACCCCTCATGGCCCTCTAACACTGACCCCTCATGGCCCTCTAACGCTGACCCCTCATGGCCCTCTAACGCTGACCCCTCATGGCCTGGACGGAGAACTCCCCTTTCCTTCTCCTCTTTCATATCCTAATCACCAGGGATCCGTCGTTGGAAACGTGAAAAACAAAACTTGAGACATGCGTCGGCATTAAAGTGAAGAAGTACGACCCAGGTAGGTGTTATGCCATGATGTACGTCCTACACCCACAGCGACCACTGGTTTGTGTATATATATGGGCCCAGAGAAACGCTCTACCCCACACTTGGAGGCCTCCCTGTAGTCCCGTGACTGGGCTGGGCCGTTGGGCGGGGAGTGGGTGAGCGGGGGTGGATGGGAGTGGCGGGGGTGGGGGGGGAGAGGGGGCGTGGCCCGGCGTCCCTGGGGCCATGGACAGTCACAGGGCGACGCCGACCCGCCCATTGCTAAGTGATGGCAGGGCTCTCACATTACGCCAGGTAGGTACCAGCCAGCTATTCAGGGAGCCCCTGGTGACGGCTGTAAAGCGGGCGGGTGAGGGCCTCCTTTTCAAACCCTGGGCCGGATTCCGTCATGTTTTGCTGTCAGTCAATGGTGAGAACATACCGAGAACATACCGAGAACATACCGAGAAGATTGCCGTTTACGTAAGAAGCGCAGTCATGCTTATTTTTTATCAATTTAATTTGTGTCTCGGCAAACCGTTCAGTTATGTAAGTTCGAACTGCACCTGCAGTGATATAGCCCTCCCCCCCACCCCCCATCTGGGCCGTCACCCGCCTCTCACCGGCCCTTCCCCCGTCCCTCCCCCTTGCCGTAACCGGCCCCTCACCGGCCCTTCCCCCGCCCCTCCCCCTCCCCCTACTCTCACCGCGAGGAAACTGTCACCGTAGCTAAGTAACCATCACCGTAGATCAGTAACCGCGTGGAAACTGTCACCGTAGCTTAGTAACCATCACCGTAGCTAAGTAACCATCACCGTGGCTCAGTAACCGCGAGGAAACTGTCACCGTAGCTAAGTAACCATCACCGTAGCTAAGTAACCATCACCGTAGCTCAGTAACCGCGAGGAAACTGTCACCGTAGCTAAGTAACCATCACCGTAGCTAAGTAACCGTCACTGTAGCTAAGAAACCATCATCGTAGCTAAGTAACCATCGCCGCATTAAGTAACTGACCGTTGCTAATTTAGCCATCACCGTAACTACGACACCAACGCCATAGCTAAACCATGACCGTAGCTAAGTAACGATCACCGTAGCTACGTAACAATGGCCGTAGCTAAGTAACGATTACCGTAGCTAAGAAGCCATCAAAATAGCTAAGTAACAATGGTCGTAGCTAAGTAACGATCACCGTAGCTAAGAAGCCAGCAAAATAGCTAAGTAACTATGGCCGTAGCTAAGTAACGATCACCGTAGCTAAGAAGTCATTAAAATAGCTAAGTAACAATGGCCGTAGCTAAGTAACGATCACCGTAGCTAAGAAGCCATCAAAATAGCTAAGTAACAATTGCCGTAGCTAAGTAACGATCACCGTAGCTAAGAAGCCATTAAAATAGCTAAGTAACAATCATCGTAGCTAAGAACCCATCGCCGTATTTAAGTAACCCGTAGGTTAGAAACAATCACCGTAGCTAAGTAACTATAACCTCACATCAGTAACCATATCCGTAGCTAAGACCCCAACACCGTAGCTAAGAACCCATCTCCGTAGCTAAATAAAAATCACGTTAGTTGTAGATAACGATCACTATCGCGAAAAAACCATCACCGCTGGTAACTAACCATCACTTCACCTCAGTAAACATACCCGTAGCTAAGAACCCATCACCGTAGCTAAGAACCCATCCCCGTAGCTAAGAACCCACTACCGTAGCTAAGAACCCATCCCCGTAGCTAAGAACCCATCCCCGTAGCTAAGTAACCATCACCGCCTCTAAGTAACCATCACCGCCGCTAAGTAACCATCACCGCCGCTAAGTAACCATCACCGCTCCCAGGTAATCATCAACTCCCCTCAGTAAACATACCCGTAGCCAAGATGTAGCTTGAGCCAGAGAAGGCTTCCGTTCTGGTCACCCAGCACGTCGCCCGATCGCCCTCAACCCTGTCCATACACCCCGCCCCACCCACCAATCACCGCCCCAGCCCCACCCCCGCCTCCATAGAAATACCATACCCCCACGAACCGTTTTGCGTCATAGCTCCGTGAGCGCAGGAACTAAAAGCGAAGTACAGAATACTCCTCTGGCCATTGCCTAAGTGCAATAGATCTAACGCCGCTTTAACGTAGGGCGTGTGCCTGAAGTCCCGATCTGCGTTTGTGTCAGTTTGACGGAATGTGACGAATGTGGACCATCCAGAGGGCTATCCCTCCGCCCCTTACATGCCCCGGGTCGGCCCCTCCAAACCTTGGATATATATATATATGGGGGCCTATTCTTTTTGGATTCGCTCAAACAAAAAGGGCAATTGTTCAAAACCTCCATCTGCCCTCCGGCAATGGCATATTTGGCATAAAGCGCTCCCTTAAATACTCTTCAAAAAGAAAACATACTCTCCACTCTACATCTCTACCCGCCCCCCCCCCCCTCATACACACACGTCTTCCTTAGCTTTATTGCGCGAGCGGCGGTAACCATAGGCCTACGTATTCAACCCCGACCCCCAACCCAACCCTCTCAACCCCGACCCCCAACCCAACCCCCTCTACCCCGACCGTCATGCCCACCCCCAACCCAACCCCCTCTACCCCGACCATCACCCCCACCCTGAACCCAACCCCCTCTACCCCGACCATCACCCCGAACCCCAACCCAACCTCCTCAACCCCGACCGTCATGCCCACCCCGAACCCAACCCCCTCTACCCCGACCATCACCCCGACCCCCAACCCAACCCCCTCTACCCCGACCATCACCCCCACCCTGAACCCAACCCCCTCTACCCCGACCATCACCCCGAACCCCAACCCAACCCCCCCAACCCCGACCGAACCCCCATCCCCAACTCAACCCCCTCAATCCCACCCCAACTCAACCCCTTCGACCCCACCTGACTCAACCCAATCTGACTCAACCCCGACCGTAATACCCAAACCCTATCCCAACACACAGCCCCTCCTCCCCGTCCTCCGTTACCCCCTTTCTCCACACCCTTCATTACCCCCCTTCCGCCCCGCCCTTCGTTACCCCCTTCCTCCACGCCCTTCGTTACCCCCCTTCCCCACGCCCTTCGTTATCCCCCTTCCTCCACGCCCTTCGTTACCCCCTTTCTCCACACCCTTCATTACCCCCCTTCCGCCCCGCCCTTCGTTACCCCCCTTCCTCCACGCCCTTCGTTACCCCCTTTCTCCACACCCTTCATTACCCCCCTTCCTCCACGCCCTTCGTTGCCCCCTTGCTCCACGCCCTTCGTTACCCCCCTTTCTCCACACCCTTCGTTACCCCCCTTCCGCACGCCCTTCGTTACCCCCCTTCCTCCACGCCCTTCGTTACCCCCTTTCTCCACACCCTTCATTACCCCCCTTTCTCCACACCCTTCGTTACCCCCTTCCGCCCCGCCCTTCGTTACCCCCCTTCCCCACGCCCTTCGTTACCCCCCTTCCGCCCCGCCCTTCGTTACCCCCTTCCGCCCCGCCCTTCGTTACCCCCCTTCCGCCCCGCCCTTCGTTACCCCCTTCCTCCGCACCCTTCGTTACCCCCTTCCGCCCCGCCCTTCGTTACCCCCCTTCCGCCCCACCCTTCGTTATCCCCCTTTCTCCACGCCCTTCGTTACCCCCCTTCCTCCCCGCCCTTTGTTACTCCCCTTCCTCCGCACCCTTCGTTACCCCCTTCCGCCCCGCCCTTCGTTACCCCCCTTCCCCACGCCCTTCGTTACCCCCTTCCGCCCCGCCCTTCGTTACCCCCCTTCCGCCCCACCCTTCGTTATCCCCCTTTCTCCACGCCCTTCGTTACCCCCCTTCCTCCCCGCCCTTTGTTACTCCCCTTCCTCCGCACCCTTCGTTACCCCCTTCCGCCCCGCCCTTCGTTACCCCCCTTCCCCACGCCCTTCGTTACCCCCTTCCGCCCCGCCCTTCGTTACCCCCCTTCCGCCCCGCCCTTCGTTACCCCCTTCCGCCCCGCCCTTCGTTACCCCCCTTCCTCCCCGCCCTTTGTTACCCCCTTCCTCCACGCCCTTCGTTACCCCCTTCCGCCCCGCCCTTCGTTACCCCCCTTCCGCCCCACCCTTCGTTATCCCCCTTTCTCCACGCCCTTCGTTACCCCCTTCCGCCCCGCCCTTCGTTACCCCCCTTCCGCCCCACCCTTCGTTATCCCCCTTTCTCCACGCCCTTCGTTACCCCCCTTCCTCCCCGCCCTTTGTTACTCCCCTTCCTCCGCACCCTTCGTTACCCCCTTCCGCCCCGCCCTTCGTTACCCCCTGCCTCCCCGCCCTTCGTTATCCCCCTTTCTCCACACCCTTCATTACCCCCCTTCCCCACGCCCTTCGTTACCCCCTTTCTCCACACCCTTCGTTACCCCCCTTCCCCACGCCCTTCGTTACCCCCTGCCTCCACGCCCTTCGTTATCCCCCTTTCTCCACACCCTTCGTTACCCCCTTCCCCACGCCCTTCGTTACCCCCTGCCTCCACGCCCTTCGTTATCCCCCTTCCGCCCCGCCCTTCGTTATCCCCCTTTCTCCACACCCTTCATTACCCCCCTTCCCCACGCCCTTCGTTACCCCCTTTCTCCACACCCTTCGTTACCCCCTTCCCCACGCCCTTCGTTACCCCCTGCCCCCACGCCCTTCGTTACCCCCCTTCCTCCCCGCCCTTCGTTATCCCCCTTTCTCCACACCCTTCGTTACCCCCCTTCCCCACGCCCTTCGTTACCCCCCTTCCTCCCCGCCCTTTGTTACTCCCCTTCCTCCGCACCCTTCGTTACCCCCTTCCGCCCCGCCCTTCGTTACCCCCCTTCCGCCCCGCCCTTCGTTATCCCCCTTTCTCCACATCCTTCGTTACCCCCCTTCCGCCCCGCCCTTCGTTATCCCCCTTTCTCCACACCCTTCGTTATCCCCCTTTCTCCACACCCTTCATTACCCCCCTTCCTCCACGCCCTTCGTTACCCCCCTTCCTCCCCGCCCTTTGTTACCCCCTTCCTCCACGCCATTCGTTACCCCCCTTCCGCCCCGCCCTTCGTTACCCCCCTTCCGCCCCGCCCTTCGTTACCCCCTTGCTCCACGCCCTCCTTACCCCCTTCCTCCCCGCCCTTCGTTACCCCCCTTCCCCACGCCCTTCGTTACCCCCTGCCTCCCCGCCCTTCGTTACCCCCTTCCTCCCCGCCCTTCGTTACCCCCCTTCCCCCACACCCTTCGTTACCCCCTTCCTTCACGCCCTTCGTTACCCCCCTTCCGCCCCGCCCTTCGTTACCCCCTTCCTCCACGCCCTTCGTTACCCCCTGCCTCCCCGCCCTTCGTTACCCCCTTCCTCCATGCCCTTCGATACCCCCCTCCCCCAGGCCTTTGATTAGGACACCGCCACCGTTCTCGGCCACCGACACACATTTCATTTTAGCAAACCAGAGTGTGGTATCTATGTTTGGCAACAAAAGTATCTGACATTTGACCCGCTTCCCTGGACTACATTGGACCGGACCTGTGAGCCCCCATGACCCATGACCCATTCCTTCGCTAGCCTTTCAAAGTTTGGTAAAGATGGGTACGTAACAAGGATGTCAAGACCCACTTGCTGGTGTGAGGCATACCCTGCACCCTGCACCCTCCACCCTCCACCCTCTCCCTGTGAGTACCACGGTACGTGCAATTGTGAATCATCAAGGCGTGTATGTCAAAACAACGTAATTATTAGGTTGTAAATTCCTTGCCCCTCTGCGAGCGCCCCTTGTCGGCGCCCATCCCTCGCCCCCGCGCCCCCCAGCGGTCATCAGAGGGTGTAGGACGGTCACGCGGTCCTACCGTCGCCAAGGCGACCTCTATTCGCAGGTCAGTACCGCCAAATGCGCAGCAAAGTTACGATACGGCAAAGGTATCGCCACAGTAACACAAATTAGGTCACATACATGTTTTTGTCACGAAAGGCGGCAATAAACAGTGGGAAACATGTTCGGGGGCTTGTGTATTATTGTCGGTGCATTATGTACTGGTTAAAGAAGACGAGTTGGAGTGCTTTGGGAAATGCACTCCAGCGGCGAGCGGGTGGCGCCTAGCGGATTTTTTCAGAACTAAGTTTAAAAAAAAAAAAAAATTAGGATTAAATGGCAACCAATATCGACCTATTTCACATTAAATAATATTTCCTCCACCAAATTTGCATGTATTTGATGTATTACAAGCAAATACCAAGATATTTACTGATTGCATATATGCGCCGAGAGGCACAATTGTGACAATTCGTCCTTTTTGGCCTATTTTATAGCCTATTTTGGTTACAAAAGAGCTTATAGAAGAAAAGTTAGTTCAGTAACACATCGTTTTTTACATTTTCAGGTAGATCCATACATGATACTTATCTAGAGAAAAAATGAAAAAAATCTGTCGACGAATTTGTTTTGACCCCCCACCCGCTCTCGACCTTAACGTAATAGACCGATGTAGACTCTGACACTAAGCCCCGCCCACGCTTGAGTCCTTTTTCCTTATTCGGAAGTATGAAATTGACAATCATAGCTGATGGTAGATACAAGTGAGAAGTACTCATCTCTGAACGGTCAAGAAAATAACATGCTGCTTTGTTTGTCCGACTTGTTTGTCCGACATAACGCACGTGGAAGACCTTTTTTCACAACATGATTGGATAAAAGCCACTATGACCTCAGTGAATGTTTGACAGCCTGGATCGGTCCATTATAAAATTGTTATAACAAGGTATTAGTTCTGCTCATGATTGGCATGGTTCCTGTTCTATGGACGCCGGAAAGTCCACTATGGAACGGATTTCATTGCGAGACTAATACGTGAGTGGGAAATAGGGAAATAACGCGTTGGCTTTAAGATGACAGAACGACCGATCAACTAATGCACCAGTCCATGTGAAGGGGGAGGGTGGGGTCAGGAGGGCGTGGGGTATGTAGGCATCTTAAAAGTCTTGTTTCCTAAACCCCTACAGAAGGTCAAGTCAAAATAAATCCCCCTGCAAGGCAATATTAGGGATTTAAAGCTTCTTCTCTAAAACAGATTATCCATATAATTATGTCATGTCTTTTTTAATAGGATATATCATGCACCATTAAACACCTGGGGGCCTCCCTGATGTAGTGGTTAGCGCACTAGACCGCAGATCAATAGGTCCTGGGTTCGAATCCGGGCTCGGGCACCTAATCTGGGGCATGTTTCATTCCTTCATCCTTCATCGTCTCGGGAGGTTCCTTGGCCCAATTTAGCCTGTATGTGCATAAAAGTGGCCTAAAACACCAACATTCCATTCCATTAAACACCTATGTTGACACCTTGAGTAGAAATGCAATGGCAAATATCAGACGCCCCCCCCCCACTCCGTTTATCGACGGCAGGAGAAATATTACTGTCGAATTTCTATATGCATTGAGCTTTCTGACCCAATCCCCCCTGTCCTGGGGCCGTATTCATAATCCCCTTGTAAGTTACGCACGAAAAGTGCATTTTCGTCTTAGCCTCAACAGCTCGTTGTGGTGGTGCTCATGATTAAAATATCATCTTCAATACAATTTTAGCACTTTCTTAATTCAGAAAACCCACTTCTTGCGTGACTACTTATGTATTTTGGACCCGATGAATACGGCCCCAGGTGCCGTATTCATAATCGCCACTTAGGTTACGCCACTAGACTTAGCGCTAAGTGGAAGATTTGTCGAGCGACAGCCCCAGGGGCCGTATTCATAATCCCCTCGTAAGTTGCGCACGAAAAGTGCATTTTCACCTTAGCCTCACCAGCTCGTTGTGGTGGTGCACATGATCAAGAAATCGTCTTCAAAATAAGTTTAGCACTTTCTTAATTCAGAAAATCCACTTCTTGCGTGACTACTTATGTATTTTGGACCCGATGAATACGGCCCCAGGTGCCGTATTCATAATCGCCACTTAGGTTACGCCACTAGACTTAGCGCTAAGTGGAAGATTTGTCGAGCGACAGCCCCAGGGGCCGTATTCATAATCCCCTCGTAAGTTGCGCACGAAAAGTGCATTTTCACCTTAGCCTCACCAGCTCGTTGTGGTGGTGCACATGATCAAGAAATCGTCTTCAAAATAAGTTTAGCACTTTCTTAATTCAGAAAATCCACTTTTTGAGTCTAGTGGCGTAGACTAAGTTGCGATTATGAATACGGCCCCTGGAGCTTAACATTGAAATCGTTTGTGTGGAAATTTGACATCAGCTAGCTCGCCTCCGCTTAGCTCAGCTCGACTCCACTGATCACACCACGACACTAAGTGGATTGAAGCGAGTCAATATTGACAACAATTCATTATCAAGACCTGAGAGCCTTACGGCACGTGGGTCGGTGTTTCGAGCCCCGCTGTTGTCTTGTATGTGTGGTCGCAGGATAAAGACCCCATGTCCTTCTTCGCAAAGAGTAGGGGGTTACCCCCCGGAGACATGGCTCCACTCTCTTTTCCTTCTCCCATTGTCAGCGTCCCGAGTATACAACCAACCAGTCCATCATTATCAAGTCCATGCACCGTTTTTGCGTTAATTATCAAGATATTGCACTGTTTTGTCGCTCATTATTTAAATAACGCTCACTCACGTTAATAAAACACGACTGGGTCTGTTTTCCGATGTATTCTTCAAGATAATGAACACTAAGACAAAAAGGCGTGACGTCACTACTTTTTTAAAGGTTATATCTCATTAAAATCGTCAAATAACATTCGGCTGCCATGGGCATTGCAGTGTGGGACTGCAAGAGACATTGCAATATTCGGCTGCCATGGGCATTGCAGTGTGGGACTGCAAGAGACATTGCAATATTCGGCTGCCATGGGCATTGCAATGTGGGACTGCAAGAGACATTGCAATATTCGGCTGCCATGGGCATTGCAATGTGGGACTGCAAGAGACATTGCAATATTCGGCTGCCATGGGCATTGCAATGTGGGACTGCAAGAGACATTGCAATATTCGGCTGCCATGGGCATTGCAATGTGGGACTGCAAGAGACATTGCAATATTCGGCTGCCATGGGCATTGCAGTGTGGGACTGCAAGAGACATTGCAATATTCGGCTGCCATGGGCATTGCAATGTGGGACTGCAAGAGACATTGCAATATTCGGCTGCCATGGGCATTGCAATGTGGGACTGCAAGAGACATTGCAATATTCGGCTGCCATGGGCATTGCAGTGTGGGACTGCAAGAGACATTGCAATATTCGGCTGCCATGGGCATTGCAATGTGGGACTGCAAGAGACATTGCAATATTCGGCTGCCATGGGCATTGCAGTGTGGGACTGCAAGAGACATTGCAATATTCGGCTGCCATGGGCATTGCAATGTGGGACTGCAAGAGACATTGCAATATTCGGCTGCCATGGGCATTGCAGTGTGGGACTGCAAGAGACATTGCAATATTCGGCTGCCATGGGCATTGCAATGTGGGACTGCAAGAGACATTGCAATATTCGGCTGCCATGGGCATTGCAATGTGGGACTGCAAGAGACATTGCAATATTCGGCTGCCATGGGCATTGCAATGTGGGACTGCAAGAGACATTGCAATATTCGGCTGCCATGGGCATTGCAGTGTGGGACTGCAAGAGACATTGCAATATTCGGCTGCCATGGGCATTGCAATGTGGGACTGCAAGAGACATTGCAATATTCGGCTGCCATGGGCATTGCAATGTGGGACTGCAAGAGACATTGCAATATTCGGCTGCCATGGGCATTGCAGTGTGGGACTGCAAGAGACATTGCAATATTCGGCTGCCATGGGCATTGCAGTGTGGGACTGCAAGAGACATTGCAATATTCGGCCGACATTCGGCAGTGAAAGTCACCCAGAGGTGACCGTGGCGTTGTCCAATGGCCCACTTTGCCGCGCGCAGGACTTCCCCGCAGCAAATGGCGGCCTGTACTCCCACTGGCGGGAAAAAAAACCACTCGCCAGGTGGCCACTAATGGCAGGTCGATGACTGCCCCCTGGCGACAAGGAGCAGGACCAAGGGGACAGTTGTATATAAACAAGACAAAAAACATTCCCAGCATGCATAGGAGTTCATGGTCATTGAAATAAAGGCGGGCGTTTTCCATTGTTTTATGTCGTGTTTCTTCTGTCAGGAGGCGAGATTGTGTCACAATGAAGTCACCGTGCGTAGCCCCATACAGGCCGGTCCAGTTCAACAGAGAGACCCCCCCCCCTCCTACACCTCTCCAGTCACCCATCCCCTGCCTCCTTCACCCGCCACCGCCACCAGTCACCCGCCCACACCCCACAGTCCCCACCTCTCAACGCCCACCCGTCACTCAACCCCCATGCGCCAACCCCTCAAACTCCGCCCATCAACCGCACCTTCGATTCACCCATCATCTCTCAACTCACAACCGTCACAACCGTCGGCCCTCACCCCTCAACCCTCACGTGTCACCCCTCAACCCCACCCCCACCCCTCAACCTCACCCTTCATCATTCACCCTTCACTCCTCCGCCCACACCCGTCACCCGCCAAACCCCACAAGCTCCACTTGTCACCCCTCAACATCCCACCCCTCAACCCCCACCCCACATGTCACCCCTCAACACCCACCCCTCAACCACACCCGTCACCCTCAGCCCCCACCCCTCAACCGCACTCGTCACCCCTCAACCCTCATCTCTCGACCTCACCCGTCCCCCTCAACCCCCACCCCTCAATTCCCAACCCTCAATCCCCACCCCCACCCCTAACACACCACCCCTCAGCCCTCACTCACGGGCTGGAGACCGACCCCCAGTGACCGAGAACTCCACCCCCCCCCCCACCCCTCCTTCTCCAGGTGTTTACTGGATGGGGGTGGGGGGGGGGGTAGGGGCCTCACCCACAGGCTGGATGCGGTAATTAATACAGGTGTATCACATACCTACTTGACACTGTCAGCCGCTCCGAGCTGGTTTCACTTATTTCCCAGGGGCCGTATGTTCGAACGGCGGGGGCAAAATATTTCGCCCCGCTCCATGCTAATGTCCTATTCTAGGGCAAAATATTTGGCCCCTGCCGTTTCGAACTTACGGGCCCTCAGACCGCAGACTTTCCCGGCGCTATCACCCCGACACAGGCTTCTCCAATGTCCGTCAGCGACGCGTCTTGAAGCCGCTTGCCATTCATTAAGGCGGTCTTTTTTTTACCTCAGTCACTGTTACATTCAATGATCGTTTCTTTTTCCGGTTGTTTATTACGTGGCAAAAGACCGACTGAAATGAACAGATTTCCTTCTCAGTAGAAACACTTGATAGTGACAATGGGTGTACGTATATCAGGCTAGGTTGGGCGGTTTACAGTTCACTGTATGCCTACCTTGCCACGGCACGGGTAACTCGAGACTATATCAGGCCGTGTTGTGCGGTTTACAGTTCACTGTATGCCTACCTTGCCACGGCACGGGTAACTCGAGACTATACCAGGCTGTGTTGGGCGGTTTACAGTTCACTGTATGCCTACCTTGCCACGGCACGGGTAACTCGAGACAAAAGTGGAGGTGATTCAGTCACGTGATAACACTGATGGCTGCCACACACAGAGAAGCCATAACCTAAGCAAACGTGTGTACCAGAAGAGGGATACCGGTACGGCACATACGGCTATTGAGCCAATCGGCTACTAACAGACCATTCGGCCAGTGAACTGCCATTCGGCCTGTGACTAGTCATTCGGCCAGTGGTCATGCATTCGGCTAGTGACCACTCATTCGGCCCGTGACAAGTCATTCGGCCACGGACCAGTCATTGGGGTAGTGACCAGGAATTCGGATAATGACCAGGCATTCGGCCAGTGACCATTCATTCGGCTAGTGACCAGCCATTCGGCTAGTGACCAGGCATTTGGCTAGTGACCAGGCATTGGGCCAGTGACGAGTCCTTTGGCCAGTGACCAGTCATTCGGCTAGAGACCAGGTATTCGGATAGTGACCAGTCATTCGGCCAGTGACCAGTCATTCGGCCAGTGACAAGTCAGTCGGCTAGTGACGACACGAAGGGGCGGGGTAGGTGGGTGGGATTGGGGTGACCTTGACCTTGACTCAGCATCCCGGAATGATTTCTCATGCGTTTATTTCCAGTTGTCTATTTATCATTCCACTATTACGACAATACGAACTCTACTCCCACCACATCAGTACAGCTACCCCTCGTGGACGGGTTGAACAACCGCCGATGGGGTTACACTTAGCAGAGCGGGTTACACCTCGCATAGTGTGTTACACGTAGTAACGCGTGTTACACATAGTAACGCGTGTTACACATAGTCACGCGTGTTACACATAGTAACGCGTATTACATGTAGTAACGACTGTTACACATAGTAACGACTGTTACACCTCGTAGATCGTGCTAATGGTCAACAGATTAAGTATATCAGCCAATCCCGATGTTGTACGACAAGGATAAGGTATGGTAACTTTTTGGAACTGTTTTAATATGCTTGAAGACAAAATCCAATGCTAATAAAACATATACATGCCTACTTAAAGGCGAGCTCACAGTGTGCCGGTTCATAGTCCCGGTTTACCCTGGTCCTGAAAACCGTGGACAACCTTGGACAACTCTGGGCAATCGTAGCGAGTCCGTAGTCAATCCGGGGTGATCCGGGGTGTACCGGGGTGAACCGTAGGTCGCCCCGGTTGTTTTGAACTGTTAAAAACTACTGTTTTCGCGCCACAATGTTGCGAGATGGCCCCGGTTCGTCCCGGTATATAGACCGGGAAGGACCGGGGAGGACCGGGGTAAACCGTAGCCAACACCGGCACAGTGTGAGCTAGGCTTAAGCCAATGTGGAGCTTACCGTGTGCTTGTGTGACGAGGGTTACACCTTGTGGACGCCAATCCTCTTGACTCACGTGACGAGACCTGTCTCACACTGTATTCGTCATGGGAATGTCCATGTGATGGCCCCATAGCAGTCACCTGACTATATCCTTCATTCGCAGTGACGTCACGCATCATAAGGCCCTGTCACGGACCTGTCACGGACCTGTCACGGCGCTTTCACGGACCTGTCACAGATCTGTCACAGATCTGTCACGGACTTGTCACGGACTTGTCACAGAACTTTACGCACCAGTCACGAACCTGTCACGGTTCTGTTACGGCCCTGTTTCCTCAGACCACTAACACTCCGTTTGAGGAGAGAGGCGGGGATATGGATTTGGTCCGATCACCACGGTTGGCCTTTTGAGGTCACATGCAGGCTTGGTGAGGTGACTTGACCGGCACCGTACTTTAACAGATCTTGTCCCAGTTCCCGAGGAGTTGCCAGTCCGCGCCAGCTAAGGTGTTGGAAGTTCCTCTCTTTATTGATCAAATAGTAACAGATCAATTTGGCATCCTAATAACACAGCAGCAAAGTATGAGAGCATTATGTCTGAGAGGGCACCGTGTATGAGAGCGCAGCGCCTGAGAGCGCGGTGTCTGAGCCGATGTCTGAGAGGGCACCGTGTATGAGAGCGCAGCGTCTGAGAGCGCGGTGTCTGAGCCGATGTCTGAGAGGGCACCGTGTATGAGAGCGCAGCGTCTGAGAGCGCGGTGTCTGAGCCGATGTCTGAGAGGGCACCGTGTATGAGAGCGCAGCGTCTGAGAGCGCGGTGTCTGAGCCGATGTCTGAGAGGGCACCGTGTATGAGAGCGCAGCGTCTGAGAGCGCGGTGTCTGAGTCGATGTCTGAGAGGGCACCGTGTATGAGAGCGCAGCGCCTGAGAGCGCGGTGTCTGAGCCGATGTCTGAGAGGGCACCGTGTATGAGAGCGCAGCGCCTGAGAGCGCGGTGTCTGAACCGATGTCTGAGAGGGCACCGTGTATGAGAGCGCAGCGCCTGAGAGCGCGGTGTCTGAGCCGATGTCTGAGATCGCCGCTGGCAGGGTCAGGTATCCATGATGGCTGAAGGGTCCCCGTTCAAATTCCGCTCGATATTTTCTCTTCGGTTAATTGTAGAAGTTTCGGCGACTGCCAGTAACTATTACGCAACAGTGGACGGGCTCAGTGGGTGGCGCAATGCCGCATCCGTCGACACGAGGGGCTGTGGGCGGGGCGGGGGCGGGTGGTGGCGGTGTGTAGAGATGAAGAGGAGGCGGGTGGTGGCGGGGTAAAGATATGGAGAGGAGGCGCGCGTCCCATGCGGGATGGCAAGCGCGCGCTACTTACTTACTCACTCCCTGTCGTCTGCTCGCGGTACTAACTGGGTTCTGGCGCCAACAAGACACCTGCAGGCCAATACGCTCCGCCCCAGCCCACGTCACGCGACGATTTGTGAATGAGCGAGCCGTGAGAAATAGCTCCGGCACGGAAATACTACTGCGTAATTTGCCTGAGTGACTAGGCCGCCGTAGATGGTTAGGCGTGGAATGCATGAGCTGGAACCTGGCCTAGGCGCCCAGTCGATGCGCTGGCAGTCTTCACTTACGAGGCCTGGGACAAGTGGCGATAAGAGAGATACGAACGTGTTGATCGATAATTGAGAGGCGAAACTATTGACGTGGAGACATATAGCCCAGTCTTATGGTCCTCTACTCCTCCCCTGTGTTTCGCAGCTACTATGGGGGGCAGGACTGACCATGGGCGGAGATGGGGGAGGGAGGGGGGGGGGGGGGTAGAGACCCGCTGACTAGTGGGTCGACATCGGCCATGACATCCGGGCATTCCGAGGGGGGCGTGCGCAGATTTCTGGGATAGGTTAGGTAAGAATGAGGAAAACATGAGGTGACTGAACTCAAGGTGGTGGGGGCTCGGGTGGGGAGGGTGAGAGACCGAGTGAGGGTCAGAGCGTGGGTGAGGAGGGTGGGGGCTTGGTGGAGGAGTGGAGGCGCGGGCAAGGCGGGTCAGAGCGTGGGTGAGGAGGATCAGAGCGCAGGTGGGGAGGGTGGGGGCTTGGTGGAGGAGTGGAGGGCGGACAAGGAGGGTCAGAGCGCAGGTGGGGAGGGTGGGGGCTTGGTGGAGGAGTGGAGGCGCGGGCAAGGAGGGTCAAAGCGTGGGTGAGGAGGGTCAGAGCGCAGGTGGGGAGGGTGGGGGCTTGGTGGAGGAGTGGAGGGCGGACAAGGAGGGTCAGAGCGCAGGTGGGGAGGGTGGGGGCTTGGTGGAGGAGTGGAGGCGCGGGCAAGGAGGGTCAAAGCGTGGGTGAGGAGGGTCAGAGCGCAGGTGGGGAGGGTGGGGGGCTCGGTGGAGGAGTGGGGGCTCGGGTGAGGAGGGTGGGGGTTCGCTGGATGAGTGGGGGGGCCCGGTGGAGGAATGGGGCTCGGGTGAGGAGGGTGAGGAGTGGGGGCTATGTGGAGGAGTGGAGGGCTCGGTGGAGGAGTGGAAGTTCGGGTGAGGAGTGAGGGGCTTGGTGGAGGAGTGGGGGCTCGGGTGAGGAGGGTGGGGGCTTGGTGGAGGAGTGGGGGGCTTGGTGGAGGAATGGGAGCTCGGGCGAGGAGGGTGGGGGCTTGGTGGAGGAGTGGGGGGCTTGGTGGAGGAATGGGAGCTCGGGCGAGGAGGGTGGGGGCTTGGTGGAGGAGTGGGGGGCTTGGTGGAGGAATGGGAGCTCGGGCGAGGAGGGTGGGGGCTTGGTGGAGGAGTGGGGGGCTTGGTGGAGGAATGGGAGCTCGGGCGAGGAGGGTTGGGGCTTGGTGGAGGAGTGGGGGGCTTGGTGGAGGAATGGGAGCTCGGGCGAGGAGGGTGGGGGCTTGGTGGAGGAGTGGGGGGCTTGGTGGAGGAGTGGGAGGCTTGGTGGAGAAGTGGGGGGCTTGGTGGAGGAGTGGGAGGCTTGGTGGAGAAGTGGGGGGCTTGGTGGAGGAGTGGGAGGCTTGGTGGAGAAGTGGGGGGCTTGGTGGAGGAGTGGGAGGCTTGGTGGAGGAGTGGGAGCTCGGGTGAGGAGGGTGGGGGCTCGGTGGAGGAGTGGGGGGCATGGTGGAGGAATGGGGGCTTGGGTGAGAAGGGTGGGTCTCCTTGGAGGAGTAGGGGGCTTGGTGGAGAAGTGAGGGGTTCGGTGGAGGAGTGGGTGGCCTCGGTGGAGGGGTGGGGGCTTGGTGGAGGGGTGGGGGGCTTGGAGCAGGAGTGGGAGCTCGGCGGAGGAGTGGGGGGGGGGCTCGGTGTAGGTGTGGGGGCTTGGTGGAGGAGTGGGAGCTCGGGTGAGGAGGGTGGGGGCTCGGTGGAGAAGTGGGGGGCTCGGTGGAGGAGTGGGGAGCTCGGTGGAGGGGTGGGGGCCATGGTGGAGGAGTGGGGCTCGGGTGAGGAGTGGGGGGCTTGGTGGAGGAGTGGGAGCTCGGGTGAGGAGTGGGGGGCTTGGTGGAGGAGTGGGAGCTGGGGTGAGGAGTGGGGGGCTTGGTGGAGGAGTGGGGGCTATGTGGAGGAGTGGGGGGCTCAGTGGAGGAGTGGGAAGCTTGGTGGAGGAGTGGGAGCTGGGGTGAGGAGTGGGGGGCTCGGTGGAGGAGTGGGGGTTATGTGGAGGAGTGGGGGGCTCAGTGGAGGAGTGGGGGGCTTGGTGGAGGAGTGGGGGGCTTGGTGGAGGAGTGGGAGCTGGGGTGAGGAGTGAGGGGCACGGTGGAGGAGTGGGGCTCGGGTGAGGAGTGGGGGGCTCAGTGAAGGAGTGGGGGGCTCGGGTGAGGAGTGGGGGGCTCGGTGGAGGAGTAGGGGGCTCAGTGGAGGAGTGGGGGGCTTGGTGGAGGAGTGGGAGCTGGGGTGAGGAGTGGGGGGCTTGGTGGAGGAGTGGGGGTTATGTGGAGGAGTGGAGGGCTCGGTGGAGGAGTGGGAGTTCGGGTGAGGAGTGGGGGGCTTGGTGGAGGAGTGGGGGCTCGATGGAGGAGTGGGGGAGCTCGGTGGAGGAGTGGGGGGCTTGGTGGAGGAGTGGGGCTCGGGTGAGGAGTGGGGGGCTTGGTGGAGGAGTGGGAGCTCGGGTGAGGAGTGGGGGGCTCGGTGGAGGAGTGGGGGTTATGTGGAGGAGTGGGGGGCTCAGTGGAGGAGTGGGGGGCTTGGTGGAGGAGTGGGGGGCTTGGTGGAGGAGTGGGAGCTGGGGTGAGGAGTGGGAGCTGGGGTGAGGAGTGGGGGGCTCGGTGGAGGAGTGGGGGTTATGTGGAGGAGTAGGGCTCGGGTGAGGAGTGGGGGGCTCAGTGGAGGAGTGGGGGGCTCGGGTGAGGAGTGGGGGGCTCGGTGGAGGAGTGGGGGGCTCAGTGGAGGAGTGGGGGCTTGGTGGAGGAGTGGGAGCTGGGGTGAGGAGTGGGGGGCTTGGTGGAGGAGTGGGGGTTATGTGGAAGAGTGGAGGGCTCGGTGGAGGAGTGGGAGTTCGGGTGAGGAGTGGGGGGCTTGGTGGAGGAGTGGGGCTCGGGTGAGGAGTGGGGGGCTTGGTGGAGGAGTGGGGGTTATGTGGAGGAGTGGAGGGCTCGGTGGAGGAGTGGGAGTTCGGGTGAGGAGTGGGGGGCTTGGTGGAGGATTGGGGGCTCGATGGAGGAGTGGGGGAGCTCGGTGGAGGAGTGGGGGGCTTGGTGGATGAGTGGGGGCTCGGATGAGGAGGGTGGGGGCTCGGTGGAGGAGTGGGGGGCTTGGTGGAGGAATGGGAGGCTTGGTGGAGGAGTGGGAGGCTTGGTGGAGGAGTGGGGGGCTTGGTGGAGGAGTGGAAGCGCGGATGCGGAGGGTGGGGGCTCGGTGGAGGAGTGGGGGGGCTCGGTGGAGGGGTGGGGGCTCGGTGGAGGGGTGGGGGCTTGGTGGAGGGGTGGGGGGCTTGGAGCAGGAGTGGAAGCTCGGCTGAGAAGTGGGGGGGCTCGGTCGAGGGGTGGGGGCTTGGTGGAGGAGTGGGAGCTCGGGTGAGGAGGGTGGGGGCTCGGTGGAGAAGTGGGAGGCTTGGTGGAGGAGTGGGGAGCTCGGTGGAGGGGTGGGGGGCATGGTGGAGGAGTGGGGCTGGGGTGAGGAGGGTGGGGGCTCGGTGGAGAAGTGGGGGGCTCGGTGGAGGAGTGGAAACCTCGGTGGAGGAGTGGGGGGTCTTGGTGGAGGAGTGGGGGCTATGTGGAGGAGTGGAGGGCTCGGTGGAGGAGTGGGAGGCTTTGTGGAGGAGTGAGAACTCGGGTGAGGAGGGTCAGAAGGGTCAGGGCTCGGGTAAAGAGAGGGGGGGGGCGGTGTGAAGAGGGTGGGGGCTCGGGTGAAGAGGGTAGGGGTTCGGGTGAGGAGGGTCAGGGTGCGGGTGAGGAGGGTGGGGGCGCAGGTGAAGAGGGTAGGGGTTCGGGTGAGGAGGGTCAATGCTCAGGGCTTGGAGGGTGGGGGCCCGAGTGAAGAGGGTGGGGCTTTCAACCTCGGCCGTCCTACCCTTTAACTTCCACCGCCCTACCCCTTTCAACCTCCACCGTCCTACCCTTCAACCTCCACCGTCCTACCCCTTTCAACCTCCACCGCCTACCCTTCAACCTCCCCCGTCCTACCCCTTTCAACCTCCACCGTCCTACCCCTTTCAATCTCCACCGCCCTACCCCTTTCAACCTCCCCCGTCCTACCCCTTTCAACCTCCACCGCCTACCCTTCAACCTCCCCCGTCCTACCCCTTTCAACCTCCCCAGTCCTACCCCTTTCAACCTCCACCGTCCTACCCTTCAACCTCCCCCGTCCTACCCTTTAACCTCCCCCGTCCTACCCCTTTCAACCTCCACCGCCCTACCCTTCAACCGCCACCGCCCTACCCTTCAACCTCCCCCGTCCTACCCCTTTCAACCTCCCCCGTCCTAACCATTTCAACCTCCACCGTCCTACCCCTTTCAACCTCCACCGCCTACCCTTCAAACTCCCCCGTCCTACCCCTTTCAACCTCCCCCGTCCTACCCCTTTCAACCTCCACCGTCCTACCCCTTTCAACCTTCACCGTCCTACCCCTTTCAACCTCCACCGTCCTACCCCTTTCAACCTCCGCGTCCTACCCCTTTCAACCTCCACCGTCCTACCCTTTAACCTCCCCCGTCCTACCCCTTTCAACCTCCACCGTCCTACCCCTTTCAACCTCCACCGTCCTACGCCTTTTAACCTCCACCGCCCTACCCCGTTCAACCTCTACCGTCCTACCCCACTAAATTAACGCTGTACACACCTTAACGCTCTGGACCGTGTTGATAATCTCTAATTAACGCTGTACACGCCTTAACGCTCTGGACCATGTTGATAATCTCTAATTAACGCTGTACACACCTTAACGCTCTGGGCCCGTGTTGATAATCTCTAATTAACGCTGTACACATCTTAACGCTCTGGGCCCGTGTTGATAATCTCTAATTAACGCTGTACACACCTTAACGCTCTAGGCCCGTGTTGATAATCTCTAATTAACGCTGTACACACCTTAACGCTCTGGACCGTGTTGATAATCTCTAATTAACGCTGTACACACCTTAACGCTCTGGGCCCGTGTTGATAATCTCTAATTAACGCTGTATACACCTTAACGCTCTGGACCGTGTTGATAATCTCTAATTAACGCTGTACACACCTTAACGCTCTGGGCCCGTGTTGATAATCTCTAATTAACGCTGTACACACCTTAACGCTCTGGACCGTGTTGATAATCTCTAATTAACGCTGTACACACCTTAACGCTCTGGACCGCTTTGATAATCTCTAATTAACGCTGTACACACCTTAACGCTCTGGACCATGTTGATAATCTCTAATTAACGCTGTACACACCTTAACGCTCTGGACCGTGTTGATAATCTCTAATTAACGCTGTACACACCTTAACGCTCTGGGCCCGTGTTGATAATCTCTAATTAACGCTGTACACACCTTAACGCTCTGGACCGTGTTGATAATCTCTAATTAACGCTGTACACACCTTAACGCTCTGGGCCCGTGTTGATAATATCTAATTAACGCTGTACACACCTTAACGCTCTGGGCCCGTGTTGATAATCTCTAATTAACGCTGTACACACCTTAACGCTCTAGGCCCGTGTTGATAATCTCTAATTAACGCTGTACACACCTTAACGCTCTAGGCCCGTGTTGATAATCTCTAATTAACGCTGTACACACTTTAACGCTCTGGACCGTGTTGATAATCTCTAATTAACGCTGTACACACCTTAACGCTCTGGGCCCGTGTTGATAATCTCTAATTAACGCTGTACACACCTTAACGCTCTGGGCCCGTGTTGATAATCTCTAATTAACGCTGTACACACCTTAACGCTCTGGACCGTGTTGATAATCTCTAATTAACGCTGTACACACCTTAACGCTCTGGGCCCGTGTTGATAATCTCTAATTAACGCTGTACACACCTTAACGCTCTGGACCGTGTTGATAATCTCTAATTAACGCTGTACACAACTTAACGCTCTGGGCCCGTGTTGATAATCTCTAATTAACGCTGTACACACCTTAACGCTCTGGACCGTGTTGATAATCTCTAATTAACGCTGTACACAACTTTACGCTCTGGACCGTGTTGATAATCTCTAATTAACGCTGTACACACCTTAACGCTCTGGACCGTGTTGATAATCTCTAATTAACGCTGTACACACCTTAACGCTCTGGGCCCGTGTTAATAATCTCTAATTAACGCTGTACACACCTTAACGCTCTGGGCCCGTGTTGATAATCTCTAATTAACGCTGTACACACCTTAACGCTCTAGGCCCGTGTTGATAATCTCTAATTAACGCTGTACACACCTTAACGCTCTAGGCCCGTGTTGATAATCTCTAATTAACGCTGTACACACCTTAACGCTCTGGACCGTGTTGATAATCTCTAATTAACGCTGTACACGCCTTAACGCTCTGGGCCCGTGTTGATAATCTCTAATTAACGCTGTACACACCTTAACGCTCTGGGCCCGTGTTGATAATCTCTAATTAACGCTGTACACACCTTAACGCTCTGGACCGTGTTGATAATCTCTAATTAACGCTGTACACACCTTAACGCTCTGGGCCCGTGTTGATAATCTCTAATTAACGCTGTACACAACTTAACGCTCTGGACCGTGTTGATAATCTCTAATTAACGCTGTACACACCTTAACGCTCTGGACCGTGTTGATAATCTCTAATTAACGCTCTACACAACTTAACGCTCTGGGCCCGTGTTGATAATCTCTAATTAACGCTGTACAAACCTTAACGCTCTGGGCCCGTGTTGATAATCTCTAATTAACGCTCTACACAACTTAACGCTCTGGGCCCGTGTTGATAATCTCTAATTAACGCTGTACAAACCTTAACGCTCTGGGCCCGTGTTGATAATATCTAATTAACGCTGTACACAACTTTACGCTCGGTGTCACACACAGGAATTTCCGGGGGTGGTCTGAGCGAAAGAGCTGTCACGTGGTCCCACAGTATATAGAGAGCTCACGAGGAGAGGTTCTAAAGTGAAACACCGGGAGATATGTATCGGAGATATGTATCGGAGATATATATCAGAGATAAGCTAGGTCGCTATGGCTCGAGGCGGTCATTCTCGCGTAGGTCTTCGGCGGACGTGTCAGGAATCACGTAGTCCAGGAAATGGCCGCAGGCTTTCTCGCCACCCACCAGTCTGACTACCCCCACCCCCATCACCCTGAATACCCCCAACCCACATCACCCTGAATACCCCACCCCCATCACCCTGAATACCCCCCACCCCCATTACCCTGAATACCCCCACCTCCATCACCCTGAATACCCCCACCCCCATCACCCTGAATACCCCCAACCCCCATCACCCTGAATACCCCCACCCCCATCACCCTGAATACCCCCACCCCCATCACCCTGAATACCCCCACCCCCATCACCTTGAATACCCCCACCCCCATCACCCTGAATACCCCCACCCCCATCACCCTGAATACCCCCACCCCCATCACCCTGAATACCCCCCACCCCCATCACCCTGAATACCCCCACCCCCCATCACCCTGAATACCCCCACCCCCATCACCCTGAATACCCTCAACCCCCATCACCCTGAATACCCCCACCCCCATCACCCTGACTACCCCCACCCCCATCACCCTGACTACCCCCACCCCCATCACCCTGACTACCCCCACCCCCATCACCCTGAATACCCCCACCCCCATCACCCTGAATACCCCCCACCCCCATCACCCTGAATACCCCCAACCCCCATCACCCTGAATACCCCCAACCCCCATCACCCTGAATACCCCCACCCCCATCACCCTGAATACCCCCACCCCCATCACCCTGCATACCCCCACCCCCATCACCCTGAATACCCCCACCCCTATCACCCTGAATACCCCCAACCCACATCACCCTGAATACCCCACCCCCATCACCCTGAATACCCCCACCCCCATCACCCTGAATACCCCCACCCCCCATCACCCTAAATACCCCCACCCTCATCACCCCCCACAATCTTGAACACCGCTAAACGCCTCCACCATTTTCTCAACAATCCTTGATTTGGTTACCCGCAACGCTCCTAAAACTCCATTTTCCGCATATCCCTCAGAATACTCAGACGGGGACTACGGTAAACCCTCTCAACGTAGAGGCCGATCACAGTATCTGTGGACAGGCGGGAAATCCAGCGTCACCACCACCCCTCCCCGCCATCACCACCACCCCTCCCCGCCATCACCACCACTCCCCGCCACCACCACCACCCCTCCCCGCCATCACTATCACGCCTCCCCGCCATCACCACCACTCCCCGCCACCACCACCACCCTTCCCCGCCAGCACCACCACCCCTCCCCGCCATCACCACCACTCCCCGCCACCACCACCACCCCTCCCCGCCAGCACCACCACCCCTCCCCGCCATCACCATCACCCCTCCCCGCCATCACCATCTCCTCCCCGCCATCACCACCACCCCTCCCCGCCATCACCATCCCTTCCCCGCCATCACCATCCCCTCCCCGTCATCACCATCCCCTCCCCGCCATCACCACCACCCCTCCCCGCCATCACCACCACCCCTCCCCGCCATCACCACCACCCCTCCCCGCCATCACCATCCCTTCCCCGCCATCACCATCCCCTCCCCGCCATCACCACAACCCCTCCCCGCCATCACCACGACCCCTCCCCGCCATAACCACCACCCCTCCCGGCCATCACCATCCCCTCCCTGCCATCCCCACCACCCTCCCCGCCACCACCCCCAACCCTCCCCGCCATCACTATCCCCTCCCCGCCATCACCACCACCCCTCCCCGCCATCACCACCACCCCTCCCCGCCAGAACCACCACCCCTGCCCGCTATCACCACCACCCCTCCCCGCCATCACCACCACCCCTCCCCGATATCACAATCCCCTCCCTGCCAGCGTAACATCCCCTCCCCGCCATCACCACCACCCCTCCCCGCCATCACCATCCCCTCCCCGCCATCACCACCACCCCACCCCGGCATCACCACCATCCCCTCCCCGCCATCACCATCCCCCCCCCGCCATCACCACCACCCCTCCCCGCCATCACCATCACCCCTCCTCGCCATCACCATCCCCTCCCCGCCATCACCATCCCCTCCCCGCCATCACCAGCCCTCCCCGCCATCACCATCCCTTCCCCGCCATCACCATCCCCTCCCCGCCATCACCACCACCCCTCCCCGCCATCACCACGACCCCTCCCCGCCATAACCACCACCCCTCCCGGCCATCACCACCATCCCCTCCCTGCCATCACCACCACCCTCCCCGCCACCACACCCAACCCTCCCCGCCATCACTATCCCCTCCCCGCCATCACCACCACCCCTCCCCGCCATCACCACCATCCCCTCCCCGCCATCACCACCACCCCTCCCCGCCATCACCATCACCCCTCCCCGCCATCACCATCCCCTCCCCGCCATCACCACCACCCCTCCCCGCCATCACCATCACCCCTCCCCGCCATCACCATTCCCTCCCCGCCATCACCACCACCCCTCCCCGCCATCACCACCACCCTCCCCGCCATCACCACCACCCCTCCCCGCCATCACCACCACCCCTCCCCGCCATCACCACCACCCCTCCCCGCCATCACCACCACCCCTCTCCGCCATCACCATCACCCCCTCCCCGCCATCACCACCACCCCTCTCCGCCATCACCACCACCCCTCCCCGCCATCACCATCACCCCTCCTCGCCATCACCATCCCCTCCTCGCCATCACCACCACTCCCCGTCACCACCCACCACCCCCGCCATCACCACCCCTTCCCCGCCATCACCATCCCCTCCCCGCCATCACCACCACCCCTCCCCGCCATAACCACCACCCCTCCCGGCCATCACCATCCCCTCCCTGCCATCACCACCACCCCTCCCCGCCACCACCCCCAACCCTCCCCGCCATCACTATCCCCTCCCCGCCATCACCATCACCCCTCCCCGCCATCACCACCACCCCTCCCCGCCACCACCACCACCCCTCCCGCCATAACCACCACCCCTGCCCGCTATCACCACCACCCCTCCCCGCCATCACCACCACCCCTCCCCGATATCACAATCCCCTCCCTGCCAGCATAACATCCCCTCCCCGCCATCACCACCACCCCTCCCCGCCATCACCATCCCCTCCCCGCCATCACCACCACCCCTCCCCGGCATCACCACCATCCCCTCCCCGCCATCACCATTCCCTCCCTGCCATCACCACCCCCTCCCCGCCATCACCACCACCCCTCCCCGCCATCACCATCCCCTCCCCGCCATCACCACCACCCCTCCCCGCCATCACCATTCCCTCCCTGCCACCACCACCCCTCCCCGTCATCACCACCACCCCTCCCCGCCATCACCATCCCCTCCCCGCCATCACCACCACCCCTTCCCGCCATAATTACCATCCCTCCCCGCCATCACTATCACCCCTGCCCGCCATCACCATCCCCTCCCCGCCATCACCACCACCCCTCCCCGCCATCACCATCACCCCTCCCCGCCATCACCATCTCCTCCCCGCCATCACCACCACCCCTCCCCGCCATCACCATCCCTTCCCCGCCATCACCATCCCCTCCCCGCCATCACCATCCCCTCCCCGCCATCACCACCACCCCTCCCCGCCATCACCACCACCCCTCCCCGCCATCACCACCACCCCTCCCCGCCATCACCATCCCTTCCCCGCCATCACCATCCCCTCCCCGCCATCACCACAACCCCTCCCCGCCATCACCACGACCCCTCCCCGCCATAACCACCACCCCTCCCGGCCATCACCATCCCCTCCCTGCCATCACCACCACCCTCCCCGCCACCACCCCCAACCCTCCCCGCCATCACTATCCCCTCCCCGCCATCACCACCACCCCTCCCCGCCATCACCACCACCCCTCCCCGCCAGAACCACCACCCCTGCCCGCTATCACCACCACCCCTCCCCGCCATCACCACCACCCCTCCCCGATATCACAATCCCCTCCCTGCCAGCGTAACATCCCCTCCCCGCCATCACCACCACCCCTCCCCGCCATCACCATCCCCTCCCCGCCATCACCACCACCCCTCCCCAGCATCACCACCATCCCCTTCCCGCCATCACCATTCCCTCCCTGCCATCACCATCCCCTCCCCGCCATCACCACCAACCCTCCCTGCCATCACCATCCCCTCCCCGCCATCACCACCCCCCCCGCCATCACCACCACCCCTTCCCGCCATAATTACCATCCCTCCCCGCCATCACTATCACCCCTGCCCGCCATCACCATCCCCTCCCCGCCATCACCACCACCCCACCCCGCCATCACCACCATCTCTCCCCGCCATCACCATCCCCCCCCCGCCATCACCACCACCCCTCCCCGCCATCACCATCACCCCTCCTCGCCATCACCATCCCCTCCCCGCCATCACCATCCCCTCCCCGCCATCACCAGCCCTCCCCGCCATCACCATCCCTTCCCCGCCATCACCATCCCCTCCCCGCCATCACCACCACCCCTCCCCGCCATCACCACGACCCCTCCCCGCCATAACCACCACCCCTCCCGGCCATCACCACCATCCCCTCCCTGCCATCACCACCACCCTCCCCGCCACCACACCCAACCCTCCCCGCCATCACTATCCCCTCCCCGCCATCACCACCACCCCTCCCCGCCATCACCACCATCCCCTCCCCGCCATCACCACCACCCCTCCCCGCCATCACCATCACCCCTCCCCGCCATCACCATCCCCTCCCCGCCATCACCACCACCCCTCCCCGCCATCACCATCACCCCTCCCCGCCATCACCATTCCCTCCCCGCCATCACCACCACCCCTCCCGCCATCACCACCACCCTCCCCGCCATCACCACCACCCCTCCCCGCCATCACCACCACCCCTCCCCGCCATCACCACCACCCCTCTCCGCCATCACCATCACCCCTCCCCGCCATCACCACCACCCCTCTCCGCCATCACCACCACCCCTCCCCGCCATCACCATCACCCCTCCTCGCCATCACCATCCCCTCCTCGCCATCACCACCACTCCCCGTCACCACCACCACCCCGCCATCACCACCCCTTCCCCGCCATCACCATCCCCTCCCCGCCATCACCACCACCCCTCCCCGCCATAACCACCACCCCTCCCGGCCATCACCATCCCCTCCCTGCCATCACCACCACCCTCCCCGCCACCACCCCCAACCCTCCCCGCCATCACTATCCCCTCCCCGCCATCACCATCACCCCTCCCCGCCATCACCACCACCCCTCCCCGCCACCACCACCACCCCTCCCCGCCATAACCACCACCCCTGCCCGCTATCACCACCACCCCTCCCCGCCATCACCACCACCCCTCCCCGATATCACAATCCCCTCCCTGCCAGCATAACATCCCCTCCCCGCCATCACCACCACCCCTCCCCGCCATCACCATCCCCTCCCCGCCATCACCACCACCCCTCCCCGGCATCACCACCATCCCCTCCCCGCCATCACCATTCCCTCCCTGCCATCACCACCCCCTCCCCGCCATCACCACCACCCCTCCCCGCCATCACCATCCCCTCCCCGCCATCACCACCACCCCTCCCCGCCATCACCATTCCCTCCCTGCCACCACCACCCCTCCCCGTCATCACCACCACCCCTCCCCGCCATCACCATCCCCTCCCCGCCATCACCACCACCCCTTCCCGCCATAATTACCATCCCTCCCCGCCATCACTATCACCCCTCCCCGCCATCACCATCCCCTCCCCGCCATCACCACCACCCCTCCCCGCCATCACCATCCCCTCCCCGCCATCACCACCACCCCTTCCCGCCATAATTACCATCCCTCCCCGCCATCACTATCACCCCTCCCCGCCATCACCATCCCCTCCCCGCCATCACCACCACCCCACCCCGCCATCACCACCACCCCTCCCCGCCATCACCATCCCCTCCCCGCCATCACCACCACCCCTCCCCGCCATCACTATCACCCCTGCCCGCCATCACCATCCCCCTCCCCGCCATCACCATCACCTCCCTGCCATCACCCCCAACCCTCCCCGCCATCACCATCCCCTCCCCGTCATCACCCCCACCCCTCCCCGCCATCACCACCACCCCTCCCCGCGATCACCATCCCCTCCCCGTCATCACCACCATCCCTCCCCGCCATCACCATCCCCTCCCCGCCATCACCACCACCCCTCCCCGCCATCACCACCAACCCTCCCCGCCATCACCACCACCCCTCCCCGCCATCACCATCCCCTCCCCGTCATCACCACCACCCCTCCCCGCGATCACCATCCCCTCCCCGCCATCACCACCACCCTCCCCGCCATCACCACCACCCTCCCCGCCATCACCACCACCCTCCCCGCAATCGATCACCACCACCCCTCCCAGCCATCACCATCCCCTCCCTGCCATCACCACCATCCCTCATGGCCATCACCACCACCCCTCTCCGCCATCACCACCACCCCTCCCTACCATCACCACCACCCCTCCCCGCCATCACCACCACCCCGCCATCACCACCAGCCCTCCCCGATATCACAATCCCCTCCCTGCCAGCATAACATCCCCTCCCCGCCATCACCACCACCCCTCCCCGCCATCACCATCCCCTCCCCGCCATCACCACCACCCCTCCCCGCCATCACCACCACCCCTCCCCGCCATCACCATCCCCTCCCCGCCATCACCACCACCCCTGCCCGCCATCACCACCACCCCTCCCCGCCATCACCATCCCCTCCCCGCCATCACCACCAACCCTCCACGCCATCACCACCACCCCTCCCCGCCATCACCATCCCCTCCCCGCCATCACCACCACCCCTCCCCGCCATCACCACCACCCCTCCCCGCCATCACCGTTTCCTCCCCGCCATCACCATCCCCCCCCGCCATCACCACCACCCCTCCCCGCCATCACCACCACCCCTCCCCGCCATCACCATCCCCTCCCCGCCATCACCATCCCCCCCCGCCATCACCACCACCCCTCCCCGCCATCACCATCCCCTCCCCGCCATCACCACCCCTCCCCGCCATCACCACCACCCCTCCCCGCCATCACCGTTTCCTCCCCGCCATCACCATCCCCCCCCGCCATCACCACCACCCCTCCCCGCCATCACCACCACCCCTCCCCGCCATCACCACCACCCCTCCCCGCCATCACCATCCCCTCCCCGCCATCACCATCCCCCCCCGCCATCACCACCACCCCTCCCCGCCATCACCATCACCCCTCCCCGCCATCACCACCACCCCTCCCCGCCATCACCATCCCCTCCCCGCCATCACCACCACCCCTCCCCGCCATCACCACCACCCCTCCCCGCCATCACCACCACCCCTCCCCGGCATCACCATCCGCTCCCCGCCATCACCACTACCCCTCCCCGCCATCACCATCACCCCTCCCCGCCATCACCCCCACCCCTCCCCGCCATCACCACCACCCCTCCCCGCCATCACCACGACCCCTCCCCGCCATAACCACCACCCCTCCCGGCCATCACCATCCCCTCCCCGCCATCACCATCACCCCTCCCCGCCATCACCATCACCCCTCCCCGCCTTCACCCCCACCCCTCCCCGCCATCACCACCACCCCTCCCCGCCATCACCACGACCCCTCCCCGCCATCACCATCCCCCCCCGCCATCATCACCACCCCTCCCCGCCGCCACCATCCCTCCCCGGCATCACCATCCCCTCCCCGCCGCCACCATCCCTCCCCGGCATCACCATCCCCTCCCCGCCATAACCACTACCCCTCCCCGCCATCACCACCACCCCTCCCCGCCATCACCACCACCCCTCCCCGCCATCACTACCACCCCTCCCCGGCATCACCATCCCCTCCCCGCCATCACCACCACCCCTCCCCGCCATCACCATCCCCTCCCCGCCATCATCACCATCCCTCCCACCATCACCATCCCCTCCCCGCCATCACCACCACCCCTCCCCGCCATCACCACCACCCCTCCCCGCCATCACTACCACCCCTCCCCGGCATCACCATCCCCTCCCCGCCATAACCACTACCCCTCCCCGCCATCATCACCATCCCTCCCGCCATCACCATCCCCCCCCGCCATCACCACCACCCCTCCCCGCCATCACCATCACCCCTCCCCGCCATCACCACCACCCCTCCCCGCCATCACCATCCCCTCCCCGCCATCACCACCACCCCTCCCCGCCATCACCATCCCCTCCCCGCCATCATCACCATCCCTCCCACCATCACCATCCCCCCCCGCCATCACCACCACCCCTCCCCGCCATCACCATCACCCCTCCCCGCCATCACCACCACCCCTCCCCGCCATCACCATCCCCTCCCCGCCATCACCACCACCCCTCCCCGCCATCACCATCCCCTCCCCGCCATCACCACCACCCCTCCCCGCCATCACCATCCCCTCCCCGCCATCACCACCACCCCTCCCCGCCATCACCACCACCCCTTCCCGCCATCACCACCATCCCTCCCCGCGATCACCACCACCCCTCCCCGCCATCACCACCACCCCTCCCCGCCATCACCACCACCCCTCCCTGCCATCACCACCACCCCTCCCCGCCATCACCACCACCCCTCCCCGCCATCACCACCACCCCTCCCCGCCATCACCACCACCCCTCCCCGCCATCACCATCACCCCTCCCCGCCATCACCACCACCCCTCCCCGCCATCACCATCACCCCTCCCCGCCATCACCATCACCCCTCCCCGCCATCACCACCACCCCTCCCCGCCATCACCATCCCCTCCCCGCCATCACCACCACCCCTCCCCGCCATCACCACCACCCCTCCCCGCCATCACCGTTTCCTCCCCGCCATCACCACGACCCCTCCCCGCCATAACCACCACCCCTCCCGGCCATCACCATCCCTTCCCCGCCATCACCATCACCCCTCCCCGCCATCACCATCACCCCTCCCCGCCTTCACCCCCACCCCTCCCCGCCATCACCACCACCCCTCCCCGCCATCACCACGACCCCTCCCCGCCATCACCATCCCCCCCCGCCATCATCACCATCCCTCCCGCCATCACCATCCCCCCCCGCCATCACCATCACCCCTCCCCGCCTTCACCCCCACCCCTCCCCGCCATCACCACCACCCCTCCCCGCCATCACCACGACCCCTCCCCGCCATCACCATCCCCCCCCGCCATCATCACCATCCCTCCCGCCATCACCATCCCCCCCCGCCATCACCACCACCCCTCCCCGCCATCACCATCACCCCTCCCCGCCATCACCACCACCCCTCCCCGCCATCACCATCCCCTCCCCGCCATCACCACCACCCCTCCCCGCCATCACCATCCCCTCCCCGCCATCACCACCACCCCTCCCCGCCATCACCACCACCCCTCCCCGCCATCACCGTCCCCTCCCCGCCATCACCATCCCCTCCCCGCCATCACCACCACCCCTCCCCGCCATCACCATCACCCCTCCCCGCCATCACCACCACCCCTCCCCGCCATCACCATCCCCTCCCCGCCATCACCATCCCCTCCCCGCCATCACCACCACCCTCCCGCCATCACCATCCCCCCCCGCCATCACCACCACCCCTCCCCGCCATCACCATCACCCCTCCCCGCCATCACCACCACCCCTCCCCGCCATCACCATCCCCTCCCCGCCATCACCACCACCCCTCCCCGCCATCACCACCACCCCTCCCCGCCATCACCACCACCCCTCCCCGCCATCACCATCACCCCTCCCCGCCATCACCACCACCCCTCCCCGCCATCACCATCCTCTCCCCGCCATCACCACCACCCCTCCCCGCCATCACCATCCCCTCCCCGCCATCACCATCCCCCCCCGCCATCATCACCATCCCTCCCGCCATCACCATCCCCCCCCGCCATCACCATCACCCCTCCCCGCCTTCACCCCCACCCCTCCCCGCCATCACCACCACCCCTCCCCGCCATCACCACGACCCCTCCCCGCCATCACCATCCCCCCCCCGCCATCATCACCATCCCTCCCGCCATCACCATCCCCCCCCGCCATCACCATCACCCCTCCCCGCCTTCACCCCCACCCCTCCCCGCCATCACCACCACCCCTCCCCGCCATCACCACGACCCCTCCCCGCCATCACCATCCCCCCCCGCCATCATCACCATCCCTCCCGCCATCACCATCCCCCCCCGCCATCACCACCACCCCTCCCCGCCATCACCATCACCCCTCCCCGCCATCACCACCACCCCTCCCCGCCATCACCATCCCCTCCCCGCCATCACCACCACCCCTCCCCGCCATCACCATCCCCTCCCCGCCATCACCACCACCCCTCCCCGCCATCACCACCACCCCTCCCCGCCATCACCGTCCCCTCCCCGCCATCACCATCCCCTCCCCGCCATCACCACCACCCCTCCCCGCCATCACCATCACCCCTCCCCGCCATCACCACGACCCCTCCCCGCCATCACCATCCCCCCCCGCCATCATCACCATCCCTCCCGCCATCACCATCCCCCCCCGCCATCACCACCACCCCTCCCCGCCATCACCATCACCCCTCCCCGCCATCACCACCACCCCTCCCCGCCATCACCATCCCCTCCCCGCCATCACCACCACCCCTCCCCGCCATCACCATCCCCTCCCCGCCATCACCACCACCCCTCCCCGCCATCACCACCACCCCTCCCCGCCATCACCGTCCCCTCCCCGCCATCACCATCCCCTCCCCGCCATCACCACCACCCCTCCCCGCCATCACCATCACCCCTCCCCGCCATCACCACCACCCCTCCCCGCCATCACCATCCCCTCCCCGCCATCACCATCCCCTCCCCGCCATCACCACCACCCTCCCGCCATCACCATCCCCCCCCGCCATCACCACCACCCCTCCCCGCCATCACCATCACCCCTCCCCGCCATCACCACCACCCCTCCCCGCCATCACCATCCCCTCCCCGCCATCACCACCACCCCTCCCCGCCATCACCACGACCCCTCCCCGCCATCACCATCCCCCCCCGCCATCATCACCATCCCTCCCGCCATCACCATCCCCCCCCGCCATCACCATCACCCCTCCCCGCCTTCACCCCCACCCCTCCCCGCCATCACCACCACCCCTCCCCGCCATCACCACGACCCCCTCCCCGCCATCACCATCCCCCCCCCGCCATCATCACCATCCCTCCCGCCATCACCATCCCCCCCCGCCATCACCACCACCCCTCCCCGCCATCACCATCACCCCTCCCCGCCATCACCACCACCCCTCCCCGCCATCACCATCCCCTCCCCGCCATCACCACCACCCCTCCCCGCCATCACCACCACCCCTCCCCGCCATCACCACCACCCCTCCCCGCCATCACCATCACCCCTCCCCGCCATCACCACCACCCCTCCCCGCCATCACCATCCTCTCCCCGCCATCACCACCACCCCTCCCCGCCATCACCACCACCCCTCCCCGCCATCACCACCACCCCTCCCCGCCATCACCATCACCCCTCCCCGCCATCACCACCACCCTCCCCGCCATCACCATCCTCTCCCCGCCATCACCACCACCCTCCCCGCCATCACCACCACCCCTCCCCGCCATCACCGTCCCCTCCCGCCATCGCCTTCCGCTCCCCGCCATCACCATCCCCTCCCCGCCATCACCACCACCCCTCCCCGCCATCACCATCACCCCTCCCCGCCATCACCCCCACCCCTCCCCGCCATCACCACCACCCCTCCCCGCCATCACCACGACCCCTCCCCGCCATAACCACCACCCCTCCCGGCCATCACCATCCCCTCCCCGCCATCACCATCACCCCTCCCCGCCATCACCATCACCCCTCCCGCCTTCACCCCCACCCCTCCCCGCCATCACCACCACCCCTCCCCGCCATCACCACGACCCCTCCCCGCCATCACCATCCCCCCCCGCCATCATCACCATCCCTCCCCGCCATCACCATCACCCCTCCCCGCCATCACCACCACCCCTCCCCGCCATCACCATCACCCCTCCCCGCCATCACCACCACCCCTCCCCGCCATCACCACCACCCCTCCCCGCCATCACCACCACCCCTCCCCGCCGCCACCACCCCTCCCCGGCATCACCATCCCCTCCCCGCCATCACCACCACCCCTCCCGGCCATCACCATCCCCTCCCCGCCATCACCACCACCCCTCCCCGCCATCACCACCACCCCTCCCCGCCATCACCACCACCCCTCCCCGCCGCCACCACCCCTCCCCGGCATCACCATCCCCTCCCCGCCATCACCACCACCCCTCCCGGCCATCACCATCCCCTCCCCGCCATCACCACCACCCCTCCCCGCCATCACCACCACCCCTCCCCGCCATCACCACCACCCCTCCCGCCGCCACCACCCCTCCCCGGCATCACCATCCCCTCCCCGCCATCACCACCACCCCTCCCGGCCATCACCATCCCCTCCCCGCCATCACCACCACCCCTCCCTGCCATCACCACCACCCTCCCCGCCATCACCCCCAACCCTCCCCGCCATCACTATCCCCTCCCCGCCATCACCACCACCCCTCCCCGCCATCACCACCACCCCTCCCCGCCATCACCATCACCCCTCCCCGCCATCACCCCCCACCCCTCCCCGCCATCACCATCCCCTCCCCGCCATCACCATCACCCCTCCCCGCCATCACCACCACCCCTCCCCGCCATCACCATCCCCTCCCCGCCATCACCACCACCCCTCCCCGCCATCACCACCACCCCTCCCCGCCATCACCATCCCCTCCCCGCCATCACCACCACCCCTCCCGCCATCACCACCATCCCTCCCCGCCATCACCGTCTCCTCCCCGCCATCACCATCCCCCCCCGCCATCACCACTACCCCTCCCCGCCATCACCATCACCCCTCCCCGCCATCACCACCACCCCTCCCCGCCATCACCATCCCTCCCCGCCATCACCACCACCCCTCCCCGCCATCACCACCACCCCTCCCCGCCACCACCACCACCCCTCCCCGCCATCACCACCACCCCTCCCCGCCATCACCATCCCTCCCCGCCATCACCATCACCCCTCCCCGCCATCACCACCACCCCTCCCCGCCATCACCACCACCCCTCCCCGCAATCACCGTCTCCTCCCCGCCATCACCATCCCCCCCCGCCATCACCACCACCCCTCCCCGCCATCACCATCACCCCTCCCCGCCATCACCACCACCCCTCCCCGCCATCACCACCACCCCTCCCCGCCATCACCACCACCCCTCCCCGCCGCCACCACCCCTCCCCGGCATCACCATCCCCTCCCCGCCATCACCACCACCCCTCCCGGCCATCACCATCCCCTCCCCGCCATCACCACCACCCCTCCCCGCCATCACCACCACCCCTCCCCGCCATCACCACCACCCCTCCCCGCCGCCACCACCCCTCCCCGGCATCACCATCCCCTCCCCGCCATCACCACCACCCCTCCGGCCATCACCATCCCTCTCCGCCATCACCACCACCCCTCCCCGCCATCACCACCACCCCTCCCCGCCATCACACCACCCCTCCCCGCCGCCACCACCCCTCCCCGGCATCACCATCCCCTCCCCGCCATCACCACCACCCCTCCCGGCCATCACCATCCCCTCCCCGCCATCACCACCA
>OZ025259.1:6886521-6918039 GCA_964019135.1 Arenicola marina | reverse complement strand
CCCCTACAGCCCCTACCCCCCTACAGTCCCTAACCCCCTACAGTCCCTATCCCCCTACAATCCCTATCCCCCTACAGCCTCTATCCCCCTACAGTCCCTATCCCCCTACAGTCCCTATCCCCCTACAGTCCCTATCCCCCTACAGTCCCTATCCCCCTATCCCCCTACAGTCCCCTATCCCCCTACAGCCCCTACCCCCCTACAGTCCTTATGCCCTGCTCTATTGCTCAGGTATATGACAAAGAGCGACGTAGAATTCACCCAAGAGACCCCACCAGGTGGCAGCAGTTTACTCATTGAGAACCCCAGATGGGGTCTCCTAGAATTGGGCTATTTACAAGCACGCATAATATAGGCATTGTCAGATAGCGTACTCGACAGTCACGGTGAAGTCAAAAATAAAATTCAAATTAAACGGCCGCCGCTTCCTCCGCGCTCTCCCGCGCTACTTACTGTTTCATCAACGACGTCATAATACCCGGGTAAGACATATGCGCGAGAGGAAATATTTCTCACAAGCGTCACCAATTTATTCTGTTGAAGAACACATTCGATGAAATGAAGGTTTATCAAATTATATTGATCGAGCGTGTAAATTTCTGATTTAGACAATCGGGTCGCTTTCTCATCCGTCGGTCTGTTGTTCGTCTCTAATTCTACAAGCCCAGGGCCCGTAAGTTCGAAACGGCCGGGGGCCAAATATTTCGCCCCGCTCCATGCTAATTTCCTATTCTAGGGCGAAATATTTTGCCCCTGGTGTTTCGAACATACGGGCCCTGATCTCAGAAACTCTAAGTGAGCAGTGGCTCCACCGCGTGAGTGGCGTACGAGTTATTCGCATGCGTTTGATCGGTTTGGAGCTGAGTAAGCCAGGAATTGACCCACGTCGTTATTGGTGCAATGTTACATATCTTACGAGCGTACAGTCATAAAGTGAAATGCCCAGTCGTTGCGGACTCGTTTCCCCCCCGATTCGTGGCGAATGCCACCCATTGACGTCCACAAAAATCGTTAAACATTCTGACGAAAGCATTGGCTATAGACAGGTAGGTTGTTTATGCTTCCACTACGCCAGGCCGTGACAAGTGACGTCCGCCTCCAGCTCTTCCCAATCTGGGAAGTCATATTCCGTACCGGTGACGTAGTTACGTAGCCGCGCTGACGTCATACCGCTAAATCGAATTGCCTTCTAACTGCCAAAATGATTAGAGTTCGACAAAACTGGTTGGACATCGTCAGTGCTGAGGCTGTTAACCAGGTGCGGGTTGGTGTTTAGGTTAGGTCTTGGTTAATGGGAGGTCATGGGTGATTCACGTCAGGCTGGTGTGTTTTTTATTCAGGACAACCAATTCTGGTCATATCACGTCAATGGGAGAAGGACGGGAGAATGGAGCCATCTCCCCAGGGGTAACTCCCTACTCTTTGCGAAGAAGGACATGTGATCTTTATCCTGCGAGTATTCAGACATGACCACAGCAGGGCGCGAACCACCGACCCACGTGCCGTTCTAAAGGCTCTCAGGTGGCGTGCGCTCTAACCGACTGAGCCATCGGGGCGTCTCCTGATATCAGGTAGCTTGGGTGACGTGACGCCCCCCCCCCCATGTGGGTGCACCCTGCCGGTCCCCCCTGTAAGCGTCACTGTCAGTATCGCTGTCAACCCCTTGTCAGCCCCCCTCTTCCATTTCGATGTCAGCCCCCCCCCCCTGTCGGCGCCCCCTAGCTGTCATCGGTATTTGGGGGTGAGGCCCTGAAGTCACACCAGGGTTCATCCGTCCCAGTCATAATGCACGGACCACGTGGCCGCTCGTACCCCGACCACCTCAGCTACAGCCCCTGACACTCCTCTCACTGTGTATAGGATACCGCCCCCCCCCCTCCTCCCACCCCCACCCCCCTAACCCGCCCACGGCTCAGACAGGCAGGCAGCGGACCCCCCGTGGCTCAGAGGTATGTCCCCGGGGACTCCCATCAAGGTGTTACCACCCCCTCCGCTCCCACCCCACCCCCCAGCGCCCCCCCCCCCTCCCCGGCCAGTGACAGCATTGCTGGCGTGGTTAGACCAGGACCCCCTCGACGGGGTAAGGTCGGTGGGGGTGTCCCCATTGTGTCGGGATGGACCGGGAAACCTAGGTACAGATGAGGTTCGAACCCCCAACCAGCAGCCAGTTGGTCCAAGCTGCCTCTCCATAATGACAGAGCCAACTCACTATGTGATCTGAGGAAGGTTGACATGTCTTCAGCCAACGTGGGGGCTGGGATTTGGGGTGGGCGTCCTGGGGGTAACGGTCACAAACATTGTAATCAATACAGAATGGTAACCCTATCCACGACAGTCACCGTCCCTTGTGTTGCGACAGAGTCGAGACAATGTATTTCACTAGTTCCATTGTTTCACTAGGTGGTCCAGCTTGTTACTCAGACGAAAGTGCTCTTTAGAAAATTCTTTAATTAATTACTCCGGACAAGAAATGCAAAACTTCTTGTTGCTGCGGATAATCTTACACATGTCACGCGCGCGCTGGCACTCCGAAATATTATTACATATCGTTCAAATTTATATAAACACTCGGAAAAGGGTGAGAACGAGATATGAGAGAGGGGAGAGGTAGGGCAGTGAGCAGGGATGGGGTGAGAACGAGAGAGGGGAGAGGTAGGGCAGTGAGCAGGGATGGGGTGAGAACGAGAGATGGGAGAGATAGGGCAGTGAAGAGGGATGGGGTGAGCACGATAGAGGAGAGAGGTAGGGCGGTGAGAAGGGATGGGGTGAGAACGAGTGAGGGGAAAGGTAGGGCGGTGAGGAGGGATGGGGTGAGAACGAGAGAGGAGAGAGGTAGGGCAGTGAGCAGGGATGGGGTGAGAACGAGAGAGAAGAGAGGTAGGGCAGTGAGCAGGGATGGGGTGAGAACGAGTGAGGGGAGAGGTAGGGCAGTGAGCAGGGATGGGGTGAGAACGAGAGAGGGGAGAGGTAGGGCAGTGAGCAGGGATGGGGTGAGAACGAGAGAGGGGAGAGGTAGGGCAGTGAGCAGGGATGGGGTGAGAACGAGAGAGGAGAGAGGTAGGGCAGTGAGCAGGGATGGGGTGAGAACGAGAGAGGGGAGAGGTAGGGCAGTGAGCAGGGATGGGGTGAGAACGAGAGAGGGGAGAGGTAGGGCGGTGAGCAGGGATGGGGTGAGAACGAGTGAGGAGACAGATAGGGCAGTGAGGAGGATGGGGTGAGAACGAGAGAGGGGAGAGGTAGGGCAGTGAGGAGGGATGGGGTGAGAACGAGAGAGGGGAGAGGTATGGCAGTGAGGAGGGATCGGGTGAGAACGAGAGAGGGGAGGGGTAGGGCAGTGAGGAGGGATGGGGTGAGAACGAGTGAGGGGAGAGATAGGGCGGTGAGGAGGGATGGGGTGAGGACGAGTGAGGAGAGAGATAGGGCAGTGAGGAGGGATGGGGTGAGAACGAGTGAGGGGAGAGATAGAGCAGTGAGCAGGGATGGGGTGAGAACGAGAGATGGGAGAGATAGGGCGGTGAGGAGGGATGGGGTGAGAACGACAGATGGGAGAGGTAGGGCGGTGAGGAGGGATGGGGTGAGAACGAGAGAGGGGAGAGGTAGGGCGGTGAGCAGGGATGGGGTGAGAACGAGTGAGGAGAGAGAAAAGGGCGGTGAGCAGGGATGGGGTGAGAACGAGAGAGGATACAGATAGGGCAGTGAGGAGGGATGGGGTGAGAACGAGAGAGGGGAGGGGTAGGGCAGTGAGGAGGGATGGGGTGAGAACGAGTGAGGGGAGAGATAGGGCAGTGAGGAGGGATGGGGTGAGAACGAGAGATGGGAGAGGTAGGGCGGTGAGGAGGGATGGGGTGAGAACGAGAGAGGGGAGAGGTAGGGCAGTGAGCAGGGATGGGGTGAGAACGAGAGAGGGGAGAGGTAGGGCGGTGAGCAGGGATGGGGTGAGAACGAGTGAGGAGACAGATAGGGCAGTGAGGAGGATGGGGTGAGAACGAGAGAGGGGAGAGGTAGGGCAGTGAGGAGGGATGGGGTGAGAACGAGAGAGGGGAGAGGTATGGCAGTGAGGAGGGATCGGGTGAGAACGAGAGAGGGGAGGGGTAGGGCAGTGAGGAGGGATGGGGTGAGAACGAGTGAGGGGAGAGATAGGGCGGTGAGGAGGGATGGGGTGAGGACGAGTGAGGAGAGAGATAGGGCAGTGAGGAGGGATGGGGTGAGAACGAGTGAGGGGAGAGATAGAGCAGTGAGCAGGGATGGGGTGAGAACGAGAGATGGGAGAGATAGGGCGGTGAGGAGGGATGGGGTGAGAACGACAGATGGGAGAGGTAGGGCGGTGAGGAGGGATGGGGTGAGAACGAGAGAGGGGAGAGGTAGGGCGGTGAGCAGGGATGGGGTGAGAACGAGTGAGGAGAGAGAAAAGGGCGGTGAGCAGGGATGGGGTGAGAACGAGAGAGGATACAGATAGGGCAGTGAGGAGGGATGGGGTGAGAACGAGAGAGGGGAGGGGTAGGGCAGTGAGGAGGGATGGGGTGAGAACGAGTGAGGGGAGAGATAGGGCAGTGAGGAGGGATGGGGTGAGAACGAGAGATGGGAGAGGTAGGGCGGTGAGGAGGGATGGGGTGAGAACGAGAGAGGGGAGAGGTAGGGCAGTGAGCAGGGATGGGGTGAGAACGAGAGAGGGGAGAGGTAGGGCGGTGAGGAGGGATGGGGTGAGAACGAGAGATGGGAGAGGTAGGGCGGTGAGGAGGGATGGGGTGAGAACGAGAGAGGGGAGAGGTAGGGCGGTGAGCAGGGATGGGGTGAGAACGAGAGAGGGGAGAGGTAGGGCGGTGAGGAGGGATGGGGTGAGAACGAGAGATGGGAGAGGTAGGGCGGTGAGGAGGGATGGGGTGAGAACGAGTGAGGGGAGAGGTACGGCGGTGAGGAGGGATGGGGTGAGAACGACAGATGGGAGAGGTAGGGCGGTGAGGAGGGATGGGGTGAGAACGAGAGAGGGGAGAGGTAGGGCAGTGAGCAGGGATGGGGTGAGAACGAGAGATGGGAGGTAGGGCAGTGAGGAGGGATGGGGTGAGAACGAGAGAGGGGAGAGGTAGGGCAGTGAGCAGGGATGGGGTGAGAACGAGAGAGGGGAGAGATAGGGCGGCGAGGAGGGGTGGGGTGAGAACGAGAGAGGGGAGGGGTAGGGCAGTGAGGAGGGATGGGGTGAGAACGAGAGAGGGGAGAGATAGGGCAGTGAGGAGGGATGGGGTGAGAACGAGTGAGGGGAGAGATAGGGCAGTGAGGAGGGATGGGGTGAGAACGAGAGAGGGGAGGGGTAGGGCAGTGAGGAGGGATGGGGTGAGAACGAGTGAGGGGAGAGATAGGGCAGTGAGCAGGGATGGGGTGAGAACGAGTGAGGAGAGAGAAAAGGGCGGTGAGCGGGGATGGGGTGAGAATGAGAGAGGAGACAGATAGGGCAGTGAGGAGGGGTGGGGTGAGAACGAGAGAGGGGAGGGGTAGGGCAGTGAGGAGGGATGGGGTGAGAACGAGTGAGGGGAGAGATAGGGCGGTGAGGAGGGATGGGGTGAGAACGAGAGATGGGAGAGGTAGGGCGGTGAGGAGGGATGGGGTGAGAACGAGAGAGGGGAGAGGTAGGGCGGTGAGGAGGGATGGGGTGAGAACGAGTGAGGGGAGAGATAGGGCGGTGAGGAGGGATGGGGTGAGAACGACAGATGGGAGAGGTAGGGCGGTGAGGAGGGATGGGGTGAGAACGAGAGAGGGGAGAGGTAGGGCGGTGAGGAGGGATGGGGTGAGAACGACAGATGGGAGAGGTAGGGCGGTGAGGAGGGATGGGGTGAGAACGAGTGAGGGGAGAGGTATGGCGGTGAGGAGGGATGGGGTGAGAACGAGAGAGGGGAGGGGTAGGGCAGTGAGGAGGGATGGGGTGAGAACGAGAGAGGGGAGAGAAAAGGGCGGTGAGCAGGGATGGGGTGAGAACGAGAGAGGGGAGAGATAGGGCAGTGAGCAGGGATGGGGTGAGAACGAGAGAGGGGAGAGGTAGGGCGGTGAGGAGGGATGGGGTGAGAACGAGAGATGGGAGAGGTAGGGCGGTGAGGAGGGATGGGGTGAGAACGAGAGATGGGAGAGGTAGGGCGGTGAGGAGGGATGGGGTGAGAACGAGAGAGGGGAGGGGTAGGGCGGTGAGGAGGGATGGGGTGAGAACGAGAGAGGGGAGGGGTAGGGCAGTGAGCAGGGATGGGGTGAGAACGAGAGAGGGGAGAGGTAGGGCGGTGAGGAGGGATGGGGTGAGAACGAGAGATGGGAGAGGTAGGGCGGTGAGGAGGGATGGGGTGAGAACGACAGATGGGAGAGGTAGGGCGGTGAGGAGGGATGGGGTGAGAACGAGAGAGGGGAGGGGTAGGGCGGTGAGGAGGGATGGGGTGAGAACGAGAGATGGGAGAGGTAGGGCGGTGAGGAGGGATGGGGTGAGAACGACAGATGGGAGAGGTAGGGCGGTGAAGAGGGATGGGGTGAGAACGAGAGAGGGGAGAGGTAGGGCAGTGAGCAGGGATGGGGTGAGAACGAGAGAGGGGAGAGGTAGGGCAGTGAGGAGGGATGGGGTGAGAACGAGAGAGGGGAGAGGTAGGGCAGTGAGCAGGGATGGGGTGAGAACGAGAGAGGGGAGAGGTAGGGCAGTGAGGAGGGATGGGGTGAGAACGACAGATGGGAGAGGTAGGGCGGTGAGGAGGGATGGGGTGAGAACGAGAGAGGGGAGAGATAGGGCAGTGAGCAGGGATGGGGTGAGAACGAGAGAGGGGAGAGGTAGGGCGGTGAGGAGGGATGGGGTGAGAACGAGAGATGGGAGAGGTAGGGCGGTGAGGAGGGATGGGGTGAGAACGAGAGATGGGAGAGGTAGGGCGGTGAGGAGGGATGGGGTGAGAACGAGAGAGGGGAGGGGTAGGGCGGTGAGGAGGGATGGGGTGAGAACGAGAGAGGGGAGGGGTAGGGCAGTGAGCAGGGATGGGGTGAGAACGAGAGAGGGGAGAGGTAGGGCGGTGAGGAGGGATGGGGTGAGAACGAGAGATGGGAGAGGTAGGGCGGTGAGGAGGGATGGGGTGAGAACGACAGATGGGAGAGGTAGGGCGGTGAGGAGGGATGGGGTGAGAACGAGAGAGGGGAGGGGTAGGGCGGTGAGGAGGGATGGGGTGAGAACGAGAGATGGGAGAGGTAGGGCGGTGAGGAGGGATGGGGTGAGAACGACAGATGGGAGAGGTAGGGCGGTGAAGAGGGATGGGGTGAGAACGAGAGAGGGGAGAGGTAGGGCGGTGAGCAGGGATGGGGTGAGAACGAGTGAGGGGAGAGGTAGGGCAGTGAGCAGGGATGGGGTGAGAACGAGAGAGGGGAGAGATAGGGCGGCGAGGAGGGGTGGGGTGAGAACGAGAGAGGGGAGGGGTAGGGCAGTGAGGAGGGATGGGGTGAGAACGAGAGAGGGGAGAGATAGGGCAGTGAGGAGGGATGGGGTGAGAACGAGTGAGGGGAGGGGTAGGGCAGTGAGCAGGGATGGGGTGAGAACGAGTGAGGGGAGGGGTAGGGCAGTGAGGAGGGATGGGGTGAGAACGAGTGAGGGGAGAGATAGGGCAGTGAGGAGGGATGGGGTGAGAACGAGTGAGGAGAGAGAAAAGGGCGGTGAGCAGGGATGGGGTGAGAACGAGAGAGGGGAGGGGTAGGGCAGTGAGGAGGGATGGGGTGAGAACGAGTGAGGGGAGAGATAGGGCAGTGAGCAGGGATGGGGTGAGAACGAGTGAGGAGAGAGAAAAGGGCGGTGAGCGGGGATGGGGTGAGAATGAGAGAGGAGACAGATAGGGCAGTGAGGAGGGGTGGGGTGAGAACGAGAGAGGGGAGGGGTAGGGCAGTGAGGAGGGATGGGGTGAGAACGAGTGAGGGGAGAGATAGGGCGGTGAGGAGGGATGGGGTGAGAACGAGAGATGGGAGAGGTAGGGCGGTGAGGAGGGATGGGGTGAGAACGAGAGAGGGGAGGGGTAGGGCAGTGAGGAGGGATGGGGTGAGAACGAGTGAGGGGAGAGATAGGGCGGTGAGGAGGGATGGGGTGAGAACGAGAGATGGGAGAGGTATGGCAGTGAGGAGGGATGGGGTGAGAACGAGAGAGGGGAGAGGTAGGGCGGTGAGGAGGGATGGGGTGAGAACGAGTGAGGGGAGAGATAGGGCGGTGAGGAGGGATGGGGTGAGAACGACAGATGGGAGAGGTAGGGCGGTGAGGAGGGATGGGGTGAGAACGAGAGATGGGAGAGGTAGGGCGGTGAGGAGGAATGGGGTGAGAGCGAGAGATGGGACAGGTAGGGCGGTGAGGAGGGATGGGGTGAGAACGAGAGAGGGGAGGGGTAGGGCAGTGAGCAGGGATGGGGTGAGAACGAGAGAGGGGAGGGGTAGGGCAGTGAGCAGGGATGGGGTGAGAACGAGAGAGGGGAGAGGTAGGGCGGTGAGGAGGGATGGGGTGAGAACGAGAGAGGGGAGAGATAGGGCGGTGAGGAGGGATGGGGTGAGAACGAGAGAGGGGAGAGATAGGGCAGTGAGGAGGGATGGGGTGCGAACGAGAGATGGGAGGGGTAGGGCGGTGAGGAGGGATGGGGTGAGAACGAGAGAGGGGAGAGATAGGGCAGTGAGGAGGGATGGGGTGCGAACGAGAGATGGGAGGGGTAGGGCAGTGAGGGGGGATGGGGTGAGAACGAGAGATGGGAGAGGTAGGGCGGTGAGGAGGGGTGGGGTGAGAACGAGAGAGGGGAGGGGTAGGGCAGTGAGCAGGGATGGAGTGAGAACGAGTGAGGGGAGAGATAGGGCAGTGAGGAGGGGTGGGGTGAGAACGAGTGAGGGGAGGGGTAGGGCAGTGAGGAGGGATGGGGTGAGAACGAGAGATGGGAGAGGTAGGGCGGTGAGGAGGGATGGGGTGAGAACGGGAGAGGGGAGAGGTAGGGCGGTGAGGAGGGATGGGGTGAGAACGAGAGAGGGGAGAGGTAGGGCAGTGAGCAGGGCAGGGGTGAGAACGAGAGATGGGAGGTAGGGCAGTGAGGAGGGATGGGGTGAGAACGAGAGAGGGGAGAGGTAGGGCGGTGAGGAGGGATGGGGTGAGAACGAGAGATGGGAGAGGTAGGGCGGTGAGAAGGGATGGAGTGAGAACGAGTGAGGGGAGAGGTAGGGCAGTGGAGGAGTGGGCTGGATGCTCGTTGCGTGATATGAGGGTGGGGTGGGGTGCGGGTGCGGGTGGGGGCACGGGGCCAGGCTGGCTTGATTGACAGGTCCCTGGGAGCTTGATTGGGTTCACTGACACACTGACAGACTGACAGAGTATATGGCGGACCTAGAAACGACAACATTACTTAAGTGCACAGAGAGAAAGGGGAAGACCAAGGTAAATAAAGGAGAGATAAATAGAGAAAGCGAAATAGAGCGAGAAAGAGAGAGCGAAATAGCGAAAGAGGAAGGTAGAGAAATAGAGAAAGATAACGCGAAAGGGAGAAATAGAGAAAGAGAAAGAGAGAGAGAGAGAGAAAGGGAGAGAGAGAGAGAGAATGATACAGATGGAGAGAGAGAAGACATGTTTTATAGGAGTAGCGATCCACTGTTGGTTTGCGGTTTGTCCCACCAGTCTGACGCTGCTGAATAGTGTGGTGGGGTGGAGGGAGGGGGGGGTGGGTAGCGACTTACTTACTTGGCTGTTATTAGCATGCTGTCAACCAATACCCTTACTCCTCCCCCACCCCCCATCGCGTGCCCGGCCACCCCTCCCCCTCCCCTCCCCATCCCCCCTGGCATGTGACCCCATGTACTGAATGCTTCCCCAGGGCCCTCCTCGTGGTTTTGTGACGTGTTACGGGTAACCATTGTCCACACTCGATGGTTATAAGACTTGACACGAACAAAAAGTAAACTGAAGATTGAACTGAAAAAGCCCCGAACAAGATGAGGCATTCGGTATTTATGACAGGCTTGAGTGGCTTTTTGAATACCTAAGCAGTGACCAATATGGTATTTTGTCTCATCGATACGTTCAGGTTCTGTAAGATTAAGGTTCCCGCTGCGGGCATATTTCATTTCAAGGAAGCCACGTGAAAGTGTCAAACTTGTTGACGTTTTGTGAAGATTGTTTGCGATCCAGGGGTTGGTCTGCATTTAACAACGGGCCGGGGTAGAGGAGACACTCCTAGCGTGCGTGATTGTAAGGGGCTAGGGTCTGCCCGGTACTACGCCCCGCCCTCCGCCCCCCACCCCCCTAATGTGCCTGGCCATATCTGACATACCCACCCCGTCCACCCACCCTCCCCTTAGACTTGGATGATTCAAGTAATTCGTCGAACAAGACACATTCCTGTAACGTTTTCCCTACCCTGGAATATGCGGCGATTGGTGTTGTCACCGAGTTTTTTGTACGCCACTTGAAGGGGCTGCGAACAGTTCTAGGATAGTGCTTGACTGACTCAGCTGTAGGAGGTGGGAGTGCACAGGCTGTAGGTGGGAGTGCTCAGGCTGTAGGAGGCGGGAGTGCCCGGGCTGTAGGAGGTGGGAATGCCCCGGCTGTAGGAGGTTGGAGTGCCCAGGCTGTAGGAGGTGGGTGTGCCCAGGCTGTAGGAGGTGGGAGTGTCCGGGCTGTAGGAGGTGAGAGTGTCCAGGCTGTAGAAGGTGGGAGTGTCCAGTCTGTAGGAGGTGGGTGTTCCTAGGCTGTAGGAGGTGGGAGTGCCCGGGCTGTAGAAGGTGGGAGTGTCCAGGCTGTAGGAGGTTGGAGTGCCCAGGCTGTAGGAGGTGGGAGTGTCCGGGCTGTAGGAGGTGGGAGTGCCCGGGATGTAGAGGGTGGGTGTGCCCAGGCTGTAGGAGGTGGGAGCGCCCAGGCTGTAGGAGGTGGGTGTGTCCAGGCTGTAGGAGGTGGGTGTGCCCAGGCTGTAGTAGGTGGGTGTGACGAGGCTGTAGGAGGTGGGAGTGCCCAGGCTGTAGGAGGTGGGAGTGCCGGGGCTGTAAGAGGTGGGTGTGCCCAGGCTGTAAGAGGTGGGTGTGCCCAGGCTGTAGGAGGTGGGTGTGCCCAGGCTCTAGGAGGTGGGTGTGCCCAGGCTGTAGGAGGTGGGAGTGCCCGGGATGTAGGAGGTGGGAGTGTCCAGTCTGTAGGAGGTGGGTGTTCCCAGGCTGTAAGAGGTGGGTGTGTCCAGGCTGTAGGAGGTGGGTGTGCCCGGGCTGTAGGAGGTGGGTGTGCCCAGGCTGTAGGAACTGGGAGTGCCCGGGATGTAGGAGGTGGGTGTGCCCAGGCTGTAGGAGGTGGGAGTGCCCGGGCTGTAGGAGGTGGGTGTGCCCGGGCTGTAGGAGGTGGGAGTGCCCGGGCTGTAGGAGGTGGATATGCCGAGGCTGTAGGAGGTGGGTGTGCCCCGGCTGTAGAAGATGAGAGTGCCCGGGCTGTAGGAGGTGGGAGTGCCCAGGCTGTAGAAGGTGGGAGTGTCCAGTATGTAGGAGGTGGGTGTTCCTAGGCTGTAGAAGGTGGGAGTGTCCAGGCTGTAGGAGGTGGGAGTACCCAGGCTGTAGGAGGTGGGAGTGCCCGGGCTGTAGGAGGTGGGAATGCCCCGGCTGTAGGAGGTGGGAGTGTCCAGGATGTAGGAGGTGGGTGTGTCCGGGATGTAGGAGGTGGGAGTGCTCAGGCTGTAGCAGGTGTGAGTGCCCGGGCTGTAAGAAGTGGGAATGCCCGGACTGTAGGAGGTGAAAGTGCCCGGTCTGTAAGAGGTGGGAATGCCCGGGCTGTAGGAGGTGGGTGTGCCCAGGCTGTAGGTGGTGGGAGTGCCCGGCTGTAGGAGGTGCGAGTGCCCAGGCTGTAGGAGGTGGGTGGGCCCAGGCTGTAGGTGGTGGGAGTCCCCCGGCTGCAGGAGGTGGGAATGCCCAGGCTGTAGGAGGTGGGAGTCCCCCGGCTGCAGGAGGTGTGAGTGCCCAGGCTGTAGGAGGTGGGAGTGCCCGGGCTCTAAGAGGTGGGAATGCCCGGACTGTCAGAGGTGGGAGTGTCCCGGATGTAGAAGGTGGGTGTGTCCGGGATGTAGGAGGTGGGTGTGCTCAGGCTGTAACAGGTGTGAGTGCCCGGGCTGTAAGAAGTGGGAATGCCCGGACTGTAGGAGGTGGAAGTGCTCGGTCTGTAAGAGGTGGGAGTGCCCGTGCTGTAGGAGGTGGGAGTGCCCGGGCTGTAGGAGGTGGGAATGCCCCGGCTGTAGGAAGTGGGAGTGTCCAGGATGTAGGAGGTGGGTGTGTCCGGGATGTAGGAGGTGGGAGTGCTCAGGCTGTAGCAGGTGTGAGTGCCCGGTCTGTAAGAGGTGGGAGTGCCCAGGCTGTAGGAGGTGGGTGTGCCCAGGCTGTAGGAGGTGGGAGTGCCCGGGCTGTAGGAGGTGGGAGTGCCCGGGCTGTAGGAGGTGGGCGTGTCCCGGCTGTAGGAGGTCGTAGTGCCCAAGCTGTAGGAGGTGGGAGTGCCCGGGCTGTAGGAGGTGGAAGTGCCCAGGCTGCAGGAGGTGGGAGTGCCCGGGCTGTAGGAGGTGGGTGTGCCCAGGCTGTAGGTGGTGGGAGTGCCCGGGCTGTAGGAGGTTGGAGTGCCCAGGCTGTAGGAGGTGGGAGTGCCCGTGCTGTAGGAGGTGGGCGTGTCCCGGCTGTAGGAGGTCGTAGTGCCCAGGCTGTAGGAGGTGGGAGTGCCCGGGCTGTAGGAGGTGGGAGTGCCCAGGCTGTAGGAGGTGGGTGTGCCCCGGCTGCAGGAGGTGGGAGTGCCCAGGCTGTAGGAGGTGGGTGTGCCCAGGCTGTAGGTGGTGGGAGTGCCCGGGCTGTAGGAGGTGGGAGTGCCCAGGCTGTAGGTGGTGGGTGGGCCCAGACTGTAGGTGGTGGGAGTGCCCGGGCTGTAGGAGGTGGGAGTGCCCGGGCTGTAGGAGGTGAGTGTGCCCAGGCTGTAGGAGGTAGGAGTGCCCGGGCTGTAGAAGATGGGAGTCCCCCGGCTGCAGGAGGTGGGAATGCCCAGGCTGTAGGAGGTGGGAGTCCCCCGGCTGCAGGAGGTGTGAGTGCCCAGGATGTAGGAGGTGGGAGTGCCCGGGCTCTAAGAGGTGGGAATGCCCGGACTGTAAGAGGTGGGAGTGCTCGGTCTGTAAGAGGTGGGAGTGCCCGGGCTGTAGGAGGTGGGTGTGCCCAGGCTGTAGGAGGTGGGTGTGCCCAGGCTGTAGGAGGTGGGAGTGCTCGGTCTGTAAGAGGTGGGAGTGCCCGGGCTGTAGGAGGTCGTAGTGCCCAGGCTGTAGGACGTGGGAGTGCCCAGGCTGTAGGAGGTGGGAGTGCCCAGGCTGTAGGAGGTGAGAGTGCCGGGCTGTAGGAGGTGGGAGTGCCCAGGCTTTAGGAGGTGAGAGTGCCCGGGCTGTAGGAGGTGAGAGTGCCCGGGCTGTAGGAGGTGGGAGTGCCCAGGCTGTAGGAGGTGAGAGTGCCCGGGCTGTAGGAGGTGGGAGTGCCCGGGCTGTAGGAGGTGGGCGTGTCCCGGCTGTAGGAGGTCGTAGTGCCCAAGCTGTAGGAGGTGGGAGTGCCCGGGCTGTAGGAGGTGGAAGTGCCCGGGCTGCAGGAGGTGGGAGTGCCCAGGCTGTAGGAGGTGGGTGTGCCCAGGCTGTAGGTGGTGGGAGTGCCCGGGCTGTAGGAGGTTGGAGTGCCCAGGCTGTAGGAGGTGGGAGTGCCCGTGCTGTAGGAGGTGGGCGTGTCCCGGCTGTAGGAGGTCGTAGTGCCCAGGCTGTAGGAGGTGGGAGTGCCCGGGCTGTAGGAGGTGGGAGTGCCCAGGCTGTAGGAGGTGGGTGTGCCCCGGCTGCAGGAGGTGGGAGTGCCCAGGCTGTAGGAGGTGGGTGTGCCCAGGCTGTAGGTGGTGGGAGTGCCCGGGCTGTAGGAGGTGGGAGTGTCCAGGCTGTTGGAGGTAGGAGTGCCAAGGCTGTAGGAGGTGGGTGTGCCCAGGCTGTAGGTGGTGGGAGTGCCCGGGCTGTAGGAGGTGGGTTTGCCCAGGCTGTAGGTAGTGGGAGTGCCCGGGCTGTAGGAGGTGGGAGTGCCCAGGCTGTAGGTGGTGGGTGGGCCCAGACTGTAGGTGGTTGGAGTGCCCGGGCTGTAGGAGGTGGGAGTGCCCGGGCTGTAGGAGGTGGGTGTGCCCAGGCTGTAGGAGGTAGGAGTGCCCGGGCTGTAGAAGATGGGAGTCCCCCGGCTGCAGGAGGTGGGAATGCCCAGGCTGTAGGAGGTGAGAGTCCCCCGGCTGCAGGAGGTGTGAGTGCCCAGGCTGTAGGAGGTGGGAGTGCCCGGGCTCTAAGAGGTGGGAATGCCCGGACTGTAAGAGGTGGGAGTGCTCGGTCTGTAAGAGGTGGGAGTGCCCGGGCTGTAGGAGGTGGGTGTGCCCAGGCTGTAGGAGGTGGGTGTGCCCAGGCTGTAGGAGGTGGGAGTGCTCGGTCTGTAAGAGGTGGGAGTGCCCGGGCTGTAGGAGGTCGTAGTGCCCAGGCTGTAGGAGGTGGGAGTGCCCAGGCTGTAGGAGGTGGGAGTGCCCAGGCTGTAGGAGGTGAGAGTGCCGGGCTGTAGGAGGTGGGAGTGCCCAGGCTTTAGGAGGTGAGAGTGCCCGGGCTGTAGGAGGTGAGAGTGCCCGGGCTGTAGGAGGTGGGAGTGCCCGTGCTGTAGGAGGTGGGCGTGTCCCGGCTGTAGGAGGTGGGAGTGCCCAGGCTGTAGGAGGTGAGAGTGCCCGGGCTGTAGGAGGTGAGAGTGCCCGGGCTGTAGGAGGTGGGAGTGCCCAGGCTGTAGGAGGTGAGAGTGCCCAGGCTGTAGGAGGTGAGAGTGCCCGGGCTGTAGGAGGTGGGAGTGCCCGGGCTGTAGGAGGTGGGAGTGTGCAGACTGTAGGAGGTGGGAGTGCCCAGGCTGTAGGAGGTGGGAGTGCCCAGGCTGTAGGAGGTGAGAGTGCCGGGCTGTAGGAGGTGGGAGTGTGCAGACTGTAGGAGGTGGGAGTGCCTAGGCTTTAGGAGGTGAGAGTGCCCGGGCTGTAGGAGGTGGGAGTGCCCAGGCTGTAGGAGGTGGGAGTGCCCGGGCTGTAGGAGGTGGGAGTGCCCGGGCTGTAGGAGGTGGGAGTGCCCAGGCTGTAGGAGGTGGGAGTGCCCGGGCTGTAGGAGGTGGGAGTGCCCAGGCTGTAGGAGGTGGGAGTGCACTTCCCCTTCTATTTCCTCGTGCACTGTTTAGGGGAAGAAGAGGGCGAGGGGGGTTGGGAAGTGCCCCCCCCCCCTTCTCATCTTACCCTAAACTGACGCCGCCGCTGACCTGCCACGATGTCCATGTGAAGTATCCGGATGTCGCTGGTTGCGCAGGCGCTCTTCCTGGTGACGCCCCCGCTAGTGGGCGCCATCTCACAGAACTCCATGCTCCTTAATTGGACCGGAGGCGAGGAATGCCAGCCGGTATCGGGCGCTATTAGGCTGTGCGTCCTGGAAAGGCCAAGGGCCACCTGGTGGCAGGTATGGTGGGGTGGTGGGGTGGTTGTTGGAGGGGTGGTTGGAGGGGTGGTTGGGGGTGGGCAGGGTGGTGGTCGGCATAAGACTCACGCGATTCGCTGGGGCATCAGGGGGGTTGTGGTTAGTCGTGAGGGTGGACTAGATTAGGATGGGCCGTGACATAATGACTAATGACTGCTGATTGAAGGGAGCACGTCAGAGAGGGTGGGGTGGTGGTGCATGGGACAGTGGGGTGCGGGGGAGGGGGTGAGGGTAAGGGTAAGCCAGTGGACAGGCTGCATGAGAGAGCCACCGCAGGACGACCGCTGTGCGGGGGGGGGGGGGGGGTGGCAGGGATTGTCACCTCTATTGGCAGCGATAAAAAGCGGTGTTGGCGAAAAAGTACAGGTTAAGGGAGGTTACCTGTTACAGTGAGGGATAGGGCGGCGTGGCGGGGCAGTGCCGGCGGCGTGCTGGCCCTGTGGGTGTCAGTGAGTGTGTGTGTGAGTGGAGGCGCCGGGGCCAGGGGAGGGGGAACAGCCTGGGCGGGGAGGGCTGGCTGGAGGGGGTCTGGGGACGGGAAGGGAGGGGGGAGCTGAGGGGGGGGGGGGTGATACTACGTTCCGGCGGTATGAGTAATTTAGCCAGGAGCGCGTGGGCCCTTCTCAGCGTGTTATATGAAGAGACCGGAGTCCCCTGTCTACACATTGCGAGCGAAAGACGCACGCTGACGGGGATGAAACTGCGCTGACAGGGAACAAACCGCGCTGCCAGGGATTAAATCGCGCTAACACAGGGAATAAACCACGTTATCCGGGATTTAAACCGCGCTATGGGGGATTATATCGCGCTGCCAGGGATTAAAAGCGCGCTGACGGATTAAATCGCGCTTAAGTATCTCCAGTCCGTGTCTGGAAACCTCTTGCAATTAACAAACTGGACGCGGTGACATAGCTGTTAATGCATGCGGTCGCTTCCCGTGCAAACAAGCCAGGAAAACAAGCCACTGTTCAAGTGAAAGGCCAAGGGCATTGATTGTTTTGGTCGGTGTGTATGTGCGACTGACCGGACATCTGGCCAAGCTATGCTCAGCTCCTCGCTCTTGGCGGATGATTATTACTCGCAAGTGTTTTGAAATATCTCTCTGAAGACTTTGTCCGTCTGCATTGTGTGAGCGCGCCGTGACCTAAATACTCCCAGAGTTACCTAAAACATTCGCTCATCGAGCAATCGCGAATTCCACGAAAGGTGAAAGTGACACGACCATCGGGACCGACGGAGAATAATAAAACCTGCTTCTCCGTATAGTTTTCTCAGCGACAACAGCGCCGTCAATAGAGAGAGTGGATTAATTACAGCGCCGAGGCAAGAGGCATAGACCACCAGATCAATGCGTCAATGACAAGAACCAATAGTTGATAAGGAAGGGGTGTTGATTTCATCAGCCGCCTGGGTTATTGCGTCACCGCCGCCAGAGGCCGTACGGACGGACCGGGTTGGTGGACACCTGTTGTACCCGCTGGTGGGAGCCCCTCTCAGGGCCGTCACTGGCTAGCCCGTCACTGGCCCGTCACTGGCCAGGGCTAGAGCAGTGTGCTGAACATGACGAGGTGGGCGTTCAAGCCTGCCTGTCGTTCTGGGGTCTGGAATCTCAGCCCACATGAAATGTAAGTCCGCAGCCTGCGTCTCTCTCTGCGTGTATAAATACTGTATGTAGCCTGTTACCTCTGTAAAGTGAGCTATCCGCTGGCACTTTGCAAATATCTGTTTACATGGACCGTTGGAAGTCCAGAGGTTATGATCAGACTGCGCCACCTGGTGTATTGTTTTAATTAGGCGAACAGGCGGGGGGGGGGGGGGGGGGGGGCGTAGGCAGATGCAGGGATGAATTTATGGGGTCGGGTGCTGCGACGGAAAATGGCTTACCATTTACTTGGGACTAGCAGGGGGGGGGAGGCGGGGGGTTGTGGCTGCAAGTAACGCTGTTTTGCGTCTGCACTGAAGCAATATTGTTTGTTAGCTTTAGGTATTTGGATTTGGAATATTACTGACCCTCAACCACCCCTCCCTCCAGTGCTGTTTTGACGCGTCGATAACTTTACGTACCCCCCTCCCCACCTGTACCGCAGGCCGGGGCGAAATCTGGCATCGGGAATGACACTTAATACCTAATGTCAGGAAAGCAGGTCCATGGGCTGTCACTCACCATGTGATGACAAACAAATGTCTTGTCTGTTGTGGTTTATGTGGTTTCCCTCCATCATTCTCGCTTCCCATCATCCATCACCCCGCCACCCTCACGCCCCCTCCCCACTCCTGCCTTGTTGTGTCCCTGTCACTACAGCCGGAGCAGCTCTTCTGTTATTTTAGCCTCGATCTCAGACCATCTTTTGTTGGTCGTAATGTTTTATTATGCGGTTGGCAAAAAGGTCTGTTTGGCCAAAGAAGAGGCTGAGGGTGGTGGCAGAGGGGGTATACTAGGTCTCCCCGGCAGCGTTTTCCCCCGGAGCATCCTTTTGATCAAGCCAAGCTGTGGCGGCTGTCACTTCAGCCCTGGCAGCTGACAGATGAGTGCTGACACAGTATTCCCCGTGACCCAGTACCCCATTGCGCACCCGACCCACTGTCCTTATTATGTGGAGTTGAATACCCGGGTTCCGACCTGCGTTATTCCATACTCACCCGTGCCTCATCCCACTCACCTCTGCCTCATCCCTGCCGCACCCCTGCCGCATCCCTGCCGCATCCCTGCCTCATCCCTGCCGCATCCCTGCCGCATCCCTGCCTCATCCCTGCCTCATCCCTGCCTCATCCCTGCCGCATCCCTGCCTCATCCCTGCCGCATCCCTGCCTCATCCCTGCCTCATCCCTGCCTCATCCCTGCCGCACCCCTGCCGCATCCCTGCCGCATCCCTGCCTCATCCCTGCCTCATCCCTGCCTCATCCCTGCCGCATCCCTGCCTCATCCCTGCCGCATCCCTGCCTCATCCCTGCCTCATCCCTGCCTCATCCCTGCCGCATCCCTGCCGCACCCCTGCCGCATCCCTGCCGCATCCCTGCCTCATCCCTGCCTCATCCCTGCCTCATCCCTGCCGCATCCCTGCCTCATCTCTGCCTCATCCCTGCCGCATCCCTGCCTCATCCCAGCCGCATCCCTACCTCATCCCTGCCGCATCCCTGCCTCATCCCTGCCTCATCCCTGCCGCATCCCTGCCTCTTCCCTGCCGCATCCCTGCCGCATCCCTGCCTCATCCCTGCCTCATCCCTGCCTCATCCCTGCCGCATCCCTGCCGCATCCCTGCCGCATCCCTGCCGCATCCCTGCCGCATCCCTGCCTCTTCCCTGCCGCATCCCTGCCGCATTGCTGCCTCATCCCTGCCTCATCCCTGCCGCATCCCACTCACCTCTGCCTCATCCCACCCCCAACCGTGCCTCATCCGTGCCTCATGCCTGCCTCATCCCACCCTCACCCCTGCCTCATCCCACCCTTAACCGTGCCTCATCAGTGCCTCACGCCTGCCTCATCCCAGCACATTGCCCGAGCGTCCCCCGTCCTGGCTGGGTGCTGTCCACCACCAGGTTACCCCCCCCCCACTCCCACCCCCACCTGGCCCCGTTCTCGACCTCCGGCCGCTCCTAATTATATTCATGGAGAAAAATAACCACAAACATATTTGCAGGAAAGTAGATACACTTTCACCTAAAGAGAATGCCTGAACTTAGACTACTCTGCTGAATCACTTAGGGCTTTGGACAACTTGGAGGCACTGACAGCATTGTCACGTGTTACAGGGCCCACTGTCAGCACTGTCACGTGTTACAGGGCCCACTGTCAGCACTGTCACGTGTTACAGGGCCCACTGTCAGCACTGTCACCTGTTACAGGGCCCACTGTCAGCACTGTCACGTGTTACAGGGCCCACTGTCAGCATTGTCACGTGTTACAGGGCCCACTGTCAGCACTGTCACGTGTTACAGGGCCCATTGTCAGCACTGTCACGTGTTACAGGGCCCACTGTCAGCACTGTCACGTGTTACAGGGCCCACTGTCAGCATTGTCACGTGTTACAGGGCCCATTGTCAGCACTGTCACGTGTTACAGGGCCCACTGTCAGCACTGTCACGTGTTACAGGGCCCACTGTCAGCACTGTCACCTGTTACAGGGCCCACTGTCAGCATTGTCACGTGTTAAAGGTCCCATTGTGCGCACTGTCACGTGTTACAGGGCCCACTGTCAGCATTGTCACGTGTTAGAGGGCCCACTGTCAGCATTGTCACGTGTTACAGGGCCCACTGTCAGCACTGTCACGTGTTACAGGCCCACTGTCAGCATTGTCACGTGTTACAGGGCCCACTGTCAGCACTGTCACGTGTTACAGGGCCCACTGTCAGCATTGTCACGTGTTACAGGGCCCACTGTCAGCACTGTCACCTGTTACAGGGCCCACTGTCAGCACTGTCACGTGTTACAGGGCCCACTGTCAGCACTGTCACGTGTTACAGGGCCCACTGTCAGCACTGTTACGTGTTACAGGGCCCACTGTTAACACTGTCAGGTGTTACATGGCCCACTGTCAGCATTGTCACGTGTTACAGGGCCCACTGTTAACACTGTCACGTGTTACATGGCCCACTGTCAGCATTGTCACGTGTTACAGGGCCCACTATCAGCATTGCCACGTGCTACAGGGCTCACTGTCACGTTTTACAGGGCCCACTGTCAGCACTGTCACGTGTTACAGGGCTCACTGTCACGTGTTACAGGGCTCACTGTCAGCACTGTCACGTGCTACAGGGCCCACAGTTAGCACTGTCACGTGTTACAGAGCCCACTGTCAGCACTGTCACGTGTTACAGGGCCCACTATCAGCATTGCCACGTGCTACAGGGCTCACTGTCACGTTTTACAGGGCCCACTGTCAGCACTGTCACGTGTTACAGGGCTCACTGTCAGCACTGTCACGTGTTACAGGGCTCACTGTCAGCACTGTCACGTGCTACAGGGCCCACAGTTAGCACTGTCACGTGTTACAGGGCCCAACCACTGTCAGCATTGTCATGTATTACAGGGCTGGGTAAGTTCCATACTGCGGTTCCGCCGAGACTATCGCTTCATATGCCCCCGGCTCTATGCATTGTTAACGTGTGATGACCTTTGACCTTTGACCTCTGCCCACAGGATGTTGCTGCTAGGGATGCTGACGGCGTTCGTCTTTAGCGCTGGCTACGCGGGGGGAATCGAACACCCACGGCGACACTCCCGCTCTCACGCCATACCGGGGGTCAAAGTGCACGTCAATCCGACGGAGATCAACATGGGGTACGGCGACACTGTCCGGGTCAAGTGTCGCGCCAAGGGCGGGGCCAAGGTCGAAGATATGCCCTTCATACGCTTTTATGTAAGTATGGTCTGCGTTGGCGTCGGTTGCACCATAATATTGTCTCTTTCCTGCCTTTCGTATTAAATGGAAGATTTGACAAGTCAGGGGTAAAGTGAGACAGATGACATGAAACTCAAATGACTCACAACTATCGGTGTGCACTTGTCGAGTAGAGTGAATTCAATTCAGAGTCTGTCAGTGATCCCTCCCATCTCCCAGATCCAGCAATAACCCCCCCCCCCCCACAACCGAAAAAAAGCGTAATAATATACGGATAATGACGGCTGAATAATAACTGACGGATAATGACGGACGTATAATGACGGACGTATAATGACGGACGAATATTGACGGACGTATAATGACAGGCGCATACTGACGGACGGTTAAGGACGGATGGATAATGACCGACGGATAGTGACGGACGAATAATGACAGACAGATAATGATGGACGAATAATGACGGATGGAAAATGACCGACGGATAGTGACGGACGAATAATGACGGACGAATAATGACCGACGGATAATGACCCACGGATAATGACGGATGTATAATGACGGACATATAATGATAGACGCATACTGCCGGATGTATAATGACGGACGGATAATGACGGATGGATAATGAAGGACGGATAATGACACCGACGAATAATGACGGATAAATTACGACGGATGAATAATGACTGGCGGATAATGACGGACGTATAGTGACGGTCAGATAATGACGGAAGGATAATAACGGACGGATAATGACTTACGGTTAATGACGAACCGTTAATGATGGACGGGTAATGACGGGCGGATAATGACGGGCGGATAATGACGGGCGGATAATGACGGACGAATATTGACGGACGTATAATGACAGGCGCATACTGACGGACGGTTAAGGACGGATGGATAATGACCGACGGATAGTGACGGACGAATAATGACAGACAGATAATGATGGACGAATAATGACGGATGGAAAATGACGGACATATAATGATAGACACATACTGCCGGATGTATAATGACGGACGGATAATGACGGATGGATAATGAAGGACGGATAATGACACCGACGAATAATGACGGATAAATTACGACGGATGAATAATGACTGGCGGATAATGACGGACGTATAGTGACGGTCAGATAATGACGGAAGGATAATAACGGACGGATAATGACTTACGGTTAATGACGAACGGTTAATGATGGACGGGTAATGACAGGCGGATAATGACGGGCGGATAATGACGGGCGGATAATGACGGGCGGATAATGACGGACGAATATTGACGGACGTATAATGACAGGCGCATACTGACGGACGGTTAAGGACGGATGGATAATGACCGACGGATAGTGACGGACGAATAATGACAGACAGATAATGATGGACGAATAATGACGGATGGAAAATGACCGACGGATAGTGACGGACGAATAATGACGGACGAATAATGACCGACGGATAATGACCCACGGATAATGACGGATGTATAATGACGGACATATAATGATAGACGCATACTGCCGGATGTATAATGACGGACGGATAATGACGGATGGATAATGAAGGACGGATAATGACACCGACGAATAATGACGGATAAATAATGACGGATAAATAACGACGGATGAATAATAACTGGCGGATAATGACGGACGTATAGTGACGGTCAGATAATGACGGGAGGATAATAACGGACGGATAATGACTTACGGTTAATGACGAACGGTTAATGATGGACGGGTAATGACAGGCGGATAATGACGGGCGGATAATGACGGGCGGATAATGACGGGCGGATAATGACGGACGGTTAATGACGGGCGGATAATGACAGGCTGATAATGACAGACGGTTAATGACAGACGGCTTTTGACGCATGGAGTTTATCGGACGGATAACGAGACGGAGACTGGGAATTGTTGATTTGTCAACAGTCTTGTGGCGAGTACACAGCCAGTTCCTGCGTAATGGGCGGGGGAGGGTTGCGGGGAGCGTAAGCGGGGAGCGTAAGCGGGGAGGCGGTAACCGCAGCGGATGCCCCATGTGTCAGAAGCGATAACGGTCAAGGGGGTGGCCTGGCAGCTGTTGCACGCCGTACGTCTTCTTAAAAGTGACAAATTACCTTGTAAATTTCATAAAAACCGACTTTGTTTATATACCGCCGCTAAAAATAGCTGCTGACCTTAATATAGAGTGGGGCTGTGCGTAAATGCGAAGATGTACCTAGTGCAATGTGGCACACTGTCACAAAACAGCCGGGCCCGCTCTATTTATAGGTAGGGGGGGGGGGAGGGGGCGGGCAGGGGAGGGTTTGTCTACGGAATGAGGTCGGAAGGGAGAGGATAGGAGGGAGTGAGATTGGTGGGTGAGGGGGAGGGAGGCAAGGGGGCAGGGGGGCGGTTTAAACAAGGTGATGGGCTAACTGCGCGACCGTTTGAACAACGTTCCGATTTCTGGCCCTGGTAGAGGCTGCGGTAGGCTGGGCTCAGCTCGAAAACACGTTTACCGTATCTCCTGGGAGACCTGAGCATTTGCCGGTCCTGCTGACTACCTCCCAAGCCTACTTCCCTAATACACACATAAAACCAGATTGTTGGCAATTAGTGTACTCGAAGCAGGTCAGGTCTAACGGTAAGCCAAACAACATTAGTAACGCAGGACTTACTGTACGTAACACTGTCAACATTTCATGCGACCCGTTAATGCATCTATATCATTATTGAGTTTGATGTAAAAATCGTGAATTGAGTGGTTGTATCTCACACTCTGAGGTTTAGCTGACCTGTCGCCATACTCTGGGGTTTAGCTGACCCATCATCACACTGTGGGGGTTTAGCTGACCCGTCTCCACACTGTGGGGTTTAGCTGACCCGTCTCCACGCTGGGGTTTAGCTGACCCGATTCCACACTGGGTTTAGCTGACCCATTACCACACTGTCGTTTAGCTGACCCGTCGCCACACTGGGGTGTAGCTGACCCGTCGCCACACTGGGGTTTAGCTGACCCGTCACCACACTGTCGGGTTCAGCTGACCCATCATCACACTGGGGCTTAGCTGACCCGTCTTCACAATGTGGGGTTTAGCTGACCCGTCTCTTGACAACCACGCACACCGTGTGTTTGGTGATCTTGGACCTCGGCCTCGGATGCCTTGTTGCGTCTCACAGGTTCTTCTTCCCGTTTCTTGTATTTTCTTGTATTTCTCAGTGCTAGAATTCCCACTCCAACCCATTGAGTGCTGCGTTGCGATCCTTTCTGAAACTAAAATCAATACGCCATTTTGTCATCTTGTGATCACTTAAACCCTCGTGTCTCATCATGCAAGCACTTAAACCCTCGTACATCTCATCATGCAAGCACTTAAACCCTCGTATATCTCATCATGCAAGCACTTAAACCTCGTATATCTCATCATGCAAGCACTTAAACCCTCGTGTCTCTTATGCAAGCACTTAAAAACTCGTATATCTCATCATGCAAGCACTTAAACCCTCGTATATCTCATCATGCAAGCACTTAAACCCTCGTGTCTCTTTATGCAAGCACTTAAACCCTCGTATATCTCATCATGCAAGCACTTAAACCCTCGTATATTTCATCCTGCAAGCACTATTGCAGCAGCTTACTTTTCGTACTTCACAACGGTAAAGTGAAAGGAGTCAGTTAAATTGTGATCACATTAATAATAATATTAATACATGATAAAGGCCGTAGGAATGTTAAGGAAAGCGCGAGTGCAGCCTATTAAGTGGCATGGGCTGCAACCATAGTTCCCTTTGGCCCCGCTGCACGGCGTGGCGGTCGCTGAGGCTCGCCCGCGGACCACGCCCTCTGGTGGGCTCGTCCGATACGCCCTCCGTAATAAGGCGGCGTCAGGCTCCCGCCAGGGGGCTCTGGCCAGACCCGCCCAGAAGTCCCACAGGGTGCGCTACTTGTGGTTGGGAGAGAGAGAGAGGGGGGTGGGGGGGGGGCGAAGGTGGCGGCGGACGGATAGGTCATAGGGCCTGGGTCGGGTGATGGAAGGGGTTGAGATGTTCAGGTCGATTAGCTGTCCCAGTGGCCCAGTGGCCCGGTGGCCTAGCGGTTCTGTGGTCTAATGGTCCTGTGGTCCAATGGTCCAATGGTCCTGTGGTTCTGTGGACATATGGTCTTATCGTTCTATGGTCCTATGGTCATGCGGTCCTATGGTCCTATGGTCCTATGGTCCTGAGGTCCTGTGGTCCTGTGGTCTAATGGTCCTGTGGTTCTGTGGTTCTGTGAACATATGATCAGATGGTTCTATGGTCCTATAGTCCTATGGTCCTGTGGTCCTATAGTCCTGTTGTCCTGTGGTCCTATGATCCTGAGGTCCTGTGGTCCTATAGTCCTGTGGTCCTATGGTCTTCCATGGGGCTTCCATCCGAGCTTTAACTTACAGCTTTGCTCCTACAGAGAAACAATTAATGCTTTACGCGTGATATGTTTTGCGGCAGCCCGTCAAGCTAGGATGCTTACCCTCTCCTTCAGCATCCCCGAACCACACCCAACTATGTTTCCGGCCCCCCCCCTCCCCCCACCCACCCACCCCACCCCAACATCTCCACACTTCCACACCCCCACAGCCCCACACCCCACGTCCCACAACGAACACCTCACCTTCACGAAGATCAACCAGTCCCAACATCAGGCTGCTCCTCCACCCTCGCTGAGCACCTCAGCCCCTCCCCCCTACCCTACCCCCCCCCCCCCACCCCTACCCCGTCCCTGTTCTCCGTCGTCCCTGAGCCTCGCCTACCTTCCTGGCCCCATGCCGGTCGCAAACCCCGCCTGGAATTTGTGGCTTTCCTCTTCGCCTGTAACTGGTTGCAGAGTTGCCTAATTGGACCCAGCCCAACCTTCCTGGTCTTCTTTACATCTACCCACCTGTATAGACCAGCATGCTCAACTCTGTACATCTACCCACCAGTACAGACTAGCATGCTTAACTCTGTACATCTACCCACCAGTATAGACTAGCATGCTTAAACTCTGTACATCTACCCACCAGTATAGACTAGCATGCTTAAACTCTGTACATCTACCCACCTGTACAGACTAGCATGCTTAACTCTGTACATCTACCCACCAGTATAGACTAGCATGCTTAACTCCGTACATCTACTCACCTGTACAGACTAGCATGCTTAACTCTGTACATCTACCCACCAGTATAGACTAGCATGCTTAACTCTGTACATCTACCCACCAGTATAGACTAGCATGCTTAACTCTGTACATCTACCCACCAGTATAGACTAGCATGCTTAACTCTGTACATCTACCCACCAGTATAGACTAGCATGCTTAACTCTGTACATCTACCCACCAGTACAGACTAGCATGCTTAACTCTGTACATCTACCCACCAGTATAGACTAGCATACTTAACTCTGTACATCTACCCACCAGTATAGACTAGCATACTTAACTCTGTACATCTACCCACCAGTATAGACTAGCATGCTTAACTCTGTACATCTACCCACCAGTATAGACTAGCATGCTTAACTCTGTACATCTACCCACCAGTATAGACTAGCATGCTTAACTCTGTACATCTACCCACCAGTACAGACTAGCATGCTTAACTCTGTACATCTACCCACCAGTATAGACTAGCATACTTAACTCTGTACATCTACCCACCAGTATAGACTAGCATGCTTAACTCTGTACATCTACCCACCAGTACAGACTAGCATGCTTAACTCTGTACATCATCTACCCACCAGTACAGACTAGCATGCTTAACTCTGTACATCTACCCACCAGTACAGACTAGCATGCTTAACTCTGTACATCTACCCACCAGTACAGACTAGCATGCTTAACTCTGTACATCTACCCACCAGTATAGACTAGCATGCTTAACTCTGTACATCTACCCACCAGTATAGACTAGCATGCTTAAACTCTGACGACTGGCTTGGTAGTTTGGCCATTGGGAGCACGTTATGACTGATGCCGCACCAGGGTTGGCTTGGCTTGGTAGTTCGGTCACTGGGAACACGTTATGACTGATGCCGCACCAGGGTTGGCTTGGCTTGGTAGTTCGGTCACTGGGAACACGTTATGACTGATGCCGCACCAGGGTTGGCTTGGCTTGGTGGTTCGGCCATTGGGAGCACGTTATGACTGATGCCGCACCAGGGTTGGCTTGGTTTGGTAGTTCGGTCACTGGGAGCACGTTATGACTGATGCCGCACCAGGGTTGGCTTGGCTTGGTAGTTCGGTCACTGGGAACACGTTATGACTGATGCCGCACCAGGGTTGGCTTGGCTTGGTAGTTCGGTCACTGGGAACACGTTATGACTGATGCCGCACCAGGGTTGGCTTGGCTTGGTAGTTCGGCCATTGGGAGCACGTTATGACTGATGCCGCACCAGGGTTGGCTTGGTTTGGTAGTTCGGTCACTGGGAGCACGTTATGACTGATGCCGCACCAGGGTTGGCTTGGTTTGGTAGTTCGGTCACTGGGAGCACGTTATGACTGATGCCGCACCAGGGTTGGCTTGGTTTGGTAGTTCGGTCACTGGGAGCACGTTATGACTGATGCCGCACCAGGGTTGGCTTGGTTTGGTAGTTCGGTCACTGGGAGCACGTTATGACTGATGCCGCACCAGGGTTGGCTTGGTTTGGTAGTTCGGTCACTGGGAGCACGTTATGACGTTATGACCGGTGTGAGTCCTACTATGGCGCTTACCACATAATTTGAGTGGTTTACTTGTTATAGGTGCTCGCTACTGATTTGTTTCTCCACAGATTATTCTGGCTGACCGGCACTCAATCTCTTAACGTTGTTTATTGCAGTGGCAGTTGAACCCGTTCACGCGGATCCCGATGAACTCTCGTTTTCCGGGAGTTACCATCAAGGAGGGAATACCGTCCAAGAAGCAAAACCAAGTCTCGCGCACCGTCAACTATATTTCCTTCGACCGGCACTCCTACCGGGTGCTGGAGCGGGGCCGCAACATCTTCTACTGTATAGGAACCAAGATGAGCAGTGAAAGTGACTTCATGTACTTCGTTATAAACAAGGTCTAAACTTAGTTTTTGCGGGACTTTTGCCCCGTTATAAACCAGGTTTAGCGAGACAGAACCTCGTTACAAACCAGGATTTAACGCGACGGATAACCCGTTATAAACCAGGTTTAGCGAGACAGAACATCGTTACAAACCAGGAGTAATTCGACGGAGATCCCGTTGTAAACCACGTTAAGCCGGACAACCCTCGTTATATACGATATAACTAGGATACCTGGACAGAGGCCGCGTTATAGATATATTGTTGTGGCTCTCTGAACAATAAAATCGTGGCAATATGTCTCGTTGCTTGAAGGACTCCCAAGGCCTTGCTGCTGTCGTGGTCACGCGGACGTGTGCCGCAGCCACGGAGAGCAAGGTCAACTGGACGCAGGGAGCGGACCGATGACGTCATTGAGGACCGATAACGTCATGGAGGCGTTGGTCTTGTTTTTTTGACGTATGCAGTTGATAGTGACACCTTTATGTTTGTATCAGACTGTATCGAGTTGTCATCTGTACGAGTTTAAAGGACAAGGTGTAGGCGGTGGCCTCATTTCTACAAGTGACTCGTGTCTTGTTGCTCACCGCAAGTGACTGGTGTACTGTTATGCCCCTGGCATAGCTGGGTCCTTGGTATCGCGCTGACCCTCCCACCCTGGCAGGCGAGGGGTGGAGGACCTACCCACCCTGGCAGGCGAAGGGTGAAGGACCTACTCACCCTGGCCGGCGAGGGGTGGAGGACCTACTCACCCTGGCCGGCGAAGGGTGAAGGGCCTGACCTACCCACCCTGGTGGCCAAGGGGTGTAGGGTGAAGGGCCTGACCTACCGACCCTGGCCGGCGAAGGGTGAAGGGTCTGACCTACCCACCCTGGTGGCCAAGGGATGTAGGGTGAAGGGCACATATGATGCTTTCTCAGATGCAGTGTTTTCTGACCGCTTTCTGCAAAATTTGGCACAGACTACTGTTGATCGCGCAGTGTTTAATGACAGTGTCACACATAGTATGGTAAGCCACTAACAGTTAGAATGATATTCATTCCGGGACGCGTGTGCCAAACCTATATAGTATAGTACTGTGTGTCTTGTATTCAGCGTTGTACTTTGACAAAGGTAAAGATATCGGCTTAGACTGTTTTACTATGTTTAAACTGTGGCGTCCTGGGGTTACCCGGCTCCAGGGGTTACCCGGCTCCAGGGGTTACCCGGCTCCAGGGGTAACCCGCGTCCTGGGGTAACCCGCGTCCTGGGGTAACCTGCGTCCTGGAGTAACCCGGGTCCTGGGGTAACCCGCGTCCTAGGGTAACCCGCGTCCTGGGGTAACCCGCGTCCTGGGGTAACCCGCGTCCTGGGGTAACCCGCGTCCTGGGGTAACCCGCGTCCTGGGGTAACCCGGGTCGTGGGGGTAACCCGCGTCCTGGAGTAACCCGGCTCCAGAAGTCACCCGCGTCCTGGACTAACCCGGCTCCAGAAGTCACCCGCGTCCTGGAGTAACCCGGGTCCAGAAGTCACCCGCGTCCTGGACTAACCCGGCTCCAGAAGTCACCCGCGTCCTGGTCTAACCCGGCTCCAGAAGTCACCCGCGTGCTGGAGTAACCCGGCTCCAGAAGTCACCCTCGTCCTGGACTAACCCGGCTCCAGAAGTCACCCGTGTCCTGGAGTAACCCGGCTCCAGATATAACCCGCGTCCAGCAGTAGCTAGCGTCGTTGTTTGCACGGTGAATATGTTAGATGTAGACGAATAATTTTGCGAGAAGAAACCTGTGAGCAATACCTTCGCCAAATTTATAGTGTCTCCAGAAAAGTTCTATCGGAAGAAGCACGCATAATGAAAAGGTAATTATCGTGAAAGGAAAGAGGAAAAGTGAGAAAGCGGGGAAACGCTTGATGAGGAAGACCAGAGAACTGAGAATGGAGTCGTGGGAGACATTGTGTGGGAGACATTGTGTGGGAGACATTGTGTGGGAGACATTGTGTGGGAGACATTGTGTGGGAGACATTGTGTGGGAGACATTGTGTGGGAGACATTGTGTGGGAGACATTGTGTGGGAGACATTGTGTGGGAGACATTGTGTGGGAGACATTGTGTGGGAGACATTGTGTGGGAGACATTGTGTGGGAGACATTGTGTGGGAGACATTGTGTGGGAGACATTGTGTGGGAGACATTGTGTGGGAGACATTGTGTGGGAGACATTGTGTGGGAGACATTGTGTGGGAGACATTGTGTGGGAGACATTGTGTGGGAGACATTGTGTGGGAGACATTGTGTGGGAGACATTGTGTGGGAGACGTGTCGTTGGTGTTGTTGATGGTGCTATCGATGCCATGATGGGTCGCTTGTGGCAGCTAATGTACAGCAAAATGTAACACCAAACTTGATAACTTAATAACACTAACTGACCACCGATGTAATGGGGTAGCTTAACACATGTCGTTAGGAGTCTGCCTAGGCTCACCCACCCCACCCCCCAGCCAATGCTCACACACCCACCCAGCCAAGGCTGCCCCACCCACCCAGCCAAGGCTCACCCACCCACCCCACCAGCCAATGCTCACACACCCACCCAGCCAAGGCTGCCCCACCCACCCAGCCAAGGCTGCCCCACCCACCCACCCAAGGCTGCCCCACCCACCCACACGGTCAATGCTCACACACCCACCCAGCCAAGGCTCACCCCCCCCCCCACCCCCCCCCAGCCAATGCTCACACACCCAGCCAGCCAAGGCTCCCCCACCCACCCACCGAGCCAAGGCTCACCCACCAAGCCAGCCAAGGCTCACCCACCCACCCCCCAGCCAAGGCTCACCCACCCACCCACCCAGCCAAGGCTCACCCACCCACCCACCCACCCAGCCAAGGCTCACCCACCCACCCACCCAGCCAAGGCTCACCCACCCACCCACCCAGCCAAGGCTCAACCACCCACCCACCCAGCCACGGCTCACCCACCCACCCAGCCAAGGCTCCCCCACCCATCCAGCCAAGGCCCACCCACCCACCGACACACCCAGCCAAGGCTCACCCACCCAGCCAGCCAAGGCTCACCCACCCACCCAGCCAAGGCTCACCCACCCACCCAGCCAGCCAAGGCTCACCCACCCACCCAGCCAAGGCTCACCCACCCACCCAGTCAAGGATCACCCACCCACCCAGCCAAGGCTCAAGGGCCAAGGCTCACCCACCCACACAGCCAGCCAAGGCTCACCCACCCACCCACCCAGCCAAGGCTTACCCACCCACCCACCCAGCCACGTCTCACCCACCCACCCAGCCAAGGCTCACCCACCCAGCCAGCCAAGGCCCACCCACCCACCCCCCTCCCCTCAGCCAATGCTCACACACCCACCCAGCCAAGGCTGCCCCACCCACCCAGCCAAGGCTGCCCCACCCACCCAGCCAAGGCTCACCCACCCACCCAGCCAAGGCTCACCCACCCACTCACCCAGCCAAGGCTGCCCCAACCACCCACCCAGCCAATGCTAACACACCCACCCAGCCAAGGCTCACCCACCCACCCACCCAGCCAAGGCCCACCCACCCACCCAGCCAAGGCCCACCCACCCAGCCAAGCACTAATCTCTGATTTGTTCACTCTCAGGAATGTACATAGAAGGTTGTCAT
>OZ025259.1:6819144-6886321 GCA_964019135.1 Arenicola marina | reverse complement strand
AAGGTTGTCATGTTGTAAGAGTGCCTTGCATTGATGGCGATGACTATGAGGTTAATTTTGTATTAAGCTCAACGACTTTTACTTGTAGCAACTTCTGGCAAAGTGTGTCTTTTATGTTTCGCATATTATGTGTTTCTGACAGAAAAGTGGAGTTCTTGCTGATGAGATGTAGATGTATCGTCAACGATAGACCCAACTTGTATCTTAGACAAACAACGATAGACCCACCCTGTATCATAGACAAACAACGATAGACCCACCCTGTATCATAGACAAACAACGATAGACCCACCCTGTATCTTAGACAAACAACGATAGACCCACCCTGTATCATAGACAAACAACGATAGACCCACCCTGTATCTTAGACAAACAACGATAGACCCACCCTGTATCATAGACAAACAACGATAGACCCAACTTGTATCTTAGATAAACAACGACGTATTTTATAAATCAGGGGCCGTATTCATAATCGCCACGAAGGCTACGCCAATAGACTTGGTGCTAAGTTTTGTCGATCGATTATCGGGTTCAAAGTAGTCACACAAGAAGTGAATTTTCTGAATTAAAAAAGTGCTAAAATTATACTGAAGAGGATTTTCAATCATGAGCACCCCCTCATCAGGCTGGTGAGGCTAAGACTAAAATGCACCTTTCGACCGTAAGTTGCGTGTGGATTATGAATAAGGCTCCAGGATCTTTCACTCTTTATAAACACTGTGGATATGAACAACTTCCGGCGTGTTTGGGTACATAGGAACGCCCCGACAACATGAAAGAAGCTGTGTTCTTGGGCCGTAGCATTGTGTGAGTTCTGACCAGATTCGTAGTGTATCGGTGGGTGCATAGTATGGTGCAGTAACAACACCATGGCAGTATCACGGAAGCCCCTGTGTTTGTTGTGTTTCATACTTATTGCCAATTAAACTCGTCGCCCACAATGTGCGCTCGCCGGCCGTGGTGTCGCTTGATGGTGGCTGACGGGCATGACGTCACCAATCGTCATAACGCCCTCCTCCAAGGCCCATAACTGTGTATTCTGTCACACTCTAACGCAGCAATGTTACCCTTACCCCTGCCCCCAGCCATCATGTCGTGCTGCAATAATATATGAGCGAAATGACGCAATGCCCCATCTATGTTCAGCAAGACTCCCAGTTTATAATATAACTTGATGAACTCGATGGAGTGACTTTCAATGGCAAGGTCACCACTCACGCGAGGAATACTGTTGCACGCCCTACGCACTAGTTAGAAGCATCTTTTGTTGTTGATTGTTCATTTTTTTTTATTATGCAACCATGTTGAAGTATTTATGGAACATTTCCCCTATTTTTGTAATTAATGATTGTAAATAAAATGATGACTTAAGCCCTGAAGGATATGCCGTTCTGCTATCTTTAATTGCATCGCAGTAACCCGTGAGTAGAGCGTATACAGGTAACGCACCAATAGAAACAATCCGCATGATAAGCAATGGAAAAACCCAAATTTTCAACCCCATGCCAGAGAAAAATCGGTACCCATGTTTGAATATGTGGGCCATAGTCAAACATAGGAAATTATAGAGCAAGTATTCAACTTTATTTTAAAAACAAGCAAAACCTAGGTTGACGTGCGATATTTTTTGCTACAGCCCATAGTATGACCCCCCCACTTCCCCCCCCTAGCGCAACCCGCCGAAAATTAGAGACCCCGCGAATCAACATGTGATGAGGTCGACCAAACCACACACCCGTAATATCCGCATGCATGATTAAAAACGTCACAGATTAATTGAACAGGCATTATCCTGGCCAAACATTAGAAATAATTAGTAACCTTATAACCCTGATGTACGGCCATATTTTAGGCACTACTTGACACCATATACTTTTCTACGCACGACCTAATGTTGTGTAACCTACACCGGTTTAGAGGACTGTGACTGCGCAATTTTCATTTCCTAGCATAGAGAACAGTGATCTAATTATGTTTAGGAAGTGCGTGTCTGGTTGTCATCTATGGATAATGGAGATGAAATTCGGAAATCAGCCAATTGCTAAAAACGTTATTCCAATCGGGCTTGGTTCATCGCATTTGTCATACCCTGTAGCATCCCGGTGATTCGCCTCTAGAATGCAGGCCCGCGCTGGGAGCCTACGAGCGGAACATGTACAACTATAAAAGAGCAGGTTTCGAAGTGTTAAGATCACAGTTAACACAGGCACCATGGCAAGTTGCTCAAGAGGTATTTGATGACGTTGAAGATTGTGTCACTTAATGCTACGCTGTTTTATTCCGAGCAAGGACATAGTCATTGATTCAAGAGATCAACCTTAGACGATGGCAAATATTAAGCGCCTTATCCATAAAACAATAAACTGTTCAAGCGTTATGCTAAATCCAAAACAGATTAATATGTTTAAAACGTTTAATAAAGGTATGCGTGATTTCCATTTCGTGATTTATACGTTTCCTGCCCAATGAAAGGATGCCAATGTCACACCAGTTTAAAAAGATAAATTATATTCCACTACGAATCAGCTGATATATATTCCTATCTACTAATCCCTGGAGTAATCAAAATCGCGACGTGTCTGAAGCATTTGATAATGTGTATCACGAGGGTCTATTGCATAAAGTCGAATCACTGGATAGCAAAGGATATCTGTTGAGGTGGCTGAAAACTTATCTGAATTCTAGAGGACAGAGAATGGTCATAGAGGGTTGCGCCTTGGAGAGGAGACCTATAAATGCCGGAGTGCCTCAGGGCTCTATACTGGGGCCTTGAATGTGAGATTTATTTGTTCGCAGACGACACACCTCTATTTTTTGTACTAGACTTTAATAATGATGTTGAAAACATCAATCGTGATTTAGAACGACTGTCTCAGTGGGCCAAGCAATGGCGGGTAACGTTTTATCCTAATAATACTGAATATATGGTATTTAACAAGAAAAAGTATCGGGACAAAATGATCTCGATCTGTACCTGGATAATTCGAAGCTCCGTCAATTACGAAGTCATTTTCACCTTGGCGTAATCCTATCAGACACAATGTGTTGTACGTAAGAAGGCCGAGAAATGTGTTGCCCAAAGGCGTCTTCCCAAATAGGCAGGACGCAGGACTAAATTAAATGTTTATAAAACATATGTTCGACCTAAAATGGAATACTGTACTGCTGTCTTCCATTGCAATGTTACCAAAAGCCAATCAGAAAGGTTGGAAAGAGTACAGGGGCAAGTCCTTTTGTCTGTGACTGGGGCATACAAATGTACGTTACACACGAACCTTCTACAAGAAGTTGGCATTCAACCACTCGCTGTCAGACGCAAATACCTAAGTCTGAGTATTTTGTACAAAATGGTTAATAGTCTCACTCATAGTCTTCACTATTACCTGATTTGGTATCTCAGTCTTCAGCATACTCACTACGGAACTCGGCAGGCATAAGAATCGCGAATATAAAAAAATGTATTACAAGAATTCCTTCGTTTGGAACGCAGTCAGAGAGCGGAACTCCTTGCCACAGTCTCCTTAACTGGCAGCGTCAATATTTCTTTGTCACTGTATATCATGTCCTTATCGCTGCAACGAATTGTATAACAACTTTAACAATCCTGATGCCGTTCATCACACCAGACTCCGTTTAGGCCTGAGCGCACTCAATGGACATCGCGAAATATAGGCTTTATTACCGATTCTACTTGTAACAAATGTAACGGGAAATCCAAGTTCACTATCTGTTTAAATGCCCAGAGTACGAGATGTATCGCGAAACACTCCTGCACAGTGGGAGGAGGTGGGGGGGGGGGTCCACTGAAAGCTTGCGACCGGTGGGAGGGTCCACTGAAAGCTTGCGACCGGTGGGAGGGTCCACGCCGCCTCATATAGCGTTCTTCCTGAAAAGGGGGGGGGGGGCAATTCCACGCTCAGATGGCCTAAATTTTATATTGAAAGACGGCATTCTTCATCAAAAAGGGGGTAGGGGGTTCCGGTCTCCTTGGACCCCCCCCCCTGGATCCTCCCTTGTATCAATATACATCCAGTCAGCAGAAATGAAATTAATATTCTTTGTAAAATGGAAACTGTACTCTGAAGACAACGTTGTTATATTTAGGGCAATTCAGTTATTTATTCGTAACTCCGTAGCTAGATTTTCTTGTCATGGTGAACTAATTACTCATTATTCATTTATTATCTATCCGAGCCCGTAACTTATGCACTTCATTTATTAATTTACTTATTTACCTGTTGTACTATATTATAGTACTACTGATTACCGGTGTCTCTTGTATATAGATTCATATTGATTATTCTATGTTGAGGTGAGCATTAACATGTGAAGTCGCTATTGCAAACCCCTAGAAATAAATGATGTTTAATAAAATAAAAAAATATCTATAACATTTATATCACATTGATTTATAACATTCACCCGGGGTTTTTCCTTTGTATATATTATAATCTCTTGATATACTGGTGGTTACTTTTCGCTTTAATACCGTTTCCCTTACAACTAATGCAGGCATTTTCGCAGGCGCATAGACCATATTTATCATCAGATACCTATACAGGATTTGGGGCTTTGCGAAGTAATCTTACTTCAAGAAATATGTTATTATGTCTCTTTGCGCATCGATATTAAAATAAGTCACAAACCAAATTTATACCATATTCAATCGTAGATTTAAAAAACGAACATGTTCCACGGTTCACATTATTTCGATAGATTATGTGTTCATTTCCCCCGAAGGTGTGCCTTTAAGAGACTTATGTAATATAAGATATATGTAAATTTGACTTTGCATATGCATAGGTTGCCTCCTGATTGAATGAAGGTAGTATGGAACAGCTCCCCTTTTCAACTCATAACTCAGGGAGTTGCTCCGTTGGTATTAACTTTACCAAAATGTATTTTCACCGAATATTTTAAGACGCGCTCTCCTGGTTCTTATTATTTAATAGTCATGTTGTCCAGCCTGCTGTCAATGACAACAAGCACGCTCCCGGGTGTAGTATATCTAGTTCCCCCCCCCACCCCCGCCCCCTCTTGACCACGTGCAACCAGCATATTTATTTTTATGCTGTCATTTCCTTTCCATAATTTTTTTCCTAAGTGCCTTCAGCTGCATGACAATGTGTTGCGACGTGCGTCACTTACAAAGGGCGAAATAGTGTATAATTGGTATTTTAGCGAATAACGTTCAGTTTCGTCGTTTTCATGTTTGTAATAGTGTGTCCCAGCTAATCCGTTCAATTCAGTTAATCACCCACGTCAGCGTCATAGCATACATAAATCTCCACAGAACTCCGCGGGTCATTCGAGATTGTAATCCCGTGTGTTGTTTGATCAACTCTATTTTCCGTCCTTTCCTAGACACAAACCTTTAAACTTTTTTGGATCGAGCATTCACGCTTCCCACTTGATATTTATATAATCCCCGTGTCGATATTGGAAGGTTATACTGTTGTAAAGTCGGCGTGGCGCGGAGGCGATCGTATACGGACCAAGCGTAGCCGATCGATCAGCGGACTCCTTCCGTTTCCTAGTTCACATCTAAGCCACGAACCAAACCGTATGACATTTTCAAAGTTAAACAATAGCCACAAATTGAAACGGGGGGAAAAAGTGCCATTTCCACTGGGCGCTGGCGGGGACAATGATGGTTGGTCTGCGGAAAGGTTAACTTACCTACCTGTGTGCGCCACAGGTGTGACAGCTCATGATACAGGAAAGGTCAGTGGCCGACGTGATGGATGAGAGAGACGCGGGCGCCGGGGGGAGACAGGTGCGCCGGGGCCCCCGCCAGCCCCACCCCCACCCCCACCCTCTCACCCCCCGCCTCACCCCCCACCCCTCCCCCTCCTCCCGCCAGCGCCCTCCGCCAGTCAACTGAGTCATATCGGTCGGGGTCAGTATTGATTACATCGAGGGAGGTAAGAGGGGGAGGGAGGGAGGGGAGGGGTGTTTCTCCGGGGTGGGAGGGTGTTCTCCCTGGGATGACGGGAAGGGAAGAAGAGGGAGCGGGAGGCCGGTGGGATGATGCTGTATGGTTGATGGTGTGGCGGAGGGAGCGGGAGGCCGGTGGGATGATGCTGTGTAGTTGATGGTGTGGCGGAGGGAGCGGGAGGCCGGTGGGATGATGCTGTGTAGTTGATGGTGTGGCGGAGGGAGCGGGAGGCCGGTGGGATGATGCTGTATAGTGGATGGTGTGGCGGAGGGAGCGGGAGGCCGGTGGGATGATGCTGTGTAGTTGATGGTGTGGCGGAGGGAGCGGGAAGCCGGTGGGATGATGCTGTATAGTGGATGGTGTGGCGGAGGGAGCGGGAGGCCGGTGGGATGATGCTGTATAGTGGATGGCGTGGCGGAGGGAGCGGGAGGCCGGTGGGATGATGCTGTATGGTTGATGGTGTGGCGGAAGGAGCGGGAAGCCGGTGGGATGATGCTGTGTAGTTGATGGTGTGGCGGAGGGAGCGGGAGGCCGGTGGGATGATGCTGTATAGTGGATGGTGTGGCGGAGGGAGCGAGAGGCCGGTGGGATGACGCTGTATAGTGGATGGTGTGGCGGAGGGAGCGGGAGGCCGGTGGGATGATGCTGTATAGGGGATGGTGTGGCGGAGGGAGCGGGAGGCCGGTGGGATGATGCTGTATAGTGGATGGTGTGGCGGAGGGAGCGAGAGGCCGGTGGGATGACGCTGTATAGTGGATGGTGTGGCGGAGGGAGCGAGAGGCCGGTGGGATGATGCTGTATAGGGGATGGTGTGGCGGAGGGAGCGGGAGGCCGGTGGGATGATGCTGTATAGTTGATGGTGTGGCGGAGGGAGCGGGAGGCCGGTGGGATGATGCTGTATAGTGGATGGTGTGGCGGAGGGAGCGAGAGGCCGGTGGGATGATGCTGTATAGTGGATGGTGTGGCGGAGGGAGCGGGAGGCCGGTGGGATGATGCTGTATAGTGGATGGTGTGGCGAAGGGAGCGGGAGGCCGGTGGGATGATGCTGTATAGTGGATGGTGTGGCGGAGGGAGCGAGAGGCCGGTGGGATGACGCTGTATAGTGGATGGTGTGGCGGAGGGAGCGGGAGGCCGGTGGGATGATGCTGTATAGTGGATGGTGCGGCGGAGGGAGCGGGAAGCCGGTGGGATGACGCTGTATAGTGGATGGTGTGGCGGAGGGAGCGGGAGGCCGGTGGGATGATGCTGTATAGTTGATGGTGTGGCGGAGGGAGCGGGAGGCCGGTGGGATGACGCTGTATAGTGGATGGTGTGGCGGAGGGAGCGGGAGGCCGGTGGGATGATGCTGTATAGTTGATGGTGTGGCGGAGGGAGCGGGAGGCCGGTGGGATGATGCTGTATAGTGGATGGTGTGGCGGAGGGAGCGGGAGGCCGGTGGGATGACGCTGTATAGTGGATGGTGTGGCGGAGGGAGCGGGAGGCCGGTGGGATGATGCTGTATAGTTGATGGTGTGGCGGAGGGAGCGGGAGGCCGGTGGGATGACGCTGTATAGTGGATGGTGTGGCGGAGGGAGCGGGAGGCCGGTGGGATTATGCTGTATAGTGGATGGTGTGGCGGAGGGAGCGGGAGGCCGGTGGGATGATGCTGTGTAGTTGATGGTGTGGCGAAGGGAGCGGGAGGCCGGTGGGATGATGCTGTATAGTGGATGGTGTGGCGGAGGGAGCGGGAGGCCGGTGGGATGATGCTGTATGGTTGATGGTGTGGCGGAAGGAACGGGAGGCCGGTGGGATGATGCTGTATAGTGGATGGTGTGGCGGAGGGAGCGGGAAGCCGGTGGGATGATGCTGTGTAGTTAATGGTGTGGCGGAGGGAGCGGGAGGCCGGTGGGATGATGCTGTATAATGGATGGTGTGGCGGAGGGAGCGGGAGGCCGGTGGGATGATGCTGTGTAGTTGATGGTGTGGCGGAGGGAGCGGGAGGCCGGTGGGATGATGCTGTATGGTTGATGGTGTGGCGGAGGGAGCGGGAGGCCGGTGGGATGATGCTGTGTAGTTGATGGTGAGGCGAAGGGAGCGGGAGGCCGGTGGGATGATGCTGTGTAGTTGATGGTGTGGCGGAGGGAGCGGGAGGCCGGTGGGATGATGCTGTATAGTGGATGGTGTGGCGGAGGGAGCGGGAGGCCGGTGGGATGATGCTGTATAGTTGATGGTGTGGCGGAGGGAGCGGGAGGCCGGTGAGATGATGCTGTATGGTTGATGGTGTGGCGGAGGGAGCAGGAGGCCGGTGGGATGATGCTGTATAGTGGATGGTGTGGCGGAGGGAGCGGGAGGCCGGTGGGATGATGCTGTATAGTGGATGGTGTGGCGGAGGAAGCGGGAGGCCGGTGGGATGATGCTGTGTAGTGGATGGTGTGGCGGAGGGAGCGGGAGGCCGGTGGGATGATGCTGTATAGTGGATGGTGTGGCGGAGGGAGCGGGAGGCCGGTGGGATGATGCTGTGTAGTTGATGGTGTGGCGGAGGGAGCGGGGGCCGGTGGGATGATGCTGTGTAGTTGATGGTGTGGCGCAGGGAGCGGGAGGCCGGTGGGATGATGCTGTATAGTGGATGGTGTGGCGGAGGGAGCGGGATGCCGGTGGGATGATGCTGTATAGTGGATGGTGTGACGGAGGGAGCGGGAGGCCGGTGGGATGATGCTGTATAGTGGATGGTGTGGCGGAGGGAGCGGGAGGCCGGTGGGATGATGCTGTGTAGTTGATGGTGTGGCGGAGGGAGCGGGAGGCCGGTGGGATTAGGCTGTATAGTGGATGGTGTGGCGGAGGGAGCGGGAGGCCGGTGGGATTATGCTGTGTAGTTGATGGTGTGGCGGAGGGAGCGGGGGCCGGTGGGATGACGCTGTATAGTGGATGGTGTGGCGGAGGGAGCGGGAGGCCGGTGGGATGATGCTGTATAGTGGATGGTGTGGCGGACAGAGCGGGAGGCCGGTGGGATGATGCTGTATAGTGGATGGTGTGGCGGAGGGAGCGGGAGGCCGGTGGGATGATGCTGTATAGTGGATGGTGTGGCGGAGGGAGCGGGGGCCGGTGGGATGATGCTGTATGGTGGATGGTGTGGCGGAGGGAGCGGGAGGCCGGTGGGATGATGCTGTATAGTTGATGGTGCGGCGGAGGGAGCGGGAGGCCGGTGGGATGATGCTGTGTAGTTGATGGTGTGGCGGAGGGAGCGGGAGGCCGGTGGGATGATGCTGTATAGTGGATGGTGTGGCGGAGGGAGCGGGAGGCCGGGGGGATGATGCTGTATAGTTGATGGTGTGGCGGAGGGAGCGGGAGGCCGGTGGGATGACGCTGTATAGTGGGTGGTGTGGCGGAGGGAGCGGGAGGCCGGTGGGATGATGCTGTATAGTGGATGGTGTGGCGGAGGGAGCGGGAGGCCGGTGGGATTATGCTGTATAGTGGATGGTGTGGCGGAGGGAGCGGGAGGCCGGTGGGATGATGCTGTATAGTGGATGGTGTGGCGGAGGGAGCGGGAGGCCGGTGGGATTATGCTGTATAGTGGATGGTGTGGCGGAGGGAGCGGGAGGCCGGTGGGATGATGCTGTATAGTGGATGGTGTGGCGGAGGGAGCGGGAGGCCGGTGGGATTATGCTGTGTAGTTGATGGTGTGGCGGAGGGAGCGGGGGCCGGTGGGATGACGCTGTATAGTGGATGGTGTGGCGGAGGGAGCGGGAGGCCGGTGGGATGAGGCTGTATAGTGGATGGTGTGGCGGACAGAGCGGGAGGCCGGTGGGATGATGCTGTATAGTGGATGGTGTGGCGGAGGGAGCGGGAGGCCGGTGGGATGATGCTGTATAGTGGATGGTGTGGCGGAGGGAGCGGGGGCCGGTGGAATGATGCTGTATAGTGGATGGTGTGGCGGAGGGAGCGGGAGGCCGGTGGGATGATGCTGTATAGTGGATGGTGTGGCGGAGGGAGCGGGAGGCCGGTGGGATGATGCTGTATAGTGGATGGTGTGGCGGAGGGAGCGGGAAGCCGGTGGGATGATGCTGTGTAGTGGATGGTGTGGCGGAGGGAGCGGGAGGCCGGTGGGATGATGCTGTATAGTGGATGGTGTGGCGGAGGGAGCGGGAGGCCGGTGGGATGATGCTGTGTAGTGGATGGTGTGGCGGAGGGAGCGGGAGGCCGGTGGGATGATGCTGTATAGGGGATGGTGTGGCGGAGGGAGCGGGAGGCCGGTGGGATGATGCTGTGTAGTGGATGGTGTGGCGGAGGGAGCGGGAGGCCGGTGGGATGATGCTGTATAGGGGATGGTGTGGCGGAGGGAGCGGGAGGCCGGTGGGATGATGCTGTATAGTTGATGGTGTGGCGGAGGGAGCGGGAGGCCGGTGGGATGATGCTGTATAGTTGATGGTGTGGCGGAGGGAGCGGGAGGCCGGTGGGATGATGCTGTATAGTTGATGGTGTGGCGGAGGGAGCGGGAAGCCGGTGAGATGATGCTGTGTAGTTGATGGTGTGGCGGAGGGAGCGGGAAGCCGGTGGGATGATGCTGTGTAGTGGATGGTGTGGCGGATGGAGCGGGAGGCCGGTGGGATGATGCTGTGTAGTGGATGGTGTGGCGGAGGGAGCGGGAGGCCGGTGGGATGATGCTGTATAGTGGATGGTGTGGCCGAGGGAGCGGGAGGCCGGTGGGATGATGCTGTGTAGTGGATGGTGTGGCGGAGGGAGCGGGAGGCCGGTGGGATGATGCTGTATAGGGGATGGTGTAGCGGAGGGAGCGGGAGGCCGGTGGGATGATGCTGCATAGTTGATGGTGTGGCGGAGGGAGCGGGAGGCCGGTGGGATGATGCTGTATAGTTGATGGTGTGGCGGAGGGAGCGGGAGGCCGGTGGGATGATGCTGTATAGTGGATGGTGTGGCGGAGGGAGCGGGAGGCCGGTGGGATGATGCTGTATAGTGGATGGTGTGGCGGAGGGAGCGGGAGGCCGGTGGGATGATGCTGTGTAGTTGATGGTGTGGCGGAGGGAGCGGGAAGCCGGTGGGATGATGCTGTATAGTGGATGGTGTGGCGGAGGGAGCGGGAGGCCGGTGGGATGATGCTGTATAGTGGATGGTGTGACGGAGGGAGCGGGAGGCCGGTGGGATGATGCTGTGTAGTTGATGGTGTGGCGGAGGGAGCGGGAAGCCGGTGGGATGATGCTGTATAGTGGATGGTGTGGCGGAGGGAGCGGGAGGCCGGTGGGATGATGCTGCATAGTGGATGGTGTGGCGGATGGAGCGGGAGGCCGGTGGGATGATGCTGTGTAGTTGATGGTGTGGCGGAGGGAGCGGGAGGCCGGTGGGATGATGCTGTGTAGTTGATGGTGTGGCGGAGGGAGCGGGAAGCCGGTGGGATGATGCTGTGTAGTTGATGGTGTGGCGGAGGGAGCGGGAGGCCGGTGGGATGATGCTGTATAATGGATGGTGTGGCGGAGGGAGCGCGAGGCCGGTGGGATGATGCTGTATAGTGGATGGTGTGGCGGAGGGAGCGGGAGGCCGGTGGGATGATGCTGTATAGTTGATGGTGTGGCGGAGGGAGCGGGAGGCCGGTGGGATGATGCTGTATAATGGATGGTGTGGCGGAGGGAGCGGGAGGCCGGTGGGATGATGCTGTATAGTTGATGGTGTGGCGGAGGGAGCGGGAGGCCTGTGGGATGACGCTGTGTAGTGGATGGTGTGGCGAAGGGAGCGGGAGGCCGGTGGGATGATGCTGTATAGTGGATGGTGTGGCGGAGGGAGCGGGAGGCCGGTGGGATGATGCTGTATAGTGGATGGTGTGGCGGATGGAGCGGGAGGCCGGTGGGATGATGCTGTACAGTGGATGGTGTGGCGGAGGGAGCGGGAGGCCGGTGGGATGATGCTGTGTAGTGGATGGTGTGGCGGAGGGAGCGGGAGGCCGGTGGGATGATGCTGTATAGGGGATGGTGTGGCGGAGGGAGCGGGAGGCCGGTGGGATGATGCTGTATAGTGGATGGTGTGGCGGAGGGAGCGGGAGGCCGGTGGGATGATGCTGTGTAGTGGATGGTGTGGCGGAGGGAGCGGGAGGCCGGTGGGATGATGCTGTGTAGTGGATGGTGTGGCGGAGGGAGCGGGAGGCCGGTGGGATGATGCTGTATAGGGGATGGTGTGGCGGAGGGAGCGGGAGGCCGGTGGGATGATGCTGTATAGTTGATGGTGTGGCGGAGGGAGCGGGAGGCCGGTGGGATGATGCTGTGTAGTGGATGGTGTGGCGGAGGGAGCGGGAGGCCGGTGGGATGATGCTGTATAGGGGATGGTGTGGCGGAGGGAGCGGGAGGCCGGTGGGATGATGCTGTATAGTGGATGGTGTGACGGAGGGAGCGGGAGGCCGGTGGGATGATGCTGTGTAGTTGATGGTGTGGCGGAGGGAGCGGGAGGCCGGTGGGATGATGCTGTATAGTGGATGGTGTGGCGGAGGGAGCGGGAGGCCGGTGGGATGATGCTGCATAGTGGATGGTGTGGCGGATGGAGCGGGAGGCCGGTGGGATGATGCTGTGTAGTTGATGGTGTGGCGGAGGGAGCGGGAGGCCGGTGGGATGATGCTGTGTAGTTGATGGTGTGGCGGAGGGAGCGGGAAGCCGGTGGGATGATGCTGTGTAGTTGATGGTGTGGCGGAGGGAGCGGGAGGCCGGTGGGATGATGCTGTATAATGGATGGTGTGGCGGAGGGAGCGGGAGGCCGGTGGGATGATGCTGTATAGTGGATGGTGTGGCGGAGGGAGCGGGAGGCCGGTGGGATGATGCTGTATAGTTGATGGTGTGGCGGAGGGAGCGGGAGGCCGGTGGGATGATGCTGTATAATGGATGGTGTGGCGGAGGGAGCGGGAGGCCGGTGGGATGATGCTGTATAGTGGATGGTGTGGCGGAGGGAGCGGGAGGCCGGTGGGATGATGCTGTATAGTGGATGGTGTGGCGGAGGGAGCGGGAGGCCGGTGGGATGATGCTGTATAGTTGATGGTGTGGCGGAGGGAGCGGGAGGCCGGTGGGATGATGCTGTATAATGGATGGTGTGGCGGAGGGAGCGGGAGGCCGGTAGGATGATGCTGTATAGTTGATGGTGTGGCGGAGGGAGCGGGAGGCCGGTGGGATGATGCTGTGTAGTGGATGGTGTGGCGGAGGGAGCGGGAGGCCGGTGGGATGATGCTGTATAGGGGATGGTGTGGCGGAGGGAGCGGGAGGCCGGTGGGATGATGCTGTATAGTGGATGGTGTGGCGGAGGGAGCGGGAGGCCGGTGGGATGATGCTGTGTAGTGGATGGTGTGGCGGAGGGAGCGGGAGGCCGGTGGGATGATGCTGTGTAGTGGATGGTGTGGCGGAGGGAGCGGGAGGCCGGTGGGATGATGCTGTATAGGGGATGGTGTGGCGGAGGGAGCGGGAGGCCGGTGGGATGATGCTGTATAGTTGATGGTGTGGCGGAGGGAGCGGGAGGCCGGTGGGATGATGCTGTGTAGTGGATGGTGTGGCGGAGGGAGCGGGAGGCCGGTGGGATGATGCTGTATAGGGGATGGTGTGGCGGAGGGAGCGGGAGGCCGGTGGGATGATGCTGTATAGTGGATGGTGTGACGGAGGGAGCGGGAGGCCGGTGGGATGATGCTGTGTAGTTGATGGTGTGGCGGAGGGAGCGGGAGGCCGGTGGGATGATGCTGTATAGTGGATGGTGTGGCGGAGGGAGCGGGAGGCCGGTGGGATGATGCTGCATAGTGGATGGTGTGGCGGATGGAGCGGGAGGCCGGTGGGATGATGCTGTGTAGTTGATGGTGTGGCGGAGGGAGCGGGAGGCCGGTGGGATGATGCTGTGTAGTTGATGGTGTGGCGGAGGGAGCGGGAAGCCGGTGGGATGATGCTGTGTAGTTGATGGTGTGGCGGAGGGAGCGGGAGGCCGGTGGGATGATGCTGTATAATGGATGGTGTGGCGGAGGGAGCGGGAGGCCGGTGGGATGATGCTGTATAGTGGATGGTGTGGCGGAGGGAGCGGGAGGCCGGTGGGATGATGCTGTATAGTTGATGGTGTGGCGGAGGGAGCGGGAGGCCGGTGGGATGATGCTGTATAATGGATGGTGTGGCGGAGGGAGCGGGAGGCCGGTAGGATGATGCTGTATAGTGGATGGTGTGGCGGAGGGAGCGGGAGGCCGGTGGGATGATGCTGTATAGTTGATGGTGTGGCGGAGGGAGCGGGAGGCCTGTGGGATGACGCTGTGTAGTGGATGGTGTGGCGAAGGGAGCGGGAGGCCGGTGGGATGATGCTGTATAGTGGATGGTGTGGCGGAGGGAGCGGGAGGCCGGTGGGATGATGCTGTATAGTGGATGGTGTGGCGGATGGAGCGGGAGGCCGGTGGGATGATGCTGTACAGTGGATGGTGTGGCGGAGGGAGCGGGAGGCCGGTGGGATGATGCTGTGTAGTGGATGGTGTGGCGGAGGGAGCGGGAGGCCGGTGGGATGATGCTGTATAGGGGATGGTGTGGCGGAGGGAGCGGGAGGCCGGTGGGATGATGCTGTATAGTGGATGGTGTGGCGGAGGGAGCGGGAGGCCGGTGGGATGATGCTGTGTAGTGGATGGTGTGGCGGAGGGAGCGGGAGGCCGGTTGGATGATGCTGTGTAGTGGATGGTGTGGCGGAGGGAGCGGGAGGCCGGTGGGATGATGCTGTATAGGGGATGGTGTGGCGGAGGGAGCGGGAGGCCGGTGGGATGATGCTGTATAGTTGATGGTGTGGCGGAGGGAGCGGGAGGCCGGTGGGATGATGCTGTGTAGTGGATGGTGTGGCGGAGGGAGCGGGAGGCCGGTGGGATGATGCTGTATAGGGGATGGTGTGGCGGAGGGAGCGGGAGGCCGGTGGGATGATGCTGTATAGTGGATGGTGTGGCGGAGGGAGCGGGAGGCCGGTGGGATGATGCTGTATAGGGGATGGTGTGGCGGAGGGAGCGGGAGGCCGGTGGGATGATGCTGTATAGTGGATGGTGTGGCGGAGGGAGCGGGAGGCCGGTGGGATGATGCTGTGTAGTGGATGGTGTGGCGGAGGGAGCGGGAGGCCGGTGGGATGATGCTGTATAGTGGATGGTGTGGCGGAGGGAGCGGGAGGCCGGTGGGATGATGCTGTATAGTGGATGGTGTGGCGGAGGGAGCGGGAGGCCGGTGGGATGATGCTGTAAAGTGGATGGTGTGGCGGAGGGAGCGGGAGGCCGGTGGGATGATGCTGTATAGTTGATGGTGTGGCGGAGGGAGCGGGAGGCCGGTGGGATGATGCTGTATAGTGGATGGTGTGGCGGAGGGAGCGGGAGGCCGGTGGGATGATGCTGTGTAGTGGATGGTGTGGCGGAGGGAGCGGGAGGCCGGTGGGATGATGCTGTATAGTGGATGGTGTGGCGGAGGGAGCGGGAGGCCGGTGGGATGATGCTGCATAGTTGATGGTGTGGCGGAGGGAGCGGGAGGCCGGTGGGATGATGCTGTATAGTTGATGGTGTGGCGGAGGGAGCGGGAGGCCGGTGGGATGATGCTGTATAGTTGATGGTGTGGCGGAGGGAGCGGGAGGCCGGTGGGATGATGCTGTATAGTGGATGGTGTGGCGGAGGGAGCGGGAGGCCGGTGGGATGACGCTGTATAGTGGATGGTGTGGCGGAGGGAGCGGGAGGCCGGTGGGATGACGCTGTATAGTGGATGGTGTGGCGGAGGGAGCGGGAGGCCGGTGGGATGATGCTGTATAGTGGATGGTGTGGCGGAGGGAGCGGGAGGCCGGTGGGATGATGCTGTATAGTGGATGGTGTGGCGGAGGGAGCGGGAGGCCGGTGAGATGATGCTGTATAGTGGATGGTGTGTCGGAGGGAGCGGGAGGCCGGTGGGATGATGCTGTATAGTGGATGGTGTGTCGGAGGGAGCGGGAGGCCGGTGGGATGATGCTGTATAGTTGATGGTGTGGCGGAGGGAGCGGGAGGCCGGTGGGATGATGCTGTATAGTGGATGGTGTGGCGGAGAGAGCGGGAGGCCGGTGGGATGATGCTGTGTAGTTGATGGTGTGGCGGAGGGAGCGGGAGGCCGGTGGGATGATGCTGTATAGTGGATGGTGTGGCGGAGGGAGCGGGATGCCGGTGGGATGACGCTGTATAGTGGATGGTGTGGCGGAGGGAGCGGGAGGCCGGTGGGATGATGCTGTATAGTGGATGGTGTGGCGGAGGGAGCGGGAGGCCGGTGGGATGATGCTGTGTAGTTGATGGTGTGGCGGAGGGAGCGGGAGGCCGGTGGGATGATGCTGTGTAGTTGATGGTGAGGCGAAGGGAGCGGGAGGCCGGTGGGATGATGCTGTATAGTGGATGGTGTGGGGGAGGGAGCGGGAGGCCGGTGGGATGATGCTGTATAGTTGATGGTGTGGCGCAGGGAGCGGGAGGCCGGTGGGATGATGCTGTGTAGTGGATGGTGTGGCGGAGGGAGCGGGAGGCCGGTGGGATGATGCTGTGTAGTTGATGGTGTGGCGGAGGGAGCGGGAGGCCGGTGGGGTGATGCTGTATAGTTGATGGTGTGGCGGAGGGAGCGGGAGGCCGGTGGGATGATGCTGTATAGTGGATGGTGTGGCGGAGGGAGCGGGAGGCCGGTGGGATGATGCTGTATAGTGGATGGTGTGGCGGAGGGAGCGGGAGGCCGGTGGGATGATGCTGTGTAGTTGATGGTGTGGCGGAGGGAGCGGGAGGCCGGTGGGGTGATGCTGTATAGTTGATGGTGTGGCGGAGGGAGCGGGAGGCCGGTGGGATGATGCTGTATAGTGGATGGTGTGGCGGAGGGAGCGGGAGGCCGGTGGGATGATGCTGTGTAGTGGATGGTGTGGCGGAGGGAGCGGGAGGCCGGTGGGATGACGCTGTATAGTTGATGGTGTGGCGGAGGGAGCGGGAGGCCGGTGGGATGATGCTGTGTAGTGGATGGTGTGGCGGAAGGAGCGGGAGGCCGGTGGGATGACGCTGTATAGTGGATGGTGTGGCGGAGGGAGCGGGAGGCCGGTGGGATGATGCTGTGTAGTGGATGGTGTGGCGGAGGGAGCGGGAGGCCGGTGGGATGATGCTGTATAGTGGATGGTGTGGCGGAGGGAGCGGGAGGCCGGTGGGATGATGCTGTATAGTGGATGGTGTGGCGGAGGGAGCGGGAGGCCGGTGGGATGATGCTGTATAGTGGATGGTGTGGCGGAGGGAGCGGGAGGCCGGTGGGATGATGCTGTATAGTGGATGGTGTGGCGGAGGGAGCGGGAGGCCGGTGGGATGACGCTGTATAGTGGATGGTGTGGCGGAGGGAGCGGGAGGCCGGTGGGATGATGCTGTGTAGTGGATGGTGTGGCGGAGGGAGCGGGAGGCCGGTGGGATGATGCTGTATAGTGGACGGTGTGGCGGAGGGAGCGGGAGGCCGGTGGGATGATGCTGTATAGTTGATGGTGTGGCGGAGGGAGCGTGAGGCCGGTGGGATGATGCTGTATAGTTGATGGTGTGGCGGAGGGAGCGGGAGGCCGGTGGGATGATGCTGTATAGTGGATGGTGTGGCGGAGTGAGCGGGAAGCCGGTGGGATGATGCTGTGTAGTGGATGGTGTGGCGGAGGGAGCGGGAGGCCGGTGGGATGATGCTGTATAGTGGATGGTGTGGCGGAGGGAGCGGGAAGCCGGTGGGATGATGCTATATAGTGGATGGTGTGGCGGAGGGAGGGGGAAGCCGGTGGGATGATGCTGTATAGTGGATGGTGTGGCGGAGGGAGCGGGAGGCCGGTGAGATGATGCTGTGTAGTTGATGGTGTGGCGGAGGGAGCGGGAGGCCGGTGGGATGATGCTGTATAGTGGATGGTGTGGCGGAGGGAGCGGGAGGCCGGTGAGATGATGCTGTGTAGTTGATGGTGTGGCGGAGGGAGCGGGAGGCCGGTGGGATGATGCTGTGTAGTTGATGGTGTGGCGGAGGGAGCGGGAGGCCGGTGGGATGATGCTGTATAGTGGATGGTGTGGCGGAGGAAGCGGGAGGCCGGTGGGATGACGCTGTATAGTGGATGGTGTGGCGGAGGGAGCGGGAGGCCGGTGGGATGATGCTGTATAGTTGATGGTGTGGCGGAGGGAGCGGGAGGCCGGTGGGATGATGCTGTATAGTGGACGGTGTGGCGGAGGGAGCGGGAGGCCGGTGGGATGATGCTGTGTAGTTGATGGTGTGGCGGAGGGAGCGGGAGGCCGGTGGGATGATGCTGTATAGTGGATGGTGTGGCGGAGGGAGCGGGAGGCCGGTGAGATGATGCTGTGTAGTTGATGGTGTGGCGGAGGGAGCGGGAGGCCGGTGGGATGATGCTGTGTAGTTGATGGTGTGGCGGAGGGAGCGGGAGGCCGGTGGGATGATGCTGTATAGTGGACGGTGTGGCGGAGGGAGCGGGAGGCCGGTGGGATGATGCTGTATAGTGGATGGTGTGTCGGAGGGAGCGGGAGGCCGGTGGGATGATGCTGTATAGTTGATGGTGTGGCGGAGGGACCGGGAGGCCGGTGGGATGATGCTGTATAGTGGATGGTGTGGCGGAGGGAGCGGGAGGCCGGTGGGATGATGCTGTATAGTGGATGGTGTGGCGGAGGGAGCGGGAGGCCGGTGGGATGATGCTGTATAGTGGATGGTGTGGCGGAGGGAGCGGGAGGCCGGTGGGATGATGCTGTATAGTGGATGGTGTGGCGGAGGGAGCGGGAAGCCGGTGGGATGATGCTGTATAGTGGATGGTGTGGCGGAGGGAGCGGGAAGCCGGTGGGATGATGCTGTATAGTTGATGGTGTGGCGGAGGGAGCGGGAGGCCGGTGGGATGATGCTGTATAGTTGATGGTGTGGCGGAGGGAGCGGGAGGCCGGTGGAATGATGCTGTGTAGTTGATGGCGTGGCGGAGGGAGCGGGAAGCCGGTGGGATGATGCTGTGTAGTTGATGGTGTGGCGTAGGGAGCGGGAGGCCGGTGGGATGATGCTGTATAGTTGATGGTGTGGCGGAGGGAGCGGGAAGCCTGTGAGATGATGCTGAGTAGTTGATGGTGTGGCGGAGGGAGCGGGAGGCCGGTGGGATGATGCTGCATAGTGGATGCTGTGGCGGAGGGAGCGGGAGGCCGGTGGGATGATGCTGTGTAGTGGATGGTGTGGCGGAGGGAGCGGGAGGCCGGTGGGATGATGCTGTATAGTGGATGGTGTGGCGGAGGGAGCGGGAGGCCGGTGGGCTGATGCTGCATAGTGGATGGTGTGGCGGAGGGAGCGGGAGGCCGGTGGGATGATGCTGTATAGTTGATGGTGTGGCGGAGGGAGCGGGAGGCCGGTGGGATGATGCTGTATAGTGGATGGTGTGGCGGACAGAGCGGGAGGCCGGTGGGATTATGCTGTGTAGTGGATGGTGTGGCGGAGGGAGCGGGAGGCCGGTGGGATGATGCTGTATAGTGGATGGTGTGGCGGAGGGAGCGGGAAGCCGGTGGGATGATGCTGTATAGTGGATGGTGTGGCGGAGGGAGCGGGAAGCCGGTGGGATGATGCTGTATAGTTGATGGTGTGGCGGAGGGAGCGGGAGGCCGGTGGGATGATGCTGTATAGTTGATGGTGTGGCGGAGGGAGCGGGAGGCCGGTGGGATGATGCTGTGTAGTTGATGGCGTGGCGGAGGGAGCGGGAGGCCGGTGGGCTGATGCTGCATAGTGGATGGTGTGGCGGAGGGAGCGGGTGGCCGGTGGGATGATGCTGTATAGTGGATGGTGTGGCGGAGGGAGCGGGAGGCCGGTGGGATGATGCTGTGTAGTGGATGGTGTGGCGAAGGGAGCGGGAGGCCGGTGGGATGATGCTGTATAGTTGATGGTGTGGCGGAGGGAGCGGGAGGCCGGTGGGATGATGCTGTATAGTGGATGGTGTGGCGGAGGGAGCGGGAAGCCGGTGGGATGATGCTGTGTAGTTGATGGTGTGGCGGAGGGAGCGGGAGGCCGGTGGGATGATGCTGTGTAGTGGATGGTGTGGCGGAGGGAGCGGGAGGCCGGTGGGATGATGCTGTATAGTTGATGGTGTGGCAGAGAGAGCGGGAGGCCGGTGGGATGATGCTGTATAGTGGATGGTGTGGCGGAGGGAGCGGGAGGCCGGTGGGATGATGCTGTATAGTTGATGGTGTGGCGGAGGGAGCGGGAGGCCGGTGGGATGATGCTGTATAGTTGATGGTGTGGCGGAGGGAGCGGGAGGCCGGTGGGATGATGCTGTATAGTGGATGGTGTGGCGGAGGGAGCGGGAGGCCGGTGGGATGAGGCTGTGTAGTGGATGGTGTGGCGGAGGGAGCGGGAGGCCGGTGGGATGATGCTGTATAGTTGATGGTGCGGCGGAGGGAGCGGGAGGCCGGTGGGATGATGCTGTGTAGTTGATGGTGTGGCGGAGGGAGCGGGAGGCCGGTGGGATGATGCTGTATAGTGGATGGTGTGGCGGAGGGAGCGGGAGGCCGGGGGGATGATGCTGTATAGTTGATGGTGTGGCGGAGGGAGCGGGAGGCCGGTGGGATGACGCTGTATAGTGGGTGGTGTGGCGGAGGGAGCGGGAGACCGGTGGGATGATGCTGTATAGTGGATGGTGTGGCGGAGGGAGCGGGAGGCCGGTGGGATGATGCTGTATAGTGGATGCTGTGGCGGAGTGAGCGGGAAGCCGGTGGGATGATGCTGTGTAGTTGATGGTGTGGCGGAGGGAGCGGGAGGCCGGGGGGATGATGCTGTATAGTGGATGGTGGGGCGGAGGGAGCGGGAGGCCGGTGGGATGATGCTGTATAGTGGATGGTGTGGCGGAGGGAGCGGGAGGCCGGTGGGATGATGCTGTATAGTGGATGGTGTGGCGAAGGGAGCGGGAGGCCGGTGGGATGATGCTGTATAGTGGATGGTGTGGCGGAGGGAGCGGGAGGCCGGTGGGATGATGCTGTATAGTGGATGGTGTGGCGGAGGGAGCGGGAGGCCGGTGGGATGATGCTGTATAGTGGATGGTGTGGCGGAGGGAGCGGGAGGCCGGTGGGATGATGCTGTATAGTGGATGGTGTGGCGGAGGGAGCGGGAGGCCGGTGGGATGATGCTGTATAGTGGATGGTGTGGCGGAGGGAGCGGGAGGCCGGTGGGATGATGCTGTATAGTGGATGGTGTGGCGGAGGGAGCGGGAGGCCGGTGGGATGATGCTGTATAGTTGATGGTGTGGCGGAGGGAGCGGGAGGCCGGTGAGATGATGCTGTATAGTGGATGGTGTGGCGGAGTGAGCGGGAGGCCGGTGGGATGATGCTGTATAGTTGATGGTGTGGCGGAGGGAGCGGGAGGCCGGTGAGATGATGCTGTATAGTGGATGGTGTGGCGGAGGGAGCGGGAGGCCGGTGGGATGATGCTGCATAGTTGATGGTGTGGCGGAGGGAGCGGGAGGCCGGTGGGATGATGCTGTATAGTTGATGGTGTGGCGGAGGGAGCGGGAGGCCGGTGGGATGATGCTGTATAGTGGATGGTGTGGCGGAGGGAGCGGGAAGCCGGTGGGATGATGCTGTGTAGTTGATGGTGTGGCGGAGGGAGCGGGAGGCCGGTGGGATGATGCTGTATAGGGGATGGTGTGGCGGAGGGAGCGGGAGGCCGGTGGGATGATGCTGTATAGTGGATGGTGTGGCGGAGGGAGCGGGAGGCCGGTGGGATGATGCTGTATAGTGGATGGTGTGGCGGAGGGAGCGGGAGGCCGGGGGGATGATGCTGTATAGTGGATGGTGTGGCGGAGGGAGCGGGAGGCCGGTGGGATGATGCTGTATAGTGGATGGTGTGGCGGAGGGAGCGGGAGGCCGGTGGGATGATGCTGTGTAGTGGATGGTGTGGCGGAGGGAGCGGGAGGCCGGTGGGATGACGCTGTATAGTGGATGGTGTGGCGGAGGGAGCGGGAGGCCGGTGGGATGATGCTGTGTAGTGGATGGTGTGGCGGAGGGAGCGGGAGGCCGGTGGGATGATGCTGCATAGTTGATGGTGTGGCGGAGGGAGCGGGAGGCCGGTAGGATGATGCTGTATAGTGGATGGTGTGGCGGAGGGAGCGGGAGGCCGGTGGGATGATGCTGTGTAGTTGATGGTGTGGCGGAGGGAGCGGGAGGCCGGTGGGATGATGCTGTATAGTGGATGGTGTGGCGGAGGGAGCGGGAGGCCGGTGGGATGACGCTGTATAGTGGATGGTGTGGCGGAGGGAGCGGGAGGCCGGTGGGATGATGCTGTATAGTTGATGGTGTGGCGGAGGGAGCGGGAGGCCGGTGGGATGACGCTGTATAGTGGATGGTGTGGCGGAGGGAGCGGGAGGCCGGTGGGATGATGCTGTATAGTGGATGGTGTGGCGAAGGGAGCGGGAGGCCGGTGGGATGATGCTGTATAGTGGATGGTGTGGCGGAGGGAGCGGGAGGCCGGTGGGATGATGCTGTATAGTTGATGGTGTGGCGGAGGGAGCGGGAGGCCGGTGGGATGATGCTGTATAGTGGATGGTGTGGCGGAGGGAGCGGGAGGCCGGTGGGATGATGCTGTATAGTGGATGGTGTGGCGGAGGGAGCGGGAGGCCGGTGGGATGATGCTGTGTAGTTGATGGTGTGGCGGAGGGAGCGGGAGGCCGGTGGGATGATGCTGTATAGTGGATGGTGTGGCGGAGGGAGCGGGAGGCCGGTGGGATGACGCTGTATAGTGGATGGTGTGGCGGAGGGAGCGGGAGGCCGGTGGGATGATGCTGTATAGTTGATGGTGTGGCGGAGGGAGCGGGAGGCCGGTGGGATGATGCTGTATAGTTGATGGTGTGGCGGAGGGAGCGGGAAGCCGGTGGGATGACGCTGTATAGTGGATGGTGTGGCGGAGGGAGCGGGAGGCCGGTGGGATGATGCTGTATAGTTGATGGTGTGGCGGAGGGAGCGGGAAGCCGGTGGGATGATGCTGTATAGTGGATGGTGTGGCGGAGGGAGCGGGAGGCCGGTGGGATGATGCTGTATAGTGGATGGTGTGGCGGACAGAGCGGGAGGCCGGTGGGATGATGCTGTATAGTGGATGGTGTGGCGGAGGGAGCGGGAGGCCGGTGGGATGATGCTGTATAGTGGATGGTGTGGCGGAGGGAGCGGGAGGCCGGTGGGATGACGCTGTATAGTGGATGGTGTGGCGGAGGGAGCGGGAGGCCGGTGGGATGATGCTGTATAGTTGATGGTGTGGCGGAGGGAGCGGGAAGCCGGTGGGATGATGCTGTATAGTGGATGGTGTGGCGGAGGGAGCGAGAGGCCGGTGGGATGATGCTGTATAGTGGATGGTGTGGCGGAGGGAGCGGGAGGCCGGTGGGATGATGCTGTGTAGTGGATGGTGTGGCGGAGGGAGCGGGAGGCCGGTGGGATGATGCTGTATAGTGGATGGTGTGGCGGAGGGAGCGGGAGGCCGGTGGGATGATGCTGTATAGTGGATGGTGTGGCGGAGGGAGCGGGAAGCCGGTGGGATGATGCTGTGTAGTTGATGGTGTGGCGGAGGGAGCGGGAGGCCGGTGGGATGATGCTGTGTAGTTGATGATGTGGCGGAGGGAGCGGGAAGCCGGTGGGATGACGCTGTATAGTGGATGGTGTGGCGGAGGGAGCGGGAGGCCGGTGGGATGATGCTGTATAGTTGATGGTGTGGCGGAGGGAGCGGGAGGCCGGTGGGATGATGCTGTACAGTGGATGGTGTGGCGGAGGGAGCGGGAGGCCTGTGGGATGATGCTGTATAGTGGATGGTGTGGCGGAGGGAGCGGGAGGCCGGTGGGATGATGCTGTATAGTGGATGGTGTGGCGGAGGGAGCGGGAGGCCGGTGGGATGATGCTGTATAGTTGATGGTGTGGCGGAGGGAGCGGGAGGCCGGTGGGATGACGCTGTATAGTGGATGGTGTGGCGGAGGGAGCGGGAGGCCGGTGGGATGATGCTGTGTAGTTGATGGTGTGGCGGAGGGAGCGGGGGCCGGTGGGATGATGCTGTATAGTTGATGGTGTGGCGGAGGGAGCGGGGGCCGGTGGGATGATGCTGTATAGTTGATGGTGTGGCGGAGGGAGCGGGAGGCCGGTGGGATGATGCTGTATAGTTGATGGTGTGGCGGAGGGAGCGGGAGGCCGGTGGGATGATGCTGTATAGTTGATGGTGTGGCGGAGGGAGCGGGAGGCCGGTGGGATGATGCTGTGTAGTTGATGGTGTGGCGGAGGGAGCGGGAAGCCGGTGGGATGATGCTGTGTAGTCGATGGTGTGGCGGAGGGAGCGGGAGGCCGGTGGGATGATGCTGTGTAGTTGATGGTGTGGCGGAGGGAGCGGGAAGCCGGTGGGATGACGCTGTATAGTGGATGGTGTGGCGGAGGGAGCGGGAGGCCGGTGGGATGATGCTGTATAGTTGATGGTGTGGCGGAGGGAGCGGGAGGCCGGTGGGATGATGCTGTACAGTGGATGGTGTGGCGGAGGGAGCGGGAGGCCTGTGGGATGATGCTGTATAGTGGATGGTGTGGCGGAGGGAGCGGGAGGCCGGTGGGATGATGCTGTATAGTTGATGGTGTGGCGGAGGGAGCGGGAGGCCGGTGGGATGATGCTGTATAGTTGATGGTGTGGCGGAGGGAGCGGGAGGCCGGTGGGATGACGCTGTATAGTGGATGGTGTGGCGGAGGGAGCGGGAGGCCGGTGGGATGATGCTGTGTAGTTGATGGTGTGGCGGAGGGAGCGGGGGCCGGTGGGATGATGCTGTATAGTTGATGGTGTGGCGGAGGGAGCGGGGGCCGGTGGGATGATGCTGTATAGTTGATGGTGTGGCGGAGGGAGCGGGAGGCCGGTGGGATGATGCTGTATAGTTGATGGTGTGGCGGAGGGAGCGGGAGGCCGGTGGGATGATGCTGTATAGTTGATGGTGTGGCGGAGGGAGCGGGAGGCCGGTGGGATGATGCTGTATAGTTGATGGTGTGGCGGAGGGAGCGGGAGGCCGGTGGGATGATGCTGTATAGTTGATGGTGTGGCGGAGGGAGCGGGAGGCCGGTGGGATGATGCTGCATAGTTGATTGTGTGGCGGGGGCCGGGGGGGGGGGTGATGGGGTGAGGGCGGGCGGGGGAGCTGGAGCAATGCCGTTCGATCCTAGTAGAAGTGAACCAGATAGGTTTGGATTATGACGGCACTATGTCGGTATCAGACTGATCCTGACCGAAGTAGCGAGGGGACGCCAAGGTGGTACTTGTTGATCACGATGTCCTGTTCCTGTACAATAGAGTCCCGTTCACTCTGTTTTTGTAATATTTGCTTTTATTGCCATTGATCATTTAGACAGTCAACAGGTACATGACAACATACAACAATTGTGTGTAAAGGGGAAACATCTAGATTTTAATACAGTGCATTAAAGCTGGTAATAAACATTTATCTGTTACATAGTATGCCTGTTATTAAACACAAACTTAAAGCTGCTTGTCCCCCCAAATCTAATTCCAGGCGACATATATATCAAATATTGCAGAAAACTCGATTGTTACACTCTATAAGTTCAGAAACCTCAGAAACATTGCCGTTTCGGCTGTGATATGGTGAACGTGTTTATCCCGAGACACCGCGGAACTTTGTCGCGGCACTGCTACTGATAACAAATCATTGCGAAGCGCTAAAACTGATGACCTTTACCACTAAAATGAAAACTTGTGGTAAATTGATATCACGGGCAAGGCTAAGAGACTCCATTTGGCAGTCTGGCATGCCTGGAATATATAGACAAAGGAAATTTTGGATGATTCAAGGACTGATTCTTATTCGTATTTTGACCTCAGTTTGTCAGGAAAGAGCTCGATAAGTAACCTTAACGGGGACTTTAATGTGTACATATCAGGGGACTGGTGGGGTGGCGGTGCGCATTCAGAAGGCAGCCACAGCGACGCATGGATTCACTCTCAAATGCGTGTGCATTATTCGCTTAGATTATAAGTTTACAACCGTCGTGCTGACCCAAGGGGCTATCATATCGACAGTGATTACCCTACATTATATGCCTTTAGACGTGGTGAATAAGCCTTTTGTTACATGGGAAGTTTCGCCACGGATAATCTATCCCTGGACGAGGAAATGAATACCCGCATTGGAAAGGCAGCCACCTACTTCTGTAGGTTGAACAAACGTGCGTGACAAAATTCAAACTTAACTATCGCACCAAAGTGCTATTCTACAGGGCGTGTGTTCTAAGTGGCCAAGGTAGAAAATGAACTTCCATTTTCCTTGCCCGTTAAACATTTTAGGCATATCGTGGCAAGACAAGGTAACGAATGCTGAAGTGTTAGCCAGGGCCAACCTACCAAGCATTCTTGCTCTTGTGAAACAAAGCCGTCTTCGTTGGTTTGGGACCGTTCATCGTATGCATAATGAACGCATTCCAAAGGATGTGCTCTACGGCAACAGGCCAACTGGACCGCCGAAGCTCAGGTTTAACGATGTTTGCAAACGTGCAATAAAGGCTTTCGGGATCGGTTCGAATTCTTGGGAGGATCGCAAAAGAGGGGATGGTCACGTCTCGTGCAAGAGGGAATAGCCCACCACGACGGGCTCTGGTTGGAGGAACTGGATTTGAACCGCTAATCTAGGCGTCCAGTGAATACAAACTAAGACCTCAATCAACAGGTCATCGATGCGGCGACTTCGGTAAGCTGTGTCGGTCACAGATAGACTTATTCAGTCATAAGCGCAAATGCCGCCAGTACAAACCTAGACCTAACGACAGGCCATCGATGCGATGGTTAGTGGGGAGGGGGGTGGGGGGGGGGAGGGGGATCATGTTGACTTTAGGGGGGGTCGTGCCGTGTCACAAAAGCAAGTTTAATAATTTGAAGTTCCATCTAATTCACATAAAGAGTTCCCCCCGCCCCACTTACTTCTAGAAACGGCTCATGCCGAAGCGGTGTCCGGAGGGAGAAAATGTTTAAAATGGGTTTATACGTTGAGTCTTCGGCCCATGTGGGTGGGATGAGGGGCGAGGGGTGTACATAGGGTGTGGGGTGGGGGGAGGGGTGTACAGAGGGTGTGGAGGTGGGGCGAGGGGCGAGGGGTGTACAGAGTGTGTGTGGTGGGGCGAGGGGTGTACAGAGGGTGTAGGGGTGGGGCGAGGGGTGTACAGAGGGTGTGGGGGTGGGGCGAGGGGTGTACCGAGGGTGTGGGGGTGGGGCGAGAGGTGTACCGAGGGTGTGGAAGGAGCGGAAGGCGAGGGGCGAGATGTGTACGGAAGGAGGGGCGAGGGGCAAGGGACAAGGGGTGCGAGGGGTTACGGAGGGTGCGGGTGGGCGAGGGGCGAGGGGTGCACGGAGGGTGCGGGGGGGGGGCGAGAGGCGAGGGTTGTACGGAGGGTGAGGGTGGGCGAGGGCCGAGGGGTGCACGGAGGGTGCGGGGGGGGGCGAGAGGCGAGGGTTGTACGGAGGGTGAGGGGGGGGGGGGCGAGGGTTGTACGGAGGCTGAGGTAGGAGGACGAGGGCGAGGGCTGTATGGAGGGTGAGAGTGGGGGGCGAGGAGTGTATGAAGGGGTGAGGGGGTGCGGGCTGTACGGAGGGTGAGAGTGGGGGGCGAGGAGTGTATGAAGGGGTGAGGGGGTGCGGGCTGTACGGAGGGTGAGAGTGGGGGGCGAGGAGTGTATGAAGGGGTGAGGGGGTGCGGGCTGTACGGAGGGTGAGAGTGGGGGGCGAGGAGTGTATGGAGGGTGAGGGAGGGGGAGCGAGGAGTGTGCATAGGGAGGGGGGGGGGGGGGTAAGCATGTGACCGAAGGTTAATGCAGAGGTCAAATGACCACGTGTCATGTATTTGAATGTCACGCATGTCACGGCAACCCTCTGGGCGCGTGCGCGTGACCCCTGACCAATGGACCGCCCGTACGCATGCGCACTTCGGTATCCAACACGCCATACTTTGAGCTTTGATCGTTTAGTTGACAGCATGGACAATAGCCGTTGCGGTACCCTGTCTATCCGCCATCTTAAACCTGAGCTTCCCCATGGGGTGGGGGCTGGGTGGGGGCAGAGGGGGGGAGGGGGGCACCATCCGGGTCTCCCCCGCGCCGTGACTTCAGACTGTGACAAGTCAGTTTTTAATTGTGTTAAATACAATTCTTTGTTCAATATTCAAACAAAGTTTCAAAATCTACTACATAGCAAAAGGTATAATAATTGTAGTTAATAGAGTCAATGTGCTACTTGTAATATTGTCTTCGTCGTCTCGTAGCTTTCTATTATTGTATGATTTTTTAACCGGAATGGAATGCGATATACTTATTTACATTGAACTGATTCTCTAGCATAAGGTGAACATATCATGTCACATATCATGTCATCGGAAGGAAACCCATGGCTTCCTTCCGAGGACAATATAAACAGTTTGCCGAGTTGGCACGTGATACAACAAATAAAACTTAAATTGACATAGCTTTTCGTTGCGCACATTTTTAGATTTCTTATATAGATCTCCCTCTATATCAAGTTCAAAAATGTTACAGCACCTGGCGTAAGTTTAATTTTGAGCAATGTTCTATACAAACACTTGGTAAAGATATTCTTGACTTCACGAAGACGCGAACTTAAATGGTGGAAATCGAGGCTGTTATTCTGAGTAATGTTGCATGGAAACGTATTGCACGACGGAGAAAGTTTCAATATGAGGATATATGCAGACATAAGCTTATTACCACAAACACATACCTAACAAGATTTACTATAATCATGGGCGTGTCCAGGGGGGGGGGCACAGAGGGCACGTGCCCCCCCTTTCAGACCCTATGATATATCTGTGCCCCCCCCCCCACCCTTAAAATTATGTGCTCGCTGGTCATGCAGGGGTGGGGGGCGGGGGGGGAGGGGCACAGGGGGCACGTGCCCACCCCCTACCCTTTTAGATCCTAAGATATACGTTACCCCCGCCCCCCCCCCTCCGCATTTCAAATTATGTGCACCACGGTCACTTACCTCTCTTTATGGCTTGATGGTGATTTTTTAAGTTTTGTGCCCAGCCCCCCTTTTGTGCCGTTCCTAGCGTTCAAGTATTCCTGCTCACGCTATATGACCATTAATGGTCTGAATATACAACCAAACCAAACCTAAATTGGCTTAACGCCTGTGATACATACGCTTAAATTATACCTGGCCGAACCACACCCCCCGCCCCCCCCCCCCCCCTCGCAAAACTACCTGGACGAAACGTCTTCGGCCAAATCATCCTTGACCGAAACGTCCTAGACCGATACGGGGATTTTTGCGCCTTAGTTTAAACGGTCTTCAGACATGGCGATTACGGCGACGCTTTCCCTGCTTGTGGTTGTATTCGGCGGAAGAAAGGACAGGTTGATGATCGTTTGATGATTTAATATGGCTGGCTAAGAAACACGTGTTTTCATGTTAATGCAGGAAGTCTTACCATGCCCAAACGATATTCGATACTATATAGACTAACGAAATATTTTACCACAGAAAAGAAAAATGTAGGCGTAATACTGTGCATCAAAAGAAAATTTCAGCCAAAAAGGCAAATGAAAATGTATAATTTTCGGCACTGGTTTCGGTAAATTGCACATTTATTTCTGTAAATCGAAAACGTTAGTAATCATATCAGATATTATACATAATATGTTACAAATATGTCATATGAATGTTTGCATATTTGACATGACAAGGCTCGGTTGAGGAAAGTACTACTCTTCCTGCTTAACATTTAATAAAGTTAATATTTCATATTCATTTCATGTTTATGTCAAAATTTCATCCATTTTACGTCCAATTATTGAACCAGTATTTTCGCAGCTGTTTCCGAACAAGCGTTGTAACTGTCATATACATGTGCAATGATAACCACTGTTTTTCTTATAGTATATTCACAGGGGTGCTGCCACCTGACGGCGACGGTCATCACTTCGAGGGCCGCCACCCTTTCATGTTGCCTAAGGAACTACCTGTAGCCACAGCCCCGCCACCCTCCCCACCATGTCTCGCGCCACGGGCTGTCACACCCCACAACCGGTCCTGACACTGGACCTCCCCTACCCTCTCAGCCACTGCCTGGCTTCTGCAAATCGTTCTGCGGTCTCAAGTGTTGCCGATAAAACAAGTGGTTCTGAAGGCGGTTGACCGTTTTTACAAACAAACAGACCGTGCAAGACAAGAAATTGTAGATAAGGCCAGTTCAAAGACACCCCCACCCCACCCCCGCCCCCGACCTTAAGTGTTGCGAAGTTAAATTCACCCCTATTCGGACTAATTTATTAGCATGTTGGCGGTGGTTGCTGGGCAAGCACGACAACCCCATACAATTGAGTTCAGCTTAGTGCGCATGCGCGATAAATTTCTTTACGGTGGCTGTCGTCATCCCTCTTCTTCCCCCCGCCCCCCCCCCTCCCCCCCCCGACTCTATTGTAGCCGTTAATGGTCCCTCTTCCTTCCCCTCCCCCTTCCCCTCCGTCCTCCCACCCTATTCTAGCTGTTAATAGACCCCCTTCCCTCCCCTCCCCCTGGTCCCCCTTCTGTCTCTCCTGTTCACCCCCTCCCCCCCACCCCCGGGCCATTGTCCCACGGCCGCAGGAACTCAAATGTTTCACCTGGTTGGCAATCAGCGGGCGATTTTGTGGGAGGGGGCTGTGTGGAAGGGGGGTGGAGGAGGGGGTGGGCATGTGAAGTGTGGGGGAGGGGTGGGAATGGGTTGGGGGGGGGGGAGACACTGGGTGTCCGTGCGTCTTCTGGGGTAGGACGACAACGGTGAGTGTGGGGCTGACGGCTGGAGATGGGGTGGTTGGTAAGGGCACATGGGGAGGGTGGAAGGAGGTGAGTGGTTATATGATGGGTGGGTGGTAGTGGGCACGGTAGGGGGGGGGGCGCAAAAGGGCGTAAAACGAATGGGTGGGGTGGGTGAGGTGGGGTTGGGCGCACAGAGACACCACACGGGGGTTAGCCCGTTCATTGAGACACTTTAACGGCGGAGGAGGCCAAGGGCGATTGGGGTGTGGTGGTGGGGGAGGGGGGGGTGACTAGTCGATAGAGAAGGCGGGAGTGGGAAGAGGGGTGTGGCAGGGTCAGGGAGGGGGAGGGGGGAGCGGGAGGGGAGGGGGGCGTAGATGCACCTATCCACACAGCTGGCATTTAAATTCAAGACTAAAAGTAGCAACTTGGCGAACTTGACATTATTAAACAATAAGGTTAGTATGAAGGTCTTTGACGCAGTGGGGGGGGGGGGGCTGTTCCATCTCTCCCCTACGCCCCTCACCATCTCTCCCCCACGCCTCTCACCATCTCTCCCCCACGCCTCTCACCATGTCTCCCCCACGCCTCTCACCATGTCTCCCCCACGCCTCTCACCATGTCTCCCCCACGCCTCCCACCATGTATCCCTCATCCCTCTCACCATGTCTCCCCCACGCCTCTCACCATCTCTCCCCCACGCCTCTCACCATGTCTCCCCCACGCCTCTCACCATGTCTCCCCCACGCCTCCCACCATGTCTCACCTCACCTCTCACCATGTCTCCCCCACCCCTCTCACCATGTCTCCCCCACGCCTCTCACCATGTCTCCCCCATCCCTCTCACCATGCCTCCCCTACACCTCTCACCATGTCTCCCCCACACCTCTCACCATGTCTCCCCCACACCTCTCACCATGTTTCCCCCACACCTCTCACCATGTCTCCCCCACGCCTCTCACCATGTCTCCCCCACCCCTCTCACCATGTCTACCCCACGCCTCCCACCATGTATCCCTCATCCCTCTCACCATGTCTCCCCCACGCCTCTCACCATGTCTCCCCCATCCCTCTCACCATGTCTCCCCCACGCCTCTCACCATGTCTCCCCCACGCCTCCCACCATGTCTCACCTCACCTCTCACCATGTCTCCCCCACCCCTCTCACCATGTCTCCCCCACGCCTCTCACCATGTCTCCCCCATCCCTCTCACCATGTCTCCCCTACACCTCTCACCATGTCTCCCCCACACCTCTCACCATGTCTCCCCCACGCCTCTCACCATGTCTCCCTCACACCTCTCACCAATGTCTCCTCCACGCCTCCCACCATGTATCCCCCATCCATCTCACCATGTCTCCCCCACGCCTCTCACCATATCTCCTCCATCCCTCTCACCATGTCTCCCCCACACCTCTCACCATCTCTCCCCCACGCCTCTCACCATGTCTCCCCCCCACCTCTCACCATCTCTCCCCCACGCCTCTCACCATGTCTCCCCCACGCCTCCCACCATGTCTCCCCCACGCCTCTCACCATGTCTCCCCCACGCCTCTCACCATGTCTCCCCCACGCCTCTCACCATGTTTCCCCCACGCCTCTCACCGTGTCTCCCCCACCCCTCTCACCATGTCTCCCCCACGCCTCTCACCATGTCTCTCCCATCCCTCTCACCATGTCTCCCCTACACCTCTCACCATATCTCCCCCACGCCCCTCACCATGTCTCCACCACGCCTCTCACCATGTCTCCCCCACACCTCTCGCCATCTCTCCCCCACGCCTATCACCATGTCTCCCCCACGCCTCTCACAATGTCTCCCCCACGCCTCTCACCATGTCTCCCCCATCCCTCTCACCATGCCTCCCCTACACCTCTCACCCTGTCTCCCCCACGCCTCTCACCATCTCTCCCCCACGCCTCTCATTGTAACCTGGTTACCACTGCAGAGACTGCACACAGCCACAAGCCGCCTAAAGCAGGTTAGTCAAGGATCGTCTATCGATCTGCCAGTAATTTGAATTGAATTGGTCTGGCATTAACTAGCGAGGAGGGGGATTATAGTGCACATTATCACCGTTCACCCACGGACCTGTTATCAATGGCAGCCGGTTTGGAGGGAGGGTTTGAACCAGGCAACAGGTGAATTATCCCACCTCTATAACGATGCAACGCCTGGAGACAACTGCAGTGCACTTGCAATCTAAAATTGTGACTATTAGTTATTGTTTGGGCGGGGTGGGGACATCAAAGAGGCCGCCTGTGCCGCTAACAAAGCCCGCCTGGAGGGCCTTTCAGCGCCAGGGAAATGGAACACAGGTCTCGCGCCGCCAAACAATGTACACTGATAGTTCAATCACTCCACAATGGGACATTGTTTCACCCATAGGCAAGTGTTCGCTGTCTCTCTACCTATAGGGAGAACCGACCCCCGCATACCCCAAGGACATTAACTTGAACTATATCTATCAGCTCTTTGTCGACTTCAAAAGTGCAACCGATTACGTTGGACTTGATAAAAAGAAGAATAACTTCTTGATGCTATAGTTTCTACCTCCGCCGTCACCCCGCCGGTTGGGGGGGGGGGGAACAATGTCCTCTTCTACAGCTAGGGTTACCGTAGTGCTCCCAGCCACTGTGACAATTCAATTTGTCCATACACTGCGTCCGAGTATTATAACACGATAGCCTAGCCGGTGATTGGTAGGGGGGGGGGGGGGTGCGGAGGGTTACCGGCCTCCGTGTGAGTCGCCCTAAAAGTGGTTTTACTCTCAGTTACTTTGATCGTTCAATTTTGTCATACATTGTAAACAGGTCGAGGACCACCGTCGTTCGTAGTACGACCGTCAAACGTAGTACAAAGACTACTTCCTTCGCAGTATGCGTGAACCTAAATCGAGGTACAGCCACTTTGTAACAACATGCATGTGTTCAAAGTATGCAAACATAGATTTACGCTGGATTCCTATTGATCTAACCATGATCTAATCCCTTCACAATGAGCAAGTCTATATTTAGAAACCCTGACATTGTATCCTGTTGGGCGGGGAATTCCAAATTATTGACTGAACGGTGCGTACGAGCACTGAGAGACACCAATTTTCCACATGTTTTTACCTGGCACATCACATGGAAACCTTTCCAAGCTGAACCCTCATTATATTTTAGAAGACTAGCATCTGTAGATATGTTATGAACCGATTTGGTAAAAATTCTATGGCAAATTTGTCTGATTAGGCTAAAACACTGTCGATGGTATGGTAAAGCATAGCAGCCGCCCTTCGATGGAAGGACGACCAACTGGCGTACTACGAATGAAGTACGGGATGCTCAGAGCCCAGGTACTGCAAGGGCGGGTGGGTTTGGGACCCTAATGTCGTTGCAGAACATATCAATTTAGCACAGTATTGTGGACACAGTTAATGTTGACACAGTTGTTATGAATTCTGATAGATTCGCATCGTCATTCAGACAAAACAAGATTTTTGTTTTCGGAGCCGCCTTGGTCAGGCGAGTTGCGCGTCCGTTGATCTAGGGACGCAATTTTGTTCGTGACAACAGGTGCCCTTTCCATCCATTATCTGACAAATATGCCATGGAATCTTTTGTAAATGACGATAAAACGAACCTAGAGATGCAAAGCTATCAATATACTTACATGGCAGGTCTTGCAAAAAGTCCTTCAAATGCCTTTGTAGACTTTTAAGAGTTTGTAGAGCCTCCGCGTCGGACATGTTTACATGTCTGGAACGCTCCCATAATTCACTCCCGGGTTAATTATGATCTCACAACGAGGTTTAGACCCTAATAATGGGCTTCCCTCACATCATCCAATCCAATGAAACTGAACAAGGGTAATATATGCAGAAACAAATATGCATAAGTAAATCAACATGTCAAAACCATCCGTCCTTGGAACGAAGTGCACACGAACCTTATTGGAAGTACGTCCTACGAAGGACGTTCGTCCGTCGAACGACGGTCAGTCCTCGATCTGGTAAAAGGGTACACCTAGATGTCAATACAGCGGACAACATGAGAAATAAACATCTATTGATGTCATAATATACCTGTAAATAAACGCGTATAATTGGGAATAAATGCGGGGGTGGAGGAAAGGGGATTAATTCAGTAAGAGAGGGGAATTAATTGAGAGTAAGGAGAGGGGGAGAGGGGGGGGGGGGGGATTACGTTCATGAGTGATCGTATCGCGTCTCGCCAGTTGGACAAGTTTAAAATGTGTGTCTAATTCGCATAAGAAGGTTGAGAAAAAATATTGATCTCTATCTTGCGGCGTAAAGGGTTATTTACAATGGCTCAATTTAAATTTTAAGTTTTCGGGAGAGCCAATTGGATAGTTTTTATAGCGTTTTTTGCATTAGAAAAGCCGAAACATAGCCTAAACGAGTTCAGGGGACTTCTGGTCCCAATCAGTTTTCTAAAGAATTTTTTAAAGGGGACTCGAATCAGAGAAATGACGACATTTAGTAAAACATTGATAACTAATAGTTTCTACTGAGGTTCGCAGACAGGGCAGTCGGGGTTGTCCACAATTCCGCATTGTTTTATAATATTTATTAGTATTCAGGGCTTGGTGTCAGAGCTTTCATTGAAAGTCTGATAGCTTGAGGTCTAAAGGTTTATTTTAATATTTCCAAAAATTAGGTCCCGGGTCCAACGTTGTGTGAAACACCCTTTCCCATCTTACACCACAATTGGGACCGGACTTCTATAAAATGCCCGATGGCTAAAATGGTTGTCTTCAAGGAGGTGGTCATCGTCCCGCCAAGCAAAAAAAAACCGGCCTGTTCTGTGAGCTATGGTATCGGCGGTCTAATGTCTTTAACCCAAACTTTGGAATCGCCTCCAATAGCCCCCGATGCTTCGCCCTGCCCGCCCGGTAATTTCTCAGCCTGGCATGGGCGCCCCCCCCCCCCCCCCCCCCAACCCCGGAGACTGACTCCGTCTCGTCAGTAGGGCATCGCTGATATACCGGCTTTTATATAATATGTACAGAAAAAACATGTTATATGTTTCCCTTTAAAAGATGGGGACGTTTTTTTATGTTCTAGTTGTTTTCCAATTGGTATGTCCCGGTATCGGCCTATACGATAGTGAGCTAACGCCAGTCTGCCTTTCACGCTACAAATAAAATCGCCAGTGCTATCTATTAAAGTCCATCTCTTATGTCCTATGTTACTTTGCATATATTTGATCCATTTGCACTATATTAACGAAATTCCATACGCACTGAATTTATTCGCCATGAATATTACCAATATTAGCCATTTTATCACATACCTACGCAAAAAAGTAGAAGATAGACAGAGGCAATTTTTTCATTGATTCGTGACGTCACAAGATGAACCGGTTTTGTTGCGCAATATGGTAAACGCGTCTTTGAGCATGGCGTCTATAGGATGGTCAGCGTCCTTCTGCATCAATCGGGATGCAGCGATACGCGCACGATTATTTGGAAATAATGATAGTGAGGGTGAGAAAGAAGAAGTGGAGGATTTAGGCAACCGGAGCATGTATTCTGCCGCCGTACGTATCGCTTCGAGCCACCTCGAATGATGACAGATTGCTAAGCCTAAGGGACTGTAAACGTTGAAAACCTCGAAACGCCCTACGCAAAACAGTATTTTCGGAAGAAGTGCGAATGCTTCATTCATACAAAGTGAGGCTTATTATATCATGAGATCTAGATCAAAAACCTGCAAATATGCCTTGTAATCATATAAAGTATTAATTTGGCGACCAGCAGGCACATTAGTGAAAAGCTACTTAGTTGTTTGTCCCAACCGTACACCATAACGTTCGGGTGTCCACAAGTATTACTATAAAAAGTACGCGATGACAATTGTTACGAGATGTGCGCTGGGTGTGTTTTTTATGCTGAGCCGATAAATGTCGCCCTCTCTCCCTTCTGTCAAGTTCTGATGTGCATGAACAACTTCTCTTAGTACATACATTTCATTTAACCCTGGATCTAGATTCTATGTCTACGATTCGACGGACATCCCCGCGACGGCCCGTCCACTACTGTAGCCTAGCCCACCATTTTCATTTTTGGGAAGAAACGTAGGCTGGCAACACACTGGCAGGCAGTGGCCACTGCAGCTGTTTGTTTTCTGTCAGTGTCAGTTTCACGAATGTTGCGCTAACCAACATTCACACACCTCTAATGTAATTGATCTAGGTCTATCTACATCTACATGTGGAAAATATTCATCATGAGTTAATGTTAACCGAAATAAACATCTGAGCTTCCCTGCCGCACGTAGGCTACATTCAAACAGCGCGGGCAGTCGAAGCGAGCGAGGCGCACTCAAACCGGTTCATCTTGTGACGTCACAAATCACTACTCTGGGCGGGGGTTTGGAAATGGATCGTTCGCTGCTTGAGTTTATTTTGGTGACTTTAGATATTAATATTTATGGCATAAGAGACATTGTAAAATAATTGCATCTGATAAATGGCTTTAGTAACCACTGAGAAATGTATATTTGAAAGTGGTTTAGAAACAAATACCCCCCCAAGAGATGGACTTTAACCACCCCACACACTGACGTAGCTCCGCAGCAAACAAACGTAACGGTTTTCAATATATCTTGGTATTTGACAAGTTACAGCGAGTATGGAAACCCGCGAGAACTAAGGGGTACGTTGGCATAAAGAGACAGAAATCAGAAAGCTAAGAAGCCGAAATCTTCTTCAAGTGTTGTTACATTGGAAAGTAGTTTAACTTAACTCTTAAAACTGATTGGTTACGACAACCAGGAAAATGGTAGAAATCGACCAATCATATGCATTAAAATGTGTCCAATCAATCAATAAAGGCCAGCTTCTGGGTAAGTTAATTTCGTAAAATTAACAAAATATGCCCACAGAAAAGTAAACATTGAGGCAATCTGGTTGATTGTGCATTTATGTGGCTCATAATTTTAAGTGTGACGCGTTAGTCAGGAAACCCGTACAGACTCGATCATCAACTCTGAACGACCAAAGCCGTAAATTTCGAGCCAAGTGACGTAGATCCAGGGTTCGGTTTAATTACTGAATATAGGCAGGTGTGTGTTCGATGGTTTGAATTCATAATATCTGGAATAGCGTTTTAATTGGCGATGTTTTTATAACGGAATTACACATCAAAAGAAGGAGTATGACTGCCCGTCTCATACGTACAGCGCACGAGCTCTTCAACGGGGAAGCTACCTTTACGTCACGAAATGTCGAATGCTCGCCTCTGACCATGTTTTGATGCTTTAGCTCATCATATGGGACAATGGCCAATATTTCCAATAGTGCTCCCGAATAAAATTAACCGGTATTACATTTTGATGGTGTAATATATTGGGATTAATATCTTGAAGGTCCCTTTGGACCCAGAAGCCGGACTTTAATATAACCAATTTAAAATATGACCTCTGGCAACCAACACCGCATTGGTTGTAAGAACAAATCGGTTATCACAATCAAATATCTCGCTTGCTGCTAACCTATTAAATGGTTACTCGGCCCCAGTCCTCGTACCCACTCCGCCTATTATCGCTCATGATTATATCGGTTTTTCCACTAAGAGCCAGAGTGATTTAGCACTAGTGGTAAGCATATAATATAAACTACAGATCGACCGTGTAGATAAAAGTTGTGAAACAACGTAACCATTACTCGATCTGGATTAATCCTGGATGGGTTGGACATGAAAGAAGTAGGATTGTTTGACTCAAACAAGGATTGTCTAGCACAAACAATAAGTTGGTTAAAATGAGCTCAACAATAATTATTGGCTCATTTTCAACCAATCTGTATTAAGAGTATTCGTTATCTCCTTAAATACATTTTATTATTCGATTATTACCGACAGTTTTTGTTTGCCAGGTGCGTCGCTATTTGAATTTCATAGGTCTATATCTAATATGGTTTTTATGGATCTCGTTTGTATTAGTAATTTGCGTTTTCCACCTGCGGCGGGCTGGCAGGCGGGCTGGCGGGGGTGTGTGTGTGGGGGGGGGGGGGCTTGGGGGGGGGGTCAGGTGGCTCGGCTGTGTACACAGAGACCGTCACAGTCAATGAGACTCCGCCGCAGACAGGTTCGTCTTCCTGGCCTCCATCTCAATCCCTTAGTCTCAGACAACAGGCCCCTATGAACGAAATTACTTGCGGGGGTGAAGGGGAAGGCGGGGAGATGGGGTGGGGCGGGAAGGAGGGGAGGGGCGGGGGCGAACGGCGCAAATTTATAATAACTCCTTGTTCGTGCGTTAATTCACTTGTTGCATACGGTGTCCAGTATCCAACCGGGTAAAAGTCCCACCGCAAATGACGCTAGGGGTGGGGGTGTGGGCGGGTGGGGGGGAGGGGGGCGGCTGCTCAACCCAACAAAGAGGCGGTAGGGTCCACACAAGAGATACCGGGCTTCCTCCCTGAGACCAATCAGGCCCCCTGGACACTTCCGTGTTATTACAAAAAAGCTGATGTGTTTCGACAATTTAATTCAAATGTATTACGCTTTACTATGACACGAATAAGCAAATACTATTATTCATGATTCCTTGGTCCCCAAATGAACTTTGTTTCGTTACAGCCTTACGTTGTACATTCGCGCAGTCACTTGACTTTGGCCCATTGTGACCACCCAGGTCCGGGATAAACCCAGTCCGCACAGCTGGTGCCCCAGGGAGGCGAAACGGCATCTCTGTAGCACATCTGGCGCTCCCGGGGCGGGCGATCCTCTCTGCAGCACATCTGGCGCTCCCGGGGCGGGCGATCCTCTCTGTAACACATCTGGCGCTCCCGGGGCGGGCGATCCTCTCTGTAACACATCTGGCGCTCCCGGGGCGGGCGATCCTCTCTGCAGCACATCTGGCGCTCCCGGGGCGGGCGATCCTCTCTGTAACACATCTGGCGCTCCCGGGGCGGGCGATCCTCTCTGTAACACATCTGGCGCTCCCGGGGCGGGCGATCCTCTCTGCAGTACATCTGGAGCTCCCGGGGCGGGCGATCCTCTCTGCAGCACATCTGGCGCTCCCGGGGCGGGCGATCCTCTCTGCAGTACATCTGGCGCTCCCGGGGCTGGAGATCTTCTCTGTAGCACATCTGGCTCTCCCGGGGGGGGGGGGGGAGGGCGACCCTCTCTGCAGCACATCTGGCGCTCCCGGGGCGGGCGATCCTCTCTGCAGCACATCTGGCGCTCCCGGGGCGGGCGATCCTCTCTGTAGCACATCTGACTCCCGAGGCGGGCGACCCTCTCTGCAGCACATCTGGCGCTCCCGGGGCGGGCGATCCTCTCTGTAGCACATCTGGCGCTCCCGGGGGGGGGGGCGATCCTCTCTGCAGCACATCTGGCGCTCCCGGGGCGGGCGATCCTCTCTGTAACACATCTGGCGCTCCCGGGGCGGGCGATCCTCTCTGCAGTACATCTGGCGCTCCCGGGGCTGGAGATCTTCTCTGTAGCACATCTGGCTCTCCCGGGGGGGGGGGGGGGAGGGCGACCCTCTCTGCAGCACATCTGGCGCTCCCGGGGCGGGCGATCCTCTCTGTAGCACATCTGACTCCCGAGGCGGGCGATCCTCTCTGTAGCACATCTGGCGCTCCCGGGGCGGGCGATCCTCTCTGTAGCACATCTGGCGCTCCCGGGGCGGGCGATCCTCTCTGTAGCACATCTGACTCCCGAGGCGGGCGACCCTCTCTGCAGCACATCTGGCGCTCCCGGGGCGGGCGATCCTCTCTGTAGCACATCTGGCGCTCCCGGGGGGGGGGGCGATCCTCTCTGCAGCACATCTGGCGCTCCCGGGGCGGGCGATCCTCTCTGTAACACATCTGGCGCTCCTGGGGCGGGCGATCCTCTCTGTAACACATCTGGCGCTTCCAGTGCGGGCGATCCTGTCTGTAGCACATCTGACTCTCCCGGGGCGGCCGATCCTCTCTCTAACACATCTGGCGCTTCCGATACAGGCGATCCTCTCTGTAGCATATTTGACTCTTCCGGGGCGGACGATCCTCTCTGTAGCACATCTGGCGCTCCCGGGGCGGGCAATCTTCTCTGTAGCACATCTGGCGCTCCCAGTGCGGGCGACCCTCTCTGTAGCACATCTGACTCTCCCGATATGGGCGATCTTCTCTGTAGCACATCTGGCGCTCCCGATATGGGCGATGCTCTCTGCAGCACATCTGGCGCTCTCGGGGCGGGCGCTCCTCTCTGTAGCACATCTGGCGCTCCCGATATGGGCGATCCTCTCTGTAGCACATCTGGCGCCCCCGGGGGTGGGACACCTTTACCTGAAGCCCCCGCGGCAATGATAGTGGCAGAACGACACACTGTTCGAACGTGAAACACCTGTTACCGACAAGGAGAAAAAACCCAGAGTCAAGAGTAATTGAATGACGACAGAAGCAAACTGAATACGAAATATTTGCCATAAAGTGTTTGAGGCAGCGTAAAAAGGGAGTCGTGAGAGGCCGTTTTACGTCTGTCCGGGTTCAAGGGCCTCCTTTTTCCACCACAAGGACCCTTCGTCGAAGATAACACACAGGTTTTGCACTGGTTGGAGTTCTCATCTTAGCACGTGCAATGAAGTCAAACATACAGTTTTTATCACAGGTTAAACGAATTTTGACCAGTGTCTTATCGCTCCAGTCTCAGTCAACACTCTTCGTCTGTCAGACCATAAGTCGAACGACGGAGTAATGGTTTGGATTTTAGGTGCTACCTGCTAATCAGCAGAAGATGCCAAGGGTGTGTCGGTCATGGATCAGCAATACGTAATTGTTAGATGGCCATATCGTAAGATGGCTGTATTATGATAACAAGACTGGTTCTTATCTTATTGATTCCAAACACAACTTTTATATGCGCCTATTTGTGTGGAAGATATGGCAATGCTCAAGGCATGAACTTGAGACGTACTCACTGCCATTGAGACCCGTCACAGTAAGACGAGTGGGGAGCGTCTCTCACTGAGACCCGCCGCAGAAAGACGAGTGGGGAGCGTCTCTCACTGAGACCCGCCGCAGTAAGACGAGTGGGGAGCGTCTCTCACTGAGACCCGCTACAGTAAGACGAGTGGGGAGCGTCTCTCACTGAGACCCGCCACAGTAAGACGAGTGGGGAGCGTCTCTCACTGAGACCCGCCACAGTAAGACGAGTGGAGAGCGTCTCTCACTGAGACCCGCCACAGTAAGACGAGTGGAGAGCGTCTCTCACTGAGACCCATTACAGTAAGACGAGTGGGGAGCGTCTCTCACTGAGACCCGCCGCAGAAAGACGAGTGGGGAGCGTCTCTCACTGAGACCCGCCGCAGTAAGACGAGTGGGGAGCGTCTCTCACTGAGACCCGCTACAGTAAGACGAGTGGGGAGCGTCTCTCACTGAGACCCGCCACAGCAAGACGAGTGGGGAGCGTCTCTCACTGAGACCCGCCGCAGTAAGAAGAGTGGGGAGCGTCTCTCACTGAGACCCGCCGCAGTAAGAAGAGTGGGGAGCGTCTCTCACTGCGACCCGCCACAGTAAGACGAGTGGAGAGCGTCTCTCACTGAGACCCGCCACAGTAAGACGAGTCGGGAGCGTCTCTCACTGAGACCCGCCGCAGTAAGACGAGTGGGGATCGTCTCTCACTGAGACCCGCCACAGCAAGACGAGTGGGGATCGTCTCTCACTGAGACCCGCTACAGTAAGACGAGTGGGGAGCGTCTCTCACTGAGACCCGCCACAGTAAGACGAGTGGGGAGCGTCTCTCACTGAGACCCGCCGCAGTAAGACGAGTGGGGAGCGTCTCTCACTGAGACCCGCCACAGTAAGACGAGTGGGGAGCGTCTCTCACTGAGACCCGCCGCAGTAAGAAGAGTGGGGAGCGTCTCTCACTGAGACCCGCTACAGTAAGATGAGTGGGGAGCGTCTCTCACTGAGACCCGCCACAGTAAGACGAGTGGGGAGCGTCTCTCACTGAGACCCGCTACAGTAAGATGAGTGGGGAGCGTCTCTCACTGAGACCCGCCACAGTAAGACGAGTGGGGAGCGTCTCTCACTGAGACCCGCCGCAGTAAGACGAGTGGGGAGCGTCTTTCACTTAGACCCGCCACAGCAAGACGAGTGGGGAGCGTCTCTCACTGAGACCCATTACAGTAAGATGAGTGGGGAACGTCTCTCACTGAGACCCGCCACAGTAAGACGAGTGGGGAGCGTCTCTCACTGATACCCGCTACAGTAAGACGAGTGGAGAGCGTCTCTCACTGATACCCGCTACAGTAAGACGAGTGGGGAGCGTCTCTCACTGAGACCCGCTACAGTAAGACGAGTGGAGAGCGTCTCTCACTGAGACCCGCTACAGTAAGACGAGTGGAGAGCGTCTCTCACTGAGACGCGCCACAGTAAGACGAGTGGGGAGCGTCTCTCACTGAGACCCGTCACAGTAAGACGAGTGGAGAGCGTCTCTCACTGAGACCCGCCACAGTAAGACGAGTGGGGAGCGTCTCTCACTGAGACCCGCTACAGTAAGACGAGTGGGGAGCGTCTCTCACTGAGACCCGCCACAGTAAGACGAGTGGGGATCGTCTCTCACTGAGACCCGCCGCAGTAAGACGAGTGGGGAGCGTCTATCACTGAGACCCGCCACAGTAAGACGAGTGGAGAGCGTCTCTCACTGAGACCCGCCGCAGTAAGAAGAGTGGGGAGCGTCTCTCACTGAGACCCGCTACAGTAAGATGAGTGGGGAGCGTCTCTCACTGAGACCCGCCACAGTAAGACGAGTGGGGAGCGTCTCTCACTGAGACCCGCTACAGTAAGATGAGTGGGGAGCGTCTCTCACTGAGACCCGCCACAGTAAGACGAGTGGGGAGCGTCTCTCACTGAGACCCGTCACAGCAAGACGAGTGGGGAGCGTCTTTCACTTAGACCCGCCACAGCAAGACGAGTGGGGAGCGTCTCTCACTGAGACCCATTACAGTAAGATGAGTGGGGAACGTCTCTCACTGAGACCCGCCACAGTAAGACGAGTGGGGAGCGTCTCTCACTGATACCCGCTACAGTAAGACGAGTGGAGAGCGTCTCTCACTGATACCCGCTACAGTAAGACGAGTGGGGAGCGTCTCTCACTGAGACCCGCTACAGTAAGACGAGTGGAGAGCGTCTCTCACTGAGACCCGCTACAGTAAGACGAGTGGAGAGCGTCTCTCACTGAGACGCGCCACAGTAAGACGAGTGGGGAGCGTCTCTCACTGAGACCCGTCACAGTAAGACGAGTGGAGAGCGTCTCTCACTGAGACCCGCCACAGTAAGACGAGTGGGGAGCGTCTCTCACTGAGACCCGCTACAGTAAGACGAGTGGGGAGCGTCTCTCACTGAGACCCGCCACAGTAAGACGAGTGGGGATCGTCTCTCACTGAGACCCGCCGCAGTAAGACGAGTGGGGAGCGTCTATCACTGAGACCCGCCACAGTAAGACGAGTGGAGAGCGTCTCTCACTGAGACCCGCTACAGTAAGACGAGTGGGGAGCGTCTCTCACTGAGACCCGCCACAGCAAGACGAGTGGGGAGCGTCTCTCACTTAGACCCGCCACAGCAAGACGAGTGGGGAGCGTCTCTCACTGAGACCCATTACAGTAAGATGAGTGGGGAACGTCTCTCACTGAGACCCGCCACAGTAAGACGAGTGGAGAGCGTCTCTCACTGATACCCGCTACAGTAAGACGAGTGGGGAGCGTCTCTCACTGATACCCGCTACAGTAAGACGAGTGGGGAGCGTCTCTCACTGAGACCCGCTACAGTAAGACGAGTGGAGAGCGTCTCGCACTGAGACCCACTACAGGAGGACGAGTGGAGAGCGTCTCTCACTGAGACGCGCCACAGTAAGACGAGTGGGGAGCGTCTCTCACTGAGACCCGCTACAGTAAGACGAGTGGGGAGCGTCTCTCACTGAGACCCGCCACAGTAAGACGAGTGGGGAGCGTCTCTCACTGAGACCCGCCGCAGTAAGACGAGTGGGGATCGTCTCTCACTGAGACCCGCCACAGCAAGACGAGTGGGGAGCGTCTCTCACTTAGACCCGCCACAGTAAGACGAGTGGGGAGCGTCTCTCACTGAGACCCATTACAGTAAGATGAGTGGGGAACGTCTCTCACTGAGACCCGCCACAGTAAGACGAGTGGAGAGCGTCTCTCAGAGACCCATTACAGTAAGACGAGTGGGGAGCGTCTCTCACTGAGACCCGCCACAGCAAGACGAGTGGGGAGCGTCTCTTACTGAGACCCGCCACAGCAAAACGAGTGGGGAGCGTCTCTCACTGAGACCCAATACAGTAAGACGAGTGGAGAGCGTCTCTCACTGAGACCCATTACAGTACGACGAGTGGAGAGCGTCTCTCACTGAGACCCGCCACAGTAAGACGAGTGGGGAGTGTCTCTCACTGAGACCCGCCACAGCTAGACGAGTGGGGAGCGTCTCTCACTGAGACCCGCCACAGTAAGACGAGTGGGGAGCGTCTCTCACTGAGCCCCATTACAGTAAGACGAGTGGAGAGCGTCTCTCACTGAGACCCATTACAGTAAGACGAGTGGGGAGCGTCTCTCACTGAGACCCGCCACAGTAAGACGAGTGGGGAGCGTCTCTCACTGAGACCCGCCACAGCTAGACGAGTGGGGAGCGTCTCTCACTGAGACCCGCCACAGTAAGACGAGTGGAGAGCGTCTCTCACTGAGACCCGCCACAGTAAGGCGAGTGGGGAGCGTCTCTCACTGAGACCCGCCACAGTAAGACGAGTGGGGAGCGTCTCTCACTGAGACCCGCCACAGTAAGACGAGTGAGGAGCGTCTCTCACTGAGACCCGCCACAGTAAGACGAGTGGGGAGCATCTCTCACTGAGACCCTTCACAGTAAGACGAGTGGGGAGCGTCTCTCACTGAGACCCGCCACAGTAAGACGAGTGGGGAACGTCTCTCACTGAGACCCGCCACAGTAAGACGAGTGGGGAGCGTCTCTCACTGAGACCCGCCACAGTAAGACGAGTGGGGAGCGTCTCTCACTGAGACCCGCCACAGTAAGACGAGTGGAGAGCGTCTCTCACTGAGACCCGCCACAGTAAGACGAGTGGGGAGCGTCTCTCACTGAGACCCGCCGCAGTAAGAAGAGTGGGGAGCGTCTCTCACTGAGACCCGCCGCAGTAAGACGAGTGGGGAGCGTCTCTCACTGAGACCCGCCGCAGTAAGACGAGTGGAGAGCGTCTCTCACTGAGACCCGCCACAGTAAGACGAGTCGGGAGCGTCTCTCACTGAGACCCGCCGCAGTAAGACGAGTGGGGAGCGTCTCTCACTGAGACCCGCCACAGTAAGACGAGTGGGGAGCGTCTCTCACTGAGACCCGCCACGGCAAGACGAGTGGGGAGCGTCTCTCACTGAGACCCGCCACAGTAAGACGAGTGGGGATCGTCTCTCACTGAGACCCGCCACAGCAAGACGAGTGAGGAGCGTCTCTCACTGAGACCCGCCACAGTAAGACGAGTGGGGAGCGTCTCTCTCTGAGACCCGCCACAGTAAGACGAGTGAGGAGCGTCTCTCACTGAGACCCGCCACAGTAAGACGAGTGGCGAGCGTCTCTCTCTGAGACCCGGCACAGTAAGACGAGTGGGGAGCGTCTCTCACTGAGACCCGCCGCAGTAAGAAGAGTGGGGAGCGTCTCTCACTGAGACCCGCCGCAGTAAGACGAGTGGGGAGCGTCTCTCACTGAGACCCGCCACAGTAAGACGAGTGGGGAGCGTCTCTCACTGAGACCCGCCACAGTAAGACGAGTGGAGAGCGTCTCTCACTGAGACCCATTACAGTAAGACGAGTGTGGAGCGTCTCTCACTGAGACCCGCTACAGTAAGACGAGTGGGGAGCGTCTCTCACTGAGACCCGCCGCAGTAAGAAGAGTGGGGAGCGTCTCTCACTGAGACCCGCCGCAGTAAGACGAGTGGGGAGCGTCTCTCACTGAGACCCGCCACAGTAAGACGAGTGGGGAGCGTCTCTCACTGAGACCCGCTACAGTAAGACGAGTGGGGAGCGTCTCTCACTGAGACCCGCCACAGTAAGACGAGTGGCGAGCGTCTCTCTCTGAGACCCGGCACAGTAAGACGAGTGGGGAGCGTCTCTCACTGAGACCCGCCGCAGTAAGAAGAGTGGGGAGCGTCTCTCACTGAGACCCGCCGCAGTAAGACGAGTGGGGAGCGTCTCTCACTGAGACCCGCCACAGTAAGACGAGTGGGGAGCGTCTCTCACTGAGACCCGCCACAGTAAGACGAGTGGAGAGCGTCTCTCACTGAGACCCATTACAGTAAGACGAGTGTGGAGCGTCTCTCACTGAGACCCGCTACAGTAAGACGAGTGGGGAGCGTCTCTCACTGAGACCCGCCGCAGTAAGAAGAGTGGGGAGCGTCTCTCACTGAGACCCGCCGCAGTAAGACGAGTGGGGAGCGTCTCTCACTGAGACCCGCCACAGTAAGACGAGTGGGGAGCGTCTCTCACTGAGACCCGCTACAGTAAGACGAGTGGGGAGCGTCTCTCACTGAGACCCGCCACAGTAAGACGAGTGGGGAGCGTCTCTCACTGAGACCCGCCACAGTAAGACGAGTGGGGAGCGTCTCTCACTGAGACCCGCCACAGTAAGACGAGTGGGGAGCGTCTCTCACTGAGACCCGCCGCAGTAAGACGAGTGGGAAGCGTCTCTCACTGAGACCCGCTACAGTAAGACGAGTGGGGAGCGTCTCTCACTGAGACCCGCCACAGCAAGACGAGTGGGGAGCGTCTCTCACTGAGACCCATTACAGTAAGACGAGTGTGGAGCGTCTCTCACTGAGACCCGCCGCAGTAAGACGAGTGGGGAGCGTCTCTCACTGAGACCCGTCACAGCAAGACGAGTGGGGAGCGTCTCTCACTGAGACCCGCCACAGTAAGACGAGTGGGGAGCGTCTCTCACTGAGACCCGTCACAGCAAGACGAGTGGGAAGCGTCTCTCACTGAGACCCGCCACAGTAAGACGAGTGTGGAGCGTCTCTCACTGAGACCCGCCACAGTAAGACGAGTGGGGAGCGTCTCTCACTGAGACCCGTCACAGCAAGACAAGTGGGGAGCGTCTCTCACTGAGACCCGTCACAGCAAGACGAGTGGGGAGCGTTTCTCACTGAGACCCGCCACAGTAAGACGAGTGGGGAGCGTCTCTCACTGAGACCCGCCACAGCAAGACGAGTGGGGAGCGTCTCTCACTTAGACCCGCCACAGCAAGACGAGTGGGGATCGTCTCTCACTGAGACCCGCCACAGTAAGACGAGTGGGGAGCGTCTCTCACTGAGACCCGCCACAGCAAGACGAGTGGAGAGCGTCTCTCACTGAGACCCGCCACAGTAAGACGAGTGGGGATCGTCTCTCACTGAGACCCGCCACAGTAAGACGAGTGGGGATCGTCTCTCACTGAGACCCGCCACGGCAGGACGAGTGGGGAGCGTCTCTCACTTAGACCCGCCACAGCAAGACGAGTGGAGAGCGTCTCTCCCTGAGACCCGCCACAGTAAGACGAGTGGGGATCGTCTCTCACTGAGACCCGCCACAGTAAGACGAGTGGGGAGCGTCTCTCACTGAGACCCGCCGCAGTAAGACGAGTGGGGAGCGTCTCTCACTGAGACCCAATACAGTAAGACGAGTGGGGAGCGTCTCTCACTGAGACCCGCCACGGCAAGACGAGTGGGGAGCGTCTCTCACTGAGACCCGCCACAGTAAGACGAGTGGGGAGCGTCTCTCACTGAGACCCGCCACGGCAAGACGAGTGGGGAGCGTCTCTCACTGAGACCCGCCACAGTAAGACGAGTGAGGAGCGTCTCTCACTGAGACCCGCCACAGCAAGACGAGTGGGGAGCGTCTCTCACTGAGACCCGCCACGGCAAGACGAGTGGGGAGCGTCTCTCACTGAGACCCGCCACAGTAAGACGAGTGAGGAGCGTCTCTCACTGAGACCCGCCACAGCAAGACGAGTGGGGAGCGTCTCTCACTGAGACCCGCCACGGCAAGACGAGTGGGGAGCGTCTCTCACTGAGACCCGCCACAGTAAGACGAGTGGGGATCGTCTCTCACTGAGACCCGCCACAGCAAGACGAGTGAGGAGCGTCTCTCACTGAGACCCGCCACAGTAAGACGAGTGGGGAGCGTCTCTCTCTGAGACCCGCCACAGTAAGACGAGTGAGGAGCGTCTCTCACTGAGACCCGCCACAGTAAGACGAGTGGCGAGCGTCTCTCTCTGAGACCCGGCACAGTAAGACGAGTGGGGAGCGTCTCTCACTGAGACCCGCTACAGTAAGACGAGTGGGGAGCGTCTCTCACTGAGACCCGGCACAGTAAGACGAGTGGAGAGCGTCTCTCACTGAGACCCGCCACAGTAAGACGAGTGGGGAGCGTCTCTCGCTGAGATCCGCCACAGCAAGACGAGTGGAGAGCGTCTCTCACTGAGACCCGGCACAGTAAGACGAGTGGGGAGCGTCTCTCACTGAGACCCGCCACAGTAAGACGAGTGGGGAGCGTCTCTTACTGAGACCCGGCACAGTAAGACGAGTGGGGAGCGTCTCTCGCTGAGATCCGCCACAGCAAGACGAGTGGAGAGCGTCTCTCACTGAGACCCGCCACAGTAAGACGAGTGGGGAGCGTCTCTTACTGAGACCCGCCACAGTAAGACGAGTGGAGAGCGTCTCTCACTGAGACAATTACAGTAAGACCTGCGATAACCCATGACACAATCCAATCATTAAGCCTGGTGTTGGGTACAATCTTGATATTATTTTGTTCTGATGGGTAATTATTTTGGAGGGACAATTATTTTTTACGAACAATTATGTTGAAGGGCACTTACAAAGTCCTTAATTCTGTATACTTATGGCATTGTCATCAGAGTAAAGGTTTTGCTCCATTACACTAAACACGGCACAGTTTGATCATGATCGAAATTAATGAAATATTCCTGCGAGCTTCACCACATCAAAGGCTTGAAGGACCTACGCACTTGTAATGCGTACCCATTGCTTCGGCGACCGACTGCAGCTCTACCAACAGCGGCTTTGTTTATAAGCACCTGCGATGTAACACGTCGACAAGGCATCAGTGCCCACCGCAGGAGGTGGAGGGTGGAGGGTGGGGGGGTAGACAAATGAGGTGACCAGTCTGTATAGGGGGAGGGGGTACAGACCCGTGAAGTGACCGGGCTGTACAAGGGGGGATACCCCACTGAATTGCGAATCCCCAAGAAATAAAGAAAGCAGTATCGAATCGCCAAGACGAGGACTTTCCAGGACGGGGCACGAAAACAAAAAAAAATTCAGTCATATCGCGAATATCGAGGAATTCACAGACGGCTTTAATTGGCAATAATTGTCAACAGCCAATCGCGAATCCACAAGAATTCCTCGCGGAGATCGGAAAAAGTATTCTCTCCTCTATATAGAGGGTGGGGGGGACCCATAAAGTGACCGGTCTGGGGGTGGGGGGGGGGGTCCGATAGGTATACGCACTGTCCAGGGTCCTATCTCGGTCTGTAGGCTTGAAACTGTAGGTAAGTTCGAACATCTGGAACATGATCTGGGGGATCAGTATGGGACAAGCACAACAGCTATTAATATCATTGTGTGGTCGTCACTGATCCTCCATCTATACACCGTGGTGACGGTAACAATTATGAACCGCACCTTCTATACCCTATACACATTTTGTTCCATGAAGATACACGAACAATCGTGTCAGACTTACAGCTATGAAACTGACACCGTTATCACCTGACTCGATATCAATTCATTATACAGGAAAGGTTATATCCGACCTCACTTCACCCCCACCTCCATCCCCACCCCCACCCCAATCTCTCAGGTAATGGAGCATGCTACGTAGTAATGATCTCTAGCTTTACCTCGATGGTCGATGGGGGCACCGGGAAGGGTGGAGGGGGGAGGGGGTTGCCGAGCGGGGTGCCAGAACAATTATACTTCAAGCCATTTATCAAAAGTGGCGCGCTCTTCGTGACGCTAACAATAGACGCTGCGTCTGTCGCGTGCCACATGAGAGCAGACGACAGGGGCACGCGAGGCGCCAACGACTTCACTCCGCAGCCAAGCGGCGCGTGTGCCTTGAAACATACATCTATAGATATATATCGCTGATAGGGGGCGGAGGCATCGTTATTAAGATAGTGGTTAACGCGTTTAATTATAGGAAATGCACGGAAGTTTATACGTGGACTAAATTTTGACTAAATATGGACTAAATAAGTATTCAAATGTGCCAGAATAAGGCGTCATTAGGCGGAACGGACGAATATGAAGCTGTCCAGAGATATGCTGAAGGGGAGACTGTGATGCCGACAAAAGCCACCTGTTGACAGTAACCGTGGGCCGCCCGCGCGGCACAATGCTGTCGCAGCGAGCGTCAATTGGGAAGCCACGCGCCTGTCTGTAGGGGAGTGTGACGGAAGGAGGGGCCACCCCGCCCGCCCCCCGCGTCCAGGGGCGCTAGGGTAGTGGGCTGCACCCGCGGCTGGAGGGGGGGGGGGGCCTAGGGTAGAGGGCTGTACCGGCCATGAGAGGTATAAGAACCAACATATCACTGTCAGTGTCAGCTATCTGTCATCGCAGTCCTACTGCCATTTATTTGGTGAGGCGACCGGGCCACCTACCTCGACCCCTCCCCCCCATCCACCCACCCCCCTGTGCAGCATCGAGGCCACAGTTTGCAGCCTCATACTCCATTAAATGCTGTTGGATGTCGACCCCTCCCCATCCCTCCCTGCCCTACCACATCCCGTTCCTGCAAAACAAGAAAAAAATAGATCACCATCGTTCCCTTATCAGCCCCCTCCCCCCAAAAAAACTAAAAAAAAACTCAAAACACGTTATACACTTTACGCCCACACCTTTTGTCGGCGACTCTCCCCACTACCTTGTCCCCCCCCCGCCATGCCCCCCCCCCCCTCTGAACACACACATACACCCCGCTGTCATCAGGTCATATGGCCGCTAGTCGCACGTTAACCGAGCGTCGGCCTACATACAATATAGATCGCGAGTTGTCATGAACCATCATGTCATGTCACAAAATTAAGCCGAGATAACGGTAAATAAAGGCCGTATATTAACCCTTGTGACGGGATGAGACTGGCAGACCGTCACCTATGATATCACTGGTTGCGATCAGCTGGCTGCAGCCTATAACATATATATTCAAGTTTTGCCCCCGCGTTAGTGGCAGTGTTATTGTGAGTGACTTGAACGCCTGTGATAGCGTCAGAGCTGAACACAAGACACCATTGAGGCCGCTCTATTATAATTCCTACCACAATCGATTTGATCAGAGACCCCCGCGCAATGTCCCTCGTTTTCACAACAATACACAATTCTGCAGCGCCCATGCACCACAGATATGACCATTGTGGTTATATGGTTAGTGGGTAGGGCGGCATCAGCAGCCGAGACAATGTGAAGTCAAGAGATAGGCTCCATTGTATCCCGGTCTGATGAAAAGGCTTCCTTGAGCCTCGGAACTCCCGTCCCGCCATTGCTATGGGTCCACCCCACGGCCGTGTGACGTCCACCCCCTAGCGTTGTGACGTCCACTCCCTAGCGTTGTGACGTTCCCCTCATAGCGTTGTAACGTCCACCCCATAGCGATGTGACGTTCACTCCCTAGCGATGTGACGTTCCCCTCATAGCGTTGTAACGTCCACCCCATAGCGATGTGACGTTCCCCTCATAACGTTGTGACGTCCATCTCCTGGCGTTGTGACGTCCACTCCCTAGCGTTGTGACGTTCCCCTCATAACGTTGTGACGTCCACCCCCTAGCGTTGTGACGTCCGCCCTTCAGCCGCATGACGTCCACCCCACAGCCGCATGACGTCCACCCCCTCACACCCAGTGCACTGTTACGTCCACCCTCAAGGTCCACCCCCCTCCCGCCCCCCCCCCCCCCCCTGGCCGTCAGCCCAGGTACGTGCTGTTTGTGCAGCCAGGCGGAGCGCGCTGACATTTCGCTTGAAGGTGATAGGTGAAGTGGCTCAACCAGAGATGGAAGCGTCACCAATAAGCGGCGCGAGGGCCGACCAATGGGGTGTCTGTCCGGAAAAAGGGGGAGGGGTGTGTGTGTAGGGGGGGGGGGGGGGTAGGCGGCGGCGAGTATCAGATGAATGCGGGGCTGTTAATGGGGTGGAGAATGACTACATGCATTGAGTCGGGGTGGTTATTGTTTAAATGAGAGGGCGGGGTAGGGTAGAGGGATAAGGGGTAAGGGGTGAATGGAGTAGACTGCGGTGGATGGGCCCCGCGCCCCGCACTGGGATGGGTATATAAAGCCCGGTGTTGGCTGGGGGAGGAGCCATACACTCCCTGTGACGACGACCAGTCTACCCGGAAGTCTGCACCAACTCCCCAAGGATACCGGGGTGACATCAATCACTATCACTGCTGAGTCGGGGTTGATAGTGGGCTTGTAGGGCCAGCTCGTCACTCAGGCAGGCAGGCAGGCAGGTAGACAGCCAAGCAGACAGGGCGGAGAATCCCGGGGACAGGCGCAAACAGGCGGCACGCGACCACCGCGAACCCCTCACTCGACACGAGACCCACCCACGGGGCACGAGACTCACCCACGGGCCGCTGTTTGGACAAACCTGAACGCCCTCTGGCGGCGACCAAGCCGAGCGTGGCGACTCTCGGTTGGCACGTTTTATGATAGATTTCTTCACCCAGCGCAATCGTGCAGCGCGGGGGGGTCAGCCAATAATACCCCCTCCCCTCCACCGTCAGACCCTCCATCCCGCACCGTCCCTGTATATAAGCGGCGTGTCCGGCTCGGCTGCTCAATACCCTTCTCGCCACTCGGAGCTACAACCTGAGGCTTCAGCGACCATGGTAGTGTCTGCAATGGTCAACTTCCGGCAAGACTGAGGCTGCCTTGACGATAACAAGTATCTGCCTGGTAAGTGTTTTTTTAGTTACGAAACGGACTTATAAGTGAGCCTTTGTAATTCACTGGTTTTGAGATGAGGCTGGCCACCCATAGGTCTTACTTGTTGATCAGAGTGGGGCTGGCCCCCCATAGGTCCTACTTGTTGATCAGAGTGAGGCTGGCCACCCATTGGTCTTACCTGTTGATCAGAGTGGGGCTGGCCACCCATTGGTCCTACTTGTTGATCAGAGTGAGGCTGGCCACCCATAGGTCTTACCTGTTGATCAGAGTGGGGCTGGCCACCCATAGGTCTTACTTGTTGATCAGAGTGAGGCTGGCCACCCATAGATCTTACTTGTTGATCAGAATGAGGCTGGCCACCCATAGGTCTGACTTGTTGATCAGAATGAGGCTGGCCACCCATAGATCTTACTTGTTGATCAGAATGAGGCTGGCCACCCATAGATCTTACTTGTTGATCAGAATGAGGCTGGCCACCCATAGGTCTGACTTGTTGATCAGAATGAGGCTGGCCACCCATAGGTCTGACTTGTTGATCAGAATGAGGCTGGCCACCCATAGGTCTGACTTGTTGATCAGAATGAGGCTGGCCACCCATAGGTCTGACTTGTTGATCAGAGTGAGGCTGGCCACCCATAGGTCTTACTTGTTGATCAGAGTGAGGCTGGCCACCCATAGATCTTACTTGTTGATCAGAGTGAGGCTGGCCACCCATAGATCTTACTTGTTGATCAGAATGAGGCTGGCCACCCATAGGTCTGACTTGTTGATCAGAATGAGGCTGGCCACCCATAGGTCTGACTTGTTGATCAGAATGAGGCTGGCCACCCATAGGTCTGACTTGTTGATCAGAATGAGGCTGGCCACCCATAGGTCTGACTTGTTGATCAGAATGAGCCACCCATGCCCACCCATCATTGTACATCCATTGGTAAATGTTCTGCTCAAACAGCGGGTCTGCCGCACATCCTCGTCGAATGGTTGGAGAATGAAGGCGGATGTAGGAACCAGTGAGAACATTACCTGTGCCGTTCTGGTCGTTATGAAGAAAATAATACACTGTTGTGTCGTTCACTAGTTAATTAACGTACACGTGCGTTGGCAATGCACTGCCAGGCCTGAAATAAAGGACTCACAGTATGAAGTATTGATCTGGGGGTAGGCCTATGCTTATATATAAAGAGAGAATAGGCCAAATGCGTGACATATAAATGTATCTGACACGTTTAATGGCAGTGGCTGTAAAACGATATACGCGAGCGTTTTCCCTGGTGTGTGGCAGCGTTAGGGTAGCGACGGAGAAGAGCCCCGGGTTTAACCCAGAGCTTACAGTTGTATTTAAATTAGAAAAACAATTTGTAAACTTGTCATGATGTTTGCATTGACAACACATTCAGTGAACTGGCAAATACTGGTGAGTCCCGTTACATGTTAATAACGGCATCGTCAAGTGCTTCTAAAGCGGTGTAAAACTGGCATAACGTGCATGGAGACACTGTTAAGCCATTTGGGTGGTGGGGACGTGCCTTGGACGCGGTGGAGGGTGTCACTCCCTCACGATCTACGGAAGGCGAAACACTGCAATAAACTTTACGACATGTCAAAATAGAGGGGCGATGGAGACCTCAGGCAGTGGAAGATTGCCTGTGTGAAGCTTGAAGTATACTTCACTCCAGTAAGAAGGCGGAAACCGCGAAAAGAAAGCACCCGGCTCGGTTACGCTGGCGCGACCGGCCCCGGCAATATGCTTCCATTTGTTAGACAGCCCCGGCAATATGCCTTCATTTATTGGACAGCCCCGGCAATATGCCTTCATTTATTGGACAGCCCCGGCAATATGCCTTCATTTATTGGACAACCTCGGCAATATGCTTCCATTTATTGGACAGCCCCGGCAATATGCCTTCATTTATTGGACAGCCTCGGCAATATGCTTCCATTTATTGGACAGCCCCGGCAATATGCCTTCATTTATTGGACAGCCCCGGCAATATGCTTTCATTTGTTAGACAGCCCCGGCAATATGCTTCCATTTGTTAGACAGCCCCGGCAATATGCTTCCATTTGTTAGACAGCCCCGGCAATATGCCTTCATTTATTGGACAGCCCCGGCAATATGCTTCCATGTATTAGACAGACCTGGCAATATGCTTCATTTATTCGACAGCCTCGGCAATATGCTTCCATTTGTTAGACAGCCCCGGCAATATGCTTCCATTTGTTAGACAGCCCCGGCAATATGCTTCCATTTGTTAGACAGCCCCGGCAATATGCCTTCATTTATTGGACAGCCCCGGCAATATGCTTCCATGTATTAGACAGACCTGGCAATATGCTTCATTTATTCGACAGCCTCGGCAATATGCTTCCATTTGTTAGACAGCCCCGGCAATATGCTTCCATTTGTTAGACAGCCCCGGCAATATGCTTCCATTTGTTAGACAGCCCCGGCAATATGCCTTCATTTATTGGACAGCCCCGGCAATATGCTTCCATGTATTAGACAGACCTGGCAATATGCTTCATTTATTCGACAGCCTCGGCAATATGCTTCCATTTATTGGACAGACCTGGCAATATGTTTCCATTTATTAGACAGCCCCGGCAATATACTTAGATTTATTAGACAGACCGGGCAATATGAGGGTTACTTCACTATGACAGTGTAATTCTCTTGCTGTTCTCTAAAGTCAAAACGGCGACAATTCAGATTCAGTCATTAACCCGCCATCGTAAACAGACATCTGCAATACTGGGCTTAGATGTGACTTGCCCATTACTCATGTCTGAGTTCCTCAGTAGCCAGGTGCACATCTCAACAGGTGCTAGGGGCCAACACCTCTCTACACCCTGGCACGTCACTTGTGTTCTCATATCCTTAAACGCGTACCCAGTTTCTCAGTTAAAACATTTTTGAAAAGAATGAATCAAGCGACTTAACTGGAATGCAATGTCCAAACAATGAACTACATGTGTAAATTATAAATAACTGTTATTACCAAGCTATCGTTGTTAACAATATTAACTTATTGTATTTTGTGTTTTACAGGCGACCATCCTTGTAAGAGATCTGCTAGTAACTCGCCCAGCTATATTAAAGATGAACGCCTCACAGGAACCTCGTACGCCCTCGCCGATAGGTGGCGACACCGGTGCTGCCCGCGCCTCCCCCACTCCCGACATGCCCTGTGGCGGCCATGACACTTCCTTCGACTCCGGCGTGTCTTCAGGCGGCGCCGTCAGCCCCCAGACACACGACTCGGTGATGACGCACGACTCGGTGATGACGCACGACTCGGTGATGACGCACGACTCGGTGATGACGCACGACTCGGTGATGACGCACGACTCGGTGATGACGCACGACTCTGTGATGACACACGACTCTGTGCTACAGGACAACAACTCGCTTCTCTCGGCGCCGAGCTCGACGTGGGAGGGTTCCAACGACTCTTCGACCAGACTGCTGTGTCTCCCAGCCGGGGACCCCGGCCACTCCGAGGCGACAAACTGTTCTGTGGAGGCTACCTTTGCGTCCGCCCTGGCCTTCACAGACCCGCACTCGGCGGTTGCCATGTTGCACTCGTCCACTGCGCAGTCGTCCACGGCAGCGCTGATGACGTCATCGTTGAGTAACTCTCTGGTGTCGTACGGGGATGTCCTGTCACAGTCACTGACGGGGTACGCCCTCCCCGATTTGCGCGACACGCCATCTAGCGGCGGGGGCAGAGCCAGTGGGGAACATGACATTGATATGTTGAGTCTAGTCAGTCAACAGCAACACCACCTAATGCAAACATTCGAAGAACAGTCGATGGAGACCCTGACAAGCGAGCACATGGCTCAGCAGGGAATGCACAACATGCTTCATCAACCGCATCATTCAATGACCGGCGAACTCCTCCAGCAGTTACATCACCAGCAGCCACCACCGAGCACTGTGGCTCCTCTTCCTGCCGCCGCCCCGTTCCAGAGCCCGCAGCACGCCCACACCTTGGCCTTGCTGTCCCAGGACGCCTGCCACCCTGCCCTGTCCGCCGCCCCACGAGCCCCCACCCTGTCCAGCGCCACTGCCACCCCGACCACCACCGCGACCTCAGCAACCAAGGCAGAGAGACAGGCGAAGCGCCGGAAACGCGTCATAAATAAAGACCAGCGCACGGCAGCCAATCACCGGGAGAGGCGTCGAATGGTGACTCTGAATGACTCGTTCGAGATGCTGAAGGAGCACATCCCGACGTTCTCTCACGAGAAGAAGCTGTCGCGCATTGAGACGCTGAGGCTGGCCATTGCCTACATATCCTTCATGGGAGAACTGGTGCAAGGGCGAGACCCCACTGAAGTGCCTATCCTCCTGCCAGGTCTCCTAGACAGGCACGCCTATTACTGACAGCCTAAAGGATGGCACGCCTATTACTGACAGTCTAAAGGATGGCACGCCTATTACTGACAGCCTAAAGGGTGGCACGCCTATGACTGACAGCCTGGAGGATGGCACGCCTATTACTGACAGCCTAGAGGATGGCACGCCTATTACTGACAGCCTAAAGGGTGGCACGCCTATGACTGACAGCCTAAAGGATGGCACGTCTATTACTGACAGCCTAAAGGATGGCACGCCCATTGCTGACAGCCTAAAGGATGGCACGCCTATGACTGACAGCCTAAAGGATGGCACGCCTATTGCTGACAGCCAGAAGGATGGCACGCCTATTACTGACAGCCTAAGGGATGGCACGCCTATTACCGACAGCCTAAAGGATGACAGGCATAGTACTGACAGCCTAAAGGATGGCACGCCTATTACTGACAGTCTGAAGGATGGCACGCCTATTACTGACAGCCTAAAGGATAACAAGCATAGTACTGACAGCCTAAAGGATGACAGGCATAGTACTGACAGCCTAAAGGATGGCACGCCTATTACTGACAGCATAAAGGCTGGCACGCCTATTACTGACAGCATAAAGGCTGGCACGCCTATTACTGACAGCATAAAGGCTGGTACGCCTATTATTGACAACCTTGCGAATGACACACGTGATATGGGCGACCTACACGGCGGCGGCACGCCTATTATTGATAGACCGTACGTCTAGTGTTAATCGCCTATACTATGATCACAGTGAAGGGTACAGCTAATCTGTAAATATGAGATCAAAGTAACGCAGACTGAGCAATGATCTGCAGCGAGAGACTTGGGGTGAAGGACACGGACGTGTACCAGCCGGACAGAGGAATCGGGGGGGTTCCGTTATTAATATAGCGAAGCATCTGGTCAGCTCTTCAACATGCGATTTATGCAAAATGTATTTTTTCTACACCAAAGTTGGTCCTGCCTTTTGACGGGGTTTTGCCTCTCATTAAAGTCTCATTTACAATTTTTGTTCTTACATGTTTTAATGTAATAAATTATTTCTTATACATCTTACCAAATGTGTTGGTTTGCCTCAGTAAAAATTATACGCCCGAAATGGTTTGTCGGTTACACCCCTTCCTTCGGTTATATAAGAATAGGGGGTCATCACCACCCATCATGACATCTCTACCCATCATGACATCACTACCCATCATGACATCACTATCCATCATGACATCTCTACCCATCATGACATCACTACCCATCATTACACCACTACCCATCATGACATCACTACCCATCATGACACCACTACCCATCATGACATCACCACCCATCATGACATCACTACCCATCATGACACCACTACCATCATGACATCACTACCCATCATGACACCACTACCCATCATGACATCACCACCCATCATGACATCACTACCCATCATGACACCACTACCCATCATGACATCACTACCCATCATGACACCACTACCCATCATGACATCACTACCCATCATGACATCTCTACCCATCATGACATCACTACCCATCATGACACCACTACCCATCATGACATCACCACCCATCATGACATCACTACCCATCATGACACCACTACCCATCATGACATCACTACCCATCATGACACCACTACCCATCATGACACCACTACCCATCATGACATCACCACCCATCATGACACCACTACCCATCATGACATCACCACCCATCATGACACCACTACCCATCATGACATCACCACCCATCATGACATCACTACCCATCATGACACCACTACCCATCATGACATCACCACCCGTCATGACATCACTACCCATCATGACATCACTACCCTATCATGACATCACTACCCATCATGACACCACTACCCATCATGACATCACTACCCATCATGACACCACTACCCATCATGACATCACCACCCATCATGACACCACTACCCATCATGACATCACTACCCATCATGACACCACTACCCATCATGACATCACCACCCGTCATGACATCACTACCCATCATGACATCACTACCCTATCATGACATCACTACCCATCACGACATCACCACCCGTCATGACATCACTGCCCATCATGATATCACTACGCAACATGACCCTAACCCTAACCCTAGTACCCCAAGTTTGGGGAGGGCAAACGCCTCAACTTGGGATGATACCCAAAGTTACGAGATGGGAGATATCCAAAGTGAAGGGAAAGAGAGACGTCCCAAGTTAGGGGAGGGGAGACACCAAACAGTTCGGGTGGCACCCCACGTTAAGGAAGGGGAGACATCCCAAGTTAGGGGAGGGGAGACACCAAACAGTTCGGGTGGCACCCGTGGGAGGGGAGATGGGGATACACGTCAAATTGGGGAGGGGGGGGGGGACCCTCCAACAGCATAGAAACTTATTAGAAGTGACACGGCACAGCTGCAAAACTGGTTTAAACAAAACAAGTTAATTTTGTACTATGCCTATCTAGTGCGGAACAGTAACAGATCCGCCCAAGAATATAATGCGTATGTATTCGGTTATATTGAGGAAATCGAATTTTTTTTGGAAAAGACAACATGAGATTAAACACTTAATTAGAGACAGAAGCAAATTAAGGATTGACACAACCAACCAACATAACTCAACTGTATGATAATGCAATAACTTCTTCATCACCCTTCATTTTGTAATTAACTATATTGGAATTATATGTCACTTCTTCTAAAGCGACGAGGGGTTCACAGGTTACAGTACGTTGTGGGGGGGTGAGGGGGGGCTCGACTGCCACGCTTATTTTACAAGTGCGAAGAGAATACGTTATCCATTCCGATCTACCGGGGGTAGGGTAAACCACACCCGGTAAAACAAATGTTACACTCCATAGATTTTGGTAGATTTTGAAAATTATACTGCCAGATAGGCTACCTAATGAATGGGAAAAGAGGTTTGACTACTATCGCAATTTGTTTCGGGTTGACCACTGATTCAGCACAGGCTGCCCGGACTAAATGTCTTTGGAGTACAACGGGTCGTATATCTGCAGCGACGTATGCTTGTCAAAGAACCTCGCAGGCTTCTGCACGCTTACAATTAAAATTCAACTTTTCATTCAATAAATCAAGTGAACTATCTATTCAAGGTAGGACAGGCAAACATTTGAATGCGTTAGCGTGTTTGCGGCAGGTGAACAGCAAGGCAATCCAATATGCAATCAGAATGAAGTAAATTTTTTAATGTGATCTCGTGAGTATGCGACTGTCGTTAAGATATTAAGCACCACTGAACTGAGTGACGGCGTCTTTATGACACAAACCTTGCTATTTTATCTCATAATTTAAACCAAAAAAGAAGACAAATAATTGAAGATAAAACATTGGAAATGCGCCGCAGCCGTTAGTCGAACATTCTCATCCGTCACCAAAATGAGCATTTGATTAACCCTTGCAGCTACAGTGCGTTGTTTAATAAGCGATGATGTTGGATAGAGAGGGATAATAGTGGATAGGAAGCATTAATGTTGGATAGTAAAAGATTAACGTTGGATACGGAGGGTTCATGTTGGATACGGAGGGTCAATGTTGGATACGGAAAGTTAATGTTGGATAGGGAGGGTTAATGTTGGCTAGGTAGGATTAATGTTGGCTGGGGAGGGTTAATGTTGGAAAGGGAGGGCTAATGCTGGCTAGGGAGGGTTAATGTTAGAAAGGGAGGGTTAATGTTGGAAAGGGAGGGCTAATGTTGGCTAGGGAGGGTTAATGTTGGAAAGGGAGGGTTAATGTTGGAAAGGGAGGGTTAATGTTGGAAAGGGAGGGTTAATGTTGGAAAGGGAGGGTTAATGTTGGAAAGGGAGGGTTAATGTTGGAAAGGGAGGGTTAATGTTGGAAAGGGAGGGTTAATGTTGGAAAGGGAGGGCTAATGTTGGCTAGGGAGGGTTAATGTTGGAAAGGGAGGGCTAATGCTGGCTAGGGAGGGTTAATGTTGGAAAGGGAGGGTTAATGTTGGAAAGGGAGGGTTAATGTTGGAAAGGGAGGGTTAATGTTGGAAAGGGAGGGTTAATGTTGGCTAGGTAGGATCAATGTTGGCTGGGGAGGGTTAATGTTGGAAAGGGAGGGCTAATGTTGGCTAGGGAGGGTTAATGTTGGAAAGGGAGGGTTAATGTTGGAAAGGGAGAGTTAATGTTGGAAAGGGAGGGCTAATGTTGGCTAGGGAGGGTTAATGTTGGCTAGGTAGGATAAATGTTGGCTGGGGAGCGTTAATGTTGGAAAGGGAGGGTTAATGTTGGCTGGGGAGGGTTAATGTTCGAAAGGGAGGGCTAATGCTGGCTACGGAGGGTTAATGTTGGAAAGGGAGGGTTAATGTTGGAAAGGGAGGGTTAATGTTGGAAAGGGAGGGCTAATGTTGGCTAGGGAGGGTTAATGTTGGCTAGGTAGGATAAATGTTGGCTGGGGAGGGTTAATGTTGGAAAGGGAGGGTTAATGTTGGCTGGGGAGGGTTAATGTTCGAAAGGGAGGGCTAATGCTGGCTACGGAGGGTTAATGTTGGAAAGGGAGGGTTAATGTTGGCTGGGGAGGGTTAATGTTCGAAAGGGAGGGCTAATGCTGGCTACGGAGGGTTAATGTTGGAAAGGGAGGGCTAATGTTGGCTAGGGAGGGTTAATGTTGGAAAGGGAGGGCTAATGTTGGCTAGGGAGGGTTAATGTTGGCTAGGTAGGATAAATGTTGGCTGGGGAGGGTTAATGTTGGAAAGGGAGGGTTAATGTTCGAAAGGGAGGGCTAATGTTGGCTAGGGAGGGTTAATGTTGGCTAGGGAGGGTTACTTTTAGATAGGTTATGAGTGGTTGGTTTATTTCAGTTTAACAATAGGCCCGAGGCCCTCGTGTTGACAGATAACATACATGGCACATAATACAATCTTATTCAGTTATATCTCTTAATAGTTCAATAGGGATAGGGAGGGTTAATGTTGGTTGGGGAGGGTTACTGTTGGCTAGGAAGGGTTAATGTTGGCTAGGTAGGATTAATGTTGGAAAGGGAGAGTTAACGTTGGATAAGAAGGATTAATGTTGGACAGAGATGGCTAATGCTAGATTAAGGGAAGATTAATGCTGAACATTGAGGGTTGGTTTAAACATATTTTTATTTGGCAATTGGAAAGCAGGCAAAGCCTATACAAATTCCTCTTGTTTGAAAAATAAGAAACATATATTACAGGCAATCAACTTAATAAACTTATAGAATTAGTCCACTAAATGACACACTGCGATGGAATTTGTTGGCTCTCTCTGTGCATCGTAGTATGGCAAATGGAAAGAGAGTTCGTAAATATACACGTTCCAACTAGCGAAACTAGATGTTAAAACGCCTTGTCTTTTCAATATACGCATGTACAGCTTTAAATATTTCTAAAATTTTCTTGCAAAGTTAAGTTGGCATTCCCGAATAAAATGGTTCCGAGTGTAAAACTTGTAATTTTCATTACAATTTGCAATAATCTGTCGCGTATGATAGTATATACATCGGGCAATCTATAAAATAGTGAGTGGTATCTTCACGAGGCGCGCCACATTTACATTGTTGATCATTAATTATACACATATCAAAAAGATGAGCCCTTAACTTACTACAATTCATTCTCAGTCGCGAGTGTACGACGTTCGTGCAGCGTCGACCAAAGTTAAATAGCTTGGTAGTCTCCCTCTTATGACAAATATCCTTATTCACTAAGGCCTGTTTGAAAGTTTTATGGTCGCACATGGATCTTATATTGATAGGTAGTTCGTTCCAGAGCCTTATCACACTTGGTAGAAACGAGTTGTAATAAGAAGAAAGTCGCGCCTTAACGGTCGTGACATTCAAAGGCAGAGCATTACGAAGCGCGTAGTGTGTTCTTTGTGTTACATTTTGAGGTTAAATATCGCATAAATAACTTGGGGCGTTCCCATGAAACATCTTGTGAAACAGTAACAATCGAAATCTTTTTACGTCGAGTACTCAATGTTTCCCAACCGAGTTCTTGATAGATAAGCGAGTGACTAGTGTGTTTAATCGCCCCGGGTACAAGACGGCCTGCTCTGAGCTGAACGGCTTCTAGCCGGTCAGCGTCCGCCTGTGTGCAACCATCCGAAAGGACACATGCATATTCCATAGTGGGACGCACGAAGGTTTTGTACATTAAATCTAGCGTAACTCGGTTTAACTTGTAACGGAGTCTGGACAACAAATCGACCCTCCTACTCGCCTTAAGACGCATTTCACTGATATGAGATGACCATGTGAGTTTGGAGTTCAAGGTTACGCCAAGATGTTTATGCTGGTTAGTATTTTGTAAAACTTCGCCTCCCATTTGCAATGGCGGTAAATCAGTTATGGGTTTATTGGATATGGTCATAGACTTTGTCTTAGGTGCGCTAAACATTGCAAACCACTGCGAGGCCCATGACTCCATTTTTTGCAAATCACAGTTTAACATATCAGTTCCATCATCCAATTGATCATCATCGTCTACAATGACATATACAGTTGTGTCGTCAGCGAAGAATTTTTGACTGTATCCCGTCTACAATATCGTTGATATAAACTAAGAATAAAAGAGAACCCAGGACTGATCCCTGTGGAACCCCCGCTTGGATATGACCCAGAGAAGATGCTGCGCCATCAATCACCACACTCTGATACCTATCATCGAGGTAATTTTTAAACCAGTCCAGAAGTCTGCCAGTAATTCCAATACGCTTAAGTTTGTGGATAAGACCAACGTGCCACACACAATCAAATGCCTTTGATATATCGCAGAACACAACACAATCTTGCGTTTGTCTCACTAAATATATGATATAGATGGACAAGCTGGTTAACCGTGCTGTCGCCTGGTATAAACCCAGACTGAAGTCTAGAGAGTATGTCATTGTCACGCAGATAGTTAAACGTATGTTTAAATATAATCCTTTCGAACAGCTTCCCGGTACAGCTTAGTAGCGAGACTGGCCTATAGTTGTCGACTAGGCTTCTACTACCTTTTCTGAATATGGGGATGACGCTTGCTTGCTTCCACAGACGAGGCATCTTGCAATCCTTTAGGCATTCATTAAACAATATCATGAGCGGCTCGCTTATACAAGCGCCGGGGCAGCATGATAACATGTCCGCAGTGAAAAAAGTGTCCGGCTGGCGTGTGCGCATGCGCAGCGAATGGGGTTGCTATATAAATACCACCTGTATCTTAGGTTTAGGGTTAGGTTAGGATTAAGTTAGGGCCACGGTTAGGGTTAGGGTTAGTATTAGGGTTCTGATTAGGGTTAGTGACAACAAAGAAGTGTGGCCGGACAGGTTATCACGGCCGGACTGGTTATTATGTTACACCGGCTTCGCGTAACATTCGAGGGCCAATCCCATCAGGACTACAGGCTTTCTTTATATCTATGCATTTTAGCAGATCGACTACTTCGTCCTGTGTAACCGAGATGTTATTCAAACCCGTGAGCATACAATCACCGTCTGTGTCTAGGCTGACACGCTCACTTACATCGAGAGTTGAATGGGATAAAAAGTAGTTATTAAACATAGATGCTTTAGTGTGAGGATTGGACTCAGCTCGATCATCAATCTTATTGTAAGACTGGGTACCCGCAACTATCATTTATGCCAAGCATTTGTTTGAGGGCTAATGTTGGATAGGGAAGGTTGATGTGACATAGAGAGGGTTAATGTAATTCTGTATTTAACCGTCACGTGCTATCTGATGTCATACATTATTTTAAATTCGAAGCAGCCTTCAGACACATTCTTACCGCTGTATTTTTTGTATAAAAACAGTGCTGAACGACATCCAGCCGGAGAGGTCCCGGTGGTTGAGTAACTGCACCAGTTGCCAGGCAAACACGGCCTGTGTGTGGGGCATCCGGTGCTGGGGGGGCAGCTGCTCCCAGCACCGTGCAGCACTGAGCGACCCCAGCGCCCCATCGACGTCATTTCCGCACGTGTTTTGTACCATTGCTTACACGTTAAACACGAGTGCCTTACACACTCGCCACGCGGGCTGTGTTAACCGTTAACACGGTAGCTACCCCTGCAACAGTAGTCGCTTGAAAAGCGGCCAACGCGCGCCTTTATTAGGAGACATTTGCCCTGCTTGGCGAGTTTAACGGTAAGTTTTTTACGCTGATCAGCTCAGTAGTTTTTATTGTTTCACCGGTCTTCGAGTTTTGGTTGATCTGTTTATACCTTGTTCTTCCAGGTATCACGAGATATCAAACGGCAAAGGGTACCGAGCCGCTTGGGGGGTGGGGGGGGGGGGGGGGGTCACGGGGAGGGAAGGGCGGGGGGTGGAGGGAAGGGGGCTAGATTTGTCTTTGTGACGTCATACACTGCGCTGCGCTGTCGTTCCTAGGGTGGTCCCTGGCGCGTGACACTGCATATAACCTTCACAGCGTATAACTCCCTAAAAGAAACGCGGATATTTATCAAGGCGCAACCTGAAAGCAGGAACAAAGTTCTAATCGATGTGTTTTCATCAACACACCAGGACATCAGACTACGCACCCACAACATATAGACATAGGTCTCTAAAATTCTGTTGCCTCACTAGTTTTTTCTTTAACCCGCTTCTAAACAAAGAGGAGTTTAAATGAGATTAGAAGAGCGTTTGAACGTTATGTTTTATTCCAGCAAGGTGTTATTTTTCCTCCCCGGCCGAGCGGCCACGTGTGATGAGTGTGGCCGGCAGCTCGGTCTGACGCAATGCGCCTCGCGACGCCTGACACGGTTTTTTCCTCTAGGTGGCGCATGCATGCAGTGGGCGGCGTCCCATTAAGTCCAAGGGTTGGCGACAGAAGTGAGGATATTAGCGCCTCCGGCAAAAAGTACCCCCCCCCCCTCCAAAAAAAAAACCTATCCCAAATATCTTGTAAGAGAGGTAACTAAGATTAGCGGATGGGCAAAAAATGCCACTCCTCGAAATTTGAAATAATAAGTCGTATTTTTTTCTGTTTGTCTGTATCTCATTTCCATATATTGCCACCAATTTCTAAGACTTTTAAGAACCTACTTGTGTTGTAACGAATCCCGACCTGAGGCTACTGAGCTGGTCGTCCTGACAAGCCGTGTGCCCCCCCCCCCCCCCACCGCCTCTCTCTCCACCCCACCCTCCTTACGGCGTCAGCCCTTTCACAAGGAGCATCATATAAGGC
>OZ025259.1:6715660-6818944 GCA_964019135.1 Arenicola marina | reverse complement strand
ACCGGTCCCCTCCACCCCCTCCACCCCCTCCGTCCTCCCCGTGCCACCGGTCACCTCCGTCCCCTCCACCCCCTCCGTCCTCCCCGTGCCACCGGTCCCCTCCATCCCTCCGTCCTCACCGTGCCACCGGTCCCCTCCAACCCCTCCACCCCCTCCGTCCTCCCCGTGCCACCGGTCACCTCCGTCCCCTCCACCCCCTCCGTCCTCACCGTGCCACCGGTCCCCTCCACCCCCTCCACCCCCCCCGTCCTCCCCGTGCCACCGGTCACCTCCGTCCCCTCCACCCCCTCCGTCCTCACCGTGCCACCGGTCCCCTCCACCCCCTCCACCCCCTCCGTCCTCCCCGTGCCACCGGTCCCCTCCATCCCCTCCGTCCTCACCGTGCCACCGGTCCCCTCCACCCCCTCCACCCCCTCCGTCCTCCCCGTGCCACCGGTCCCCTCCATCCCCTCCGTCCTCACCGTGCCACCGGTCCCCTCCACCCCCTCCACCCCCTCCGTCCTCCCCGTGCCACCGGTCACCTCCGTCCCCTCCACCCCCTCCGTCCTCCCCGTGCCACCGGTCCCCTCCATCCCCTCCGTCCTCACCGTGCCACCGGTCCCCTCCACCCCCTCCACCCCCTCCGTCCTCCCCGTGCCACCGGTCACCTCCGTCCCCTCCACCCCCTCCGTCCTCACCGTGCCACCGGTCCCCTCCACCCCCTCCACCCCCTCCGTCCTCCCCGTGCCACCGGTCACCTCCGTCCCCTCCACCCCCTCCGTCCTCACCGTGCCACCGGTCCCCTCCACCCCGTCCACCCCCTCCGTCCTCCCCGTGCCACCGGTCCCCTCCATCCCCTCCGTCCTCACCGTGCCACCGGTCACCTCCACCCCCTCCGTCCTCACCGTGCCACTGGTCCCCTTCACCCCCTCCGTCCTCACCGTGCCACCGGTCCCCTCCACCCCCTCCGTCCTCCCGTGCCACCGGTCCCCTCCACCCCCTCCGTCCTCACCGTGCCACTGGTCCCCTTCACCCCCTCCGTCCTCACCGTGCCACCGGTTCCCTCCACCCCCTCCGTCCTCACCGTGCCACCGGTCCCCTCCACCCTCTCCGTCCTCCCCGTGCCACCGGTCCCCTCCACCCCCTCCGTCCTCACCGTGCCACCGGTTCCCTCCATCCCCTCCGTCCTCACCGTGCCACCGGTCCCCTCCACCCCCTCCGTCCTCACCGTGCCACCGGTCCCCTCCATCCCCTCCGTCCTCCCCGTGCCACCGGTCCCCTCCACCCACTCCGTCCTCACCGTGCCACCGGTCCCCTCCACCCCCTCCGTCCTCCCCGTGCCACCGGTCACCTCCACCCCCTCCGTCCTCACCGTGCCACCGGTTCCCTCCATCCCCTCCGTCCTCACCGTGCCACCGGTCCCCTCCATCCCCTCCGTCCTCCCCGTGCCACCGGTCACCTCCATCCCCTCCGTCCTCACCGTGCCACCGGTCACCTCCACCCCCTCCGTCCTCACCGTGCCACCGGTTCCCTCCATCCCCTCCGTCCTCACCGTGCCACCGGTCCCCTCCACCCCCTCCGTCCTCACCGTGCCACCGGTCCCCTCCATCCCCTCCGTCCTCACCGTGCCACCGGTCCCCTCCATCCCCTCCGTCCTCCCCGTGCCACCGGTCCCCTCCACCCCTCCGTCCTCACCGTGCCACTGGTCCCCTCCACCCCCTCCGTCCTCACCGTGCCACCGGTCCCCTCCACCCCCTCCGTCCTCACCGTGCCACCGGTCCCCTCCACCCCCTCTGTCCTCACCGTGCCACCGGTCCCCTCCACCCCTTCCGTCCTCACCGTGCCACCGGTCCCCTCCACCCCCTCCGTCCTCACCGTGCCACCGGTCCCCTCCATCCCCTCCGTCCTCACCGTGCCACCGGTCCCCTCCACCCCTTCCGTCCTCACCGTGCCACCGGTCCCCTCCACCCCCTCCGTCCTCACCGTGCCACCGGTCCCCTCCACCCCCTCCGTCCTCACCGTGCCACCGGTCCCCTTCATCCCCTCCGTCCTCACCGTGCCACCGGTCACCTCCATCCCCTCCACCCCCTCCGTCCTCCCCGTGCCACCGGTCCCCTCCATCCCCTCCGTCCTCACCGTGCCACCGGTCCCCTCCACCCCCTCCACCCCCCTCCGTCCTCCCCGTGCCACCGGTCCTCTCCATCCCCTCCGTCCTCACCGTGCCACCGGTCCCCTCCACCCCCTCCACCCCCTCCGTCCTCCCCGTGCCACCGGTCACCTCCGTCCCCTCCACCCCCTCCGTCCTCCCCGTGCCACCGGTCCCCTCCATCCCCTCCGTCCTCACCGTGCCACCGGTCCCCTCCAACCCCTCCACCCCCTCCGTCCTCCCCGTGCCACCGGTCACCTCCGTCCCCTCCACCCCCTCCGTCCTCACCGTGCCACCGGTCCCCTCCACCCCCTCCACCCCCTCCGTCCTCCCCGTGCCACCGGTCACCTCCGTCCCCTCCACCCCCTCCGTCCTCACCGTGCCACCGGTCCCCTCCACCCCCTCCACCCCCTCCGTCCTCCCCGTGCCACCGGTCCCCTCCATCCCCTCCGTCCTCACCGTGCCACCGGTCCCCTCCACCCCCTCCACCCCCTCCGTCCTCCCCGTGCCACCGGTCCCCTCCATCCCCTCCGTCCTCACCGTGCCACCGGTCCCCTCCACCCCCTCCACCCCCTCCGTCCTCCCCGTGCCACCGGTCACCTCCGTCCCCTCCACCCCCTCCGTCCTCCCCGTGCCACCGGTCCCCTCCATCCCCTCCGTCCTCACCGTGCCACCGGTCCCCTCCACCCCCTCCACCCCCTCCGTCCTCCCCGTGCCACCGGTCACCTCCGTCCCCTCCACCCCCTCCGTCCTCACCGTGCCACCGGTCCCCTCCACCCCCTCCACCCCCTCCGTCCTCCCCGTGCCACCGGTCATCTCCGTCCCCTCCACCCCCTCCGTCCTCACCGTGCCACCGGTCCCCTCCACCCCGTCCACCCCCTCCGTCCTCCCCGTGCCACCGGTCCCCTCCATCCCCTCCGTCCTCACCGTGCCACCGGTCCCCTCCACCCCCTCCGTCCTCACCGTGCCACCGGTCACCTCCATCCCCTCCGTCCTCACCGTGCCACCGGTCCCCTCCACCCCCTCCACCCCCTCCGTCCTCCCCGTGCCACCGGTCCCCTCCACCCCCTCCACCCCCTCCGTCCTCACCGTGCCACCGGTCCCCTCCACCCCCTCCACCCCCTCCGTCCTCACCGTGCCACCGGTCCCCTCCACCCCCTCCACCCCCTCCGTCCTCACCGTGCCACCGGTCACCTCCATCTCCTCTGACCTCCCCGTGCCACCGGTCCCCTCCACCCCCTCCACCCACTCCGTCCTCACCGTGCCACCGGTCCCCTCCATCTCCTCCGTCCTCACCGTGCCACCGGTCCCCTCCACCCCCTCCACCCCCTCCGTCCTCACCGTGCCACCGGTCACCTCCATCTCCTCTGACCTCCCCGTGCCACCGGTCCCCTCCACCCCCTCCACCCACTCCGTCCTCACCGTGCCACCGGTCCCCTCCATCTCCTCCGTCCTCACCGTGCCACCGGTCCCCTCCACCCCCTCCGTCCTCACCGTGCCACCGGTCCCCTCCATCCCCTCCGTCCTCCCCGTGCCACCGGTCCCCTCCACCCCCTCCGTCCTCATCGTGCCACCGGTCCCCTCCACCGCCCTCCGTCCTCACCGTGCCACCGGTCCCCTCCACCCCCTCCGTCCTCACCGTGCCACCGGTCCCCTCCACCCCCTCCGTCCTCACCGTGCCACCGGTCCCCTCCACCCCCTCCGTCCTCACCGTGCCACCGGTCCCCTCCACCCCCTCCGTCCTCATCGTGCCACCGGTCCCCTCCATCCCCTCCGTCCTCACCGTGCCACCGGTCCCCTCCACCCCCTCCGTCCTCCCCGTGCCACCGGTCCCCTCCATCCCCTCCGTCCTCACCGTGCCACCGGTCCCCTCCACCCCCTCCGTCCTCACCGTGCCACCGGTCCCCTCCACCCCCTCCGTCCTCACCGTGCCACCGGTCCCCTCCACCCCCTCCGTCCTCACCGTGCCACCGGTCCCCTCCACCCCCTCCGTCCTCACCGTGCCACCGGTCACCTCCACCCACTCCGTCCTCATCGTGCCACCGGTCACCTCCACCCACTCCGTCCTCATCGTGCCACCGGTCCCCTCCATCCCCTCCGTCCTCATCGTGCCACCGGTCCCCTCCATCCCCTCCGTCCTCATCGTGCCACCGGTCCCCTCCATTCCCTCCGTCCTCACCGTACCACCGGTCCCCTCCATCCCCTCCGTCCTCACCGTGCCACCGGTCCCCTCCACCCCCTCCGTCCTCACCGTGCCACCGGTCCCCTCCACCCCCTCCGTCCTCACCGTGCCACCGGTCCCCTCCATCCCCTCCGTCCTCATCGTGCCACCGGTCACCTCCACCCACTCCGTCCTCACCGTGCCACCGGTCCCCTCCATCCCCTGCGTCCTCACCGTGCCACCGGTCCCCTCCATCCCCTCCGTCCTCACCGTGCCACCGGTCCCCTCCATCCCCTCCGTCCTCACCGTGCCACCGGTCCCCTCCATCCCCTCCGTCCTCACCGTGCCACCGGTCACCTCCATCCCCTCCGTCCTCACCGTGCCACCGGTCCCCTCCATTCCCTCCGTCCTCACCGTGCCACCGGTCACCTCCACCCACTCCGTCCTCACCGTGCCACTGGTCCCCTCCATCCCCTCCGTCCTCACCGTGCCACCGGTCACCTCCATCCCCTCCGTCCTCACCGTGCCACCGGTCCCCTCCATTCCCTCCGTCCTCACCGTGCCACCGGTCACCTCCACCCACTCCGTCCTCACCGTGCCACCGGTCACCTCCACCCACTCCGTCCTCACCGTGCCACTGGTCCCCTCCATCCCCTCCGTCCTCACCGTGCCACCGGTCACCTCCACCCACTCCGTCCTCATCGTGCCACCGGTCACCTCCACCCACTCCGTCCTCCCCGTGCCACCGGTCCCCTCCACCCCCTCCGTCCTCACCGTGCCACCGGTCCCCTCCATCTCCTCCGTCCTTCCCGTGCCACCGGTCCCCTCCACCCCCTCCGTCCTCACCGTGCCACCGGTCCCCTCCACCCCCTCCGTCCTCCCCGTGCCACCGGTCCCCTCCACCCCCTCCGTCCTCACCGTGCCACCGGTCCCCTCCACCCCCTCCGTCCTCACCGTGTCACCGGTCCCCTCCACCCCCTCCGTCCTCCCCGTGCCACCGGTCCCCTCCACCCCCTCCGTCCTCCCCGTGCCACCGGTCCCCTCCACCCCCTCCGTCCTCACCGTGTCACCGGTCCCCTCCACCCCCTCCGTCCTCACCGTGCCACCGGTCCCCTCCACCCCCTCCGTCCTCACCGTGCCACCGGTCCCCTCCACCCCCTCCGTCCTCACCGTGCCACCGGTCCCCTCCACCCCTCCGTCCTCACCGTGCCACCGGTCCCCTCCATCCCCTCCGTCCTCACCGTGCCACCGGTCCCCTCCACCCCCTCCGTCCTCACCGTGCCACCGGTCCCCTCCATCCCCTCCGTCCTCACCGTGCCACCGGTCCCCTCCACCCCCTCCGTCCTCACCGTACCACCGGTCCCCTCCATCCCCTCCGTCCTCACCGTGCCACCGGTCCCCTCCATCCCCTCCGTCCTCACCGTGCCACCGGTCCCCTCCACCCCTCCGTCCTCACCGTGCCACCGGTCCCCTCCATCCTCCCCGTGCCACCGGTCCCCTCCACTTCCTCCGTCCTCACCGTGCCACCGGTCCCCTCCACCCCCTCCGTCCTCCCCGTGCCACCGGTCCCCTCCATCCCCTCCGTCCTCACCGTGCCACCGGTCCCCTCCATCCCCTCCGTCCTCACCGTGCCACCGGTCCCCTCCACCCCCTCCGTCCTCACCGTGCCACCGGTCCCCTCCATCCCCTCCGTCCTCACCGTGCCACCGGTCCCCTCCATCCCCTCCGTCCTCCCCGTGCCACCGGTCCCCTCCACCCCCTCTGTCCTCACCGTGCCACCGGTCACCTCCATCCCCTCCGTCCTCACCGTGCCACCGGTCCCCTCCACCCCCTCCACCCCCTCCGTCCTCACCGTGCCACCGGTCACCTCCATCTCCTCTGTCCTCCCCGTGCCACCGGTCCCCTCCACCCCCTCCGTCCTCACCGTGCCACCGGTCCCCTCCATCCCCTCCGTTCTCCCCGTGCCACCGGTCCCCTCCACCCCCTCCGTCCTCACCGTGTCACCGGTCCCCTCCACCCCCTCCGTCCTCACCGTGCCACCGGTCACCTCCATCCCCTCCGTCCTCACCGTGCCACCGGTCCATCCCCTCCGTCCTCACCGTGCCACCGGTCCCCTCCATCCCCTCCGTCCTCACCGTGCCACCGGTCCCCTCCACCCCCTCCGTCCTCACCGTGCCACCGGTCCCCTCCATCCCCTCCGTCCTCACCGTGCCACCGGTCCCCTCCACCCCCTCCGTCCTCACCGTGCCACCGGTCCCCTCCATCCCCTCCGTCCTCACCGTGTCACCGGTCCCCTCCACCCCCTCCGTCCTCACCTTGCCACCGGTCACCTCCATCCCCTCCGTCCTCACCGTGCCACCGGTCCCCTCCATCCCCTCCGTCCTCACCGTGCCACCGGTCCCCTCCATCTCCTCCGTCCTCCCCGTGCCACCGGTCCCCTCCACCCCCTCCGTCCTCACCGTGCCACCGGTCCCCTCCATCCCCTCCGTCCTCACCGTGCCACCGGTCCCCTCCACCCCCTCCGTCCTCACCGTGCCACCGGTCCCCTCCATCCCCTCCGTCCTCACCGTGCCACCGGTCACCTCCATCCCCTCCGTCCTCACCGTGCCACCGGTCCCCTCCATCCCCTCCGTCCTCCCCGTGCCACCGGTCCTCTCCACCCCCTCCGTCCTCACCGTGCCACCGGTCACCTCCATCCCCTCCGTCCTCACCGTGCCACCGGTCCCCTCCACCCCTCCGTCCTCACCGTGCCACCGGTCCCCTCCATCCTCCCCGTGCCACCGGTCCCCTCCACTCCCTCCGTCCTCACCGTGCCACCGGTCCCCTCCACCCCCTCCGTCCTCCCCGTGCCACCGGTCCCCTCCATCCCCTCCGTCCTCACCGTGCCACCGGTCCCCTCCATCCCCTCCGTCCTCACCGTGCCACCGGTCCCCTCCACCCCCTCCGTCCTCACCGTGCCACCGGTCCCCTCCATCCCCTCCGTCCTCACCGTGCCACCGGTCCCCTCCATCCCCTCCGTCCTCCCCGTGCCACCGGTCCCCTCCACCCCCTCCGTCCTCACCGTGCCACCGGTCACCTCCATCCCCTCCGTCCTCACCGTGCCACCGGTCCCCTCCACCCCTCCGTCCTCACCGTGCCACCGGTCCCCTCCATCCTCCCCGTGCCACCGGTCCCCTCCACTCCCTCCGTCCTCACCGTGCCACCGGTCCCCTCCATCCCCTCCGTCCTCCCCGTGCCACCGGTCCCCTCCATCCCCTCCGTCCTCACCGTGCCACCGGTCCCCTCCACCCACTCCGTCCTCACCGTGCCACCGGTCACCTCCATCCCCTCCGTCCTCACCGTGCCACCGGTCCCCTCCATCCCCTCCGTCCTCACCGTGCCACTGGTCCCCTTCACCCCCTCCGTCCTCACCGTGCCACCGGTCCCCTCCATCCCCTGCGTCCTCACCGTGCCACCGGTCCCCTCCACCCCCTTCACCCCCTCCGTCCTCACCGTGCCACCGGTCACCTCCATCCCCTCCGTCCTCACCGTGCCACTGGTCCCCTTCACCCCCTCCGTCCTCACCGTGCCACCGGTCCCCTCCACCCACTCCGTCCTCACCGTGCCACCGGTCCCCTCCACCCCCTCCGTCCTCACCGTGCCACTGGTCCCCTTCACCCCCTCCGTCCTCACCGTGCCACCGGTCACCTCCATCCCCTCCGTCCTCACCGTGCCACCGGTCCCCTCCATTCCCTCCGTCCTCACCGTGCCACCGGTCACCTCCACCCACTCCGTCCTCACCGTGCCACCGGTCACCTCCACCCACTCCGTCCTCACCGTGCCACTGGTCCCCTCCATCCCCTCCGTCCTCACCGTGCCACCGGTCACCTCCACCCACTCCGTCCTCATCGTCCCACCGGTCACCTCCACCCACTCCGTCCTCCCCGTGCCACCGGTCCCCTCCACCCCCTCCGTCCTCACCGTGCCACCGGTCCCCTCCATCTCCTCCGTCCTTCCCGTGCCACCGGTCCCCTCCACCCCCTCCGTCCTCACCGTGCCACCGGTCCCCTCCACCCCCTCCGTCCTCCCCGTGCCACCGGTCCCCTCCACCCCCTCCGTCCTCACCGTGCCACCGGTCCCCTCCACCCCCTCCGTCCTCACCGTGTCACCGGTCCCCTCCACCCCCTCCGTCCTCCCCGTGCCACCGGTCCCCTCCACCCCCTCCGTCCTCCCCGTGCCACCGGTCCCCTCCACCCCCTCCGTCCTCACCGTGTCACCGGTCCCCTCCACCCCCTCCGTCCTCACCGTGCCACCGGTCCCCTCCACCCCCTCCGTCCTCACCGTGCCACCGGTCCCCTCCACCCCCTCCGTCCTCACCGTGCCACCGGTCCCCTCCACCCCTCCGTCCTCACCGTGCCACCGGTCCCCTCCATCCCCTCCGTCCTCACCGTGCCACCGGTCCCCTCCACCCCCTCCGTCCTCACCGTGCCACCGGTCCCCTCCATCCCCTCCGTCCTCACCGTGCCACCGGTCCCCTCCACCCCCTCCGTCCTCACCGTACCACCGGTCCCCTCCATCCCCTCCGTCCTCACCGTGCCACCGGTCCCCTCCATCCCCTCCGTCCTCACCGTGCCACCGGTCCCCTCCACCCCTCCGTCCTCACCGTGCCACCGGTCCCCTCCATCCTCCCCGTGCCACCGGTCCCCTCCACTTCCTCCGTCCTCACCGTGCCACCGGTCCCCTCCACCCCCTCCGTCCTCCCCGTGCCACCGGTCCCCTCCATCCCCTCCGTCCTCACCGTGCCACCGGTCCCCTCCATCCCCTCCGTCCTCACCGTGCCACCGGTCCCCTCCACCCCCTCCGTCCTCACCGTGCCACCGGTCCCCTCCATCCCCTCCGTCCTCACCGTGCCACCGGTCCCCTCCATCCCCTCCGTCCTCCCCGTGCCACCGGTCCCCTCCACCCCCTCTGTCCTCACCGTGCCACCGGTCACCTCCATCCCCTCCGTCCTCACCGTGCCACCGGTCCCCTCCACCCCCTCCACCCCCTCCGTCCTCACCGTGCCACCGGTCACCTCCATCTCCTCTGTCCTCCCCGTGCCACCGGTCCCCTCCACCCCCTCCGTCCTCACCGTGCCACCGGTCCCCTCCATCCCCTCCGTTCTCCCCGTGCCACCGGTCCCCTCCACCCCCTCCGTCCTCACCGTGTCACCGGTCCCCTCCACCCCCTCCGTCCTCACCGTGCCACCGGTCACCTCCATCCCCTCCGTCCTCACCGTGCCACCGGTCCATCCCCTCCGTCCTCACCGTGCCACCGGTCCCCTCCATCCCCTCCGTCCTCACCGTGCCACCGGTCCCCTCCACCCCCTCCGTCCTCACCGTGCCACCGGTCCCCTCCATCCCCTCCGTCCTCACCGTGCCACCGGTCCCCTCCACCCCCTCCGTCCTCACCGTGCCACCGGTCCCCTCCATCCCCTCCGTCCTCACCGTGTCACCGGTCCCCTCCACCCCCTCCGTCCTCACCTTGCCACCGGTCACCTCCATCCCCTCCGTCCTCACCGTGCCACCGGTCCCCTCCATCCCCTCCGTCCTCACCGTGCCACCGGTCCCCTCCATCTCCTCCGTCCTCCCCGTGCCACCGGTCCCCTCCACCCCCTCCGTCCTCACCGTGCCACCGGTCCCCTCCATCCCCTCCGTCCTCACCGTGCCACCGGTCCCCTCCACCCCCTCCGTCCTCACCGTGCCACCGGTCCCCTCCATCCCCTCCGTCCTCACCGTGCCACCGGTCACCTCCATCCCCTCCGTCCTCACCGTGCCACCGGTCCCCTCCATCCCCTCCGTCCTCCCCGTGCCACCGGTCCCCTCCACCCCCTCCGTCCTCACCGTGCCACCGGTCACCTCCATCCCCTCCGTCCTCACCGTGCCACCGGTCCCCTCCACCCCTCCGTCCTCACCGTGCCACCGGTCCCCTCCATCCTCCCCGTGCCACCGGTCCCCTCCACTCCCTCCGTCCTCACCGTGCCACCGGTCCCCTCCACCCCCTCCGTCCTCCCCGTGCCACCGGTCCCCTCCATCCCCTCCGTCCTCACCGTGCCACCGGTCCCCTCCATCCCCTCCGTCCTCACCGTGCCACCGGTCCCCTCCACCCCCTCCGTCCTCACCGTGCCACCGGTCCCCTCCATCCCCTCCGTCCTCACCGTGCCACCGGTCCCCTCCATCCCCTCCGTCCTCCCCGTGCCACCGGTCCCCTCCACCCCCTCCGTCCTCACCGTGCCACCGGTCACCTCCATCCCCTCCGTCCTCACCGTGCCACCGGTCCCCTCCACCCCTCCGTCCTCACCGTGCCACCGGTCCCCTCCATCCTCCCCGTGCCACCGGTCCCCTCCACTCCCTCCGTCCTCACCGTGCCACCGGTCCCCTCCATCCCCTCCGTCCTCCCCGTGCCACCGGTCCCCTCCATCCCCTCCGTCCTCACCGTGCCACCGGTCCCCTCCACCCACTCCGTCCTCACCGTGCCACCGGTCACCTCCATCCCCTCCGTCCTCACCGTGCCACCGGTCCCCTCCATCCCCTCCGTCCTCACCGTGCCACTGGTCCCCTTCACCCCCTCCGTCCTCACCGTGCCACCGGTCCCCTCCATCCCCTCCGTCCTCACCGTGCCACCGGTCCCCTCCACCCCCTTCACCCCCTCCGTCCTCACCGTGCCACCGGTCACCTCCATCCCCTCCGTCCTCACCGTGCCACTGGTCCCCTTCACCCCCTCCGTCCTCACCGTGCCACCGGTCCCCTCCACCCACTCCGTCCTCACCGTGCCACCGGTCCCCTCCACCCCCTCCGTCCTCACCGTGCCACCGGTCACCTCCATCCCCTCCGTCCTCACCGTGCCACCGGTCCCCTCCACCCCTTTCACCCCCTCCGTCCTCACCGTGCCACCGGTCCCCTCCACCCCCTCCGTCCTCACCGTGCCACCGGTCCCCTCCATCCCCTCCGTTCTCCCCGTGCCACCGGTCCCCTCCACCCCCTCCGTCCTCACCGTGTCACCGGTCCCCTCCACCCCCTCCGTCCTCACCGTGCCACCGGTCACCTCCATCCCCTCCGTCCTCACCGTGCCACCGGTCCATCCCCTCCGTCCTCACCGTGCCACCGGTCCCCTCCATCCCCTCCGTCCTCACCGTGCCACCGGTCCCCTCCACCCCCTCCGTCCTCACCGTGCCACCGGTCCCCTCCATCCCCTCCGTCCTCACCGTGCCACCGGTCCCCTCCACCCCCTCCGTCCTCACCGTGCCACCGGTCCCCTCCATCCCCTCCGTCCTCACCGTGTCACCGGTCCCCTCCACCCCCTCCGTCCTCACCTTGCCACCGGTCACCTCCATCCCCTCCGTCCTCACCGTGCCACCGGTCCCCTCCATCCCCTCCGTCCTCACCGTGCCACCGGTCCCCTCCATCTCCTCCGTCCTCCCCGTGCCACCGGTCCCCTCCACCCCCTCCGTCCTCACCGTGCCACCGGTCCCCTCCATCCCCTCCGTCCTCACCGTGCCACCGGTCCCCTCCACCCCCTCCGTCCTCACCGTGCCACCGGTCCCCTCCATCCCCTCCGTCCTCACCGTGCCACCGGTCACCTCCATCCCCTCCGTCCTCACCGTGCCACCGGTCCCCTCCATCCCCTCCGTCCTCCCCGTGCCACCGGTCCCCTCCACCCCCTCCGTCCTCACCGTGCCACCGGTCACCTCCATCCCCTCCGTCCTCACCGTGCCACCGGTCCCCTCCACCCCTCCGTCCTCACCGTGCCACCGGTCCCCTCCATCCTCCCCGTGCCACCGGTCCCCTCCACTCCCTCCGTCCTCACCGTGCCACCGGTCCCCTCCACCCCCTCCGTCCTCCCCGTGCCACCGGTCCCCTCCATCCCCTCCGTCCTCACCGTGCCACCGGTCCCCTCCATCCCCTCCGTCCTCACCGTGCCACCGGTCCCCTCCACCCCCTCCGTCCTCACCGTGCCACCGGTCCCCTCCATCCCCTCCGTCCTCACCGTGCCACCGGTCCCCTCCATCCCCTCCGTCCTCCCCGTGCCACCGGTCCCCTCCACCCCCTCCGTCCTCACCGTGCCACCGGTCACCTCCATCCCCTCCGTCCTCACCGTGCCACCGGTCCCCTCCACCCCTCCGTCCTCACCGTGCCACCGGTCCCCTCCATCCTCCCCGTGCCACCGGTCCCCTCCACTCCCTCCGTCCTCACCGTGCCACCGGTCCCCTCCATCCCCTCCGTCCTCCCCGTGCCACCGGTCCCCTCCATCCCCTCCGTCCTCACCGTGCCACCGGTCCCCTCCACCCACTCCGTCCTCACCGTGCCACCGGTCACCTCCATCCCCTCCGTCCTCACCGTGCCACCGGTCCCCTCCACCCACTCCGTCCTCACCGTGCCACCGGTCCCCTCCATCCCCTCCGTCCTCACCGTGCCACCGGTCACCTCCATCCCCTCCGTCCTCACCGTGCCACCGGTCCCCTCCACCCACTCCGTCCTCACCGTGCCACCGGTCCCCTCCACCCCCTCCGTCCTCACCGTGCCACCGGTCCCCTCCATCCCCTCCGTCCTCACCGTGCCACCGGTCCCCTCCACCCACTCCGTCCTCACCGTGCCACCGGTCCCCTCCATCCCCTCCGTCATCACCGTGCCACCGGTCACCTCCATCCCCTCCGTCCTCACCGTGCCACCGGTCCCCTCCATCCCCTCCGTCCTCACCGTGCCACTGGTCCCCTTCACCCCCTCCGTCCTCACCGTGCCACCGGTCCCCTCCATCCCCTCCGTCCTCACCGTGCCACCGGTCCCCTCCACCCCCTTCACCCCCTCCGTCCTCACCGTGCCACCGGTCACCTCCATCCCCTCCGTCCTCACCGTGCCACTGGTCCCCTTCACCCCCTCCGTCCTCACCGTGCCACCGGTCCCCTCCACCCACTCCGTCCTCACCGTGCCACCGGTCCCCTCCACCCCCTCCGTCCTCACCGTGCCACCGGTCACCTCCATCCCCTCCGTCCTCACCGTGCCACCGGTCCCCTCCACCCCTTTCACCCCCTCCGTCCTCACCGTGCCACCGGTCCCCTCCACCCCCTCCGTCCTCACCGTGTCACCGGTCCCCTCCACCCCCTCCGTCCTCACCTTGCCACCGGTCACCTCCATCCCCTCCGTCCTCACCGTGCCACCGGTCCCCTCCACCCACTCCGTCCTCACCGTGCCACCGGTCCCCTCCACCCCCTCCGTCCTCTCCGTCCTCACCGTGCCCCCGGTCACCTCCACCCCCTCCGTCCTCACCGTGTCACCGGTCCCCTCCACCCCCTCCGTCCTCACCTTGCCACCGGTCACCTCCATCCCCTCCGTCCTCTCCGTCCTCACCGTGCCACCGGTCCCCTCCACCCCCTCCGTCCTCACCGTGCCACCGGTCACCTCCATCCCCTCCGTCCTCACCGTGTCACCGGTCCCCTCCACCCCCTCCGTCCTCACCGTGTCACCGGTCCCCTCCACCCCCTCCGTCCTCACCTTGCCACCGGTCACCTCCATCCCCTCCGTCCTCACCGTGCCACCGGTCCCCTCCATCCCCTCCGTCCTCACCGTGCCACCGGTCCCCTCCACCCCCTCCATCCTCTCCGTCCTCACCGTGCCCCCGGTCACCTCCACCCCCTCCACCCCCTCCGTCCTCACCGTGCCACCGGTCCCCTCCACCCCCTCCACCCCCTCCGTCCTCACCGTGCCACCGGTCACCTCCATCTCCTCTGTCCTCCCCGTGCCACCGGTCCCCTCCACCCCCTCCGTCCTCACCGTGCCACCGGTCCCCTCCATCCCCTCCGTCCTCCCCGTGCCACCGGTCACCTCCATCCCCTCCGTCCTCACCGTGCCACCGGTCCCCTCCACCCCCTCCGCCCTCACCGTGCCACCGGTCCCCTCCACCCCCTCCATCCTCTCCGTTCTCACCGTGCCACCGGTCACCTCCATCCCCTCCGTCCTCACCGTGCCACCGGTCCCCTCCACCCCCTCCACCCCCTCCGTCCTCACCGTGCCACCGGTCACCTCCATCCCCTCCGCCCTCACCGTGCCACCGGTCCCCTCCACCCCCTCCATCCTCTCCGTCCTCACCGTGCCACCGGTCACCTCCATCCCCTCCGTCCTCACCGTGCCACCGGTCCCCTCCACCCCCTCCACCCCCTCCGTCCTCACCGTGCCACCGGTCCCCTCCATCCCCTCCGTCCTCCCCGTGCCACCGGTCCCCTCCACCCCCTCCGTCCTCACCGTGCCACCGGTCCCCTCCATCCCCTCCGTCCTCCCCGTGCCACCGGTCCCCTCCATCCCCTCCGTCCTCACCGTGCCACCGGTCCCCTCAACCCCCTCCGTCCTCACCGTGCCACCGGTCCCCTCCACCCCCTCCGTCCTCACCGTGTCACCGGTCCCCTCCACCCCTTCCGTCCTCACCGTGTCACCGGTCCCCTCCACCCCCTCCGTCCTCACCGTGCCACCGGTCCCCTCCACCCCCTCCGTCCTCACCGTGCCACCGGTCCCCTCCATCCCCTCCGTCCTCACCGTCCCCGCCGTCTCTACCGTCCCCTCCATCCCTTCCGTCCTCCCCGTGCCACCGGTCCCCTCCATCCCCTCCGTCCTCACCGTGCCACGTGTCCCCTCCACCCCCTCCGTCCTCATCGTGCCACCAATCCCCTCCACCCCCTCCGTCCTTATCGTGCCACCGGTCCCCTCCACCCCCTCCGTCCTCACCGTGCCACCGGTCCCCTCCACCCACTCCGTCCTCACCGTGCCACCGGTTCCCTCCACCCCCTCCGTCCTCACCGTGCCACCGGTCCCCTCCAACCCCTCCGTCCTCACCGTGCCACCGGTCCCCTCCACCCCCTCCGTCCTCACCGTGCCACCGGTCCCCTCCACCCCCTCCGTCCTCATCGTGCCACCGGTCCCCTCCAGCCCCTCCGTCCTCACCGTGCCACCGGTCCCCTCCACCCCCTCCGTCCTCCCCGTGCCACCGGTCCCCTCCAACCCCTCCGTCCTCACCGTGCCACCGGTCCCCTCCACCCCCTCCGTCCTCACCGTGCCACCGGTCCCCTCCACCCCCTCCGTCCTCCCCGTGCCACCGGTCCCCTCCACCCCCTCCGTCCTCACCGTGCCACCGGTCCCCTCCACCCCCTCCGTTCTCCCCGTGCCACCGGTCCCCTCCACCCCCTCCGTCCTCACCGTGCCACCGGTCCCCTCCATCCCCTCCGTCCTCATCGTGCCACCGGTCCCCTCCACCCCCTCCGTCCTCACCGTGCCACCGGTCCCCTCCACCCCCTCCGTCCTCCCCGTGCCACCGGTCCCCTCCATCCCCTCCGTCCTCACCGTGCCACCGGTCCCCTCCATCCCCTCCGTCCTCACCGTGCCACCGGTCCCCTCCATCCCCTCCGTCCTCGCCGTGCCACCGGTCCCCTCCATCCCCTCCGTCCTCACCGTGCCACCGGTCACCTCCATCCCCTCCGTCCTCCCCGTGCCACCGGTCCCCTCCATCCCCTCCGTCCTCACCGTGCCACCGGTCACCTCCATCCCCTCCGTCCTCCCCGTGCCACCGGTCCCCTCCATCCCTTCCGTCCTCACCGTGCCACCGGTCCCCTCCACCTCCTCCGTCCTCACCGTGCCACCGGTCCCCTCCATCCCCTCCGTCCTCACCGTGCCACTGGTCCCCTTCACCCCCTCCGTCCTCGCCGTCCCCGCCGTCTCTACCGTCCCCTCCATCCCCTCCGTCCTCACCGTGCCACCGGTCCCCTCCATCCCCTCCGTCCTCACCGTGCCACCGGTCCCCTCCACCCCCTCCGTCCTCACCGTGCCACCGGTCCCCTCCACCCCCTCCGTCCTCACCGTGCCACCGGTCCCCTCCATCCCCTCCGTCCTCACCGTACCACCGGTCCCCTCCACTCCCTCCGTCCTCACCGTGCCACCGGTCCCCTCCACCCCCTCCGTCCTCACCGTGCCACCGGTCCCCTCCACCCCCTCCGTCCTCACCGTGCCACCGGTCCCCTCCATCCCCTCCGTCCTCACCGTGCCACCGGTCCCCTCCACCCCCTCCGTCCTCACCGTGCCACCGGTCCCCTCCACCCCCTCCGTCATCACCGTGCCACCGGTCCCCTCCACCCCCTCCGTCCTCACCGTGCCACCGGTCCCCTCCACCCCCTCCGTCCTCACCGTGCCACCGGTCCCCTCCACCCCCTCCGTCATCACCGTGCCACCGGTCCCCTCCACCCCCTCCGTCCTCACCGTGCCACCGGTCCCCTCCACCCCCTCCGTCCTCACCGTGCCACCGGTCCCCTCCACCCCTTCCGTCCTCACCGTGCCGCCGGTCCCCTCCACCCCCTCCGTCCTCACCGTGCCACCGGTCCCCTTCACCCCTTCCGTCCTCACCGTGCCACCGGTCCCCTCCACCCCTTCCGTCCTCACCGTGCCGCCGGTCCCCTCCACCCCCTCCGTCCTCACCGTGCCACCGGTCCCCTCCACCCCCTCCGTCCTCACCGTGCCACCGGTCCCCTCCACCCCTTCCGTCCTCACCGTGCCGCCGGTCCCCTCCACCCCCTCCGTCCTCACCGTGCCACCGGTCCCCTTCACCCCTTCCGTCCTCACCGTGCCGCCGGTCCCCTCCACCCCCTCCGTCCTCACCGTGCCACCGGTCCCCTTCACCCCTTCCGTCCTCACCGTGCCACCGGTCCCCTCCATCCCCTCCGTCCTTACCGTGCCACCGGTCCCCTCCACCCCCTCCGCCCTCACCGTGCCACCGGTCCCCTCCACCCCCTCCGCCCTCACCGTGCCACCGGTCCCCTCCACCCCCTCCGTCCTCACCGTGCCACCGGTCCCCTCCATCCCCTCCGTCGTCACCGTGCCACCGGTCCCCTCCACCCCCCTCCGTCCTCACCGTGCCACCGGTCCCCTCCACCCCCTCCGCCCTCACCGTGCCACCGGTCCCCTCCACCCCCTCCGTCCTCACCGTGCCACCGGTCCCCTTCACCCCCTCTGTTCTCACCGTACCACCGGTCCCCTCCACCCCCTCCGTCCTCACCGTGCCACCGGTCCCCTCCACCCGCTCCGTCCTCACCGTGGCACCGGTCCCCTTCACCCCCTCCGTCCTCACCGTGCCACCGGTCCCCTCCACTCCCTCAGTCCTCGCCGTCCCCGCCGTCTCTACCGTCCCCTCCATCCCTTCCGCCCCCGGTGTCCCCCCTGGCCTTGCCTTCCGATCCATCCTTGCCGTCCCCTCCATCCCCTCCGTCGTTGCTGTTCCCTCCGTCCTCGCCGTCCTCTCCATCCCCATCGCCCCTACCGTCCCCTCCGTCCTTGCCCTCCCTACCGTTCCTTCAGTCCCCGCCATCCCTGCAGTCTCCAACATCACCAGTCCCCCTTTCCGGCAGTCACACTAATCATAATGCGCCCATGCTATACATTACATACATGTCTGGTGCAGCGCCGCCTGGCGAATCGCCAAGTAACAGCCGACCCAAGTCTGCTTTTGGTTGAAACCAAAGAACATCATTTGATTCACCACGCCGAGCGGGGAGCGGGGGGATATACTAGAATATATAGTAAAGAGCTTAAATTACTGTCGGCAATTTCGACACTTGTGTCTCAGATATCAGGGCACATTGAGAGAAATTGCAGATTTCTGGTGAGGGGTTTGAGAGAGAACATGCGAAGAATTTGGTCATTTGGGCGACGCATACGCATACTCCTAGCCATATAGGGTAGAATCCGAGTGTGTTACAGTTTGACTATAATCACTTTGGTCGATCCGGAGTGTGTTACAGTTTGACTGTAATCACTTTGGTCGATCCGGAGTGTGTTACAGTTTGACTGTAATCACTTTGGTCGATCCGGAGTGTGTTACAGTTTGACTGTAATCACTTTGGTCGATCCGGAGTGTGTTACAGTTTGACTGTAATCACTTTGGTCGATCCGGAGTGTGTTACAGTTTGACTGTAATCACTTTGGTTGATCCGGAGTGTGTTACAGTTTGACTATAGTCCATATGGTCGCACCAGAGTGTCTTTACAGATTGTTTTATATATTTAATTAATCACTAGATGTAATGACTTGGCTGCAGACGGATTTGTCCGATCGAGACATGCAACCCGCACACGTGCTGACCGATGTGGGTTTCCATGCAGACATTGAGATCCAGAGATATTCGTGTTAGCCCGTCACTTACCGTGCTGACACAAACCATCACTTACGGTGCTAACATAGCCTGCCACTTACGGTGCTAACATAACCCGTCACTTACGGTGCTAACATAGCCCAGCACTTACGGTGCTAACATAACCCGTCACTTACGGTGCTAACATAGCCCAGCACTTACGGTGCTAACATAGCCTGCCACTTACGGTGCTAACATAGCCTGTCACTTACGGTGCTAACATAACCCGTCACTTACGGTGCTAACGCAGCCCGTCACTTACGGTGCTAACATTACCCGTCACTTACGGTGCTAACATAACCCGCCACTTACGGTGCTAACATAACCCGCCACTTACGGTGCTAACATAACCCGTCACTTACGGTGCTAACATAACCCGTCACTTACGGTGCTAACATAGCCTGCCACTTACGGTGCTAACATAGCCTGTCACTTACGGTGATAACATAACCCGTCACTTACGGTGCTAACATAACCCGTCACTTACGGTGCTAACATAGCCTGTCACTTACGGTGCTAACATAACCCGTCACTTACGGTGCTAACATAACCCGTCACTTACGGTGCTAACATAACCCGCCACTTACGGTGCTAACATAACCCGTCACTTACGGTGCTAACATAACCCGTCACTTACGGTGCTAACATAACCCGTCACTTACGGTGCTAACATAACCCGTCACTTACGGTGCTAACATAACCCGTCACTTACGGTGCTAACATAGCCTGCCACTTACGGTGCTAACATAGCCTGTCACTTACGGTGCTAACATAACCCGTCACTTACGGTGCTAACATAACCCGTCACTTACGGTGCTAACATAACCCGTCACTTACGGTGCTAACATAACCCGTCACTTACGGTGCTAACATTACCCGTCACTTACGGTGCTAACATAGCCTGCCACTTACGGTGCTAACATAGCCTGTCACTTACGGTGCTAACATAACCCGTCACTTACGGTGCTAACATAACCCGTCACTTACGGTGCTAACATAGCCTGCCACTTACGGTGCTAACATAACCCGTCACTTACGATGCTAACATAGCCTGCCACTTACGGTGCTAACATAACCCGTCACTTACGGTGCTAACATAAACCTTCAATTACGGTGCTAACATAACCTGCCACTTACGGTGCTAACATAAACCTTCACTTACGGTGCTAACATAACCCGTCACTTACGGTGCTAACATAAACCTTCACTTACGGTGCTAACATAAACCTTCACTTACGGTGCTAACATAACCCGTCACTTACGGTGCTAACATAGCCTGCCACTTACGGTGCTAACATAACCCGTCACTTACGGTGCTACATAACCCGTCACTTACGGTGCTAACATAAACCTTCACTTACGGTGCTAACATAACCCGTCACTTACGGTGCTAACATAAACCTTCACTTACGGTGCTAACATAAACCTTCACTTACGGTGCTAACATAACCCGTCACTTACGGTGCTAACATAGCCTGCCACTTACGGTGCTAACATAACCCGTCACTTACGGTGCTAACATAACCCGTCACTTACGGTGCTAACATAAACCTTCACTTACGGTGCTAGCATAAACCTTCACTTACGGTGCTAACATAACCCGTCACTTACGGTGCTAACATTACCCGTCACTTACGGTGCTAACATAACCCGTCACTTACGGTGCTAACATAACCCGTCACTTACGGTGCTAACATAACCCGTCACTTACGGTGCTAACATAGCCTGCCACTTACGGTGCTAACATAACCCGTCACTTACGGTGCTACATAACCCGTCACTTACGGTGCTAACATAAACCTTCACTTACGGTGCTAACATAACCCGCCACTTACGGTGCTAACATAGCCCGTCACTTACGGTGCTAACATAACCCGTCACTTACGGTGCTAACATAAACCTTCACTCACGGTGCTAACATAAACCTTCACTTACGGTGCTAACATAACCCGTCACTTACGGTGCTAACATAACCCGTCACTTACGGTGCTAACATAAACCTTCACTTACGGTGCTAACATAAACCTTCACTTACGGTGCTAACATAACCCGTCACTTACGGTGCTAACATAGCCTGCCACTTACGGTGCTAACATAACCCGTCACTTACGGTGCTAACATAGCCCGTCACTTACGGTGCTAACATAACCCGTCACTTACGGTGCTAACATAACCTGCCACGTACGGTGCTAACATAGCCCGTCACTTACGGTGCTAACATAACCCGTCACTTACGGTGCTAACATAAACCTTCACTTACGGTGCTAACATAACCCGTCACTTACGGTGCTAACATAGTCTGCCACTTACGGTGCTAACATAACCCGTCACTTACGGTGCTAACATAACCCGTCACTTACGGTGCTAACATAACCCGTCACTTACGGTGCTAACATAAACCTTCACTTACGGTGCTAACATAAACCTTCACTTACGGTGCTAACGTAACCCGTCACTTACGGTGCTAACATAACCCGTCACTTACGGTGCTAACATAGCCTGCCACTTACGGTGCTAACATAACCCGCCACTTACGGTGCTAACATAACCCGCCACTTACGGTGCTAACATAACCCGTCACTTACGGTGCTAACATAACCCGCCACTTACGGTGCTAACATAACCCGTCACTTACGGTGCTAACATAACCCGTCACTTACGGTGCTAACATAAACCTTCACTTACGGTGCGAACATAAACCTTCACTTACGGTGCTAACATAACCCGTCACTTACGGTGCTAACATAAACCTTCACTTACGGTGCTAACATAAACCTTCACTTACGGTGCTACATAACCCGCCACTTACGGTGCTAACATAGCCTGCCACTTACGGTGCTAACATAACCCGTCACTTACGGTGCTACATAACCCGTCACTTACGGTGCTAACATAAACCTTCACTTACGGTGCTAACATAACCCGTCACTTACGGTGCTAACATAGCCCGTCACTTACGGTGCTAACATAAACCTTCACTTACGGTGCTAACATAACCCGTCACTTACGGTGCTAACATAGCCCGCCACTTACGGTGCTAACATAGCCTGCCACTTACGGTGCTAACATAGCCTGCCACTAACGATGCTAACATAAACCTTCACTTACGGTGCTAACATAACCCGTCACTTACGGTGCTAACATAAACCTTCACTTACGGTGCTAACATAGCCTGTCACTTACGGTGCTAACATAAACCTTCACTTACGGTGCTAACATAACCAATCACTTACGGTGCTAACATAAACCTTCACTTACGGTGCTAACATAACCAATCACTTACGGTGCTAACATAACCAATCACTTACGGTGCTAACATAAACCTTCACTTACGGTGCTAACATAACCCGTCACTTACGGTGCTAACATAACCCGTCACTTACGGTGCTACATAACCCGTCACTTACGGTGCTAGCATAAACCTTCACTCACGGTGCTAACATAACCCGTCACTTACGGTGCTAACATAGCCCGCCACTTACGGTGCTAACATAGCCTGCCACTTACGGTGCTAACATAGCCTGTCACTTACGGTGCTAACATAACCCGTCACTTACGGTGCTAACATAGCCTGCCACTTACGGTGCTAACATAGCCTGCCACTAACGATGCTAACATAAACCTTCACTTACGGTGCTAACATAACCCGTCACTTACGGTGCTAACATAAACCTTCACTTACGGTGCTAACATAGCCTGTCACTTACGGTGCTAACATAAACCTTCACTTACGGTGCTAACATAACCAATCACTTACGGTGCTAACATAAACCTTCACTTACGGTGCTAACATAACCAATCACTTACGGTGCTAACATAACCAATCACTTACGGTGCTAACATAAACCTTCACTTACGGTGCTAACATAACCCGTCACTTTCGGTGCTAACATAACCCGTCACTTACGGTGCTACATAACCCGTCACTTACGGTGCTACATAACCCGTCACTTACGGTGCTAACATAACCAATCACTTACGGTGCTAACATAAACCTTCACTTACGGTGCTAACATAACCAATCACTTACGGTGCTAACATAACCAATCACTTACGGTGCTAACATAACCCGTCACTTACGGTGCTAACATAAACCTTCACTTACGGTGCTAACATAACCCGTCACTTACGGTGCTAACATAACCCGTCACTTACGGTGCTAACATAACCCGTCACTTACGGTGCTACATAACCCGCCACTTACGGTGCTAACATAGCCTGCCACTTACGGTGCTAACATAGCCTGCCACTTACGGTGCTAACATAACCCGTCACTTACGGTGCTAACATAGCCTGCCACTTACGGTGCTAACATAAACCTTCACTTACGGTGCTAACATAACCCGCCACTTACGGTGCTAACATAACCCGTCACTTACGGTGCTAACATAGCCCGTCACTTACGGTGCTAACATAAACCTTCACTTACGGTGCTAACATAGCCCGTCACTTACGGTGCTGACATAACCCGTCACTTACGGTACTAACATAATCTGTCACTGACGGTGCTAACATAACCCGTCACTTACGGTGCTAACATAACCAGTCACTTACGGTGCTACATAACCCGCCACTTACGGTGCTAACATAATCTGTCACTGACGGTGCTAACATAGCCAGTCACTTACGGTGCTGATATAACCCGTCACTTACGGTGCTAACATAGCCTGTCACTTACGGTGCTACATAACCCGCCACTTACGGTGCTAACATAAACCTTCACTTACGGTGCTAACATAGCCTGTCACTTACGGTGCTAACATAACTCGTCACTTACGGTGGTAACATGGCTCTTCACTTACGGTGCTAACCTGTAATGTAGGTCTACTGGATGTAGATGGACGACTTGTACACTTGTTATATGTTGTTATGTTGACTTTCTGAACCCGAATTGTACATCCAGAATGGATGTTAGATAATCGCTCTAATCAAAAACCTGCTGAAGTATTTTTCACCCTTTGTTGACACGATACAGTTGGTTTTCACACTACATGAGTGACCGAAATCACATAGCTATTCGATCCAAAGTTTCGTTTGCCAAGACTTCCGGTTGACCTATTTTTGGGACAAACACACGAAGCACGTGTGTGAGAACCAAAAACGTCCCACTGCCCAAAATGGACCAGGATCATGACTTTCCTAAAACACAGTTTGATACTGATTTTTGTAGAAGCACAACACGAGCATCAAAGAGTAAATATATCCCAAGATTCGTTTCATACCCTCCCGATCTCGCATATATATTGTTTAATGGGTAGATCTAGGTTCGGAGGGTGGGACAAGTCCTTCAACGAGCAAAAAGGCTATGGCTGTGTAGTATCGGGCAAAAGTGAGGTCAATTGGGGGGACCATGAGCGCCCTCTAACTTGTAGATGCGGCCCCTGGCGGATGTTACTGGAAGCGGACGCACCCCCTAGCGAGCGGGACTGTAGGCCGGCAGATTGGCACGGAATGGCAAAGAGCACGGCGGGACCTTCAAGTTCTGTTGTTTCAGCCGGCAGCCATCTCACAACTCCAAATACGACTGGAACTTACAACCAGTGAGTAAAACCTCAGAATACCATTTATACAACAGCTGTAAAGTATTGCTATAGGTTATTCCATGCCTTGTTACACACCACTTCCCATACTCAAGCTCACACGTCTCCCCCCCCCCTCCCCACCCCTCTTCAGCTTCTCATGGAACCTCAATGTTGTTTGTATATCACTATCTAAGAGCTACAAAACGAGCGTATCGCGGTTTCATATCGGCATATTGTGTAGGATTGCAACGTCAAATGCAACTGTTAGTTTGTTCTTAGTTACGTAGGACATTTTGGGCAGTCGGGCGTTTTGGGCCCCAAGACACGTATTCCGAGTTTAGAATCTCTGCGCACACTGGTATCCTGACTATCTGTGACGTAGGCGTGACGTAGGCGTGACGTAGGCGTGACGTAGGCGTGACGTAGGCGTGACGTATATGTTACGCAAAGAGAGAACCATGAAGCCAGACTACCTGCACCAGAGCCAGGCGCCGAGGGGTGGGTCCATTGCGGATCGTCTGGCGATTAAGGATTAAGAAAATATTTAAGAAATATAACCAAAGAGTAATATAACGAGGGTGCACTTCCTATATACATTGCATTTGACGCGCTCTGCGCAGCGCCATCTAGTGGCTGCGAAGTAAATGTGCACTCATTTGTTATGAAGACGAAGGGAAGACTTCGCGGTCACTGACAAACAAATGTGAAATAGAGAGAACGAATGCAAGTGAAAAGAGAAAAACAGGTCAGAGATATGAACACTTGTAATTCTGCACCGAGAAATTAACATTTTAACAGGTATTATAACGTCAATTAGCACTCCAAAATGACATTACCCGGGTGTGTGTCAGTGTGTGTGTTTAGTGATGCAATGCGGGGTTTGGGAGGGCTTCACGGTAAAGTCCCTCCCCCCCCCCCACCTTTTCACCCCCAAAATCCGCTTGAAAGGGGTATCTTTGTTCCATTACAGTCACCGCTACATGCAAACCGCTCGGTTCCGTGGGCTCCAACATTTCTTCGCGAAAATATAGCCGAAGAACCTAGTGTTGACCCACGCGCTGTGCAGTTTGATAGCGGAACGGGTTATGCCGACCACTTGCTCTCGCCATCTTTGTTACCGCGGAGGCACGTGGGATTTTATGACGTCACTGGCTGTTCCGGGAACCAGCGAAAACCCGGATACAGATCGGCTAAATTTAGAGCGCTATTTTTAGCCTATGAGTGTTTAGACGACTTATTTTTCTTCGCATGTTCCAAAAGTTCTGCGATTCATCGCCTCCAAATATTCAACGCTTACCTCGAACAAAAATGTTGAGTGAAATGCGACCCATAGTCCTTAGAATAAACCTTGAAAAAAATGGACTTATAGCGGCCTATACTTCGACATAGAGCACGTGTGTTTGTTTGGAACCAATACTGAAGTCCCGCGGCCCGATCGCGTGAACTGTATCGCCCTATAGTCCCTCTGCCGGATTACTTCCACTTGGACGACACCCCATTTTGGTACTTCTTTTTTGGTAGTTGGACGACTTCCAGTGAGACGACATTATATATAAATAGGTTAGGTATCGCGAAATAAGCAATTCATATAGATGCATCATGGTTAGTATGACTATTTGAGAGTTTTGCAGATAAAATTAGGACAGTTTGAAGAAAAGTACAAGCATTTGTTCGGCGTGTCGTCTAAGATTTAGCGTCACTCTGTTGTTGTCGACCGCCATTGCGTTGGCCTCGTGTTATTCTTACAAAGAGGTGTGAACGACACCTGCACCCTGCCCCACGTCAAATTCAACCATCAGAATTATCCTTGATACGCGAAAATTGAAAATGACTCTAATCGAAGATATATTCGCAGTTGGCATCAACTATACCACCGTTTAGAATTTACTGTTTAATTCAATTTGGATTAATTACAAAGCATGTTCCTTTCGATCGAGGTGAAGCGCTTTGAACTATGATCCCTTGTTATTTTGAAATATTGTTTCGTTTAACGCTTCTATTGTAAATGTCTACAGTTTTCAAATTGTGCATCGAAAATAGAAATTTCAACCTGAACAACTCTCTAAAACCATTCATGACCCCAGCACCGTTGAGGTCAACCGTGCATTTGGCGGTCACGTGGGGCAGGAGTGATGTGAGAAACGAACGCCCTCTGCTGGCAGAGTGATATCTATTACGTATAAAACAAACTCAGTAAATTTCATATACCGATGTTCGCTATTTTATTCATGAATTAATGCTTTAGGCGTACAGAAATTCTTATTGGGCACTTACATTGGTTCCAAATATGTTAATATTGAATCTCACAGCTCACTCTTGAAGTGGAACTTTTAAAGAACTACCATACGTCATTCAGACTAATATGTAAACGTTCTTGTCATCGTAGCGCCCACAGAGTGTTTCATCGTCGTGTATTTACAGCATAGAAAAATAATATCTACATTCAAGTCTGTAATATTAGGCCACTAGCATGTAGAAGCGTAAAATATCTATATATATATGGAGTATATATGTCAATGGAAGTATAAAAAGTTCCACAGCACGTCATACGCGCACCGGTTGATTTCAATTACTATATACACTCCACCTCTTTTCTGCCGAACCGACACAATAAGAAACCAGAAGGAATGGCGACCATTGGTAGGGCGTCCACGGTAAAGCGTGGTGCTACCGATCAACCGTGCAATATAAAGTTTTTTTCCACAAACATCGGACAAAGTACAGAGGTTCGAGATGAGGTCCTGATAAGTTGTTTGCATAATATCAGCTGCATTAAGATGTCTTTGCCTTGTTCGCGTTGGAATGTACATATTACCAGTATATGGTAATATACCATATATATGATATATATATATACCATATATATATCGTCCCCTTCTGATAGTTCGCGGTCGATTTAGTGACAGCTCACACCCTGGCACTGGTCACCGGACTCCTCCTCTTAGATTATGTCAGTCGGGCGCTTTGATCTGATGAGGCTAGTAGGGCAGGGGCGGAGGAAGGGGGTGCAAGGGGACAAATCTAAGGGGGGGGGGGCGGCAATTCCAAGAGGGTCTATACCGCGAGGGGGGGGGTCTAATGGGGGCCAGTTTAAGAAGGAGGAGGAATCCAAATAAGGCAGTCCAGGGCGTGAGCAGACGTCTGCACAGTGACGTCGACGCCGGAAAAAACCCTCACAGAGGCGAAAGGCAATCTCTCCAGTGACGAAGGATAATCCTCTGAGGCGAGAGAGATAATCTCAACAGAAAAGATAATCCCCCAGAAACGAAGGATAATCCTCAGAGGCGAGAGAAATAATCTCCACAGGCGAGAGATAATCCCCTCACAGGCGAGGGATAATCCCCCCACAGGCGAGGGATAATCCCCCCACAGGCGAGGGATGATCCCCGGAGACGTGATGGATAATCTACCCAGAAGCGAAGGATAATCCCCAGAGGCGAGAGAAATAATCTTCATAGGCCAGGGATAATCCCTCACGGGTGAGGGAGATAATCTCCCAAGGCCGGGGATAATCCCTGGAGATGTGATGGATAATCCCCATAGGCGAGAGAAATAATCTCCACAGGCAAGGGATAATCCCCAGAGACGTGATGGATAATCCCCCCCCCGGAGGCAAGGGATAATCTCCCAGATGCCAGGGATAATCCTCCCAAGAGGCGTGGGATAATACCCCGAGAGAGGCGAGGCCGGGGTACGCGCAGGCACAGTCTTGTCACGGTGTGCCACCATTAGATCTCGGTCTCCACCGAGCTCTGGGAGGGTGAGGCCAGAGTCCTGGGGGGCCGACCGTGGATGCCCGGCATGATGTGCACCGCCGTACCGGGGGAGGCCCGGATGTTTATGTGGAGCGGGTCGTCGGTGGAGGACTCGTGCAGCGGTGGCTCCACCACCGGCGCCGTCCGCTTGGACGTCGTGCGCGCGCCGTTGCTTCTGCTGCTGGTGGTGGTGGTGGTGGTAGTGACGGCGCCTCCGCCAGGCGTCGCCACCGTGCTGCGCTTGGTGCGTGTGGTGTGCTGCGCGGGCTGCTGCTGGGCATGTGGCTCCACCTGGTAGGCCTGGTTGGCCATACCCTCCGAGGCCACCAGAGCCTGCTCGCTGCGCTTCTGGCGTCGTTGGCGGCGCCGCTCGGCCGCCTCCGGATCGCGCTCCCGGTGCTGATCCTGCGGCTGCTGCTGCTGTGGCGGGGTCGCGTCCTGGTTACCCCAGTACGCGTTGTCGTACCCCCCGGGGACGTTGGCGTAGGTGGGCGGGGCCCCCTGGCCGCTCACGTCCACGTCGCTGGGGTCGGCCGTGTAGCTGGGGTTGGCGCGCCCCGCTCCGGACAGCCCGGGACTCTGGCTGCGACGCTTCTTGTGAGTCACCCGCATGGGCACCGGGATCTGCGCCTCCGAGTCCGTGCTGCTGTGATCCTGAACGCCCATCCCGGGTCCCAGCGCCGGACTGCCCGCTAGCCCCATCCCGGCCAACGGGACTTGGCCGTTGCGGGACTTGTGGGCGGCGGCGGGGTCGGGCATGGCCTCCACCCTGTATCCGGAGTACTGGCGCGCCGAGTGGTCGGACGTCGAGCTGTCCTGCTCATAGCTGCGGTTGCCGCCGAAGCTGTTGAAGTGGTTGGGGAGGCCCGAATCACTCTCCCCGTCAGAGCCCCTAGCGGTGCCGTACGTCGACGTGGATCCGGCTTTCTTCAGGATGCTCTTGCCCGGCCTGGCGTCCACGGAGGGCGTGGGCGTGGCCGAACGCCGGGATATCATCGAAACGGTGCTGCAACCAAACACCGAAAAAATTAATCATAACCGAACACACGGACGGGGGGGGGGGGGGCGTATGTTGTGTGTGTGCAAAGCGTGACAAGGATATCATGGTTATTTGGCTGGTTAATGTGAAATATTAGTTAAAGGAAACAAGAACCATATCAATAGGAAAGGTGTAAATAGATGTTAAAAGGCATGCAACTGTCATAAAGTCACTCCACAAGTTTTCTATAAGTGAAATAAATATTAAAGAACGACATGTAACATAATATCAGCAGACGAGATTCGTTGCAAAAAATGAAATGCCATGGATTACATCAGCTGATACACGTATCTGTCTAATTAAGACAACGTGTATCTTAAGAAGGATTCACAGATCAGGCGCAATACACAGCAATCCATGCCTAGAGTAGTCACAGGATACACGTGGGATGACGGACACCACGCAACCTGAGACTATTACTATAGGTTAGAGAGGGCTATCGCGCATAAAACCGGGCGATAATGGGGGGTGAAATCACACGGGATCAACAATAGTTCATCAATTGTCATTCGCATTAATAATTGCGTAATGAGCGAATAATCATGCTGCATCATTTCGGAGCGTAAATCAAGAAGGGATCATTGCACTCAGTGATACTCAGATGTGTATATTTATCAAACAGGAAATTCTGCACCATTATAATAATTTGTAAAGCAAAGCTAAAGCAAAGCTAAAGCGAAGCGCAGCCTATTGTGCGACACGTAAAGCACAAGAAGCGGTACACACGCATCACAGACATCACAGTGAAGTAATCATACAGTCAGAAACTGAGGTACAGGAACTGCCAAAAACTAAGGAACAGTAACCGTCAGAAACTGAGGCATCTGAACCGTCAGAAATTAAGGTACAGTAACCGTCAGAATGTGAGGTACAGTAACCGTCAGAATCTGAGGTACAGTAACCGTCAGCATCTGAGGTACAGTAACCGTCAGAATGTGAGGTACAGTAACCGTCAGAATCTGAGGTACAGTAACCGTCAGCATCTGAGGTACAGTAACCGTCAGAATGTGAGGTACAGTAACCGTCAGAATGTGAGGTACAGTAACCGTCAGAATGTGAGGTACAGTAACCGTCAGTATCTGAGGTACAGTAACCGTCAGTATCTGAGGTACAGTAACCGTCAGAATCTGAGGTACAGTACCCGTCAGCATCTGATGTACAGTAACCGTCAGAATCTGAGGTACAGTAACCGTCAGAATCTGAGGTACAGTAACCGTCAGTATCTGAGGTACAGTAACCGTCAGAATCTGAGGTACAGTAACCGTCAGCATCTGAGGTACAGTAACCGTCAGAATGTGAGGTACAGTAACCGTCAGCATCTGAGGTACAGTAACCGTCAGAATCTGAGGTACAGTAACCGTCAGAATGTGAGGTACAGTAACCGCCAGAAGCTGAGGTACAGTAACCGTCAGAATCTGAGGTACAGGAACCGTCAGAATCTGAGGTACAGTAACCGTCAGAATCTGAGGTACAGTAACCGTCGGCATCTGAGGTACAGTAACCGTCAGAATCTGAGGTACAGTAACCGTCGGCATCTGAGGTACAGTAACCGTCGGCATCTGAGGTACAGTAACCGTCAGAATCTGAGGTACTGTAACCGTCAGCATCTGAGGTACAGTAACCGTCGGCATCTGAGGTACAGTAACCGTCGGCATCTGAGGTACAGTAACCGTCAGAATCTGAGGTACAGTAACCGTCAGAATGTGAGGTACAGTAACCGTCAGAATGTGAGGTACAGTAACCGTCAGAATCTGAGGTACAGTAACCGTCAGCATCTGAGGTACAGTAACCGTCAGAATGTGAGGTACAGTAACCGTCAGCATCTGAGGTACAGTAACCGTCAGCATCTGAGGTACAGTAACCGTCAGAATCTGAGGTACAGTAACCGTCAGCATCTGAGGTACAGTAACCGTCAGAATGTGAGGTACAGTAACCGTCAGCATCTGAGGTACAGTAACCGTCAGCATCTGAGGTACAGTAACCGTCAGAATCTGAGGTACAGTAACCGTCAGAATGTGAGGTACAGTAACCGTCAGAATGTGAGGTACAGTAACCGTCAGAATGTGAGGTACAGTAACCGTCAAAATGTGAGGTACAGTAACCGCCAGAAGCTGAGGTACAGTAACCGTCAGAATCTGAGGTACAGTAACCGTCAGAATCTGAGGTACAGTAACCGTCAGAAACCGTCAGAATCTGAGGTACAGTAACCGTCAGAAACCGTCAGAATCTGAGGTACAGTAACCGTCAGAAACCGTCAGAATCTGAGGTACAGTAACCGTCAGTAACCGTCAGAATTTGAGGTACAGTAACCGTCAGAATCTGAGGTACTGTAACCGTCAGCATCTGAGGTACAGTAACCGTCAGAATCTGAGGTACAGTAACCCTCAGAATCTTAGGTACAGTAACCGCCAGAAGCTGAGGTACAGTAACCGCCAGAGGCTGAGGTACAGTAACCGTCAGAATCTGAGGTACAGTAACCGTCAGCATCTGAGGTACAGTAACCCTCAGAATCTGAGGTACAGTGACCGTCAGAATCTGAGGTACAGTAACCGTCAGAAACCGTCAGAATCTGAGGTACAGGAACCGTCAGAATCTGAGGTACAGTAACCGTCAGAAACCGTCAGAATCTGAGGTACAGTAACCGTCAGACACCGTCAGAATCTGAGGTACAGTAACCGCCAGAATCTGAGGTACAGTAACCGTCAGAATCTGAGGTACAGTAACCGTCAGAAACCGTCAGAATCTGAGGTACAGGAACCGTCAGAATCTGAGGTACAGTAACCATCAGAATCTGAGATACAGTAACCGTCAGAATCTGAGGTACAGTAACCGTCAGCATCTGAGGTACAGTAACCGTCAAAATCTGAGGTACAGTAACCGTCAGAATCTGAGGTACAGTAACCGCCAGAAGCTGAGGTACAGTAACCGTCAGAATCTGGGGTACAGTAACCGTCAGCATCTGAGGTACAGTAACCGTCAGAAACCGTCAGAATCTGAGGTACAGTAACCGTCAGAATCTGAGGTACAGTAACCCTCAGAATGTGAGGTACAGTAACCGTCAGAATGTGAGGTACAGTAACCGTCAGAATCTGAGGTACAGTAACCGTCAGAATCTGAGGTACAGTAACCCTCAAAATGTGAGGTACAGTAACCGTCAGAATCTGAGGTACAGTAACCCTAAAAATGTGAGGTACAGTAACCGTCAGAATCTGAGGTACAGTAACCATCAGAATCTGAGGTACAGTAACCGTCAGAATCTGAGGTACAGGAATAGTGATAAACGGAAACGAAAGATGAAAAAAGCAAAAACTACAGAAAAAAGCTAAACTCAAAATGGTACCTAACCTGGAATATCCCGTTCCTGGAAGTCATTTGCTGTGACGCATATTATAGTTTTCTAGTGATGCTAATAGAACTCTTGACACATTACAGAGTAAGTCTTTTGTTTGCATATTGCATGTTGACTTAACATGGTAGGGGATACCCAGGCGTATTGGGTTATCGTTAAGTAAATGTCACATTGGATGTTATATCGGTATTTTTTGGCTCAAGCGTACGGTTCCAATGTTTTCTTGGTCAACTTTGTCACGCAATCCAAAGCGCAAGATCTCATTGTCAAAATCAGCGTAATTTTCAGTGGGAGTTTGATAGTAATATAGCGGGTCGTCGATCTAACCTGTCACTACCTCCGTGCTAGTCACAACAAAACAAAAGAAAGTCTAAACTAAATTCTTATTTTATAAACAATTTAAGCGAAACCGACAGACTGCACAACAACGGTAACCAACACACGTAACATAAGGATATAAACGTGTCTACAAAATAACAATCCGTTTGTGTTCGTAAGTATTATGGAACGATGAACACAGCGCAGATTGGTAACGTTACAGACGCGCTGGACACAGGGTAACAGTCCAACACCATCACCCGACAATAGTGAAATGTTATAGTTAGTTCTTTACACTTAGCAATGCTCTCTTTTCTCACACATTAGTCACACTGCTAGCTAGGTAGAAATTCCTGTTCCCGCATCATGACCATGTATACATGGTAACGTCAGTGTCCTTGTCATGTCTATCGAAGTGAACCGCGACATTCTCACACAAGGCGACACAATTATTCGGACTTTTACTCCCATCAACATACCGTCATTGATTACCGCTGAAATGTTCGTATCGTTCACAGTTTGTTGTGCCCTGATTCTGTTAAATATTAACACCAGACTGTTGTGCAGCTGCCCACAAAGTGCTTGCTTCCCGGACCAGAGGGACACGGGCCTGTAGCGTGGCACTCACACCAGGTCTAAGCGCTAGATGGCGACACTGCACTCTGCCCCGGTCGTCTGGCGTCATACACACGGATCAGGCGCTAATACTACATAAAGCACTCCCTTTTAAAGCTCCAAGTCGACGTCTGGGTTGAAGGGCGGATAGGACTTTGCCGCCTTGGGCGAGTGTCGCTTGCCGTAAGCGGACGGCGACTGTTTCGGGGAGGTCTTCTCGTGCTGCCGGGGGAAGTAGTAGTCATTGGGGTCGGGCCCCACCCCGCCCTCTGCCTCCTCCCCCTCCTCCTCCTCCTCCTCGTCCCGGTAGTCCCGCCCCGGCACGCCCATGGCCACCCCCCCGTGGCCGGCCATGTCCGCCAGGGGGATGCTGTGCACGCTGGCGCCCCGGGCACTCGACATCCGGGATCTGGAGTTGGGCGCGTCCAGCGCCAACATGCTACGAAAACGGGGCACCTCATCAGGCAGGTGGTGGGGAGGGTGGGTGGTGGGGGCTGGCAGTAAGGATGTGACATGGGGCTACCACAGGGCGGAAACACGCATTGCACGCGTGTCCTTCTATGTACCTATATAAAGCGTTGATTTACTCCCCCATGAACATAGCAAACCTGGATACAGATACAGAGTATCCCTCTAAGTACATAGAAAGACTAGCCCCACATGTATATAACAAGCTTATCCCCTGTGTTCATAGAAAGATTATCCCCTGTGTTCATAGAAAGATTATCCCCTGTGTATTTAAAAAGACTATCTCTCATCGTACATAGAAAGACTATCTCTCCACGTACATAGAAAGATTTCCCCCTATGTACATAGAAAGACTTCCCCCTATGTACATAGAAAGACTTCCCCCTATGTACAAAGAAAGACTTCCCCCTATGTACAAAGAAAGACTATCCCTGTGTGTACATAGAAAGATTTCCCGCTGTGTATAGAGAAAGACTAAACCCCTCGTGAAATGCGTCGAACAATTGAGTAAATTTAGAAGCCATGAAATACTTGAATCAGTATCGAACATGTATCTTACCATCGACGGTATAAGTAAGATTTCAAGAAAAGAATCTCCAACGTCATGACAAGAATGCGATTGACCGCCGCATATTAACTGCACCACAGACATCAGGGTATAGGTCTGCATATATATCGCAGGCAACCGGTTCAGATTTTGAATTTTTTATGGCTTATTGAGATGAAGGCTATGTGTAGCAATACCCAGACTGGCTTATTGAGATGAAGGCTATATGTAGCAATACACAGACTGGCTTATTGAGATGAAGGCTATGTGTAGCAATACCCAGACTGGCTTATTGAGATGAAGGCTATATGTAGCAATACCCAGACTGGCTTATTGAGATGAAGGCTATGTGTAGCAATACCCAGACTGGCTTATTGAGATGAAGGCTGCGTAGCAATACCCAGACTGGCTTATTGAGATGAAGGCTATGTGTAGCAATACCCAGACTGGCTTATTGAGATGAAGGCTATGTGTAGCAATACCCAGACTGGCTTATTGAGATGAAGGCTACATGTAGCAATACCCAGACTGGCTTATTGAGATGAAGGCTTGTGTAGCAATACCCAGACTGGCTTATGGAGATGAAGGTTATATGTAGCAATACCTAGACTGACTACAGGTTACAAGAGGCGTACTGTGCTATATGACACGTTTGTCACCATTTTAACTTATGTGTAGTCGCGAATTCGTACAAATCCATGGAAACTACGCGGTTTGTATCGCACATCCTGGCAACAGAATAGATCTGCCTCCTAACACAGACAACATATAACTAAATGAGGTTGGGTGTGAAGAAGTTGTGAGCACAGGGTACGGAGGACAATACAGTTATTTAGCTCTACCTAACACAGGGACAATGTACAGTGAGGTTAGTACGTGAACCAAAGCCAAGAGCAGCACGCACGAGACACATGCAAGGCAGCCACACCGATGTCAGCCATGCAATTAATATGCAGCGACTTAACGAGAGCAAGAGGTACCGGTTGAAGACAGTTTACGGCCACTTCATAAATACGTGACGTGCACCAATACAAAGTAAAGTCCTGTTATTTTTATAGAAACAATTACTTGCACGTCAAGAAGTGCATCATACAACCAGGGAGACCGGTCACAATGGGCGCATCATACAACCATAGAGACCGGTCACAATGGGCGCATCATACAACCATAGAGACCGGTCACAGTGGGCGCATCATACAACCATAGAGACAGGCCACAATGGGCGCATCATACAACCTGAGAGACCGGTCACAGTGGGCGCATCATACAACCATAGAGACCGGTCACAGTGGGCGCATCATACAACCATAGAGACCGGTCACATTGGGCGCATCATACAACCTGAGAGACCGGTCACAATGGGCGCATCACACAACCATAGAGACCGGCCACAGTGGGCGCATCATACAACCAGGGAGACCGGTCACAATGGGCGCATCATACAACCATAGGGACAGGCCACAATGGGCGCATCATACAACCATAGAGACAGGTCACAATGGGCGCATCATACACCCTGAGAGACCGGACACAATGGGCGCACCATACAACCATAGAGACCGGACACAATGGGCGCATCATACAACCTGAGAGACCGGTCACAGTGGGCGCATCATACAACCATAGAGACCGGTCACAGTGGGCGCATCATACAACCATAGAGACCGGTCACAGTGGGCGCATCATACAACCATAGAGACAGGCCACAATGGGCGCATCATACAACCTGAGAGACCGGTCACAGTGGGCGCATCATACAACCATAGAGACCGGTCACAGTGGGCGCATCATACAACCATAGAGACCAGTCACAATGGGCGCATCATACAACCATAGAGACCGGTCACAGTGGGCGCATCATACAACCTGAGAGACCGGTCACAATGGGCGCATCACACAACCATAGAGACAGGCCACAATGGGCGCATCATACAACCAGGGAGACCGGTCACAATGGGCGCATCATACAACCATAGGGACAGGCCACAATGGGCGCATCATACAACCATAGAGACAGGTCACAATGGGCGCATCATACACCCTGAGAGACCGGACACAATGGGCGCACCATACAACCATAGAGACAGGCCACAATGGGCGCATCAAACAACCATAGAGACAGGTCACAATGGGGGCATCAAACAACCATAGAGACAGGTCACAATGGGCGCATCATACAACCTGAGAGACCGGACACAATGGGCGCATCATACAACCATAGAGACCGGTCACAGTGGGCGCATCATACAACCATAGAGACAGGCCACAATGGGCGCATCATACAACTTGAGAGACCGGACACAATGGGTGCATCATACAACCATAGAGACAGGTCACAATGGGCGCATCATACAGCCATAGAGACCGGCCACAGTGGGCGCATCATAAAACCATAGAGACAGGTCACAATGGGCGCATCATACAACCTGAGAGACAGGCCACAGTGGGCGCATCATACAACCATAGAGACAGGCCACAATGGGCGCATCATACAACCATAGAGACTGGCCACAATGGGCGCATCATACAACCATAGAGACCGGCCATAATGGGCGCATCATACAACCATAGAGACCGGTCACAATGGGCGCATCATACAACCATAGAGACCGGTCACGGTGGGCGCATCATACAACCTGAGAGACCGGACACAATGGGCGCATCATACAACCTGAGAGACCGGTCACAGTGGGCGCATCATACAACCATAGAGACCGGTCACAATGGGCGCATCATACCTGAGAGACCAGTCACAGTGGGCGCATCATACAACCATAGAGACAGGCCACAATGGGCGCATCATACAACCATAGAGACCGGTCACAATGGGCGCATCATACAACCATAGAGACCGGTCACAGTGGGCGCATCACACAACCAGCGTGAACTGGCACCCGTGACCACAAACTGTTTCTGGTCCGACCGACATTGATAGATAGTATGTGGACCAAATGCATTAGTTTAGCAAGTTGGAGACAACACTAGTTCCGCTGTTGCGTAAGGAGGAGTTGGTTGTCAGAAGCACCAGATAATATAAAAGGTAACGAAAAACTTCCATTTACCAATATCGGATAATTCAGAAAGTAAAAGATATCTGCCATGCAATTTACATGTATATTTACCATGCAAAAAGTAATTCAAAGACATGGAGATTTACGGCACCAGCACTTTCACGCATGTAAATCCATAGACAACTTTACCATATTGCCACAGTTACCTTACCATGGTTACCTTACCACATGGCCATAGTTACCTTACCACATGGCCATGGTTACCTAGCCACATGGCCATGGTTACCTTGCCACATGGCCATGGTTACCTTACCACATGGCCATGGTTACTTTGCCACATGGCCATGGTTACCTTACCACATGGCCATGGTTACCTTGCCACATGGCCATGGTTACCTTGCCACATGGCCATGGTTACCTTGCCACATGGCCATAGTTACCTTGCCACTTGGCCATGGTTATTTATACCTTCCCGAGCGAGATCTGGGTGCCTTACCTTCGTGACTGGGCTGCCGTGGCTATACTCTTCTCGAAGGCGTTTTTCTCTCGGTCCTTAAGCACACAGCTGACGACCATGGTCGTGATGAAGATGACGAGGCCGACGCCGACCAGGACCCCGCCGGCGATCTTGAGCCCCTCGCCCCCGGAGACGCCGGGCCAGTGGGCGATGACGAGCATGATGAGCCCGATGATGGCCAGCCCCACCGAGAGGACGACCACCACAATGGTGAGCGGCCGGAAGGTGGGCGGGCGCGCCCGCCGCTCCATGTGCGCCATGTAGCGAATCCGGTTCATCGACTCGGCGTCCATGCCCGTGGCCTGGCTCTGGTTCTGGCTGTAGTTGGGGTGATGGCTGCCCGCGCGAGACATGGTGACTGGCGGCAGCTCGAGTGTCTAATAATGGAAGGAGGTGGTCGTTGGCCTCAAGCCGAGTCCCTTAATTCAGGCGCGGCCCCAGGTCTATATAAGGCGGCGCCAAGAGCCGCTACCGATGTCTGTATATTATGTTATACAATGGTCTGCAGATGTCCGTAGGCGACCACGGCGGCCTGCGGATGGATGACGTTATGACGTGGTGACAAGCCGCCCGATTGCAGCCGTTTTGCCAGCTCTGCCTGCTGCAACAGTAACGTAGGAATTGTCTATTTGGATAATATCGGCATTACCCATGTATTATATGTATGAGCAATTCAAACTTGGTAGCGTGTAGTTGGTGACTGGCCGTGCAGCGCGTGAGGCCCCTGATGTATACTGCGGTGACCACGCTAGCTGTGTTATATGACGGGTGTCAGCGGGGCGCGCCCGTCAGCACGTCACCACCTGTCCAAATAACTAACACCTCACAGGTGGCACTAACAAGTACATGTACAAACGCTATAACAATAACTGACTTGTGATGTCACGAACAATTAACAGTGTTAATGCTAACGCACGCAGCCTTACGTTGTTTATGTTAACAAATACTTCACACGTGTGGGGAGGGAGGAGAGACGCAATGGTGACACCCTGACCCCTAATATATCTAGGTAGCGACTAGGGAGGAGGGTGACAGACGTTTCGAGACGTCCTAGGCCAAATCGTCCTTGGCCGCAACGGTACATAGGCCAAAATGTCCATGCAGCGTTTAATCTTTGGGAGGTGGGGTGACAGTTAAAAAGAGACATCAGCCGGAGATTGTGTCCTACTTTTGTGAAGACTATAACTGGCGATAGCAATGCCGACAGGCGGAAGTGTCGCCCCATGCCCAGTCGTCCCCCTTGATACTTATATATTATTATATTATATACTTAGTTGTCTACATGATATTTAGGCCCTATCGGTCCATGTGTTCATACGGTGCCATTATGATAGATACAGTGGGGTGGGGGGGGGGGGGCTGCATGTCCGCTTGGGGGGCCTTCCGCATCCCACACCGGCAAACCACGGCTCTTAATGTGGAGGCTTTATAGCCGTATTTAAGGAAAAACTGTCAAATTTAGACAATGCTCCGGGTCAGTATGTACACCAAAATAACATACCATTACGGCGAGTCACTGGCCCGATTGACCCGCCTTAAAATAGCTGTAGATGACAATCATATATGCCTCCACATCAACATCAAACTGAAGTCAGAACCACCTTCTACGCGGCCCCGCCCCCTGCCCCAAACACTCACTCACCCACATGTTGTAAATATATATACACTGTACATGTATATATATACATCAGGTAAACTGGCTGCGCGATGGAATGTCTGACAACAGCCAGGTGTACATGTGGGAGGGACCACGAGGCTAGCACAGCGCGCGGGACAGCGAGGCGAGCGCAGTGTAGGAGCCGGGCTGTGGCCAAGACACACCTGACTGGACTGGACTATTAACAGGGCGAAGATCAAAGTTTCACCTGCTGATAGCAGTTGCAGTCAGTGGCTAGGCCTGCCCTGCGCCGGCCAGCGGTGGGAGGGCTCCAGGTAGCCCTGACGCATGGCCCTCACGACCTCAACCCTAACGGGGGTGTAAGGCCTATCAGCTTGTTGTCAGAAGGGTAAAGTTCACTGGGCTAGGCTCCAGGGTTGTCATGTTGTCTTACCTTAATGCTTGACTGCTTAATTATTACAATGCCATGCAGACAAAGCAAACAGCAAAACCAATGTTACATATTCAGAGGAGGGAGGGGGGGGGGAGAGGAGGGCAGTTCTGATGACCTGTCATTCTGCCCCATCAAGAAGCACATTGAAGCACTATTTATGAGCCACTTCACAAAGCATGAAAGTAGTTGCATAGATTATTCCAAGTTACAAGAGTCATATTATTTGGCTCCGATTTTTAAATATAGGTAAATATTTTCCAATAACCTTTTGCTGTATGATATTGCAATGCAGAATAAAGCTATGAATATTAATAAGTCTAACAAGAGTGATATTGCTGATATTAACTCTAATCAATATTGCGTTATCTTATCTACAGGTATCTTCATATGAAAAGGTTAAATGCTGTGCATGCCTATAATATTATGGAGGTAATATTGACAAGAACACATGTGTTCCTCCAACCCCTTCTGGCTTGGCAGAACAATTTTTTTATAAAACCCAGGGACCATGCACTGTATTCCCTTTCATTTATTGCATACTATACACATCTTTATTTATGCAATCATAACCTAAGCAAATAATTATGATAAAAAAATATATAGGCATATATAAATGCTGGATGTATGATTAAATATAAATATTTTTCATTTATTATATATTTTTTTTTCGCTTTTTATAGGTTAGAGCTCTGATATTTGAGGTCAAAATGATTGCAGTTGCCAGTTTAACCAAAAGTAAATTTTGGATCAGCAGGAATGTACAAAATTGCATAATATGATGTCAGCACACTGATGTAATATCTGCATGAATAAACTCTTCCAACAGAGGACCCTTCTTCCCTTTGATAGCTGACTGAACCTGCCTCCCCGACCAAATGGATTGAAATAGTAACTTAATTGATCTAAAAGTTTTGATAAGACATAATTGTCTTCTACTAGTACCTAATCAATATAAAATAACTGATATAATATAGGCTTACTTACTGTTTTAATTTAAAAAAAGGAATACATCTTTAAAGATAAACAAAATTCTACTTTGTTCATAATTAAAAACTAAAAAAATTAAATAAAAAGCTTTGAGGTTTATGGCACCTAGATTAAAGCACCTCTTTGGCCCATTTAATGGTAGTTAATTTGTATTTAGTGAAGGGACAACCCTGCTTGATTTCTCAGCTATACAGCTAATGTACCCTATATCTATAATTTCAAATATATTCAAAGGGTTTTAATCTTGCTATAGTTTCTGTTTTCGCAGTGGTTCAAAACATATCACATTTAATTCATCAAGCTGTATTGACAGTCATTCCGATCAAAATATGAATCAGCCACTTTAGAACTCTTGCACAGGTTCGGCCGACATGTACAAAAGCGAAACGGCAGCAGTAAACCTGGCGATAATGGGGCACACAACAGTTTTTACGCATCGATCCCTCTTTGTATGGTGTACAATGTTGTCGACTGGTTTGCAACATATTATAGACGCTGTTAACCTGACTTTACTCCATATTAAAGGCAAAATTATCTTCGCGTCTTCGAAGAATATCGAGTGCAAATGAACAACACAGATCTAATGGAAGGCCCAAGTATAGCTCAAGTACTCACCTGTAATCAGCGTTGGGTTTCTAAACAATAACCTGGTCACAAGGCCGGGACCAAAGTGACGCCAAAAGTTTCTCAATTATTCCAATCACGATACTCAAATCGTGTGCGTGTAACTTATTTTATCCATTGATAACAGAACGTCTGCAAATGAAGAGAACGAGCTCACCTGAGTTAAACGAATCCCGCACCTTGTAGATTTCGTACCTGTCCCTTATACGGGCAATACACATGGACGGTGACCTCATTTCTGGGCAGGTGGGTAATCAAAGGGTGCAATGGGCTACGTCGCAACTTGGTCACCAGGGCTGTTGCATGCAGTCTTCATTGTGCATTCTCTACGGCGGCTAGCAGGGAGCTGGTGATGATCGATATGCGTTTTCGTGAAGTTAAAGCAACTTCAAAACACAAGGCATGTCAAACATCGAACGATCATATTCGTAACCAATGTAGCCTGCCAACATATAGCATGTTTAAATCGTCATTAGATATGGTTGGTTTGGTTGGTTATTCAGGACGCTTTAACCACCTTTGGTCATATCGCGTCAATGGGGGAAGGGAGGGAGAGTGGATCTATGTCCCCGGGGGTAACCCCATACTCTTTACGAAGAAAGACATGAGATCTTTATCCTGCGGCGACCACACAGACATGGCCACAGCAGGGCTCGAACCACCGACCCACGTGCCGTTAGGCTCTCAGGTGACCAGAGCACTCAATGCTAGCGCTCTATCCCACTGAGCTATCGCGCCGGCCCCGTCATTAGGTATACTGCATTTTTTTAAATCTTTGCAAATGCAGGTTCAGGCGTGGGGCGCAACATCTTGCCATCGAATCTGGTAGATATAGTGGAATAACCATAGAAAGTCGAATTTATCCATTCTGAGATAAAGCTGGTGACACTACTGTATTAGAAGACGAATACCACTTTCTGCTGAGGTGTCCGATGTATAATGATATAAGAAGGAAACATATTGCAGGCAAAATACTGGGTGAGAGCAAATGTTGAAAGCTTTTTAGAGCTAATGCAAAAGAAAAAAGGTGATAAGAAACTTGGCAGTGTATATTTTTAAAGCAGTATAGTCATTCAACATACATGACTGGTGATGCCAGTACTACTTGAAATTGAATACTCGTAAATTTGTTTGTGCATCTTAGGACTGTAGGCCAAATACCTCTCCGGGTGTTATTTTAAAATGTAGAAACATAGAAATAAAAAAACGCCTTTTTTAGAAAATGGGATTTAGCAAAAATATGCTTTATTTGCCGCGTAAGAGCTCTTATTTATAAAATCATTGGCGGTTAGTACGGCATGTTTTGGCGATGAAAGCTGCTTCTAGAGCAATTAAAGTAACAGTAGCTTTTTTTTGGGTAATGAATAAATATGTACTCAAAGCGCGTAAAAGTAGCTGTTACTTTGCATTGCGAGTTTCTTCTGATCATAACCCAGCAGTGGCGGATCCGGGGGTTAGGGGGTGGGGGGCGGGGGACGGTGGCCACGTGCCCCGCCTTCTGCGCTGGAAAATAGGCGACAGAGACGCACGTGTCCCTCCCACCCTTTCTCCGAAGAAGGGCGTACTGGGGGCACAGTCACAATTATTTCTGCACAGCCTCACCAGCATCCCTCCTCTATCCGATCGCAGGATCCGTGTCTGGATGTAGTACCTCTCCAGCCCCCCCCCCACCCCCTCACTTGGAGTTTTCATATACTCCAGGATTTGCTGAAATGTACTGACATATACCTATTTATATATATTTTTAGTTAAATACGTTAGACATTCCCGTGTGGGACATGCTTTACACGTACCTTTACCTCATATTGTATTTCAGTCTGAGAACAGAACCCGGAAATGTTTTTTCAAGCAAATGTTCGTTCTTTTTCACCATGTTCATAACAAGTACAATATTACAAAAATTGCGGTAACAAAACTGAAGCTGTCGTTCCCCAAACAAGTGTTTGTTTTATACAGGGAGATATACCAGAAATTAGAATAGAACACACATGGTAAAGGTTACCCGAACTAAGGCCATCCTGGGCCTCAAAATCCCAGGTGATTTCTTTAGCAAGTTTAACTCACATTTGATCCGTATGATGCGTGCCAGCCCATTACTGCCGTAGCTCATTGCGGCCATCGTATGCTAATAACCTTCACGCGCTGATTGTTTACGCCAACAGGAACGCGTCGCCGGTGACGCGCCGCTTCACGCTTGCCGTGCGGCATGGAGGTGGGCGGGGAGGCTCGAGACTGGGCGCGGGGGGTGAACATGGGGAAAGAAAGATCTATTGCGGCATGCTGCCCACCGCGACTTGGAACTTGGGGCTCGCCCCATAGGGGGGGGGGGGGGGTGCAAGGGTTATTTGCGTTCCTCGGGTTTGGGCTTTTTATTTCATCGTGTACCTACGGAAGAAAGGAAGACGGTCGCTGGGAGCCTCAGCAGAGTATTGGGAGGGCCGGTTGTAAAGAACGCCTAACTAGAATTTGTGGAGTACGTGGGGGTGGCTGTCTAAAAACTTGCGACCGGGAGGTGGGGGGGGGGGGGGGGGGCGCCATATTCCCTCTGCTCATTGGCTTGAACTCGACAGAAAAACACTCACCCATGAGGACAATACACGCCCTCAACGATAGATACCTGCACCTCACCTGTCACTATTGTGACATCATTGGGGAATTCTCAAATAGAGCTTAGATGCAATGCCCCCAGAAATAAACCCACCGAACTTTCGCTACTTTTGTAGTTTTGCTACTTTAAAGTTGCATATCGAACTCTTTCCCGCCAAAACTAAAGAAGTCAAAAATACAAATAAGAATTAGTCCTTGAATCGTCCAAGATTACTTTTGTCTATATTCGATGCATGCCAGACTGCCAAATGGAGCCTCTTAGCCCGTGATATCTATTAACCACAGGTTTTCAACTTTGTGGTAAACGTCATCTTTTTGTGTGCTTCACGATGCTTTGTTATAAGTAGCAGTGCCGCGACAGAGTTCTGCGGTGTTCCGGGAAAAACACGTTTGCCACATCACGGCCGAAACGGCGATGTTTATTCGTTTTCTGAATTATAGAATGAAACAATCCAGTTTTCTGCAAATTATCGCCTGGGCTTCGTTTTGGCGGGAAAGAGCTCGAGATGCAAATTTAAAGAACGCGTTTATAATGATTTCGCTGAATAAAAACTGTAAACTGATATTGAAACTCATTTTTATTTGTTTATTTTCCATAAACAACTTCAACATGAAAAAAATTGTGGCGCCAACACTTTTACGAGAGGCGTTAATAGCACCTGGCGCAAAGGTTACGCGTTCGAAATGGGGATGACTTATGATAGTGGGTTGAACCTTACATCTGCTGCTCGCACAACCTACAGCGTGACGCACCACCCAAAGCTTGGTAATTTACAATGAAATTAAAGCGCTGTCGGGGTTAAGCGAAGCTGCGTGTGTCATAACGTGGGCGTTCACAGTCTGAGTCGGATGACTGTCTCGCTATACTTACTGGGTAATTACTTACACGGGACCGCGATGCCTTAGCAGAAACGTTAGCATGGGGACCCAGCTGGGGACCTCGATTGTCAGTCACTGATCCCACTAGCATACATTAGTAATAAATGGCTAAATGGGGCCAAGGAACCTCCCGGGACGATGAAGGATGAAGGAATGAAACATGCCCCAGATTTGGTGCCCGAGCCCGGATTCGAACCCAGGACCTATTGATCTGCGGTCTAGTGCGCCAACCACTACACCAGGGAGGCCCCCCTCTCCGCGTTTTAGGGTCTAGCGTGGGAATCCGAAACACTGGCAAGTACCCCCCTTTCCCTTTCCCCGGTGAATGAGCGACACTGCAATAAAAAAAAGAGGAAATGGAGGGGATGTGTATACGGGTCTAGGCATATTGCATACTGATATAGGTCTGTGCCGGAGGGAGGGGAGGGGTCGTTCTGGGGGAGGGGGTGGGGCAAGGTCCAAGGGGAATTGTGAAGGGGTGGGGGTGACGATGATATACGCACATTTTGACCGCTGGATGTATGTCCGCCAGTGGGGTTGGGGGGTGAAGTTTGTGTTGCATGGTGTGAGGGGAAGTGTGGGGGGGGGGGGAGGGTCAATGTTTGAGGGGGTAGAGGCATGTCCAGGTAAAGAAGTATTGAGATAGCTGGCCGTTATCATTAATCAGCCAAAATATGGCGGCTGGGGTGAGCAACGGGAGAGGGCGTCACTGGGCGGAGGCGTCAGCCACATCAGCTGAGCGACATCAGCTCCAGCGGCAGCAATATAGGGTTGGGCATCTTGCGGTCCGATGAGCTGCCTGCATGCCTATCTGGGGTAGCTAGACAGGCCATGAGGGTCCCATTCCCCAGCCACATATGAGGCCTACACCCCCTTTCCATCCACATTTCACAGTCAAATCATCCAGCAGTCAAAACGGACCGCGGTCTAAGTGGGCCTACACCTTGACGATTTAGGGCCAAATGACTGGATGGGGGATGGGCGTTTCGTTTCTCGTTTCGGTATGTTTCGGTCATTTCGGTGTTTGTATATGAACTGTTTATGTTCCACTGCTGTCTCCCTGAGCATGTTATGAGCCTATTTAAATTATGATTGTATTGCGTACCATTGCGATAAAACCCAGAACATGCCAGCAATCTGCCCTCGATACATCCTGTACAGATGAGATAGCAATAGCTTGTGAAGACGGTTCATATTTATTGGTTAGCATCCTGCTTCTCTGTTAAACGCTGTATTATCGCCCAAGTTGTGGCCGTCAACCATCAACTGATCACTCAGACCATGGCCTGGGGGTCCCGGGCATGGCTTTGGCGCAAGCACAGGCGCCGTACATAAACTGACACAGGCCGTTAGGGGGGGGGGGGGGGAGTCAAAACCGCCTACACCTGTGTCAGTTGATTTATGGTAGGGGGGGCACCATATTCCTGTGTGACATATTCTAGGGAAAACATTTTCTTTGAATTGGGCGACTTGTCTTGTACAAAACTACATGGTAGAGCTATAGTGGCCCCAATCTGGCATTGCCATTATTACCAAGAATAAGTGTTATCAGGCAGGGATGACTAGTGCTAGCCTAGTCCAGGGAGATTTACTCTGGAGTAGGTCTTCAGGGACTAGTTCTAGCCTTATAATACAGCTTACCACCTGTAGGACTATAGATTGCTTATAATTATAAGAAGATACAGTGATTATTAGGATACAGACAGTTTCATGACGTTTTCTAAATTGTGCCTTAAATTATCTAAATAATTGTTCATAATATATTAATGATTATGTTAATTTTTTTTTTCTTTTTCAGCTAGGGGTGGGGGGAAGTAAGTCTTAAGTGCTGAGAAGTTGGTATTTGAATGGGATATATTGGTACTGATCAAGCTGTAATGGAGTTTACTGATGGACGATTTATCTTAAATTTGCAGGACTTTCAGCATGCTGAAGTCAAGAAAGCAGAAGCCATGTCCCACAGACTCAGCAAGATGCTTGCCAGTGAAGAAACCAAAGTGTTTTGGAAAAGAAATGAAGTGATCGTTGACCATTCATTTAGAAAAAAACTTAACGGTAAAACAATGTAGCCTTACTGACTTGTTTGATCAGTATCATCTTCACTTAGCCTTATGATCTGATCCGTCCTCTTTATAACTGTCACACTTCTATATTATTAGTCCACAATCCTCCTTCTAACCATGTTATTATATTATATGTGTAATAGCCTGCGCTTTTTCCACTAGTATAACTAGTATAATATATTAATATTGTATAGAATGCCTTGCTGTTTCCCATACACCCACGTTTATTAGTAAAACTTATCTCCATTTCTTGTTTGCAGGTATTAATTTGCAGAAGAAAATTGACCGAACGCTGCGTCCCGATAATCACTGCTTTAGAGGAATACGCACAGTGAAATGGTCTCCCGCATATGCCGACCAGATGTCCAGGTGGGCGATTTACACTATTCATTGTGATAGAGAGCCCAGACAGCAGTGTTCACTATAGCATTGCATGAGATGGCCGGTAGAGTGGTAGAGTATTGTCACTTTGACAAAAGAGCGTGAATCTATCGTCTCCAGCTATGAGAAGGCGAAGTACAGTATTGTGACTTTGACAAAAGAGTGTAGAACTACTGTCTCCAGCTATGAGCAGGCGAGGTACAGTATTGTGACTTTGCAGAGAATAACATAGAGATCCAGCTATTGGCCAAGACATGACCAGATCAAGTATTTACTTACAAAAAGTTGCTTGTCTTGTAAATGTGATTAATTTAAGCAAATTTTAGATTTATATGACATGTCATGGAGAAAATTTGTGGCGAATAGTTTTGTGTTTCAGGTGCGTCCTTTCGATGCTGAGCCTGGACCACAGACTGACCATCGCCAGTAGGGGAGTCACCATTGCATCTTGGAGAGAGGTTAGCCACCTTTCATTGGCCATAGCAGTGATTATTACATGAAGTTACGGTTAAGATGGCTGGGGTATATGAATGCTAGATGTATTCACCATATTGTAATGATGAGTGGTACTGTACTTATTGAGCTAAATAGATTAACTGCTCTACCATGCTACTTATTCACTACAATGACACAATTTGTGATATCTAGTTTAGGATTTCTCAGCATTGGGGATTTGTCAAAAAGAAGATCTGTCTTTCTCCAAAAACTGATTTTAGTTTTGTGAGCCCCATGTATTAAGTCTATTAGGGAATCCGTTCACGACATTACATATTTAAGTTATGTTTTTGCATTTATTAATCTTGTGCCTTTCACGAAAGGTTGTAGATCTGTCCGACGAGTTTCTGAGGTATTGTCAGTCATCAGACTTTCGGTTGTTGGAGGAGTGCAGAGCTGCAGGTGCCAGGCTGGGCCAGGAGGCCACGAAGCGCTACGCCGTGGCGGCTGTCGGTAATCATACTTCACCTTTATGACAGACGTATTTACTTGTTTTATGGGGCGTTGGAAGCACCAATCTAGGCGTCCAGTGAGTACTAACCAAGACCCAACGACAGGGGCTTTAGCCCGTGGACTTGGCTCCGCTCTCCCCTTCTTTCTCCCATTGACGCGATAGGCCCAGAATTAGTTCAACCGTCTTGAATATACAACCAACCAACAAACCTAACGACAGGTCATCGATGCGACGACTGCGGTAAGCTCTATCGGCCACAGATAGGCTGACTTAGTCATAAGCGCAAATGCCGCGAAGCAAATCCGTACTACTTAATCCATAACAACAGCTGCACATCCATCGTCTTTCGCAGACGGACGGATACCAACCAAGGGGCGTAGTGTGCCTTAAACCTGAGGGTGTCTTGCTCTGGAGTGGCATCGTCGTGATATATTATAACGGACTGGCCTTCATCGAGTGAGCTCTACTAGGCCTAGTTCATCCGCCGTGCAACACTAGCACAAATGTATTTGGTATCAAAGAGTGCCTGATATATATATTATTATTTGTGTTTTGGGTACAGACTGTTTCCGTCACTATCGTTTGTGGGTCACCCCGTAGCCTAGCGGGTATCGGGTTCGGCTATAATCGAGTGTGCTCTGCTAGGCCAACCCAAGCGGCCGGTGCGTGGTGTGAGCCCAACCTATGCAAATGTTAATGCTTTGTGCAGGATAAAGACCAACCATTTTAAATAGATGACCTACAATTATTTGCTTTTGTATTACGTGACAACACACTTTTAAGGACACTTGTTTTCTGTTGGCGTGAAAATATCGACGTTCACAGATACACAATTAAAGGTGACTTCCTTCGTTGAAATGCTTTGTTTAGCTGCCATTTTGGCATTACAGATCTGCATGTGTCATATCTCGGTCCAGGCCCGGGGGATAAAATACACCAAACAGCCCCCGGAAATTCCCTTTGACAAAATTCCGTCAGTTTGGGTTGTGAACTTTTCGGCGTCCATTGGGGGCTGGGCCAGAAATACTACATATGCAATGGAGATGGATGGCGATATTGACTGGTAATGGTGTGTGATTGTGTTACAGACGTCGCCTGGCACCCTGGGTTGTTGGGAAACCAATCATCTTCGGCAAGCAACTCAGGGCGGTACACTTATCTCGCCTCCGTCATGAAGAGCGGACATCTCGTCATGTGGAAGACATTCCTACCAGTAGCTGTCAGGTAGCATATTATAGTTCTTATGGCAACCCTGCAAACATTCCTACTAATAGCTGTCAGGTGGCATTTCATTGTTCACATGGCAACCCTGCAAACATTCCTACTAGTAGCCGTCAGGTAGCATCTCATCGTTCTCATGGCAACCCTGCAAACATTCCTACTAGTAGCTGTCCGGTAATGTCTTCGTTCTCATGAAGACCCAGACCGACACACAGCCAGACACTAAGACGTCGTTATGACAGATGGCACATCAAAAAGGAAACTTATTCGCCGACATGAAACGTGGCCTCGAAGCGTTCTAAACTAGCCGGGGAAGGATTGTGGTTCCCACTACGGCAAGCATTTGGTGTCGGGGTTAATAACTGTATGAATGCTTTCAGCTCGTGGTCCGTGGAGCGAGTGGTGCTGCCGCTCCACGAGATACCGACCGCAGTGTGTTGGTGCCGTGTGCAGACAAAACATGAATTAAAAGGTACAGTCCTGCTTCGGTATCCTGTTTTCAATACGTAGTTACAGTCCTTCTTCGGTATCCTGTTTTTAATGCGTAGTTACAGTCCTGCTTAAGTATCCTGTACCTAATACATAGTTTAACTTCGTTTCAGATTTTGCTGTTGTTGGTTATGTGGAAGGAGAAATCTTTGCAGTTAATTTGAAGAGCGGTGACATCACACCTCTGTGGAAGGAGCGAGATAGGCTGTCTGTCACGACGTTGTGTTGGTGTCACGAGGTGAGTGTTACATTGGTGACATCACACCTCTGTGGAAGGAGCGAGATAGGCTGTCTGTCACGACGTTGTGTTGGTGTCACGAGGTGAGTGTTACATTGGTGACATCACACCTCTGTGGAAGGAGCGAGATAGGCTGTCTGTCACGACGTTGTGTTGGTGTCACGAGGTGAGTGTTACATTGGTGACGTCACAGGTCTGGGAGTAGCGAGATAGGCTGTCTATCACGACGTTGTGTTGGTGTCACGAGGTGAGTGTTACATTGGTGACGTCACAGGTCTGGGAGTAGCGAGATAGGCTGTCTATCACGACGTTGTGTTGGTGTCACGAGGTGAGTGTTACATTGGTGACGTCACAGGTCTGGGAGTAGCGAGATAGGCTGTCTATCACGACGTTGTGTTGGTGTCACGAGGTGAGTGTTACATTGGTGACGTCACAGGTCTGGGAGTAGCGAGATAGGCTGTCTATCACGACGCTGTGTTGGTGTCACGAGGTGAGTGTTACATTGGTGACGTCACAGGTCTGGGAGTAGCGAGATAGGCTGTCTATCACGACGTTGTGTTGGTGTCACGAGGTGAGTGTTACATTGGTGACGTCACAGGTCTGGGAGTAGCGAGATAGGCTGTCTATCACGACGTTGTGTTGGTGTCACGAGGTGAGTGTTACATTGGTGACGTCACAGGTCTGGGAGTAGCGAGATAGGCTGTCTATCACGACGTTGTGTTGGTGTCACGAGGTGAGTGTTACATTGGTGACGTCACACCTCTGTGGAAGGAGCGAGATAGACTGTCTGTCACGACGTTGTGTTGGTGTCACGAGGTGAGTGTTACATTGGTGACGTCACAGGTCTGGGAGTAGCGAGATAGGCTGTCTGTCACGACGTTGTGTTGGTGTCACGAGGTGAGTGTTACATTGGTGACGTCACAGGTCTGGGAGTAGCGAGATAGGCTGTCTGTCACGACGTTGTGTTGGTGTCACGAGGTGAGTGTTACATTGGTGACATCACACCTCTGTGGAAGGAGCGAGATAGGCTGTCTGTCACGACGTTGTGTTGGTGTCACGAGGTGAGTGTTACATTGGTGACGTCACAGGTCTGGGAGTAGCGAGATAGGCTGTCTATCACGACGTTGTGTTGGTGTCACGAGGTGAGTGTTACATTGGTGACGTCACAGGTCTGGGAGTAGCGAGATAGGCTGTCTATCACGACGTTGTGTTGGTGTCACGAGGTGAGTGTTACATTGGTGACGTCACAGGTCTGGGAGTAGCGAGATAGGCTGTCTATCACGACGTTGTGTTGGTGTCACGAGGTGAGTGTTACATTGGTGACGTCACAGGTCTGGGAGTAGCGAGATAGGCTGTCTATCACGACGCTGTGTTGGTGTCACGAGGTGAGTGTTACATTGGTGACGTCACAGGTCTGGGAGTAGCGAGATAGGCTGTCTATCACGACGTTGTGTTGGTGTCACGAGGTGAGTGTTACATTGGTGACGTCACAGGTCTGGGAGTAGCGAGATAGGCTGTCTATCACGACGCTGTGTTGGTGTCGCGAGGTGAGTGTTACATTGGTGACGTCACAGGTCTGGGAGTAGCGAGATAGGCTGTCTATCACGACGTTGTGTTGGTGTCACGAGGTGAGTGTTACATTGGTGACGTCACAGGTCTGGGAGTAGCGAGATAGGCTGTCTATCACGACGTTGTGTTGGTGTCACGAGGTGAGTGTTACATTGGTGACGTCACAGGTCTGGGAGTAGCGAGATAGGCTGTCTATCACGACGTTGTGTTGGTGTCACGAGGTGAGTGTTACATTGGTGACGTCACACCTCTGTGGAAGGAGCGAGATAGGCTGTCTGTCACGACGTTGTGTTGGTGTCACGAGGTGAGTGTTACATTGGTGACGTCACAGGTCTGGGAGTAGCGAGATAGGCTGTCTGTCACGACGTTGTGTTGGTGTCACGAGGTGAGTGTTACATTGGTGACGTCACAGGTCTGGGAGTAGCGAGATAGGCTGTCTGTCACGACGTTGTGTTGGTGTCACGAGGTGAGTGTTACATTGGTGACATCACACCTCTGTGGAAGGAGCGAGATAGGCTGTCTGTCACGACGTTGTGTTGGTGTCACGAGGTGAGTGTTACATTGGTGACGTCACAGGTCTGGGATGAGCGAGATAGGCTGTCTGTCACGACGTTGTGTTGGTGTCACGAGGTGAGTGTTACATTGGTGACGTCACACATCTGGGAGGAGCGAGATAGGCTGTCTATCACGACGTTGTGTTGGTGTCACGAGGTGAGTGTTACATTGGTGACGTCACAGGTCTGGGATGAGCGAGATAGGCTGTCTGTCACGACGTTGTGTTGGTGTCACGAGGTGAGTGTTACATTGGTGACGTCACAGATCTGGGAGGAGCGAGATAGGCTGTCTGTCACGACGTTGTGTTGGTGTCACGAGGTGAGTGTTACATTGGTGACGTCACAGGTCTGGGATGAGCGAGATAGGCTGTCTGTCACGACGTTGTGTTGGTGTCACGAGGTGAGTGTTACATTGGTGACGTCACAGATCTGGGAGGAGCGAGATAGGCTGTCTATCACGACGTTGTGTTGGTGTCACGAGGTGAGTGTTACATTGGTGACATCACACCTCTGTGGAAGCAGCGAGATAGGCTGTCTGTCACGACGTTGTGTTGGTGTCACGAGGTGAGTGTTACATTGGTGACGTCACAGATCTGGGAGGAGCGAGATAGGCTGTCTATCACGACGTTGTGTTGGTGTCACGAGGTGAGTGTTACATTGGTGACGTCACAGGTCTGGGAGTAGCGAGATAGGCTGTCTATCACGACGTTGTGTTGGTGTCACGAGGTGAGTGTTACATTGGTGACGTCACAGGTCTGGGAGTAGCGAGATAGGCTGTCTATCACGACGTTGTGTTGGTGTCACGAGGTGAGTGTTACATTGGTGACGTCACAGGTCTGGGAGTAGCGAGATAGGCTGTCTATCACGACGTTGTGTTGGTGTCACGAGGTGAGTGTTACATTGGTGACGTCACACCTCTGTGGAAGGAGCGAGATAGACTGTCTGTCACGACGTTGTGTTGGTGTCACGAGGTGAGTGTTACATTGGTGACGTCACAGGTCTGGGAGTAGCGAGATAGGCTGTCTGTCACGACGTTGTGTTGGTGTCACGAGGTGAGTGTTACATTGGTGACGTCACAGGTCTGGGAGTAGCGAGATAGGCTGTCTGTCACGACGTTGTGTTGGTGTCACGAGGTGAGTGTTACATTGGTGACATCACACCTCTGTGGAAGGAGCGAGATAGGCTGTCTGTCACGACGTTGTGTTGGTGTCACGAGGTGAGTGTTACATTGGTGACGTCACAGGTCTGGGAGTAGCGAGATAGGCTGTCTATCACGACGTTGTGTTGGTGTCACGAGGTGAGTGTTACATTGGTGACGTCACAGGTCTGGGAGTAGCGAGATAGGCTGTCTATCACGACGTTGTGTTGGTGTCACGAGGTGAGTGTTACATTGGTGACGTCACAGGTCTGGGAGTAGCGAGATAGGCTGTCTATCACGACGTTGTGTTGGTGTCACGAGGTGAGTGTTACATTGGTGACGTCACAGGTCTGGGAGTAGCGAGATAGGCTGTCTATCACGACGCTGTGTTGGTGTCACGAGGTGAGTGTTACATTGGTGACGTCACAGGTCTGGGAGTAGCGAGATAGGCTGTCTATCACGACGTTGTGTTGGTGTCACGAGGTGAGTGTTACATTGGTGACGTCACAGGTCTGGGAGTAGCGAGATAGGCTGTCTATCACGACGCTGTGTTGGTGTCACGAGGTGAGTGTTACATTGGTGACGTCACAGGTCTGGGAGTAGCGAGATAGGCTGTCTATCACGACGTTGTGTTGGTGTCACGAGGTGAGTGTTACATTGGTGACGTCACAGGTCTGGGAGTAGCGAGATAGGCTGTCTATCACGACGTTGTGTTGGTGTCACGAGGTGAGTGTTACATTGGTGACGTCACATGTCTGGGAGTAGCGAGATAGGCTGTCTATCACGACGTTGTGTTGGTGTCACGAGGTGAGTGTTACATTGGTGACGTCACAGGTCTGGGAGTAGCGAGATAGGCTGTCTATCACGACGCTGTGTTGGTGTCGCGAGGTGAGTGTTACATTGGTGACGTCACAGGTCTGGGAGTAGCGAGATAGGCTGTCTATCACGACGTTGTGTTGGTGTCACGAGGTGAGTGTTACATTGGTGACGTCACAGGTCTGGGAGTAGCGAGATAGGCTGTCTATCACGACGTTGTGTTGGTGTCACGAGGTGAGTGTTACATTGGTGACGTCACAGGTCTGGGAGTAGCGAGATAGGCTGTCTATCACGACGTTGTGTTGGTGTCACGAGGTGAGTGTTACATTGGTGACGTCACACCTCTGTGGAAGGAGCGAGATAGACTGTCTGTCACGACGTTGTGTTGGTGTCACGAGGTGAGTGTTACATTGGTGACGTCACAGGTCTGGGAGTAGCGAGATAGGCTGTCTGTCACGACGTTGTGTTGGTGTCACGAGGTGAGTGTTACATTGGTGACGTCACAGGTCTGGGAGTAGCGAGATAGGCTGTCTGTCACGACGTTGTGTTGGTGTCACGAGGTGAGTGTTACATTGGTGACATCACACCTCTGTGGAAGGAGCGAGATAGGCTGTCTGTCACGACGTTGTGTTGGTGTCACGAGGTGAGTGTTACATTGGTGACGTCACAGGTCTGGGAGTAGCGAGATAGGCTGTCTATCACGACGTTGTGTTGGTGTCACGAGGTGAGTGTTACATTGGTGACGTCACAGGTCTGGGAGTAGCGAGATAGGCTGTCTATCACGACGTTGTGTTGGTGTCACGAGGTGAGTGTTACATTGGTGACGTCACAGGTCTGGGAGTAGCGAGATAGGCTGTCTATCACGACGTTGTGTTGGTGTCACGAGGTGAGTGTTACATTGGTGACGTCACAGGTCTGGGAGTAGCGTGATAGGCTGTCTATCACGACGTTGTGTTGGTGTCACGAGGTGAGTGTTACATTGGTGACGTCACAGGTCTGGGAGTAGCGAGATAGGCTGTCTATCACGACGCTGTGTTGGTGTCACGAGGTGAGTGTTACATTGGTGACGTCACAGGTCTGGGAGTAGCGAGATAGGCTGTCTATCACGACGTTGTGTTGGTGTCACGAGGTGAGTGTTACATTGGTGACGTCACAGGTCTGGGAGTAGCGAGATAGGCTGTCTATCACGACGCTGTGTTGGTGTCACGAGGTGAGTGTTACATTGGTGACGTCACAGGTCTGGGAGTAGCGAGATAGGCTGTCTATCACGACGTTGTGTTGGTGTCACGAGGTGAGTGTTACATTGGTGACGTCACAGGTCTGGGAGTAGCGAGATAGGCTGTCTATCACGACGTTGTGTTGGTGTCACGAGGTGAGTGTTACATTGGTGACGTCACAGGTCTGGGAGTAGCGAGATAGGCTGTCTATCACGACGTTGTGTTGGTGTCACGAGGTGAGTGTTACATTGGTGACGTCACAGGTCTGGGAGTAGCGAGATAGGCTGTCTGTCACGACGTTGTGTTGGTGTCACGAGGTGAGTGTTACATTGGTGACATCACACCTCTGTGGAAGGAGCGAGATAGGCTGTCTGTCACGACGTTGTGTTGGTGTCACGAGGTGAGTGTTACATTGGTGACGTCACAGGTCTGGGATGAGCGAGATAGGCTGTCTGTCACGACGTTGTGTTGGTGTCACGAGGTGAGTGTTACATTGGTGACGTCACAGATCTGGGAGGAGCGAGATAGGCTGTCTATCACGACGTTGTGTTGGTGTCACGAGGTGAGTGTTACATTGGTGACGTCACAGGTCTGGGATGAGCGAGATAGGCTGTCTGTCACGACGTTGTGTTGGTGTCACGAGGTGAGTGTTACATTGGTGACGTCACAGATCTGGGAGGAGCGAGATAGGCTGTCTGTCACGACGTTGTGTTGGTGTCACGAGGTGAGTGTTACATTGGTGACGTCACAGGTCTGGGATGAGCGAGATAGGCTGTCTGTCACGACGTTGTGTTGGTGTCACGAGGTGAGTGTTACATTGGTGACGTCACAGATCTGGGAGGAGCGAGATAGGCTGTCTATCACGACGTTGTGTTGGTGTCACGAGGTGATTGTTACATTGGTGACATCACACCTCTGTGGAAGGAGCGAGATAGGCTGTCTGTCACGACGTTGTGTTGGTGTCACGAGGTGAGTGTTACATCGGTGACGTCACAGATCTGGGAGGAGCGAGATAGGCTGTCTATCACGACGTTGTGTTGGTGTCACGAGGTGAGTGTTACATTGGTGACGTCACAGGTCTGGGAGTAGCGAGATAGGCTGTCTATCACGACGTTGTGTTGGTGTCACGAGGTGAGTGTTACATTGGTGACGTCACAGGTCTGGGAGTAGCGAGATAGGCTGTCTATCACGACGTTGTGTTGGTGTCACGAGGTGAGTGTTACATTGGTGACGTCACAGGTCTGGGAGTAGCGAGATAGGCTGTCTATCACGACGTTGTGTTGGTGTCACGAGGTGAGTGTTACATTGGTGACGTCACACCTCTGTGGAAGGAGCGAGATAGACTGTCTGTCACGACGTTGTGTTGGTGTCACGAGGTGAGTGTTACATTGGTGACGTCACAGGTCTGGGAGTAGCGAGATAGGCTGTCTGTCACGACGTTGTGTTGGTGTCACGAGGTGAGTGTTACATTGGTGACGTCACAGGTCTGGGAGTAGCGAGATAGGCTGTCTGTCACGACGTTGTGTTGGTGTCACGAGGTGAGTGTTACATTGGTGACATCACACCTCTGTGGAAGGAGCGAGATAGGCTGTCTGTCACGACGTTGTGTTGGTGTCACGAGGTGAGTGTTACATTGGTGACGTCACAGGTCTGGGAGTAGCGAGATAGGCTGTCTATCACGACGTTGTGTTGGTGTCACGAGGTGAGTGTTACATTGGTGACGTCACAGGTCTGGGAGTAGCGAGATAGGCTGTCTGTCACGACGTTGTGTTGGTGTCACGAGGTGAGTGTTACATTGGTGACATCACACCTCTGTGGAAGGAGCGAGATAGGCTGTCTGTCACGACGTTGTGTTGGTGTCACGAGGTGAGTGTTACATTGGTGACGTCACAGGTCTGGGATGAGCGAGATAGGCTGTCTGTCACGACGTTGTGTTGGTGTCACGAGGTGAGTGTTACATTGGTGACGTCACAGATCTGGGAGGAGCGAGATAGGCTGTCTATCACGACGTTGTGTTGGTGTCACGAGGTGAGTGTTACATTGGTGACGTCACAGGTCTGGGATGAGCGAGATAGGCTGTCTGTCACGACGTTGTGTTGGTGTCACGAGGTGAGTGTTACATTGGTGACGTCACAGATCTGGGAGGAGCGAGATAGGCTGTCTGTCACGACGTTGTGTTGGTGTCACGAGGTGAGTGTTACATTGGTGACGTCACAGGTCTGGGATGAGCGAGATAGGCTGTCTGTCACGACGTTGTGTTGGTGTCACGAGGTGAGTGTTACATTGGTGACGTCACAGATCTGGGAGGAGCGAGATAGGCTGTCTATCACGACGTTGTGTTGGTGTCACGAGGTGAGTGTTACATTGGTGACATCACACCTCTGTGGAAGGAGCGAGATAGGCTGTCTGTCACGACGTTGTGTTGGTGTCACGAGGTGAGTGTTACATTGGTGACGTCACAGATCTGGGAGGAGCGAGATAGGCTGTCTATTACGACGTTGTGTTGGTGTCACGAGGTGAGTGTTACATTGGTGACGTCACAGGTCTGGGAGTAGCGAGATAGGCTGTCTATCACGACGTTGTGTTGGTGTCACGAGGTGAGTGTTACATTGGTGACGTCACAGGTCTGGGAGTAGCGAGATAGGCTGTCTATCACGACGTTGTGTTGGTGTCACGAGGTGAGTGTTACATTGGTGACGTCACAGGTCTGGGAGTAGCGAGATAGGCTGTCTATCACGACGTTGTGTTGGTGTCACGAGGTGAGTGTTACATTGGTGACGTCACACCTCTGTGGAAGGAGCGAGATAGACTGTCTGTCACGACGTTGTGTTGGTGTCACGAGGTGAGTGTTACATTGGTGACGTCACAGATCTGGGAGGAGCGAGATAGGCTGTCTGTCACGACGTTGTGTTGGTGTCACGAGGTGAGTGTTACATTGGTGACGTCACAGGTCTGGGAGTAGCGAGATAGGCTGTCTGTCACGACGTTGTGTTGGTGTCACGAGGTGAGTGTTACATTGGTGACGTCACACCTCTGTGGAAGGAGCGAGATAGGCTGTCTGTCACGACGTTGTGTTGGTGTCACGAGGTGAGTGTTACATTGGTGACGTCACAGGTCTGGGAGTAGCGAGATAGGCTGTCTATCACGACGTTGTGTTGGTGTCACGAGGTGAGTGTTACATTGGTGACGTCACAGGTCTGGGAGTAGCGAGATAGGCTGTCTATCACGACGTTGTGTTGGTGTCACGAGGTGAGTGTTACATTGGTGACGTCACAGGTCTGGGAGTAGCGAGATAGGCTGTCTATCACGACGTTGTGTTGGTGTCACGAGGTGAGTGTTACATTGGTGACGTCACAGGTCTGGGAGTAGCGAGATAGGCTGTCTATCACGACGCTGTGTTGGTGTCACGAGGTGAGTGTTACATTGGTGACGTCACAGGTCTGGGAGTAGCGAGATAGGCTGTCTATCACGACGTTGTGTTGGTGTCACGAGGTGAGTGTTACATTGGTGACGTCACAGGTCTGGGAGTAGCGAGATAGGCTGTCTATCACGACGCTGTGTTGGTGTCACGAGGTGAGTGTTACATTGGTGACGTCACAGGTCTGGGAGTAGCGAGATAGGCTGTCTATCACGACGTTGTGTTGGTGTCACGAGGTGAGTGTTACATTGGTGACGTCACAGGTCTGGGAGTAGCGAGATAGGCTGTCTATCACGACGTTGTGTTGGTGTCACGAGGTGAGTGTTACATTGGTGACGTCACAGGTCTGGGAGTAGCGAGATAGGCTGTCTATCACGACGTTGTGTTGGTGTCACGAGGTGAGTGTTACATTGGTGACGTCACACCTCTGTGGAAGGAGCGAGATAGGCTGTCTGTCACGACGTTGTGTTGGTGTCACGAGGTGAGTGTTACATTGGTGACGTCACAGGTCTGGGAGTAGCGAGATAGGCTGTCTGTCACGACGTTGTGTTGGTGTCACGAGGTGAGTGTTACATTGGTGACGTCACAGGTCTGGGAGTAGCGAGATAGGCTGTCTGTCACGACGTTGTGTTGGTGTCACGAGGTGAGTGTTACATTGGTGACATCACACCTCTGTGGAAGGAGCGAGATAGGCTGTCTGTCACGACGTTGTGTTGGTGTCACGAGGTGAGTGTTACATTGGTGACGTCACAGGTCTGGGATGAGCGAGATAGGCTGTCTGTCACGACGTTGTGTTGGTGTCACGAGGTGAGTGTTACATTGGTGACGTCACAGATCTGGGAGGAGCGAGATAGGCTGTCTATCACGACGTTGTGTTGGTGTCACGAGGTGAGTGTTGCATTGGTGACGTCACAGGTCTGGGATGAGCGAGATAGGCTGTCTGTCACGACGTTGTGTTGGTGTCACGAGGTGAGTGTTACATTGGTGACGTCACAGATCTGGGAGGAGCGAGATAGGCTGTCTGTCACGACGTTGTGTTGGTGTCACGAGGTGAGTGTTACATTGGTGACGTCACAGGTCTGGGATGAGCGAGATAGGCTGTCTGTCACGACGTTGTGTTGGTGTCACGAGGTGAGTGTTACATTGGTGACGTCACAGATCTGGGAGGAGCGAGATAGGCTGTCTATCACGACGTTGTGTTGGTGTCACGAGGTGAGTGTTACATTGGTGACATCACACCTCTGTGGAAGGAGCGAGATAGGCTGTCTGTCACGACGTTGTGTTGGTGTCACGAGGTGAGTGTTACATTGGTGACGTCACAGATCTGGGAGGAGCGAGATAGGCTGTCTATCACGACGTTGTGTTGGTGTCACGAGGTGAGTGTTACATTGGTGACGTCACAGATCTGGGAGGAGCGAGATAGGCTGTCTGTCACGACGCTGTGTTGGCGTCACGAGGTGGGAGTTACATTGGTGACGTCACATGTCTGGGAGTAGTGAGATAGGCTGTCTGTCACGACGTTGTGTTGGTGTCACGAGGTGAGTGTTACATTGGTGACGTCAGAAGTCTGGGAGTAGCGAGATAGGCTGTCTGTCACGACGCTGTGTTGGCGTCACGAGGTGGGAGTTACATTGGTGACATCACAGGTCTGGGAGGAGCGAGATAGGCTGTCTGTCACGACGCTGTGTTGGCGTCACGAGGTGGGAGTTACATTGGTGACGTCACAGGTCTGGGAGTAGCGAGATAGGCTGTCTGTCACGACGTTGTGTTGGTGTCACGAGGTGAGTGTTGCATTGGTGACGTCACAGGTCTGGGAGGAGCGAGATAGGCTGTCTGTCACGACGTTGTGTTGGTGTCACGAGGTGAGTGTTACATTGGTGACGTCAGAAGTCTGGGAGGAGCGAGATAGGCTGTCTGTCACGACGTTGTGTTGGTGTCACGAGGTGGGAGTTACATTGGTGACGCCACAGATCTGGGAGTAGCGAGATAGACTGTCTGTCACGACGTTATGTTGGTGTCACGAGGTGAGTGTTACATTCGAGACGTTATTTATCTCAATGTGTGCGAGAGACTGCAGGTGGTTCCTGTTTTTTTTTTAAATGCATACTTTACAATAATGCTGAAAGACACTGCATCTTCTAGTAAGCTTATTTCATTTCATGACAATTTGTCGTGAAATAGAGAGATTTTAGTTTGTCACGAGGTGCGTGTTAAATTTGGAATGACATATTACTCTGCCTCATACCAACAACGTGTGCTTATCGTAATCAGTGGATGTTATTTGTCGTTCTGTTTCCCTTAGGAAATGGTTCTCCTTGCCGGTAAAGGTCCCTTCGTCTTGTCGATGAAGCTGAGCGTCACCTCTGATGAGAGGGTTAAAGTGCAGCATTCCGTGAGCCCCCCATTGGTCAACAGCTCCTTTGTCTCTGGTGAGGGCTTCAACCAGAAGCGTATTTTAACATATATACATGTTAACGGGCACCGTGATGTGTTCAATAAATGTATGGATGCGATTTGTATGGTGTCAAATCTTGTGCCTCCTTTGAAGTGAATGCATTTGCTTTGAATTGGAATTGATTTTATTGGGGTTTAATGGCACTTTCAACCTGTATCGTATGGTAAATGTGGATTCAGTACTTCTTTGGGCACAACGTCTATGTACAAATGTACAAAAGTTCATAATAATAATGTTTTTGTTTTCACCGCATATAATGAACACACCAGCGTAAAATGATTGTCGCTTTCGACAAGATATTCACCGTGTTTAAACAAATTTGCAATACCTATCTGGTGGCTCTATACTACAATATCTGTCCTTTGAGTCTGTAAGATCCTATCGTACCACAGTTGCTTGTGAATATCTTTTTAAACGCAAAGTTGCAGTTGAAGCTCATTGCTTTTCACCGTGTCGTCATTATAGCATTTAGCGTAAATACTTAAAGCTCTCTGGGCTACCGTTGGCTGGAGCTACAAACTAGTTGTTTCGTAAGGACAGACTTTGTGTTAAATAAAAAGGAATACCTGTATTTTATTTTTTTAATATAAATGCTTCTTTAACCCAAACTAGCCATCAGTTATAGCAAGAACAAGTACGGCCCATTGGTTTCCCTTGGAAATGGTTCTGTGATGCTTGGCAAGCAGGACACGCCATCAAGTAAGCATTGTGCAATAGCATAGTGACTCAGGTAATGTTCTAAGTGGTGATTAATGTCTGGGGTGCTCACTGCAGCCGAAAGTGGGAATCCACCATGGCACACGCCGCCATCTTGGAAACCATGGAAACCAGAACAAGTTTCGTTAAACTCTTCAAACTCTATGGGCACGTTATTAACATGGATTATGTCAGCCGTAATTGTGTACAATGTTATTTGTACTAACATACGTCTCGTTCACACCGGTAACTGTTAAACCAACTCTTTGAGGCTCTGCGCTGACAGAGCTGTTGCGGCGTTACATTTACGAGCTACGCTTTACTTACGACAGGTTTCAAGTACGAAGAGATTTACAGCGCTACAGGCCGGGGCCGATGGAAGTGCGACGGGGCCGCTCTCACACGAAACGGAGTTCTTGTCTACGTCTTACAAAGGCAAGTACAAAGACTTCCTTGGGTCTTCGAAATGCGAGTCTGGGGCTTGAGTGGTGTAGTGATTAGGTTGGTATCGTTTCTGTTGTCCTTATTGAATCATAGTTGAGTTTTTGGTTGTAAGTGATTAAGTGGTTATTGTTTCTGTCGTCCTTATTTAGTCTTAGTTGGGTTCTTTGCTTGTGGGGTTCTGAAGCTATTGGAACCTGAGCAGCACCACTAATATTACTTACGCAGTAAGATAAAGCACTTTTCTGGGCACATTTTATTTCATACTTTCCAAATAATTGGGTGCGAGAAAATTGAAAGAAAAATTATAACACACGTGCCATGATTTTGACACGCTGACACTTCCACGCTAACTGGCTTTATGGAACTAACAGAAAAACACTCAACCACGATTACACATCCTATACTGTCTATACTATACTATCTATACTATACTATCTATACTGTACTATCTATACTATTCTATCTATACTATACTATCTATACTGTACTATCTATAATATACTATCTATACTATACTATCTATACTATACTATCTATACTCTACTATCTACACTATACTATCTATACTATACTATACTATCTATGCTATACTGTCTATACTATACTATCTATACTATACATCTATACTGTACTATCTATACTATACTATCTATACTATACTATCTATACTATACTATCTATACTCTACTATCTACACTATACTATACTATCTATACTATACTATCTATAATATACTATCTATACTATACCATCTATACTATACTATACTATATATACTATACTATCTATACTATACTATCTATACTATACTATCTACACTAGACTATCTACACTATACTATCTATACTATACTGTCTATACTATCTATACTATACTATCTATACTATACTATCTATACTGTACTATCTATACTATGCTATCTATACTGTAATATCTATAATATACTATCTATACTATACTATCTATACTATACTATCTATACTCTACTATCTACACTATACTGTACTATCTATACTATACTATCTATACTATACTGTCTATACTATACTGTCTATACTATACTATCTATACTCTGCTATCCACACTATACTGTCTATACTATACTGTCTATACTATACTGTCTATACTCTACTATCCACACTATACTATCTATACTATACTGTCTATACTATACTGTCTATACTATACTATCTATACTCTACTATCCACACTATACTATCTATACTATACTGTCTATACTATACTGTCTATACTATACTATCTACACTATACTATCTATACTATACTGTCTATACTATCTATACTATACTATCTATACTATACTGTCTATACTATACTATCTATACTATACTGTCTATACTATCTATACTATACTATCTATACTATACTGTCTATACTATACTATCTATACTATACTATTTATACTATACTGTCTATACTATACTGTCTATACTATACTGTCTATACTATACTATCTATACTATACTATCTACACTATACTATCTACACTATACTGTCTATACTATACTGTCTATACTATACTATCTATACTATACTATCTATACTATACTATCTATACTATACTATCTATACTATACTGTCTATGCTATACTATCTATACTATACTATCTATACTATACTATCCACACTATACTGTCTATACTATACTATCTATACTATACTATCTATACTATACTATCTACACTATACTATCTATACTATACTGTCCATACTATACTATCTATACTATACTATCTATACTATACTATCTATACTCTACTATCTACACTATACTATTCTATCTATACTATACTATCTATAATATACTATCTATACTATACCATCTATACTATACTATCTATACTATACTATCTATACTATACTATCTATACTATACTATCTATACTATACTATCTATACTATACTGTCTATACTATACTATCTATATTATACTATCTATACTATACTATCTATACTATACTATCTATACTATACTGTCTATACTATACTATCTATACTATCTATACTATACTATCTATACTATACTATCTATACTATACTGTCTATACTATACTATCTATACTATACTATCTATACTATACTGTCTATACTATACTATCTATACTATACTATACTATCTATACTATCTATACTATACTGTCTATACTATACTATCTATACTATACTGTCTATACTATACTGTCTATACTATACTGTCTATACTATACTGTCTATACTGTACTATCTATACTATACTATCCACACTATACTGTCTATACTATACTATCCATACTATACTATCTATACTATACTATCTACACTATACTATCTATATTATACTGTCCATACTATACTATCTATATTATACTATCTATACTATACTATCTATACTCTACTATCTACACTATACTATACTATCTATACTATACTATCTATAATATATTATCTATACTATACCATCTATACTATACTATACTATATATACTATACTATCTATACTATACTATCTATACTATACTATCTACACTAGACTATCTACACTATACTATCTATACTATACTGTCTATACTATCAATACTATACTATCTATACTATACTATCTATACTGTACTATCTATACTATACTATCTATACTGTAATATCTATAATATACTATCTATACTATACTATCTATACTATACTATCTATACTATACTATCTATACTATACTATCTATACTATACTATCGATGGCACTATCACTTGCTATGCACTCCAAGGTGAAGAGGAGGTTTACATTGGCTATTGGTGAAGTGGTGGTGAACTGGCTTGTCGCAAACAGTTTAATGAGCCTTTCTAGCGTGGTGCCGTAAGTCGTGTCGCTGAAGTCGTAAAGTACTGGTACCTTGCATGGAACAATATCGATTCTTATCTAAACAGCCTTAAATCTTATCATCTAGGCACAGTAAATAGCGTGTTACTGCACGATTTTCATCAGTGTAGTATGTATCAATTACCTGACGATACTGACTTCTACTTTCACTTTAGTTTACACTACTACTTTTTTTCTTACGGTTTGTCACAAAATGCACTTATGATATTGTAATTTGAATGGGGAACTATCGATTATGTTCCAGTTGTATTGACTACCTACACCAGAGTCAGATAAAGGCGGGGTGCGAGTTACTGGTGCTCTCCTCCATGTCAGCTGAGGACATCCTGGCGATAATATCAGAGGTCTCCTCAGGTGAGTCTCAATTTAAATGAGAAATCCCATTGAAAAAGAAAGGAGAACTCTGACTGTAGGCACGATGGGAGGCTTTTGAAAACAATTAATTATCTTAGTTATCATGGTCAGTGAAAACTGTTATTACGTCTGGGAAAAAATCGGTAAAACCGTATCCTTCGCATGTACTGGGTGCTTGTGACATGTGATGGGTGGCTGGTTTAGGAAGGGACACTTTAAGCCGTGAGCCCATGTCGGACTCGAGGCAATGCTGAACGGTAAAAGGGAACCACCTCGTTGGTTGGTTGGTTCGTTATTCAGGACGCTTTAACCAATTCTGGTCATATCGCGTCAATGGGAGAAGGAAGGGAGAGTGGAGCCATGCCCCCTACTCTTTACGAAGAAGGACCTGGGATCTTTATCCTGCGACCACACAGACCTGACCACAGCGGGGCTCGAACCACCGATCAACGTGCCGTTAGGGTCTCAGGTGACCAGAGCACTCAAGGCGAGCGCTCTAACCCACTGATCTATCGTCATACCCCGGTAACATGGCTCCACTATTCCCTTCCTTTTCCCATTCACGCGATATGAGCAGAATTGACTAAAGCATCCTGACTATACAACAATAACAACGGCGAATGTACCCAACGATACAGTAGGCACATTGTGGCAGTAGTGTACTATAGTCTCCTTGTTACCACGTGTGGTGTCCAGGGAGGCTGACGGACATCAGCGATGCACTGATTTACACCCAGTACCTCGTCAACAAGGACGAGGCGGACTGGCCGGCAGCCTTGAAGTCACTTATAGCGCCGGCCAACATGTCACAGCGTCACATGGAGAGCTGGCCCTTGGTACAACTCAAACTGAGGAGGTGAGCTCAAGGCTACTGCATCTGTCGAGATTATTTATAGTATATATATAGTGTATACAAGATATGTTGGGGAATAGTATAATAAGATACTATTACAATTAACCAATTGCAAATAATAATTTGAATTCTCTAGTTGGTTGCAAATCGCATGGCAGGATTGATAATATAGTATTTATATATACCAGGTCAGCTGTGTGAAGAGAGATATATGTTAACTTTTGTCTTTCCATGCTGTCTTCAAAATTAGATTTTTGCTGCGACTGGCAACCTCCTTTCCCCCAGAAAAGGTATGTTCCCTTTACCTTATTCTTTGAGTGTTATGTGAGCTGCTTTCTTTGTCATGTGGTCAGCGCCAATGTCATTGTCTTTCAATACATCGTTTATTCGGAACAATCAAATTACAAAAGAGAGAATGATTGATTGCAAGTTCCTTCGAGAAAGGAAGACTAGCCCTTGTTTGTTTGGAATGGAGAGCTTGCCTTCAAATGGTTATATTTTGTGGTATATAGAAAGAAAGAAGTTTATTTCAAAGCAACAATGAGACCGAGGCCCTCTTGTTGAAAAAATGCAATACACATACTGACATATGGCGGGTTTATACATTTCTACACAAATATACTATTCACGTTCTCTCTTCTTGCTGGCCAGATAAACATATTCAGACAATCTGTTCTGTAATTTTGAGCTCTATAACATGACTAGTGCTAAAAATGTATCTTTATCTAGTAACCTCCAAAGTACGGTGGGATTAAACTCTTAAGATTTTATTGTGCTTCGTTATCTAATATCTATATGCATGTATATACATATATTGATGAATGACGCGCAATTTGTGTTTCCTTGACCACGATGACAAGGGGAACCAGCTCAGTTGGTAAGCAGGTTGAGCTGCAGATCAACGAGTATGAATCCCCGATCCCATGCCCTGATCGCGGGAGGTTTCTGGACTCCATCTCGCCTTCATGTGCACACACGGGGCCTGACACACCACCATGTCATTTCAGGAGGACTACGCCAAGCTGAGCCACGAGGTCGAGCTGGAGATACTGAGGCGCCACCTGGGGAGCGCTCTCAAGCTGTACCTATCTGACCACGCTAGTTCCCCGCCCACCGAGCAAGGTGCGACGACACGTAGTCACACAGGCTTCGCGCCATGGTGACGTGTGAAAAGACACGTAGTCACACAGGCTTCGCGCCATGGTGACGTGTGAAAAGACACGTAGTCACACAGGCTTGACGCCATGGTGACATGTGAAAAGACACGTAGTCACACAGGCTTGACGCCATGGTGACATGTGAAAAGACACGTAGTCACACAGGCTTGACGCCATGGTGACATGTGAAAAGACACGTAGTCACACAGGCTTCGCGCCATGGTGACATGTGAAAAGACACGTAGTCACACAGGCTTCGCGCCATGGTGACGTGTGAAAAGACACGTAGTCACACAGGCTTGACGCCATGGTGACGCGTGAAAAGACACGTAGTCAGACAGGCTTGACGCCGTGCTGACGTGTGAAAAGACACGTAGTCACACAGGCTTGACGCCATGGTGACGTGTGAAAAGACACGTAGTCACACAGGCTTGACGCCATGGTGACATGTGAAAAGACACGTAGTCACACAGGCTTCGCGCCATGGTGACGTGTGAAAAGACACGTAGTCACACAGGCTTGACGCCATGGTGACATGTGAAAAGACACGTAGTCACACAGGCTTGACGCCATGGTGACATGTGAAAAGACACGTAGTCACACAGGCTTGACGCCGTGGTGACGTGTGAAAAGACACGTAGTCACACAGGCTTGACGCCGTGGTGACGTGTGAAAAGACACGTAGTCACACAGGCTTGACGCCATAGTGACGTGTGAAAAGACACGTAGTCACACAGGCTTGACGCCATGGTGACGTGTGAAAAGACACGTAGTCACACAGGCTTGACGCCATGGTGACATGTGAAAAGACACGTAGTCACACAGGCTTGACGCCGTGGTGACGTGTGAAAAGACACGTAATCACACAGGCTTGACGCCATGGTGACATGTGAAAAGACACGTAATCACACAGGCTTGATGCCATGGTGACGTGTGAAAAGACACGTAGTCACACAGGCTTGACGCCATGGTGACGTGTGAAAAGACACGTAGTCACACAGGCTTGACGCCATGGTGACGTGAAAAGACACGTAGTCACACAGGCTTCACGCCATGGTGACGTGTGAAAACACACGTAGTCACACAGGCTTCGCGCCATGGTGACGTGTGAAAAGACACGTAGTCACACAGGCTTGACGCCATGGTGACGTGTGAAAAGACACGTAGTCACACAGGCTTCGCGCCATGGTGACGTGTGAAAAGACACGTAGTCACACAGGCTTGACGCCATGGTGACGTGTGAAAAGACACGTAGTCACACAGGCTTCGCGCCATGGTGACGTGTGAAAAGACACGTAATCACACAGGCTTGACGCCATGGTGACGTGTGAAAAGACACGTAGTCACACAGACTTGATGCCATGGTGACGTGTGAAAAGACACGTAGTCACACAGGCTTCGCGCCATGGTGACGTGTGAAAAGACACGTAATCACACAGGCTTGACGCCATGGTGACGTGTGAAAAGACACGTAGTCACACAGGCTTGACGCCATGGTGACGTGAAAAGGCACGTAGTCACACAGGCTTCGCGCCATGGTGACGTGTGAAAAGACACGTAGTCACACAGGCTTGACGCCATGGTGACGTGTGAAAAGACACGTAGTCACACAGGCTTGACGCCATGGTGACGTGTGAAAAGACACGTAGTCACACAGGCTTCGCGCCATGGTGACGTGTGAAAAGACACGTAATCACACAGGCTTGACGCCATGGTGACGTGTGAAAAGACACGTAGTCACACAGGCTTGACGCCATGGTGACGTGAAAAGACACGTAATCACACAGGCTTGATGCCATGGTGACGTGTGAAAAGACACGTAGTCACACAGGCTTGACGCCATGGTGACATGTGGAAAGACACGTAGTCACACAGGCTTGACGCCGTGGTGACGTGTGAAAAGACAGGCTTGACGCCATGGTGACGTGTGAAAAGACACGTAGTCACACAGGCTTGATGCTATGGTGACGTGTGAAAAGACACGTAGTCACACAGGCTTCGCGCCATGGTGACGTGTGAAAAGACACGTAGTCACACAGGCTTGACGCCATGGTGACGTGTGAAAAGACACGTAGTCACACAGGCTTGACGCTATGGTGACGCGTGAAAAGACACGTAGTCACACAGGCTTCGCGCCATGGTGACGCGTGAAGACACGTAGTCACACAGGCTTCACGCCATGGTGACGTGTGAAAAGACACGTAGTCACACAGGCTTCGCGCCATGGTGACGTGTGAAAAGACACGTAGTCACACAGGCTTGACGCCATGGTGACGTGTGAAAAGACACGTAGTCACACAGGCTTCGCGCCATGGTGACGTGTGAAAAGACACGCCATGGTGACGTGTAAAAAAGACACGTAGTCACACAGGCTTGACGCCGTGGTGACGTGTGAAAAGACACGTAGTCACACAGGCTTGACGCCATGGTGACGTGTGAAAAGACACGTAGTCACACAGGCTTGACGCCATGGTGACGTGTGAAAAGACACGTAGTCACACAGGCTTCGCGCCATGGTGACGCGTGAAGACACGTAGTCACACAGGCTCCACGCCATGGTGACGTGTGAAAAGACACGTAGTCACACAGGCTTCGCGCCATGATGACGTGTGAAAAGACACGTAGTCACACAGGCTTGACGCCATGGTGACGTGTGAAAAGACACGTAGTCACACAGGCTTCGCGCCATGGTGACGTGTGAAAAGACACGTAGTCACACAGGCTTGACGCCATGGTGACGTGTGAAAAGACACGTAGTCACACAGGCTTCGCGCCATGGTGACGCGTGAAGACACGTAGTCACAAGGCTTCACGCCATGGTGACGTGTGAAAAGACACGTAGCTCAGTGGCGGCTTACAGGAACGCAGTTTAGCCGGCTACGGTTTCTTAGTCGGCTAAACTATGTTCGTGAGACAGGGTATTAGCCAGAATTTGTGTTAAGTGTACACACACAACATGGCGCCGATCAGGTCGCATTTTGAGCTCGGAATTTACCATTCTATAAACAAAAATAGTTCTCGATGTCCTATAGTCCTCAAACTACCCGCCCAACCGGCGGGCAGGCGGGTCTCTGGCTAATACCTTGACGTGAAATAGGCCATAGTTGTTGAAGTTACTATTTTAACAACGGTAAAAGTAAACATGGACAAGCGGGGCTCTCGCAAGGGTTGTTAATTGAGTTCAGAAGCAGGAGCATTCAAACGCCTCCCGTCGCCATGGAGACCGGCTAGCTCAGTCGGTAGAACATCGAACTTACCATCTCCGGGTTGTGCGTTCAGTTAGCGCTGGAGGCAATTTATATTTAATTTACTAATCCCTAATCCCTAATTTATCAGAAAAATATTGTCCTATTCGCGATCGGCACTTTCCGAAGACAAAATCTCACTCAGTTCGCTAGTTTAAATTTTGTTTAAATATATAGTAACTGTGAGCAGAGTTAGCTGCCGTTCATCTGGCTCCTGGAACTCCTGGCTTCCAGCCACATGTCACTTTTTGGTTCGCAGTTTAGGCTTTTAAAACACGAACGTTTTATATTACGTGTATAGATTTTACTGATTGACCTATAGATACGTACCATGCTGGTTTCTTTGTCTATCATACATACGTTTTGACATACGTCATCTTGGATGTTTAATTAATACTAACCGAAGTCTCTTTTTTCTACTTTGCAGAGCTGTTGGTGCTCACAATAGCTTGTCAGGTCCTAGACGGTAGCTCTAGCCCCTATCAAAAGACGCTGAAGGCTGTGTGTAAAATCTTACCCGGCGTGATGGAGCGAAAGGCCAGAGGGGCCCTTACCGAGCGCTGTGCCATCTGTGGGAAAGGTAGCTCTGGCTTCATAATTTACATGAGATATCAAGCTATTGAGATATCAAGAGATTATTTACATGAGATATCGAGTTATTGAGATATCAAGAGATAATTTACATGAGATATCGAGAGATAATTTACATGAGATATCAAGAGATAATTTACCTAAGATATCAATATATATAATTTTTTCGCATGTTGACCTAATTTTCTGGCAAAACAATTTGTTTTTCATACATCTATTTGCGTGTCTGCACCTAATGACTTTCACTACAATACAGGACCTACGTTACAGACTTCTCTATGCTTTTTTTTGCCTACAACGCAAATTCATTTAATTTTAATTGGTTTGTTAGATGTCGCATTCACACTGGGCACATCGGCTAGCTGTTCATCGGGACATACTTTCGGTAAGATTATTATTGTGTGTACAATGTGGAATATAAAGACTGCTTACGTTTTGTGCGTGACTGTAAGAATCGGAGATTGTGAAATCTGAAGCATTGAGATACAAGCGCGATTCGTGTATTGGTCTGGATTTAACAACAATTTAATGTCATGCCCCGAATATGTTTACATATCGTGTATATATATACAATACAGTCTGTCCCACCGGTGCACCCGCTCCATGCACCAGCAGCCGCCTTGAATGGGTCCACAATGTCGCTGGGTGCTTATCGCTTATCCCGCTTGGTCGCCATGACTGCGGTGGGCCGTGGCGGAGCGGAGCGAGTGGGGTGGGGTGGCTAGTTATATATATATATATACATATATATGCTCATGGTTATTAGATTACTGCCAGAGGAAATAATGGGTGACGTTACATTGGTTTGCAGGCCGCTGCTGTCAGACCATGTTGCTGTGTAGCGAGGTGCCATACCGACGGTGTCAGTGGTGTGGTCAACTGGCCACGCGCCGCCCCCAGGACCGCTCCCAGGACCGCTCCCAGGACCGCTCCCAGGACGACTCTGGGAGAGACACCCCTCCAGCCGACCCCACAGGGCGTCCTCAGGGTTAGTATTGCTCACAGGCGACTTCAATACGTAAATGTGCTGTAACGTACGCGTGCAACTCAGTCAAGTATCAGTGACTCATCTAAAAGTGAAATGACATGAAATGTTGGAAACATCATTTTTTGACCACTTTCGCTCCAATGAAAATGGTTAAAATGGCACCAGAAACCTCCCCAAGACATTCAGAGACCCTCAGGGACCATCTTGGCCACATCAGGTGGTCACCCTGCCCCACCCCACACCCGATCCGCGCTCTGGGTGACCTCTCCCGCTGACCCTCTCTCCTCGCGGGTGCCTTACCTAAACTACCAGACGCGCTAACTCGTCATTACGGTTTCCCTATAATATATTGATATTTGTCTGTTTTTTCGCTTGGGGTCTAATCGACCATCCCACGTGGGTCACTCCACACTGTGATAACTACCTGCTGTACTTTAGTGCCCACGTGGGTCACTCCACACTGTGATAACTACCTGCTGTACTTTAGTGCCCACGTGGGTCACTCCACACTGTGATAACTACCTGCTGTACTTTAGTGCCCACGTGGGTCACTCCACACTGTGATAACTACCTGCTGTACTTTAGTGCCCACGTGGGTCACTCCACACTGTGATAACTACCTGCTGTACTTTAGTGCCCACGTGGGTCACTCCACACTGTGATAACTACCTGCTGTACTTTAGTGCCCGCGTGGGTCACTCCACACTGTGATAACTACCTGCTGTACTTTAGTGCCCGCGTGGGTCACTCCACACTGTGATAACTACCTGCTGTACTTTAGTGCCCACGTGGGTCACTCCACACTGTGATAACTACCTGCTGTACTTTAGTGCCCACGTGGGTCACTCCACACTGTGATAACTACCTGCTGTACTTTAGTGCCCACGTGGGTCACTCCACACTGTGATAACTACCTGCTGTACTTTAGTGCCCACGTGGGTCACTCCACACTGTGATAACTACCTGCTGTACTTTAGTGCCCACGTGGGTCACTCCACACTGTGATAACTACCTGCTGTACTTTAGTGCCCGCGTGGGTCACTCCACACTGTGATAACTACCTGCTGTACTTTAGTGCCCACGTGGGTCACTCCACACTGTGATAACTACCTGCTGTACTTTAGTGCCCGCGTGGGTCACTCCACACTGTGATAACTACCTGCTGTACTTTAGCGCTCGGAGGCTCATTAATGTCAGTTAGCCTTGAGTATAAGAGATGTTTGTGTCCGGAGTTGGTACGCCATTGCGCTGGTATCATGCAGACACCGTTATCGTTTTGTATTTAGAGGTATGTAGATAAAGTTTGTACAGTTGATATATTGCGCACAAATTGTGAATTAAAGTGACGTAACAGTTAATAACTGTTTTGATAAACTTGTTTCCAGGTGGATGGTGGAGTCAGCTGGTCACCCACAACTGTACATTTTGTGACGGACAGCTCCTCTGATGGTGAGGGGCATCAACCAAACCGTTCATTGTACGGTGGGCGTCATCGTGCCGTCATTATGTCATCGTGCCGTCATTATGTCATCGTGCCGTCATTATGTCACCGTACACACGTCATCATCCGCGCCATGTTACGTCACCTACACCATGCCACGTCATCATCCACGCCATGTTACATCATCCACGCCATGTTAAGCCATCATCCACGCCATGTTAAGCCATCATCCACGCCATGTTACGTCATCATCCACGCCATGTTACGTCATCATCCACGCCATGTTACGTCATCATCCACGCCATGTTAAGCCATCATCCACGCCATGTTACATCATCCACGCCATGTTACGTCATCATCCACGTCATGTTACGTCATCATCCACGCCATCATTCAGACCATGTTACGTCATTATCCACACTAAATTTGTTATGTCATCTTCCGTTGGCGTTGATTATGACATGTTATGCCATCATCGACGCCATGTTATGTCATCATTCAAACTTTACGCCATCATCCATACCATGTTACGTTATCATACACGCCATGTTACGTCATCGTCGACACCATGTCCTTAGTATCATGGTCTGTCATCCTTACCATGAGCTGTCATCCGTAGCACTATGGTCTGTCATCCTTAGCACCATGGGCTATCATCCTCAGCACCATGGTCTGTCATCCGTAGCACCAAGGTCTGTCATCCTCAGCACCATGGTCTGTCATCCGTAGCACCATGGTCTGTCATCCTCAGCACCATGGTCTGTCATCCGTAGCACCATGGTCTGTCATCCGTAGCACCATGGTCTGTCATCCGTAGCACCATGGTCTGTCATCCGTATCACCATGGTCTGTCATCCTCAGCACCATGGCCTGTCATCCGTAGCACCATGGTCTGTCATCCTCAGCACCATCGTCTGTCATCCGTAGCACCATGGTCTGTCATCCGTAGCACCATGGTCTGTCATCCGTATCACCATGGTCTGTCATCCTCAGCACCATGGTCTGTCATCCGTAGCACCATGGTCTGTCATCCGTAGCACCATGGTATGTCATCCGTAGCACCAAGGTCTGTCATCCTCAGCACCATGGTCTGTCATCCGTAGCACCATGGTATGTCATCCGTAGCACCATGGTCTGTCATCCGTAGCACCATGGTCTGTCATCCTCAGCACCATGGTCTGTCATCCGTAGCACCATGGTCTGTCATCCGTAGCACCATGGTCTGTCATCCGTAGCACCATGGTCTGTCATCCGTATCACCATGGTCTGTCATCCGTAGCACCATGGTCTGTCATCCGTAGCACCATGGTCTGTCATCCGTAGCACCATGGCCTGTCACCCTCAGCATCATGGTCTGTCACCCTCAGCACCATGGTCTGTCATCGTCAGCACCATGGTCTGTCATCCGTAGCACCATGGTCTGTCATCCGTAGCACCATGGTCTGTCATCCGTATCACCATGGTCTGTCATCTTCAGCACCATGGTCTGTCATCCGTAGCACCATGGCCTGTCATCCGTAGCACCATGGTCTGTCACCCTCAGCACCATGGTCTGTCATCCTTAGCACCGTGGTCTGTCACCCGTAGCACCATGGTCTGTCATCCGTAGCACCATGGCCTGTCACCCTCAGCACCATGGTCTGTCATCCGTAGCACCATGGCCTGTCACCCTCAGCACCATGGTCTGTCATCCTTAGCACCGTGGTCTGTCACCCGCAGCACCAAGGTCTGTCATCCTCAGCACCATGGTCTGTCATCCTCAGCACCATGGTCTGTCATCCGTATCACCATGGTCTGTCATCCGTAGCACCATGATCTGTCATCCGTAGCACCATGGTCTGTCATCCTCAGCACCATGGTCTGTCATCCTTAACCCCATGATCTGTCATCCGTAGCACCATGGTCTGTCATCCTGACCATGGTCTGATATTGTCAATGATACGTGCGTCCTCGCTGATGCTCTACTAGATAACGTTCCCCATGACGTTGATCGCTGTTGATTATTAATTGTCGATGGCTTTGGAGCGCCTTTAGTTTGTGTGATGCCGAAAAATGTGTTCCCAGTCATATTCTGTGTTCGATGTGTTTGATATTGTTTTTTAACGTATGAATGCCCACTAGAAGATGACCTTGCCTTAAAACGTCGTGTGTAAATGGGCCTGGAAACCGGGAGTGGACATTGTTCTGCTTGAAGGTTCGCTCAATTGCTAATAAACAAAATGTCCTGCAATATTTGTGTTGATGTCTGCCTTTGTGTAGCACTTGCTTGCCATGGAATCTTCCTGTCCATGGTATTGTTACTCAAGACTAGCCTCCTTAGTTGCTGCGCTGTCCAATCAAATTGCGATATCGTGAGATATAAATGATGACGAACCACCGGATATTTATGACCTCTGCCCATGCTGCGTAAATTTGTCTGCCTACATTTCAAACATATTAATACATTTACTGCTAACCACCAGACACGTGCCGCCCCAGTCCAGTAGTGTGCAAAGTGCTAACATTTTGGAAAGCTCTTATCTAAATTTAAACTGATTTTTCAAGGAAAAAAGTAAAAATAACAAAATGCCAAGAAATATAACCATACACTTGACAAAATGCCTAGAATTATAATAATACGAGATCTGTAACATGAACTTGAGCAACACAAATGATGAACGTATGTATCGTTAGACTTCGCACACAATAACGACCGGTGGCGTGCAATATTTGTTTTATTTACCAAGAAAAACAAGCGCTACAAAAGTTCGTTTTGATAAATGTAAAGATCAACAAACAATCGAAATATAGATGCAAATTCATTGAGACGTAGACAATATGGTCAGTAAAAAAGAATAAGCAACGCTCGTTCATTGGAGGCCGTACATTTGATTGGCTCGCTCATTGGAGGCCGTACATATGATTGGCTTGCTCATTGGAGGCCGTGCATTTGATTGGGTCGCACATTTGATTGGCTCGCTCATTGGAGGTCGCAAATTTGATTGGCTCGCTCATTGGAAGTCGCACATTTGATTGGCCCGCTCATTGGAGGCAGTACAATTGATTGGTTCGCTCATTGGAGGCCGTGCATTTGATTGGCTCGCTCATTGGAGGCCGTACATTTGATTGGCTCGCTCATTGGAGGCCGTACATTTGCTTGGCTCGCTAATTGGAGGCCGTACATTTGATTGGCTCGCTCATTGGAGGCCGTACATTTGATTGGCTCGCTCATTGGAGGCCGCGCATTTGATTGGCTCGCTCATTGGAGGCCGTACATTTGATTAGCTCGCTCATTGGAGACCGTACATTTGCTTGGCTCGCTCATTAGAGGCCGTACATTTGATTGGCTCGCTCATTGGAGGCCGTACATTTGATTGGCTCGCTCATTGGAGGCCGTACATTTAATTGGCTCCCTCATTGGAGGCCGTACATTTGCTTGGCTTGCTCATTGGAGGCCGTACATTTGATTGGCTCGCTCATTGGAGGCCGTGCATTTGATTGGCTCGCTTATTAGAGGACGTACATTTGATTGGCCCCTCATTGGAGGCCGTACATTTGATTGGCTCGCTCATTGGAGGCCGTACATTTGATTGCCCCCCTCATTGGACGCCGTACATTGTCCGTTTCTATGATTGGCTCGCTCATTGGAGGCCGTACATTTGATTGGCCCCCCTCATTAGAGGCCGTACATTGTCCGTTTCTATGATTGGCTAGTTTGTGGCCGACGGGGGTAGCCATCTTAGTCGCCTCTCACGCGATCGCACACGATAATACACAAATATACATACTTACATGATCAACGTAGGAAAACCTTATAACGATATAGTTATAGATACAATAATATAGATACAGTCATATAAACAGTACCGCTACTTCCATGTCAGTCTTCCTCATTTACCAAATACTTAGTAACGCGTATTATGTACAAAATTCCAAAGCGACGCATGAATAATAACAATTATAATGTCACAATTATTGAGCATATTATAAAAACAATACATGGTAATGTGATTTCCCGAATTGTGCCATTGTGCGAATTATGTGCCATTGTGCGAATTATGTGCCATTGTGCGGCTCTTCGTGGGTTAAACCGAGCCGTGGGTAAACCGTGGTTTAAACCGAGCCGTGGGTTAAACCGTGGGTTAAACCGAGCCGTGGGTTAAACCCTGCGTTAAACCGAGCCATGTCTGTAACACTTCGTGATGATGACATTAATGATGTATGAAACACCGCACATGCTCTCATGCTAGGTTTAAGGGTTTGACCGGACATCCATCCCAAAAAACCGGACTGACATCCAATCAGTACGCCGAAAACACTACTATTGGCAGGCTACTCCAAGGTCCTCTCTTCTCTCTGCATATAAACAGCGAATCGGTTTCGGCTTAGGTGGTATATATATATATGTTAGCCCATGTGTGGCGGAGCCATAGAAAAGACCGATCCAAGCTGTCAATCATCCATTGACGTCACTGTTACTGTTATCCAATCATGTGGCGAAGAAATGTCTTCCACGTACATGTACCTTTCGTCAGCTTTCACACTCAGGATACCTCCTGTATCTGTAGCTTCCACACACCATTTCCTATCGGCGACATGTTATACCGACTTCGCTAACCGTCAGAAGCTCTGTTCTCCGTGTCTCTATCTATGTATATATCAATATTGTACATTCCTAAAGTTGATATGGAACGATATTCCTAATGTTGACGAGCGCTCAGAGCTGTGTGTTGTCCATAGTGGCCCGTTTGTGCAGCCCATTGTCCGTGTTGTTGTGGTTGAATTGTTTCTCTGTGCTGAGATCCACCGCCGGGTTCACGTAGCCTTTCTCCAGAGACCCATTGGTGTCCGACTTGGCCGCAACTTTGTCATCAGCGTTATCTTCCAGGTCCTGTGAGCCGACGGGATAATAGTAGTAATAATAATAATAATAATAATAATAATAATAATAAAAAAAAATAACACCAATAAGAAAAAGGATAATAATATTAACACTAATAAAAAATAATAATATTTCATGGTTCCCACCCATGACCATGACATAATTTCATTGCAACCCTAGAAACGCTAGCTATGATCGCTATTTACTTTCGAAAATATAAATTATATCACTGCAATATATAATATTACACAACAATGTGTTTATTATTTGTTAGTTATTTTTTGACGTAGGCTTTATGAAGGACACACATGTGTTGTTACTGTTGTTAAAACATGTGTCCCCTATTATTGCCGCATGATTTCCCTGACAACAGAGCCCTATGCAATACTCACGCGGGCGTCGTCCATGCCACAGCGCATGCGCCGCCTGGTCTCCTCGGATCCGCAACAGAACACGTTGGCCACGACGGGAATCACCAATCTGGGGTCAAGGTCACGGGGCTTGGTGGGACCTGTGCCGTGTAAATGTTGTATCAGCCAACACATCAGGCAATGGAACAAACTTAACAATGTTGTATCAGCCAACACATCAGGCAATGGAACAAACTTCACCGTAAACTTCCGCTGTTCACAGTTGATGATTTTGGTTATATTATTGTTAAATACCAGTGATAACATAGATTATTATGCATGCAATTAGTGCCTGCACATCAATACCCACAATAAATTCCCTCACATAACCGCCCTTACATAAATGCCAGCAATAAACATCCGCGCAATAAATGCCTTTACATTAATACCCGCAATAAATGCCCGCAATAAATGCCTTCACATTAATATCGACAATAAATGCCCGCAATAAATGCCTTCCCATTAATACCGACAATCAATGCCCGCAATAAATGCCTTCCCATTAATACCGACAATCAATGCCCGCAATAAATGCCTTCACATTAATACCGACAATAAATGCCCGCAATAAATGCCTTCCCATTAATACCGACAATCAATGCCCGCAATAAATGCCTTCCCATTAATACCGACAATCAATGGCCGCCATAAATGCCTTCCCATTAATACCGACAATCAATGCCCGCAATAAATGCCTTCCCATTAATACCGACAATCAATGCCCGCAATAAATGCCTTCCCATTAATACCTACAATAAATGCCCGCAATAAAGGCCTTCCCATTAATACCGACAATAAATGCCCGCAATAAATGCCTTCCCATTAATACCGACAATCAATGCCCGCAATAAATGCCTTCCCATTAATACCGACAATCAATGCCCGCAATAAATGCCTTCACATTAATACCGACAATAAATGCCCGCAATAAATGCCTTCCCATTAATACCGACAATCAATGCCCGCAATAAATGCCTTCCCATTAATACCGACAATCAATGGCCGCCATAAATGCCTTCCCATTAATACCGACAATCAATGCCCGCAATAAATGCCTTCCCATTAATACCGACAATCAATGCCCGCAATAAATGCCTTCCCATTAATACCTACAATAAATGCCCGCAATAAAGGCCTTCCCATTAATACCGACAATCAATGCCCGCAATAAATGCCTTTACATTAATACCGACAATAAATGCCCCGCAATAAATGCCTTCCCATTAATACCGACAATCAATGCCCGCAATAAATGCCTTCACATTAATACCGACAATAAATGCCCCGCAATAAATGCCTTCCCATTAATACCTACAATAAATGCCCGCAATAAATGCCTTGACATTAATACCCACAATAAATTCCTTCACTTTAATACTCACAATAAATTCCCGCAATAATTGCCCGCAATAAATGCCTCACATTAATACCCACAATAAATGCCCGCAATAAATGCCTTCATATTGATACCCACAATAAATGTCCGCAATAAATGCCTTCACCCTAATACCCACAATAAATGCTTTCACATTAATACCCACAATAAATGCCTTCACATTAATACCCACAATACCCTAATACCCACAATAAATGCCTTCACATTAATACCCACAATAAATGCCAGTACATAATGCCCGCAATAAATATCCGCAATAAATGCCCGCAATAAAAAAACATCTGCCCCAGGCTCGAACTTCCACGACGTACCTGTGATGAGACTGACGATCATGCCGACGAACGTGACGACGAAGACTGCGAAGGTGGCGTACCACATGTATGAGACCTCGTAGTACCGGAGGTAGCCCGGCCTACAACCGACATACACGACAGGGAGTCACACACCGAGAGTAATACGCAAAGGGGGGGGGGGGCATGTCGTGGGTTCTTTATTTTGCCAGAGCATAAGCACGAAAGGGTAAGGAAAACATATGTCAACTCGGTGCCTACTACCTTCGTCAAAATTAGGCAGTCATGCAAATATTCAATGGTTTAATATTTCTGGTGGGAGTTGTCTTATTCCAGGTTCCTAGCTATGACTGACACGTGGATGGGAACAATATCTCATCGGTCTATCTCTAGCTGTGGTTCATGTCCGGCCTAACGACAATATGCATATTCTGTCGCGCAGTACCTGGCCTTGCCTTGGATAACAGAGATGGTATTAGCCAATAGCTTGTTAGTTGCCATCATTTATATACGATACACGAACTTAGATTGAATCAATCATAGCAGTCGATAAATTAATGTAGCAACTTATTTGACTATCACACCCACTATTATGTTTAACGATATTCCTTAACACGTAGCACCGTCTGTCTGCAGCGAATAAGTCCTGGACTCACACCCTTACAAATACATCTGAAGTAAGCGTGTTTCATAAAACCTTATTTACCTGTCATTGTGCCCGGATGCTTCTTGGCTCAGTTTAACCCTAATATGCACAAGAAATGTCATTTCGGCAGCGAATTGATATCATCAGCTGAACCGACCGACAGTTTACTTACTGGTCAGATGGTAACCCAGGACTCGCTTCCGTGACGCCATCCATGGTGGACATGGTGTGGGTAGCCGCTGACGTTGCCATGGTCGTGTAGTTATCCATCATCAAGTCGTCATAGTGACAACCAGTGATGTTGACTGGGGGTTTGTAGGTGGCTGGCTTGTACACCTGGGCCCCCAGTCCCATCCAGAGGGTGAGGACGACTCCGGCCAGCAATCCAGCATATGCACCCTGCAACCAGGACGGTGGGGTTAACATGGATACGCGTAGCTCTCCTTGAAGGAACCGCTTGAACTTTAGGACCTGATCGCTTAGTTGTGTTAATGCGCGGGTTTGAACCCCACTCGTGCAAACGTCAATATTAGTGGAGACAGCCAACCCGCATCCTCTCCCTACGACCAGGACACTGTCGCGACCTTTGAGATGAATGAAGGATAACCAACCAACTCGTATAGAATGAATGAAGGCAAAATAACCAGTGATCGCTGCTTAAACACATTCTTAATGCACCCCGGATTAGTAGGGGCAGTCTTTTCTTCACCAATGCTCTGCCGCATATATATAACAGCTAGCTAGGCCTAATATCTATTGTCAAATTTAAGTTTAAATATGTGCCACTGCATTGCATGGCATATGCTGATAAGGATTGAATTTGATATGTCTATTTCCGTTTCCAAGGCCATCAGACCCAAAGTACGCAAAAAAAAGAATCAATGCAAACGAAATACAAAAACAACAAACGAATGTTGGGCGTACACAATACACGATCAAGTATGGAGCAAAAATATCCCTCTTTTTGCGACAGTGTAAATACACAAAGCCAAATGCCTTGAAGCTATAGTGTTGGTACAAGTCATTAATAATATGAGAATGCTTACAAAGGTTGGTGGATTCAAAAAAGTGCGATGATAAGAAAACAGTAGTAAACCATAATTATATACACTGACCTTGCTATTGGCCCACGGGTAGATAATTCCGAGGGAAAACAGGCCAAGGAGCGGTCCCCCAATCATGCCGAACAGACCCAAAGCCGCCTGCAAGATAGGTATATCAACCTTAGCTATGGATGCGAACGATTGATGAGCAAAAGGCATAAATGTAGATGTCTTCATTAAGACCCATTCCGCACAATGGTTCAATGTCGACTCATAATATCAGCAATAGCGCGATAACAGTTGTGAATGATCTGTATCAACGTGCCAGTTCTACCACATCGATGTCGGAACAATGAAATTGCCCAACACACTAATATTATTGTATAATTAATGTATACATATATAAACATATTCGTTGCCTGGTTGCAAACTTCTTGCGATACACTTATCAATGAACAATGCTTATAAATATCGACCTCAGTATAATTACTAAATACCGTGACTATCAAAATTATAATTAAATGTGATTTTCAGGGGCTGATGCGGAAAATCTGGATGGGGTGGGGGGGGGGCGCGGTTTCAGGGTCTGATCCAGATATGCGGCCTCCCACCTCTGGATCCGCCCCTGATTACTATTATTATTATTATTATTATTATTATTATTATTATTATTACCATGTTCATTATTATGTTATGAGAACAACAACCTACCTGCAGCACTCCTCCCATCTGTGAGGCGACGAACGCCAGACCTATCATAATGATGCCGTATGACATGGCTGCAAAACAGAAACACATCTTTGCATATCGTTTCCGCTTAGCGCATCAGTCATTTCCAACTCCGAGCGCCCCCTATGACGATGTTAGGCTGAACGGTTAACAGGAAGGTGGGGGGGGGGTCAAGGGAGAAAGAAGCCATCCTATCCATCCAGGGTAACCCCCCACGTAGATATTCAAGCCGTGGGGTTCGAACCACCATGTCCGACACGCTGTCCGGGCCGGCCCGATAGCTCAGTGGGTTAGAGCTCTCGCATTGAGTGCTCTGGTCATCTGAGAGCCTAACGGCGCGTGGATCGGTGGTTCGCGCCCCGCTGTGGCCATGTCTGTGCGGTTGCAGGATAAAGATCCCATGTCCTTCTTCGCAAAGAGTAGGGGGTTACCCCCGGGGACATGGGTCCACTCTCCCGTCATTCTCCCATTGACGCGATATGACCAAAAGTAGTTAAAGCGTCCTTAATATATAACCAACCAACGAACCAACCGAGCGCCCCCTATGACGATGTTAGGCTGTACGGTTAAATCCCTTTAGCAGGAAGGGGGGGGGGGGTATCAGGGAAACAGAAGCCATCCTATTCATCGAGGGTAAACTCCCACGTAGGTATTCACGCCGTGGGGTTCGATCCCCCAAGGGCCTACTCGCTGACTGTTGGCAGAGCTTACCCGACGAAGCCAAAAGCTGAACTACATCAGATAACTCTGTTGTTCAAATTTCGATGTAGATACCAGAGTAAACGAATACAGCTCTTGAAATATAGCACTGATATCACATTAGGTATCCTTCTTCCTCGGTTAATGACAACATTATATAAACGTCTTAATGATTACCCTGCAAAGAATAGACCGATGCAAGCTGTCAATCATTCATTGACGTCACTGCTGCTGTTATCCAATCATGTGGTGGAAAAGCGTGCGTTATGTCCGACAAACAAGTCCGACAAACAAAGCGGTATGTCCACATTCTTGTCAGTTTCAGACATGAATACTTTTCATATTATTAACGAAAAAGAACTCCAGCGTGTGCGGCGGGGCGTATAGTGTTGGAGGATGGATCCATCCATTGGCATAGCTAGGCGCCAGACGCGATTTGATGAAATGAGCGCCGAGTTTATCCAGTGTACAGTATATAGAAACCCTCCATGTCTAAGCTAAGAAGGCGCATGATGATGTCATCTATCAAAGTCATTAAGCATGTGATAATGACAACAGTAAACATGGCAATAACTGACCGATCAGTTTGGAAGCCAGCGTGGCTTGTTTCTCCGAGAGGTTCTTGAAGCAACACGTCCTAACCAAGTCCTGAAGCGTCACAGCTGACAGGGAGTTTAGTCCGGAGGAGATAGTACTGAAAGGAGAACCATGTACATGTTAATTCGTTGTTGATAGCCTTGGAAATAAATAATGGTTACACACAAAAAAATATATATATTATATATATATATATATATATTATATCGCATGACTAACCTTTGTCTGCTTAAATGCATAACATGCATAATTAAGGTTTAAGGTTTAGTTTATTTATAACCAAATAGCCTCAGGCCCAAGGTACAAAACAAAAAGAGTTAAATATTTACATCAGTCACGCAAATTAAATAATTAAATTAATAATTAAATAATTAAATATTTACTGACATACAGATACCATCTGCCATATTTTACTCGGTGGGTGAAGTTGAAGGACGTATGCCAACCCAACGCAACTGATATACAAGACAAAGATTTCACATGTTAATTAATGCGTCTGGGATAGAATGTTGAGTTATACGCGTTACAGAGGGCCGAGCTTCTGGCTAAGCTTAAGGCCTTAACGGTAAGCATCCACCTCGGTGATTGGTTGCTGTTTATGCTCACCTGAGGGCGCCACTGAAGAGACATGCTGTGAAGAGACCCGGGAGACCGGGGTACGCCAGTCTGTCCATCACGTAGAGCGGCAAGAGCTGTAAGGATAGAGTCGCTCTGATGGAAGGCGCGGACACAATACCCACCTTGGCCAGCAGTTAATTGTGGATTCGCAATATGCCGGCAGTGTATAGACTGCATACAGGTAGTGAAATGTATATGCTCGTGTTATACAGCGCCTGCCTTATTATTATTATTATTATTATTTTATTATTATATTAGTATTATTATTATTGACGAAGTTTACTCTAGATTCGGGTGTAAGCACATGCTTTAGATATTACGCCTGGATATTTCACGGTATACGGTGGACGCGATGTAAATTGTTACAAATACGATGCCTCAGCAGCCTCTCCACCAGAAGGCATCGTCGAAAACTGCAGCAATACGTTCCGCTGGTTAATAAGTATGTGACATGGATCAAAGTACGCGTCCAAGCCGAACAAAACGTCAGCATTGCCGTGAGAATAAGCGTACGTCATTCCGTTATCATATAGAGAATAAAACGATCGGTAAAATTAACCAGAAGCCTCACAGTACTTCTAGTTATTAAAACATTTGTTTCATACAGTCGCGGCTAAATCAGACCCAAAGCTGGTTTGATGGGGTGGGGGGGGGGGGGGGGGAGGAAGCAAACCCGAGTGTGGAGTGAAATAGGTTAGCAGTCCCGGATCACAATAGAATCGATAATATGTAAAAATTAAAAGAATCAAGTTATTGGTCTACCTTCTCGACCAGTTGAACGAAGAGGGAAAGGACGACGTCGGGGATTGGCCGAAAAACGGTACAATCTACGGTAAACCTACGTGGATGAGCGGCGCCTCCAGAGAGGAGACGAGAAATACCCCACCCCGCATACAATAGTTGTCACGTTGTAACAACTACCTGTTCAGCAGGAACACCCCACCCCGCATACAATAGTTGTCACGTTGTAACAACTACCTGTTCAGCAGAAATACCCCACCCCGCATACAATAGTTGTCACGTTGTAACAACTACCTGTTCAGCAGAAATACCCCACCCCGCATACAATAGTTGTCACTTTGTAACAACTACCTGTTCAGCAGAAATACCCCACCCCGCATACAATAGTTGTCACTTTGTAACAACTACCTGTTCAGCAGGAATACCCCACCCCGCATACAATAGTTGTCACGTTGTAACAACTACCTGTTCAGCAGGAATACCCCACCCCGCATACAATAGTTGTCACGTTGTAACAACTACCTGTTCAGCAGAAACACCCCACCCCGCATACAATAGTTGTCACATTGTAACAACTACCTGTTCAGCAGAAATACCCCACCCCGCATACAATAGTTGTCACTTTGTAACAACTACCTGTTCAGCAGGAATACCCCACCCCGCATACAATAGTTGTCACTTTGTAACAACTACCTGTTCAGCAGAAACACCCCACCCCGCATACAATAGTTGTCACGTTGTAACAACTACCTGTTCAGCAGAAATACCCCACCCCGCATACAATAGTTGTCACGTTGTAACAACTATCTGTTCAGCAGAAATACCCCACCCCACATACAATAGTTGTCACTTTGTAACAACTACCTGTTCAGCAGGAATACCCCACCCCGCATACAATAGTTGTCACGTTGTAACAACTACCCGTTCAGCAGAAATACCCCACCCCGCATACAATAGTTGTCACGTTGTAACAACTACCTGTTCAGCAGAAACACCCCGCCCCGCAAACAATAGTTGTCACGTTGTAACAACTACCTGTTCTGCCTATTTAGGTCCGTATCTAGCCTTGTATCATTTAACGGCAACAGCAATAGGTTTCCAGAACAAATTATATAGGAAATTTACTACTGCATGGGTAGTCATACCTGGTCCTTGGCAATGATTGGGCTGCGTGGCTCGGTCAGAGGGTCACAGTCCCTGTATTCCGCGTACACCACCATGCCGCACAGGCTGCAGACCGTCAGCAGAAGGGTCAACCCCGGCAAGTTGAGCCAAAGCGCCCTACCGTAGGAAAGAAAGTCTCTCTTTGTTCATGGTCTCTCGATAATTAAAAATTGTCATTACGCCAAATCAGTTTTACATTATCACAAAAAAGGATGAGCCGTTCAATTCACAATAACTTAATTCAAGCTGTGAAATTTACATGCATCTAGTACCATTCCATAATTCACATTACATGACATCACATCGCCCCGTGCGGCGTATCGCTATGAGAACCCGTTTAATAAAGCAGTGTCACGTGACTCGCCACGTAGCCTCATCACGTGACCTAGGGGCCGCCCCGATATCTCAGTGAGTTAGCGCGCTCGCCTTGAGTGCTCTAGCCACATGAGAACTTAACGGCACGTGGATCGATGATTATTTGAGCCCCGCTGTGGCCATGTCTGTGTGGTCGCAAGATAAAATCTCATATCCGTCTTCGCAAAGAGTAGGGGGTTACCCCCGGGGACATGGCTCCACTTTCCCCATTCCTTCTCCCATTGACGCGATATGACCAATTAAAGCATCCTGATTAATCAAACAATTAAACCAACCGATCCCCACGTGACGTCATCCCGTTTTGCTTACAGTTGTCCATCGCGCAGGCGCGGCACGCACAGGGCTCTCTGGATCTGCGCCTGGTTGACGCCGTAGATGGCGAGCCAGGTGAAGCAGCCTCCAATAGACAGGGACCAGAAGGTGTGGCGGACCAGGGGGTCAGGGTTGAAACTGGAAGCCCAAGCAATGAACCATGCACTGTCAACGGTCAAGGTTCTATACATTATGCAAGTGTATACATGTATTATTGTCGCCATTCGGGGATCTATATGGCCAAGAATATTGCAGCCAGTCGGATGGCTAAGTTTTATTTGTGGAAAACTTTTGGCATGTTTTGAAACAAATTGGGTCCAATTATATTATCAACGATATAATTAAGAGCAGCAGGCTCATTCAAAGAACTCGACCCCCTCATAGAGTACTCCCCTTCATAGAGTACTCACTGAAAGAACTCGACCCTCTCCCCTTCATAGAGTACTCACTGAAAGAACTCGACCCTCTCCTCTTCATAGAGATCGCACTCAAAGAACTCGACCCTCTCCCCTTCAAAGAGTACTCACTCAAAGAATTCGACCCTCTTCCGTTCAAAGAGTACTCAAAGAACTCGACCCTCTCCCCTTCATAGAGTACTCAAAGAACTCGACTCTCTCCCCTTCATGGAGTACTCACTCAAAGAACTCGACCCTCTCCCCTTCATGGAGTACTCACTCAAAGAACTCGACCCTCTCCCCTTCAGAGAGTACTCACTCAAAGAACTCGACCCTCTCCCCTTCATGGAGTATTGACTCACAGAACTCGACCCTCTCCCCTTCATAGACTACTCACTCAAAGAACTCGACCCTCTCCCCTTCATGGAGTACTCACTCAAGGAACTCCAAACTCTCCCCTCCATTGAGTACTCACTCAAGGAACTCGACCCTCTCCCCTTCATTGAGTACTCACTCAAAGAACTCGACCCTCTCCCCTTCATAGACTACTCACTCAAAGAACTCGACCCTTTCCCCTTCATAGCGTACTCACGCAAAGAACTCGACCCTCTCCTCTTCATTGAGTACTCACTCAAAGAACTCGACCCTCTCCCCTTCATAGAGTACTCACTCAAGAACTCGACCTTCTCCCCTTCAAAGAGTACTCAAAGAACTCGACCCGCTCCCCTTCATAGAGTACTCAAAGAACTCGAGCCTCTCCCCTTCATGGAGTACTCACTCAAAGAACTCGACCCTCTCCCCTTCATAGAGTACTCACTCAAAGAACTCGACCCTCTCCCCTTCATGGAGTATTGACTCACAGAACTCGACCCTCTCCCCTTCATGGAGTACTCACACAAAGAACTCAACCCTCTCCCCTTCATATAGTACTCACTCAAAGAACTCGACCCTCTCCCCTTCATTGAGTACTCACTCAAAGAACTCGACCCTCTCCCCTTCATAGACTACTCACTCAAAGAACTCGACCCTCTCCCCTTCATTGAGTACTCACTCACAGAACTCGACCCTATCCCCTTCATGGAGTACTCACACAAAGAACTCAACCCTCTCCCCTTCATATAGTACTCACTCAAAGAACTCTACCCTCTCCCCTTCATAGAGTACTCAAAGAACTCGACCCTCTCCCCTTCATGGAGTACTCACTCAAAGAACTCGACCCTCTCCCCTTCACACAGTACTCACTCAAAGAACTCGACCCTCTCCCCTTCATTGAGTACTCACTCAAGGAACTCGACCCTCTCCCCTTCATAGACTACTCACTCAAAGAACTCGACCCTCTCCCCTTCATATAGTACTCACTCAAAGAACTCGACCCTCTCCCCTTCAAAGAGTACTCAAAGAACTCGACTGTCTCCCCTTCATAGAGTACTCACTCAAAGAACTCGACCCTCTCCCCTTCACACAGTACTCACTCAAAGAACTCAACCCTCTCCCCTTCATTGAGTCCTCACTCAAGGAACTCGACCCTCTCCCCTTCATTGAGTACTCACTCAAGGAACTCGACCCTCACCCCTTCATGGAGTATTGACTCACAGAACTCGACCCTCTCCCCTTCATGGAGTACTCACTTAAAGAACTCGATCCTCTCCCCTTCATGGAGTACTCACTCAAGGAACTCGACCCTCTCCCCTTCATGGAGTACTCACTCAAGGAACTCGACCCTCTCCCCTTTATGGAGTACTCACTCAAAGAACTCGACCCTCTCCCCTTCATACAGTACTCACTCAAGGAACTCGACCCTCTCCCCTGTATTGAGTACTCACTCAAGGAACTCGACCCTCTCCCCTTCATTGAGTACTCACTCAAAGAACTCGACCCTTACCCCTTCATTGAGTACTCACTCAAAGAACTCGACCCTCTCCCCTTCTTAGACTACTCACTCAAAGAACTCGACCCTCTCCCCTTCATAGCGTACTCACGCAAAGAACTCGACCCTCTCCTCTTCATTGAGTACTCACTCAAAGAACTCGACCCTCTCCCCTTCATGGAGTACTCACTCAAAGAACTCGACCTTCTCCCCTTCAAAGAGTACTCAAAGAACTCGACCCTCTCCCCTTCATAGAGTACTCAAAGAACTCGACCCTCTCCCCTTCATGGAGTACTCACTCAAAGAACTCGACCCTCTCCCCTTCATGGAGTACTCACTCAAAGAACTCGACCCTCTCCCCTTCATGGAGTACTCACTCAAAGAACTCGACCCTCTCCCCTTCATGGAGTACTCACTCAAGGAACTCGACCCTCTCCCCTTCATTGAGTACTCACTCAAGGAACTCGACTCTCTCCCCTTCATGGAGTACTCACTCAAAGAACCCTACCCTCTCCCCTTCATTGAGTACTCACTCAAGGAACTCGACTCTCTCCCCTTCATGGAGTACTCACTCAAAGAACCCGACCCTCTCCCCTTCATGGAGTACTCACTCACAGAGCTCGACCCTCTCCCCTTCATGGAGTACTCACTCAAAGAACCCGACCCTCTCCCCTTCAAAGAGTACTCAAAGAACTCGACCCTTTCCCCTTCATAGAGTACTCACTCAAGGAACTCGACCCTCTCCCCTTCATTGAGTACTCACTCAAAGAACTCGACCCTCTCCCCTTCATGGGGTACTCACTCAAAGAACTCGACCCTCTCCTCTTCATTGAGTACTCACTCAAAGAACTCGACCCTCTCCCCTTCATAGAGTACTCACTCAAAGAACTCGACCCTCTCCCCTTCATGGAGTACTCACTCAAGGAACTCGACCCTCTCCCCTTCATGGAGTACTCACTTAAAGAACTCGACCCTCTCCCCTTCAGAGAGTACTCACTCAAAGAACTCGACCCTCTCCCCTGCAAAGAGTACTCACTCGAAGAACTCGACCCTCTCCCCTTCATAGACTACTCACTCAAAGAACTCGACCCTCTCCCCGTCATGGAGTACTCACTCAAAGAACTGGACCCTCTCCCCTTCATGGAGTACTCACTCAAAGAACTCGACCCTCTCCCCTTCATGGAGTACTCACTCAAGGAACTCGACCCTCTCCCCTTCATTGAGTACTCACTCAAGGAACTCGACCCTCTCCCCTTCATTGAGTACTCACTCAAGGAACTCGACCCTCTCCCCTTCATGGAGTACTCACTCAAAGAACCCGACCCTCTCCCCTTCATGGAGTATTCACTCACAGAACTCGACCCTCTCCCCTTCATGGAGTTCTCACTCACAGAACTCGACCCTCTCCCCTTCATGGAGTACTCACTCAAGGAACTCGACCATATCCCCTTCATTGAGTACTCACTCAAAGAACTCGACCCTCTCCCCTTCATGGAGTACTCACTCAAAGAACTCGACCCTCTCCCCTTCATGGAGTACTCACTCAAAGAACTCGACCCTCTCCCCTTCATAGACTACTCACTCAAAGAACTCGACCCTCTCCCCTTCATGGAGTACTCACTCAAATAACTCGACCCTCCCCCCTTCAGAGAGTACTCACTCAAGGAACTCGACCCTTCTCCCCTTCATAAAGTACGCACTCAAGGAACTCGACCCTCTCCCCTTCATTGCGTACTCACTCAGAGAACTCGACCGTCTCCCCTTCATGGAGTACTCACTCAAGGAACTCGACCCTCTCCCCTTCATTGAGTACTCACTCAAAGAACTCGACCCTCTCCCCTTCATAGAGTACTCACTCAAAGAACTCGACCCTCTCCCCTGCAAAGAGTACTCACTCGAAGAACTCGACCCTCTCCCCTTCATAGACTACTCACTCAAAGAACTCGACCCTCTCCCCTCCATGGAGTACTCACTCAAATAACTCGACCCTCTCCCCTTCAGAGAGTACTCACTCAAGGAACTCGACCCTCTCCCCTTCATAAAGTACGCACTCAAGGAGCTCGACCCTCTCCTCTTCATTGCGTACTCACTCAGAGAACTCGACCGTCTCCCCTTCATGGAGTACTCACTCAAGGAACTCGACCCTCTCCCCTTCATAAAGTACTCACTCAAGGAACTCGACCCTCTCCCCTTCATTGAGTACTCACTCAAGGAACTCGACCCTCTCCCCTTCATAGAGTACTCACTCAAAGAACTCGACCCTCTCCCCTTCATGGAGTACTCACTCAAAGAACTCGACCCTCTCCCCTTCATGGAGTACTCACTCAAAGAACTCGACCCTCTCCCCTTCATTGAGTACTCACTCAAGGAACTCGACTCTCTCCCCTTCATGGAGTACTCACTCAAAGAACCCGACCCTCTCCCCTTCATAGAGTACTCACTCAAAGAACTCGACCCTCTCCCCTTCAAAGAGTACTCACTCAAAGAACTCGACCCTCTCCCCTTCATGGAGTACTCACTCACAGAACTCGACCCTCTCCCCGTCATGGAGTACTCACTCAAGGAACTCGACCCTCTCCCCTTCATGGAGTACTCACTCAAGGAACTCGACCCTCTCCCCTTCATGGAGTACTCACTCAAGGAACTCGACCCTCTCCCCTTCATAGACTACTCACTCAAAGAACTCGACCGTCTCCCCTTCATTGAGTACTCACTCAAGGAACTCGACCGTCTCCCCGTCATGGAGTACTCACTCAAGGAACTCGACCGTCTCCCCGTCATGGAGTACTCACTCAAGGAACTCGACCCTCTCCCCTTCATGGAGTACTCACTCAAGGAACTCGACCCTCTCCCCTTCATGGAGTACTCACTCAAAGAACTCGACCCTCTCCCCGTCATTTAGTACTCACTCAAAGAACTCGACCCTCTCCCCTTGATGGAGTACTCACTCACAGAACTCGACCCTCTCCCCGTCATGGAGTACTCACTCAAGGAACTCGACCCTCTCCCCTTCATGGAGTACTCACTCAAGGAACTCGACCCTCTCCCCTTCATGGAGTACTCACTCAAAGAACTCGACCCTCTCCCCTTCATGGAGTACTCACTCAAGGAACTTGACCCTCTCCCCTTCATGGAGTACTCACTCAAGGAACTCGACCCTCTCCCCTTCATGGAGTACTCACTCAAGGAACTCGACCCTCTCCCCTTCATAGACTACTCACTCAAAGAACTCGACCCTCTCCCCTTCATTGAGTACTCACTCAAAGAACTCGACCCTATCCCCTTCATGGAGTACTCACTCAAGGAACTCGACCGTCTCCCCGTCATGGAGTACTCACTCAAGGAACTCGACCCTCTCCCCTTCATAGACTACTCACTCAAAGAACTCGACCCTCTCCCCTTCATGGAGTACTCACTCACAGAACTCGACCCTCTCCCCGTCATGGAGTACTCACTCACAGAACTCGACCCTCTCCCCTTCATGGAGTACTCACTCAAGGAACTCGACCCTCTCCCCTTCATGGAGTACTCACTCAAGGAACTCGACCCTCTCCCCTTCATGGAGTACTCACTCAAGGAACTCGACCCTCTCCCCTTCAAAGAGTACTCACTCAAAGAACTCGCCCTCTCCCCGTCAGAGAGTACTCACTCAAAGAACTCGACCCTCTCCCCTTCAGAGAGTACTCACTCACAGAATTCGACCCTCTCCCCTTCATGGAGTACTCACTCAAGGAACTCGACCCTCTCCCCTTCATTGAGTACTCACTCAAAGAACTCGACCCTCTCCCCTTCATGGAGTACTAACTCAAAGAACTCGACCCTCTCCCCTTCATGGAGTACTCACTCACAGAACTCGACCCTCTCCCCGTCATGGAGTACTCACTCACAGAACTCGACCCTCTCCCCGTCATGGAGTACTCACTCACAGAACTCGACCCTCTCCCCTTCATGGAGTACTCACTCAAGGAACTCGACCCTCTCCCCTTCATGGAGTACTCACTCAAGGAACTCGACCCTCTCCCCTTCATGGAGTACTCACTCAAGGAACTCGACCCTCTCCCCTTCAAAGAGTACTCACTCAAAGAACTCGCCCTCTCCCCGTCAGAGAGTACTCACTCAAAGAACTCGACCCTCTCCCCTTCAGAGAGTACTCACTCACAGAATTCGACCCTCTCCCCTTCATGGAGTACTCACTCAAGGAACTCGACCCTCTCCCCTTCATTGAGTACTCACTCAAAGAACTCGACCCTCTCCCCTTCATGGAGTACTAACTCAAAGAACTCGACCCTCTCCCCTTCATTGAGTACTCACTCACAGAATTCGACCCTCTCCCCTTCATGGAGTACTCACTCAAGGAACTCGACCCTCTCCCCTTCATGGAGTACTCACTCAAAGAACTCGACCCTCTCCCCTTCATGGAGGTAGTTCCACATGTTCATAAAGCCGCCGTGGTCCAGGGAACCCTTGATGAGGATGGCGATCAGGCCAGAAAACATCATGAACACTTGAAAGACGTCGGTCCACATGACAGCTTTGATGCCGCCCTGAAAATAACAACGACATCACATCCTGTTAAATTGGTTAAATAAGATATCCCTGACAGATGCATCGAATTTTAAAGTCGGATCATTTTCTACAAATCACAATGTCGGATTCAACGTGTGTAAGGGGAGGTGAGGGGGGTGGGGGGGGGGGGCTCAGGGGTCCTCCTCACCTTCCACCCACTTTGGCCTAGTTTGTGTCTGTATTTTTGTGTGGGTGCTCGGAGCTTCTTTCACAGGGTGAGGACCCCCCACTACCATGTCTGGGGCCGCCCAGTCCTTCTGTGAATATTATTGTCATTGAAGACTATTTGGCCCCGTTTAGCCCATGCGTGCGCCACGTGGTCCAAACATTTATTCATCCTCCCACCCCTCCATCAATTATTTCATCTGTGTTTCCATCCATCCATTCCTCCATCCATCCTTCCATCTATGCTTCCATCCATCCATTCATCCTTTATCCAATTAAAGGTCAGTGCACATGTAAACCATGATAGCCTGGCGGTGTCAGTGTCATTCCATTGCTCAGTGAGCACCAATGGACCAATGCACCAATGCACCAATCCAATGGGATATATTCCAATATCTTGACCCTCAATAACAATAACAAAACCAGAGAGCAGACTTATTCCCAGGGAGGGCGAGGGGGGCATGGCGTTTATCTTGAGCACAGATTGTGGCTTTCGCTGGAATGGAAGACAACATTATGTCTTGGGTTTTTTGGTTGGGTTACAATCGCTGGGTTGCTCGATACTCGCTGATATGGGGCCTAGGATATTTTTAGTTTTTTTTTAAGTACTTTGAAAGAAAAGTTTCACCACCTTCAAGTTTTACCTCTAGAGTCTGACCTCTGCAGGGTTACCTCTAGAGTCTGACCTCTGCAGGGTTACCTCTACCGTTTTACCCATACCTCATTGCCTAACGCCCCGCTAACTCGCGCTATTGTTATAATGCCTTAAAACGTCAAAACATAGTCAGAGGCGATCATTCGACGTTTGGTGACGTAAATGTACGCAGGAGAAGGACAGTCATAACACTACTTCTAACGACGTGTAATTCCGTTAAGAAAATCGTCGATTAAAATATTATTCCAGATATTATGAACTCAAGACGTCAACATACTGGTTACCTCCATTTAAAATAAACAAACATCGATTTATCTGAATATTTGCAAAAAACATTCACCTGCTTATATTTAAGAATTAAACCGGAATCTACGTCGCTACACTTACCAAACTATGAGCCACATAATTTGTACAACCACTCAGATTGCTTCCATATTTACTCTTCTGTGGGTATATTATAGTAATTTTACGAATTCATTTACCCAAAACCTGGCTTTTAAGCCGTAGCTTGCTATGTAGCATTCGTGGCAGTTTTGTGTGTGCTCAATTTATGGTTGGATTGATTTGATTTTTAAATGCTTATGTTTGTTTTTAAACATAGCCCCAACCCCCATCCCCTCCTCTTTGAGATCAAGTATTGGTCCGCTCCTAAAAGCTTCATTCAAACTAGTCTTATGCAAGCACGTGTTTGTGAGTAGTGAACGCGGCTTCATGCTCTGAAAAACCAATGTTTTTTTCATTAATAGTGACATTAGGCGACATAACGTCTTTGTATCGAAAGGTTCATGTCTAGGGGAGAGTAACCGTGTACATTGGCCCACCCTGGAACCGCCCTTGTGTGCATGTAAACAGTCTTTATATCTTCCCATGAATGCAAGAATCGAATAGAATGCCGACATGAGCGCCCACATGGTGTGAGATGTGACTCAGAGCTGTTTCTGTCTCGTTGGTCCATTTCACGGGGTTTTTTTTACTTTAAGTGTTGTGATTTTCCTACCCGAACCCGTGGGGCGAAATATTAAGAATAACTGCTTTATTTCCAATTTAAGATGATTTAAAAGAGAAAGTCCGGACACAAGCTAATTGACATGCGCAACGACTACCATGCAGTAATAAACACAGTCCTATTTACTTCAGCCTGTACATGGTTACGTGTAATTTAATGTCCAAGCCCGAGGACCTATTAATCCACTACATTACAGAAAAAAAATGCCGTGAAAGAACAATGGAGAGACGTCAGCAATGGGACATATAAAATGGAAAACTGTTTGAGTGACATCACTCTCTGCTTTCGACTCACTCCGCTAGGGCTCCATTATATCTCTGTTGTCTCCTACGTCTTCAATGGTTTTTCACACTCGCTCACCAGGGCGGCGCTGCGCAAATGAGTAGGAAAAATGCGTCGCGCATTTCTACAAATTAGTGCTGGAACCCAGCCTAAGCCTAATAACACATGACATCAGGCGATGAAAAGAAAGAGTTCTGTCACAAAGATGTTTTTTCTGGTTTAAATACACAAAGCTCGTTACTTTTATATTTTATTCTTGAAAACTATAATGTTGCAAGAAATTACAGCTGATTTGACGTTTTTTCAAGAATCTTGAAATATGCCCCCCGTCGACAGCAGCGGTAAACGCTAGCTTGCGTGGCGCCACCGTGCGGGGAGCTTGCGTAGCGCCACCGTGCGGGGAGCGTAGCGCCACCGCGCGGGGAGCTTGGCTTGACATATGATCGAACATGGCGGCCAGTTACATATAGAAGCGGTAAACGACTAAAAATAAATAAATAATAATAATAATAATAATAATAATAATAATAATAATAATAATAATAATAATAATAATAATAGTAATACTACTACAGTCACACTTACGATGGTCGTGTAGAATGTACAGACGGCCCCCACCGTGACCACAGAGATCCAGACATTGAGCTTCGTGACTGGAAGGAGAACAAACGGAAGTTGTCACCACGCTGTGGATAGCATTCTGAACTCGAATCCTAACTCATTATTTGAGACTTTATCATAACACGTATTCGGCTACCCATGACTAGTTGGCTGCAATCAGAGTTGATGACATTCATCTTTTGAATTTTTTTAAAAGGGGGTTCACTTGCAGTGGAATCAAATATGAATAAGGCGACCAGGGTGGAGGCAAGGAGAGTTCATTATATATACACAATATTTGGTGGAAGGTGCATGCATGCAATCTCCGACATCCTGACGACCTGGGGATTGGGTGCCACTAGCGCGCTGTGTGCTCAATATGTATTGTTACGGGGTGGGGTCGGTTCGCTCATGCCTAACCTAGTAGGAAGACGACGAGTGTAGGAAACCTTTTAAAACTCCGTCTGCCGGAGAAGTAAAGCTAAATATTTTTTGACCGGATGCTACATTAAAACAAACTGCGAAACTAAAGAAAAATAAGGTCAACGCATTGTCGTACTAAAATTTCAGCTTTACTATATCTCTGTTGTCGCCTACTTCCTCAATGCGTTTGCACACTCGTTCGCCAGGGCGGCGCTGCGCAAATTGATAGGACAAATGCGCTGCGCATTCCCACCAAATTAGTGCCGGGGACCCAGCCTATGCCTAATAACACACGGTACCAGGTGAAGAAAGGAAAGAGGTCTCTCTCAATTATAACTTTTTCAAAATGGTTCAACATGTATTTTGTTGTATTAAATACGCAAAGGTCGTACTTTAATCTTTTACCCTTGAAAATTGTAATGCCGCAAGAAGTTACGGTTACTGCTGATTTGTCCGTTTTTCAAGAATCTTGAAGTTTTGTTCCCGGCCGAGAGCAACGGTATAAGCGGAGCTTGCGTAGCGCCACCTAGCGAATGGAAGCTTGGAGGACAATCAGTTTACTCAGCCTAATATTGACACGCCTAATATCTACCAAGCGCGTGCTCCGCAAAAAAACGACCAGGTTATGTGTCTTCTACACTTCGAGAACCTGTACCATTCCGCAAATGTCAGACAAGGTCCTTATTTACATAAAGGTGACCCCCTTGAACTAGTCATCCGAGCCCGTACTTCCTCATATGTTTTGTTAAAAGGGAATGTACGGGAATGTAGATACCCGCATGGAGGATTGCGTCGATTTCTGAATCTAATGAAATTTTGTACAACAAAATAAAATTTTGCAAACATGTCAAAAAAAATTCGGTGGGCGTGTGTGTATTTGATATGAGCCAGACTGAGCCAGACTGAGCCAGACTGAGCCAGACTGAGCCAGACTGAGCCAGACTGAGCCAGACTGAGCCAGACGAATGTGTATATACTCCAATAAGTGTATTTGAGCAGGCCCAAAGGCAAATTGATAAATACGACGCAACAAGATGACAGTATCTTCTGAGATATTTGCGCTTCTGTGATTGCACATCCGGCTATATTACCGCCCACACATAGGCATACGGCTATATTACCACCCACACATAGGCATACGGCTATATTACCGCCCACACATCGGCATACGGCTATATTACCGCCCACACATAGGCATACGGCTATATTACCACCCACACATAGGCATACGGCTATATTACCACCCACACATAGGCATACGGCTATATTACCACCCACACATAGGCATACGGCTATATTACCGCCCACACATAGGCATACGGCTATATTACCACCCACACATAGGCATACGGCTATATTACCGCCCACACATAGGCATACGGCTATATTACCACCCACACATAGGCATACGGCTATATTACCGCCCACACATCGGCATACGGCTATATTACCGCCCACACATAGGCATACGGCTATATTACCACCCACACATAGGCATACGGCTATATTACCGCCCACACATATGCATACGGCCATATTACCGCCCACACATATGCATACGGCTATATTACCGCCCACACATCGGCATACGGCTATATTACCGCCCACACATAGGCATCCGGCTATATTACCGCCCACACATAGGCATACGGCTATATTACCGCCCACACATCGGCATACGGCTATATTACCGCCCACACATAGGCATACGGCTATATTACCGCCCCACACATAGGCATACGGCTATATTACCACCCACACATAGGCATACGGCCATATTACCGCCCACACATAGGCATACGGCTATATTACCGCCCACACATAGGCATACGGCTATATTACCGCCCACACACAGGCATACGGCTATATTACCGCCCACACATAGGCATACGCATACAAATGCCACAATATTCGGGATATGTTCCATCGATAGGGTTTGGTACCTTAAGAAATGGTACTACGCAATTACATCGAATATGAGGCAACGAAACTTACTTTTCATCACTTTTGATAGTAGGCGATTAATTGATGAGGGCAAACAGTTACACGATGCACGAAAATCCCCATCCCCACCAATTCCTGGTCTCATTTAGGTTGTACATCATGGCTCTATCGCACGTCGGGTACCAGCGCGTATGAGAGCCATGTATCAGGGCTACTACGCAATTTATAAACGAGGCCAGTCACTAGATTTTCATTTAATGTTATGTTCGACTTTTATTATTTATAATATTGATCCTATTAAGCTTGCCAAGTCATCGACGGTAGGTTGTTTGACTTTGACAATTGCTATGTCTCTCAATCATATTTATGCCTCATGCGCAATTTCTGGAGCTAGTGTACCATTGCATTGCGGACGAATATGTCATCGCGTTGTTAACATAATGAACCAACGCTGTACCAAGGACCAATTAAGTTAATTGCTTGCATTAAGGGTGTTCCCAGTGGGACTTGCTTACCGACATTGAGAGCCAGCGACGGAGTGTACAGCACGATCGACATATACAGGATCTGCAACAAGAGAGCAAGAGTGCGAAATATATGCACGATTTTTGTTTCTGTTAATCGTTTCATCGCTATCAATATAATAAAACAAATATAGCCATCATTCCGACAATCACCCTTAATGTAAAGCAAGTTTGATGTTTCTTGCATATTTATACGCAACTCAATAACATAACCGAAGTAAATGTCTACAACATATAGAAAAACAATTCATCAAATAATTGATTTCGCATACCGTTTCTGGGCATCATATTGTTACCCTAGAGCGTTCACCACTCAGGTATTGGACGCAATTACCCATTTCCTGGACACCAGGAGTATTTATGTTATAATTATTACTGACAAATTGTGCGTATCGGGGTCAGACAGCGACGACGACAGTCTGATAGACAGTCTGGCAGGTTTGGTGGATGAGGCGTCCACCAGTGTTCCACCTGAGTGACGGGAGACATCACACTTACCATGTACATTATGTAGAGCAGAGCAGCACACACGCGAACGCCGCGTGAGAACCGCAGCTCCAAGTACTGTAAACAGACACAATGGTTACCACCTAGCTCAAGGCGAGGTCTAATAGTGCCCAGTGTAAGTGGGTCGTTCCTGCCTGATGTCATACATAAAACACATCAGAAGTTAGGTGGGTGTTGCATAACCTTATTGCATCCTTGCAAACAAGAGGATGGTAAGGACGGTTAAAGGAAACAAAATTTTTTTTCAAGGAACCGTTTTGAGGGAAGACGTTTTTCCATGCAAAATCAAGGCCATCTGAAATGTGCCCTCCCCCCCCTCCCCCCCACCCCTCTGTCCCGGTTTTCAAGTTTCCAGAGAACAGCGAGCTCCCCTCTCCCAGAGGGCAGCGAGCTCCCCTCTCCCAAAGGGGGGCGAGCTCACCTAAGTTTATTTTATACTGAAGCAATGTTTCAGTATAACCCCCCTTTTCATATTCCTAGATCCGCCCCACTCTGCCAGCAGAGGGCCCTCGTTCCTCACATCACCTCTGCCCCACGTCACCGCCCACCTCACGGTTGACCCAAACGGTCCTGGGGTCACAATTGGTTTTAGAGGGGTTTTTAGATTGAATATTGAATTTCGATGCAGAATTTGAAATATAAAAACATTCCGTTGTCGAATGATCACAAAAGAAGAGCTAAGCGAAAAATTATTTCAAAATAACACGGGGTCACAGTTCAAAACGCTTCACGCCTTTGACGTCGACCGCACTCGAAAATATAGTTCGTAAGTAACATGGTTTCAAAGTAATCAAACTCAAATGCATTCGTCAGGCATGGTACCAGTGGCACAGTAAATGCTAAACAGCGGTGTATTTGATACCAAACTGTGAATTTATCTTCGGTTAGATTCATTTCAATTTTCGCGGATGAAGGATAATTCTGATGGTTTTGACGTGGGGCAGAGGGACTATGGCGCAAGCGTAACGCCCTCTGCCCTGAGATCGGATCCGCAACTGAGATGAAACTGCTAATTTGTTTTTACCTATGTAGGACATTTTGAGTAGTCGGACTTCTTTAGAAGTCACACTCACCTCAAAGACGCTGGTCAACTTCAGGTTGTAGAAGACCGGAAGGAAGATGTGGGCGGCCATCGGGATCAGCAGGACGTAGCCGATCCAGATCATCCAGTACTGTGTCCCGAAGACGTAGATCTCGGCCGGCGTTCCCAGGAGAGTGATGGCGGACATGAAGCTAGCGAGGAGGGAGAGCGTCACCGGGAATACCGTCATCTGGCGGTTGGCCATCAGAAACTCCTGAGTCGTCTTTTGCTTTCCGCCCGTGCAGCCATAGTAGATCCCGATTGCCGTGGACACCAGCAGGACCCCGGCAAACACCACGTAGTCCCAGGCAGAGAACGAGTTGGTCGGGCGAGGTGTGTCCATGATGAAGCGTCTCTGTGTCTGTGGCTGTCACGGCCTCCTGTGGTAAGACGCCCGTCTTCTTTCACCAGCTAGAAAATGTGCAAGATTTCCCTATTAATCTATCTGATCTTGCATATAGATATAATTTAATACTATATGCATGTATATCACAATAATTGCAGTTGCCAGTTTGAATAGAACCTTAAATTTAGACCGAAACACTTATTCACATCTAATGTTCGACGTCATTGGTGTATCGCCCCCCCCCCCCCTGCATCATATAAGACAAACATTCCTTGAACTAACACTTGGCGCCCCATAAACTCGCACTGAAGTTAGTCGCTAACAAACTCGCTTTCCTTCCAGTCTGGCGGGGAGCAAGCCTGAAACTGACGCCGACGACAGTCAACGAAGCCTTTTATACATATAGATAATAATATATATATAAGATTTTTTATTTAATCTAGGTGACTAGGTTTTACACCTAAGTTTATTTTCTTTGCTTTGTCAACGGTGACGCGTGACTACTAGTGTACTGTCAGGGGGTAATAACGGACTAGAAACGGGAGGGGGCGGGGTGGGGGGGGGGGGGGGGGGTAGGGGGAGACATTTGAATTCACTCGCCCGGTAAAGACGCGCTATCACCCCTAAAGCGAACGTGTTCACCATGACATCTAAATGTCTTCGGCAACGCGTGTGCCAAGGGTAACGGCCCTCAGAATTGGATCAAGGTCAAGGCCATCTTACGTCTGGTCCGCGAAAAATTACTAAACGTGAGAGTGCTAAACGTAAGATTGCCCCTCTCCTCCAACCCCGCTCTCAACAATCGTCCCCATCTCAGATAGGATAAAAATGTACACACAAATGTAACGTGTATTGCCCATGATAGGTGTTTACTTACAGGGACATGTAGACTATTGAACCACTGTATGTTTATTTCTCATGTAATCCCACGTATCGACATCAAGATGCACGTTTTACTATCGTTATATGTTGTCGTGTATCCGTTGTTGACTTTGGAATGAAGAAACAGAAATGCCAAAAATAAGCCTGCGCTCACATCGAAGAATCGTCATCGAAGTCATTTGGATAATAGAGACACAAATGTGTTTATACGAAAAGCGGGTGGGGGAGGGGGGGGGGGATACGCTTTTCCATCTCCGCGATT
>OZ025259.1:6461941-6715460 GCA_964019135.1 Arenicola marina | reverse complement strand
AAAAGAAAAAAACGACACTGAACTTAGCCAAAATGCGACACGGAACGTCGTTAAAAAACCGACATTCGACACTCAGGACTTAAAAAGATCGACACTGGACCCCCTTCCAGACCCCTATTTACCGTTTGGTAAAGTTGGAGGCGAAACAAATTGGGGACGAGCACTCTCGGTTGGTACATGTAAACATGAACGCCATAGATGCACCTTCAGTTTGTTCTAACGTGACATCTGATGCGCAATGCGAACAGAAGGCGTGAGTAAAATAATGCAGGCATGATACAGTGATAAAATAGCATTAGTTGTATATAATGGCTACGTACGTTTTAAAGGCAGGTATCCGAATGTGGAGAAATATTCCCAGTCTCCCTGTTGCGCCGCCGGGTGCTACAAGACAGACAGACAGACGAACTCTGGTGGCAGTTCGCCGGCCAGTCAGTGAGTGTCGGTAGGGAGCAGGGGGGGGGGGTAGGGGGTGGGGGGGGGGGGTGTGCCCGGACTGGGTTGCTTACCTCCGACCCGGCATTGGTCGGATAGGCTCTGCCCTACCTTTAATGATCCGCCGTGAGAGGGGAACGAAGAGGTATGGGGGTGGGGGCGGGGAGCGAGAGAGAGAGGCGGTTGAGGAACGGAGAAGATGGGGGGGGGGGGGGGAGCGGGGTGGTAGGGAGGGTGCCGGGTGTGGAAGGGGTTTGGCTGGCCGAGGAATGCAGAGGGAGGGAGGAATGGAGAGGTACTGAGGAGGGAGGGGGTCTGAGGGAAGGGACAGAATGTGCATAAAGGGGGTGGGGGAGGTGGGGGGGGGGGGGTGCAAAAGGGAGGTGGGGGTCAGAGTCATAGAGACTGGGTGCGTGTGCGTGCGTTGGAGATCGCGCATGTTGAAATGGTCGTGGGGTGTGGGTGAAGGTGGGAGGCAGGAGGAAGGGGAGGGTTGATGGAGAGTCGAAGGGGGGTCGACGGGGCCTGGACGGGTAGGCCTGGTCACGACCTGTAGGTGGTGGGCGTTGGATGGAGGGGGTCCGTGGCTTGCTGTATGCACAATTGCGGACAATGGTTGTCTGTGTATCTCGAATAAAACAACAAAGTTGCGCGACGAGCGAGGAACCTTACAGGAAGTGGAGGTGGAGGGGGGGGCATGTTTCTACCATACGCAGCGAGCGGACAGAGGGGGCTGGGTGTAAGGTAGGGGTAGGGTAGGGTATGGTAGGGGGAGTACAGACAACATATGGTACCTATACAACACGTGTGAGAGAGAGGGGGGGGGGCGGGGACAGATGAGACGGCACGTGAGGGCTGCAGCAATGGTTTCATAGTAGGTACCATATATATACATGTATATATATATGCCAGGTAGAATTGAGTTTGGCTGCATCTCGTTAACCTGATACTCGATGCCCCAGGGCTTCAGGTGAAGTGACCAATCAAAGGGGGGGGGGGGGGGGTACGTACTGTACGTACTGTACGTACTTATAGTGTAGTCTTTAGGGCGGATACACGATATAAATTAGCGATTTCCCGATTCACGGCTATTTAATATTAAAATTCCCAGCTCACGATTAATGAAAACCTTGATCACGGCGGTCGGCTAATACCCCATTCCCAGTTTACGAAGAATTATTTGCCTCATTCCCAGTTTACGGTGAAATGAAAACCCCATTCTCGAGGAACGCAAATACCCCTTGCCCCCCCCCCCCCACCAAGGCTCCCCCCACAGAGACTGACCTGGTGTTGAACATGCTTCTCAAGCGGTATGTAATCACTTCAGCGACCGCTAGGTGGCGGTACTCAAGGGGCACTCAATGCACCAATAAATTAGCTGCTCTCCAACACGCAATTTGAGCAAGCTAGGATTTTAAAGGATGGAGGTCTGGGTTTGAAAGGGGGTAGGGGCGGGAGGGGACCCCTCCGAAAAACTGTCGACCGGGGGTGGTGGGGGGGGGGGAGGGGTCTCCGAAAACGGGGGGGGGGGGTATCCGGACATCCTTGGCCGCGCGTGGATCCGATGATTGTCACAAAAATTTCGGAGGATCGTCCGTTGGTAGGACTTTCGCAAAGGTTTGGTACGTCCACCCCAACTTTGTCGATAGGATTGGTGATAGGTTGTTCGCATACTGTCATTCTGGCATGGGGACCGGTGGGGGGGGGGGGGTGGGGCGGTATCTAAAGGTAATTGACTGCTGGTGACGTGCTGCTGGCAATGGTGTCTTTTTTGTGCGTTTGGGTACGCCAGTTGGTCCTAGATTATGCACTACTTTGGGTCGAATGATCCTTCTAACGGGCGGGAGGTGGGGGGGGGGGGGGTAAAGAAAAGTCACGCAAATGGTGTATGTGAGGGTTCACATCTAATCCGTGTGTTAAACAACGTGATACTTGCATGACCTCAAAAATTCTAACGTACGCTCTTCGAGTTTATAATAGGCCTATATCCAACGAGGACCATTAGTGCTGACGCCCACTGGACGCGTTCGCGGCGCGGTGACGGAACTGACGCGGCGACGCAACCGAGGCGGCGCGGTGCGGTCGCGGTGGCTATAGAGCTATGAAGTCTCGTTCGCCTAGACTTCCGGTTTACTCATTTTGGGGACAAACAAACGAAGCACGTGTTCGGAACGAGTTTAGAATCCCTGCTCACACTGGTATCCTGACTATCTGTGACGTAGGCGTGACGTGTATGTTGCGCAAAGAGAGGGACTGGGAACGGGACTACCTGCGCAGGAGCCAGGCGCCGAAGGGTGGGTCCATTGCGGAAGGCCTAGCGATATGATTAAGAATATTTAAGAAATATAGCTGCACAAAACTGATCATTCATTTGCGCCATCACAATGACCAATATGTGTTACGACGGGACAACACGGCTGAGAAACTAACGTTTTTTTTTGTATTTCCTACGAAAACGAAGCATTATGACGTCACACGGATTCTCTCTGGTGACAACGTTGGTACAACGCTTCACACACAAAAAACTTACAAAGAATGAAGAAACTTTGTCTTTTCGTGATCCAAAAGTGATACGAAAACCTCCAACTGGTCTTATTCTACCTCGTAATTTTAATACTTTGTGACTAAATTGTAAGTGTGGTTGTGCCATAAACAACTTTGATAACGCATGCTCAGGCCCCGGGCTCAGGCCTACTGCATGTAACACGTGCGGACTGTTTACTCACAATTGGGTCAAGCCTCGTTCTGATTCGGCCGCGCGACTTGCTTATAAGGCAAAGTGTATAGGGCTATAAAGTCTCGTTCGCCTAGACTTCCGGTTTACTCATTTTGGGGACAAACAAACGAAGCACGTGTTCGGAACGAGTTTAGAATCTCTGCGCACACTGGTATCCTGACTATCTGTGACGTAGGCGTGACGTGTATGTTACGCAAAGAGTGAGACTGGGAACCAGACTACCTGCGCAAGAGCCAGGCGCCGAGGGGTGGGTCCATTGCGGAAGGCATGACGATATAATTAAGAATATTTAAGAGATATAGCTGCCCAAAACGGATAGACGACATATTTTTCATTCATTTGCGCCACCACAATGACTAATATTTGTTACGACGGGACAACACGGCTGAGAAACTAACGTTTTTTTGCATTTCCTACGAAAACGAGACATTATGACGTCACATGGATTCTCCCCGAGTGACAACGTTGGCGCCACGCTTCAAACAGAAAACTTACAAAGAATGAAGAACTTTGTCTTTTCGTGATCCAAAAGTGATACGAAAACATCCTACTCGTCTTAATTTACCTTTACCATGTGGTTTAATGACGCGTCCGTGTGTCGTTACTCCATGCGCTGCATATTTTGACAGCGGAATGGTTAAGTCGATCACTTGCTCTCGCCATTTTTGTTACCGCGGAGGCACGTGAAACTCTGTGACGTCACTCGCAGTTTGGAGAACACGCGAAAGCCCGGGTGCAGGGCTAAATTTAGAACGCTATTTTTAGCTTTCGAGTGTAGTGAAGACGGATTTTTCCTTGTATATTCCCAAAGTTCTGCGCTCCATCGCCTCCAAATATTTTAACGTCTACCTCCCATAGCCATCTTTGGTGAAATGGTACTCGTAGTCTTTAGAATAAACCTCGAAAGAAATTGACTTATAGCTGCCTATAGTTCAACATGGAGCACGTGCGTTTGTTTGTCCCCAAAACTGAAGTCTCGATGCCCGATCGCGTGAACTGTATAGCCCTATACCCGTGTATTGTCTGACCGACTTAACTCTAATTTGCATAACTTTTGCATGATTAATAGCGGTCGTGTGCACCGTAGTCTGATTGCTGAGGGCATTGGGCCAGCACTGTATACAACGGTCAACCAGGAAGAAGTTGAACTTGTGCTAAAGTACGTCACCCTTGGGGCCAGTTTTATGGACGTGACTTGCACAGACTGTGCAAGCCTGCCGCGTAACTGTGAATTAGAAATATTAAAGTTACTATTCAACAAACGGTAAACATCGGGCGACCGGACCGGACACATGTGGCGGGAAGTGTTTCACGAGGCTGGACAGTGATGTGGTCGTCACCATAGTGATCACTTTTGAAGGAAACATAGAATCAGTAATCATGAAACTAATCGGCATATATAGTCCAGCCGGCTCTCCTCGGAGTATATAGTCCAGCCGGCTCTCCTCGGAGTATATAGTCCAGCCGGCTCTCCTCGGAGTATATAGTCCAGCCGGCTCTCCTCGGAGTATATAGTCCAGCCGGCTCTCCTCGGAGTATATAGTCCAGCCGGCTCTCCTCGGAGTATATAGTCCAGCCGGCTCTCCTCGGAGTATATAGTCCAGCCGGCTCTCCTCGGAGTATATAGTCCAGCCGGCTCTCCTCGGAGTATATAGTCCAGCCGGCTCTCCTCGGAGTATATAGTCCAGCCGGCTCTCCTCGGAGTATATAGTCCAGCCGGCTCTCCTCGGAGTATATAGTCCAGCCGGCTCTCCTCGGAGTATATAGTCCAGCCGGCTCTCCTCGGCATATATAGTCCAGCCGGCTCTCCTCGGAGTATATAGTCCAGCCGGCTCTCCTCGGAGTATATAGTCCAGCCGGCTCTCCTCGGAGTTTATAGTCCAGCCGGCTCTCCTCGGAGTATATAGTCCAGCCGGCTCTCCTCGGAGTATATAGTCCAGTCGGCTCTCCTCGGAGTATATAGTCCAGCCGGCTCTCCTCGGAGTATATAGTCCAGCCGGCTCTCCTCGGAATATATAGTCCAGTCGGTTACCTAAAACAAAACAATAGAGGGGGGGGGGGGGGGGGGGGGCGGGGGGGCACAGTATGATGCCGTATCCACTTTCAGCCTGTAGTGCTATATCGTGTCATATACCGGTTATGAGTCAATACCAACACCCTGAAAGTATCAATATATGTGAGCTTATAGATTAAAAAATTGAAAAATAGCATTTAAAAAGGACATCCTGGCTCAAAAAGGAGGTGCGCGCCCAGCCCCTAGCCCCCCCCCCCCCCCCCCACTACCCTCTCCTTGATCCGCCACTGCCGTTGCTCTGAGGAATTTCACGGTCACGCTTGGCCTGCTAGGTAAGATAGTGCGGAGATGGGGCTGTGGAAGAGCCCAACTCATCCCGAGCTCCCTCTGCCGGCCGAGTGAACAAGCGATGGTTTGTTTTGCAATGAATGTTGTATACCTGTTGAAAGAAATAAGAAAATCTAAATATATAGTCACCAACTTGGCGTGCACGGAGTACGGAGTGACGAGATAAGAAAAAACAGCTCCGGAGACTAAGGTACTGGGGTTCCGCATGGTCGGTTACCATGGCTATGCCGGAGGGGAGGGCACTGCTATACGAGTCGGGTGGTGTGTGTGGGGGGGGGGGGGGGGTCGGCGGGTGTCCCTTGATGCCTGAGGGAGCGGACATTTGTGATGAAAAAGAAACCCCTATATAGCGAGAAGTTTAAAGCTTCGGACCGGGAACGGGAGGGGGGTGGGGGGGGGGGGGGGCTCTGAATATGTGCGACACGAGGCTGGTCCGTTAAAAAAAAAAACTTTCGATCGGATCCCGCCCGTACCGAGCGGAATTTGCCGGTAAAATGCCACTTTCCGAGCGGATTTCGGAGGTGAAAAGGGGGCTTTACCGCGGAACTCTCTCAAACCCAGCAATGTATTAGGTGCCCCCACCCCGGGTGGCTATGTCGCCATGCATGCACTTTCCATTGTAGAAATGTTATCCATGATCATGATGACTGCTGGTCACAGTTTGTGTGTGTGTGTGGTGGTGGGGGGGTGGGAGGGGGGGAGGGATGCACGTATGTTAGGGCCCAAAACGTCATAGTGACGAAAACGTCAGACCACACTGTCTGAGCCATCTAGGAGCAAATGTACAGTTTCACACTGTGCCTCGATCGCAGTGTCTGTTGACGGGGGCTATGAATATATGAGGCAGTAACTCTTCAGTTTCAGATATATTTAAGTGCTTTCATAAACGATGGAATATGGGTATCGCCCCCCCCCCCTCCCTTCTGGTCCATCCCTTGGAACCTTCTATTCCAAGAAACCTTAGATTTCTTTGTTTTCCTGCACCTTAATTCGCAAATTTGGGCCTCCAAGAGGTCTCTAATTGTCAAGCAATAAATCCTTTAGCCCCGAGTGGCCCCGCCCTGTCTTCTTCAGAAACGCCACGCAGGGTTGTGTGAGCGATAACGGGGATGGTTGAAATTAAACTATAAACTGTATATTTCATTCTACCAAGGTATGACGTTTTGGTCACTATGACGCTTTGGGTTCTAACACACGTATGGTGGTTGTCAGTTTGTGTGTGAGGTGGATGGGGGGTGCGGGGTAAGTGGTTTGCGCGGCTACCTAATACAACAGTGCGGTAGGAGGTATCTAAACTTCCAATGAATTCATTAACATATGAATGACGTTTTTACTTACCCAAGGGCTCTAGGATACAATAAGAAAGGGAAGAGTCGGGGGGGGGGTGGGGGGGGGGGGTGGAGGAAGTAACCCTTGCGAAAGCAGGGATGTAGGGAGGGTGGGGCAGGGTCCATCGAAATACGGTGGTGTCCAAAACAAAAAAATAGGGAGGGTGGGGGGCATCCTGCGCAACCTCCTGGAGCGAGTGCGACTGTATAGCTCCTAAAGAGCTGAAGGACGTCAACCACTCTCGTTGAACCAATCCTCATAACTTTTAATGTCGTGCTCTTAAAGCTACTCAACAAGTTGTAGCACATGTTTATTGTCTTGCTGTCTCGTCGATCAGACATCGCATGTTTTTTATTGTGTTCTCCTGAATATCTCGTCATTATGTGTACATCGCTTGCTGCAGCTATTCATAAAACATTTCTAAAACATTTTAATTTCCTAAAAATGTGGCCAAAAAATACAGCTACAGATGGTGTCGCCATCTAGCGGGGCAAGGCGACATTAGAGAATGCAATCGACGCAGTTGCCAATTGAAGCCAGGAAACTGCTATGCATCAGAAAGCAATCGCCGATGATTCGGATGAAATACGAGGTAATCATAACGTCATAACGATGGTCAATAGTTACGACAGAAAATCTTTGATTTTTCCGCCATCTATCAGTACGTTGGTATGTCTGTGTGTGTGTGCGTGTGTGCGCGCGCGCTCAGTGGGTCGTGAAACGCAACATTTCCTTCTGTAACTTTAGTGGGGTATGTAGGTCAAAGGTCAAGGTCACAGGGATCTTTTGCAAAAAATTCCCAATCTTTAACATGGGACCCTACGAGAGCTATTAACTATCAAGAACAGTTGGCCGACCTCAATCGCCTGATGTGTGGCCGGAAACTCGTCATTTGGCATATCCAAACACGATATCAACACAGCACGGCGCACTAATCTGCTAATAATAACTACATTACAGCGAGGCTCAGTGATGGATTTCACAAACATTGACTACGGGGCTTAGTCGACTAAAGTTACCATGTAAATGATGGGAGATTTTAGCCGACTAAGCCCTGTAGCCGGCTAAACTATGTACGTGAAATAGGTCACTGGACTGTGGCGAGCGGTGGCAGCGACCGCGGTATCGATGTAAGCCTACTGTTGTGGGTGGGGGGTCAAGCTGGGGTGGTGGGATGATTGAGTTGGTTGCTATGAAACCGGATCTGAGGGGGTCAATATGGATATGAGGTGTCAAGTATAGATCTGAGGGGTCAATCTGGATCTAAGGGTTCAATCTGGATCTAAGGTGTCAAATCTGGATCTAAGGGGCCAAATACGTCACAAATAAAGTCACAATCAGGTCAATTGTGAAGGTCAAGGTCATTGAAGTGGACCGAAGACATAATCCGGATTTTACATTTTACGTCATTCTCACCCTACGGGCGACGCAATCTCGTTGATGAGCCAGGGGCCCCAAATAGGCCAACTGGCATCAAAAGCCAAAACCAAGCGAAACATACGGAAGCCTATATGGGCCATGCATTTTCTTAAAAAGCCCTGTATTCAGATGAGACGTGAAACGTGAAACGTTATACGACGTCTACGTATAAATGTATTCAGGGCATGCAAAAAGACCCTTCCAGGACGAGGATTAGTATAGTGTGAAAACGTGTAAAGACATTCCCGGTGGAAAGATTTTTTCCCAATTGAACTATTTATTATCGGTGGAAATTATTTTCCCCCGGTTTCAATGCTCAGTAATTTTTCATATTAAAATTAGAATTAGAAATTGCAGGGCCCTACTAGGCTAACGTAGAAACGCACACTGTTGACATTTTATATCGCAAATCATGATGAAGGGGATATCAAATAAAACCATACACTTGAAACTCCGTTGGCTCTCCCTTTAGCGTGGTTTCTGGCTTATAGAATATAATGGAATTAATGAAAGGAGAACAGGAGAGAAAGCGGAAAGTGGGAACGAATGAAAACGATGCCCCGAGAAAGGCGAATAGGGGGACAAGGAATTTAAGACTGAGGCAGAAACATACGGAAATTTACCAGTTTAGAAAAATAATATATATCGGACATGGAACAACTCTATCCTACACTTTTCCCGCAGGAAGTGAGGAAATCTTAGGCCTGAAAAAATACGGGTGTTCGCGACCAATTATGCTTAAGATTCACTCAGATGTTGTCTGACAAAAACATATATTTATTTACAAAAACATATCATGTAATGGAAATAGAAGGGCGAAAAACGCGCACGAATCTTGGATAAACTAAATGATGAAATTATCCGACTTCAAGATTTAATAACTATCCTGGAATAAACAATCTACATGCTTCAGATTCCACAATATCACGATGAAATACAGTACTGTAACAGTCGTCGAATAAACACTCGGTGACAATCTCATCCCCCCTGACAGTGTACAAAAATATAAAACGAAAAAGTTCCTTCGGTACGGAAGGAGGATGGGGGCGGTGGGGGGGTGGGGGTAATGTGTCCGTGGGTCTTGGGTGTCTCAGCATCGTTCTGCTCTCTAGTAAACAGATGGGACTTAGAGCCGGACTCCCCGCAACCCCCCCCCCCCTACCCCCCGCCCCTTTCCAGCCCCACTAGCCCAGCACACGGACCCTTCATGCCGGCCAATAGTGTTCATCCATCAGACTCATCCTTGGCATGGCACCCATGGGAGTAGCCCCATGTGACGTTGTAGAGAAACAACGCCACATGTCCGGTCTATCAAATCCTGTACGGCATTTTACAAACACGCGTGGCGAGAAGCGGTGCTGATGGCGAGAACTTTTTGGGGTATGGCAATAGTTTCTAGAATTATGTATCTTACAACTTATCTTGTTATTTTGGTTTAAGTCTCCGTGATTACGACGATATCCTCTGTTGATTTTTCGAAGCAGCAGACAACTCAGTTCCGTCCGCCAACTTGCCCACCCAATGGAGAAAACTGCGCATGCGTGCATGTCTTTAAAACCACACCATTCGCTTGGTGGCACTTAGCTAATTTCCTACGAGCATGCGCAGTGCCGCCTAACGCGTCTGGCGCGTCGGTTGCGGGTCGGGATTAGAGGAACGAGCGCCGCACAGCCTTGAGCCGTATGAGCCCTCAAAATTTCTCCGTACTAAACTTATTCGATTCGTAAAACAACCAGTCTTTTTGTTCGTGAAAAATGGATCAGGACTAAGACAAATCATCAGAGAATGTAATACATATTGTTTTGTCTTTTGATCCCACGAAATGAATGAGTCATTAGTACCATACAATGTGCGGTCTTGAAGACAAAATGACAGTCTTTGCAAATGTCCGCCATATGCCTGGAAGTATCCTTGTAATTTCCATTTCCTTCTTAAATTATTCACGCTAGCAACATTTCACTTTCAAAGACACTTAGATGGATCATTTATGTTGGTACTTTGATAGATACTTTTCTTGATTCTTGTTTACGTATCTCAACAAAGTTGAATTAGAATCGCCCAGTGAAGTTTGTTTACATTGTACATGGCGCACATGGCGTTGTGGACACTGTAGCAGTGGCTGACGCTTCCACTGGCTGGCGCAGGGAGCGCTTAGTTAATTATTCAGTGACCACGAAGCTGGATATTCGGCAATAGGCCTGCATCTCTATCAACTGGTGGCCGCTGCATTCATTCAGTAGCTGTTGTGTGTAGGTAGGCTCTGCATTTCTTTGTGTTTATGCATCTGTCATATGTTGTCAATACATGTGTACACACTTTGATTTGCAGGCTACCACAGCACTGACAGAAATATATAGATGGTGCCCCAGTCTCTAGCTGGCAGACATCGCTGCTTTTTAATTTTTGGCATATATAATTCCTCTATTTTGTACATAGTTACGATTCAGACATTTTTAAAAGATTTTTAAAGTTGCCGTATACTAGATGATCGCGCAGCATTGATGTTAGTTACAAATCAAAGATTGCACTCAGTGTGGTAGCTGTCAACAGATTCGATGGTCGCTGCCATGTTACTTTCCCCCAAATAACATTAAAGAAGTACAGGGGATGGGACCTTAAAGATTCTGGCAAACCTGCCCTACTGAAAACTGGTCCTCCCACATCCCTCCGCCCGTGACGCGAAAAGTCGGTTCGAAAAGTTCAGTAGTGAAAATAAATGGTCCCTCCCCGCACGCTCTTCAGGAAAACAACAAAACCTGCAGTCCGCTCACCAACCACACGAAGATTTAAACACATGATAACAGCCGCAGAAAGCTGGTTGAGTCCATCTTGAATTATATATCTGCATACCGTAGCCGTTTATCTTGCTCAAAGTGGTAAATAAAATTATGTACATAAATCAATCATCACTAATAAAAAACACTGGCATTGTGTACGAGGGGTCTACTCTCTTTGAGGAAATCCGCCCCGCGTGCGTGTTACACGGCGTCACTCGCGCGCACCAGGTTTTGGGTCTCGACCCGCGACCCAGGTGTTTCCCGCTGCCGATAGATGGCGCAGTAGTTTAGGAAATCGTCTATTGACACGCAATAAGCGAAAGGCCACCTGGCGAAAGTCGCTGGTTATGAATGACCAATACAAAATGGCGTGATAAACAAAAAGAAAAAGTCTCATTTCAACCGACTTGATAGTAATGCGATACTTTGTTAGTTCATATGCATGTGGGTTTTGTGATAAATATGAAGTTTAGGTATTTAGAGTACAAAATGACAAGGGGTTGATGGATCGTGCGGTTAACAACACTTAGTCGCCCACAAAAACAAATCTTACACCCTCATTTTCTACAAGCGGACATAGGACTGTTGTGCGGAGCAACACATGACTCATATGGGACTACCATGGGAGGAGCAGCAACCAGTGGTGCTCATCCATCAGACTCATCCTTGGCGTGGCACCCATGGCAGGAGCAGCAACCAGTGGTGCTCATCCATCAGACTCATCCTTGGCGTGGCACCCATGGCAGGAGCAGCAACCAGTGGTGCTCATCCATCAGACTCATCCTTGGCGTGGCACCCATGGCAGCAACCAGTGGTGCCCATCCATCAGACTCATCCTTGGCCTGTCACCCATGGGAGGAGCAGCAACCAGTGGAGCTCATCCATCAGACTCATCCTTGGCGTGGCACCCATGGCAGGAGCAGCAACCAGTGGTGCTCATCCATCAGACTCATCCTTGGCATGGCACCCATGGGAGGAGCAGCAACCGGTGGTGTTCATCCATCAGACTCATCCTGGGCGTGGCACCCATGGCAGGAGCAACCAGTGGTGCTCATCCATCCGACTCATCCTTGGCGTGGCACCCATGGCAGGAGCAGCAACCAGTGGTGCTCATCCATCAGACTCATCCTTGGCGTGGCACCCATGGGAGGAGCAGCAACCAGTGGTGCTCATCCATCAGACTCATACTTGGCGTGGCGCCCATGGCAGGAGCAGCAACCAGTGGTGCTCATCCATCAGACTCATCCTTGGCATGGCACCCATGGGAGGAGCAGCAACCAGTGGTGCTCATCCATCAGACTCATCCTGGGCGTGGCACCCATGGGAGGAGCAACCAGTGGTGCTCATCCATCCGACTCATCCTTGGCGTGGCACCCATGGCAGGAGCAGCAACCAGTGGTGCTCATCCATCAGACTCATCCTTGGCGTGGCACCCATGGGAGGAGCAGCAACCAGTGGTGCTCATCCATCAGACTCATCCTTGACATGGCACCCATGGGAGGAGCAGCAACCAGTGGTGCTCATCCATCAGACTCATCCTTGGCGCGGCACCCATGGGAGGAGCATCCAGTGGTGCTCATCAATCAGACTCATACTTGGCGTGGCACCCATGGCAGGAGCAGCAACCAGTGGTGCTCATCCATCAGACTCATCCTTGGCGTGGCACCCATGGGAGGAGCAGCAACCAGTGGTGCTCATCCATCAGACTCATCCTTGGCGTGGCACCCATGGCAGCAACCAGTGGAGCTCATCCATCAGACTCATCCTTGGCGTGGCACCCATGGCAGGAGCAGCAACCAGTGGTGCTCATCCATCAGACTCATCCTTGGCGTGGCACCCATGGGAGGAGCAGCAACCAGTGGTGCTCATCCATCAGACTCATCCTTGGCGTGGCACCCATGGGAGGACCAGCAACCAGTGGAGCTCATCCATCAGACTCATCCTTGGCGTGGCACCCATGGCAGGAGCAGCAACCAGTGGTGCTCATCCATCAGACTCATCCTTGGCGTGGCACCCATGGCAGGGGCAGCCACCAGTGGTGCTCTTCCATCAGACTCATCCTTGGCGAGGCACCCATGGCAGGAGCAGCAACCAGTGGTGCTCATCCATCAGACTCATCCTTGGCGTGGCACCCATGGCAGGAGCAGCAACCAGTGGTGCTCATCCGTCAGACTCATCCTTGGCGTGGCACCCATGGCAGGAGCAGCAACCAGTGGTGCTCATCCATCAGACTCATCCTTGGCGTGGCACCCATGGGAGGAGCAGCAACCAGTGGTGCTCATCCGTCAGACTCATCCTAGGCGTGGCACCCATGGCAGGAGCAGCAACCAGTGGTGCTCATCCGTCAGACTCATCCTAGGCGTGGCACCCATGGCAGGAGCAGCAACCAGTGGTGCTCATCCATCAGACTCATCCTTGGCGTGGCACCCATGGCAGGAGCAGCAACCAGTGGTGCTCATCCATCCGACCCATCCTTGGCGTGGCACCCATGGCAGGAGCAGCAACCAGTGGTGCTCATCCATCAGACTCATCCTTGGCGTGGCACCCATGGGAGGAGCAGCAACCAGTGGTGCTCATCCATCAGACTCATCCTTGGCGTGGCACCCATGGGAGGAGCAGCAACCAGTGGTGCTCATCCATCAGACTCATCCTTGGCGTGGCACCCATGGCAGCAACCAGTGGTGCTCATCCATCAGACTCATCCTTGGCGTGGCACCCATGGCAGGAGCAGCAACCAGTGGTGCTCATCCATCAGACTCATCCTTGGCATGGCACCCATGGCAGGAGCAGCAACCAGTGGTGCTCATCCATCAGACTCATCCTTGGCATGGCACCCATGGCAGGAGCAGCAACCAGTGGTGCTCATCCATCAGACTCATCCTTGGCATGGCACCCATGGGAGGAGCAGCAACCAGTGGTGCTCATCCATCAGACCCATCCTTGGCGTGGCACCCATGGGAGGAGCATCCAGTGGTGCTCTTCCATCAGACTCATCCTTGGCGTGGCACCCATGGCAGGAGCAGCAACCAGTGGTGCTCATCCATCAGACCCATCCTTGGCATGGCACCCATGGGAGGAGCAGCAACCAGTGGTGCTCATCCATCAGACTCATCCTGGGCGTGGCACCCATGGGAGGAGCATCCAGTGGTGCTCATCCATCAGACTCATCCTTGGCGTGGCATCCATGGCAGGAGCAGCACCCAGTGGTGCTCATCCATCAGACCCATCCTTGGCATGGCACCCATGGGAGGAGCAGCAACCAGTGGTGCTCATCCATCAGACTCATCCTGGGCGTGGCACCCATGGGAGGAGCATCCAGTGGTGCTCATCCATCAGACTCATCCTTGGCGTGGCACCCATGGCAGGAGCAGCAACCAGTGGTGCTCATCCATCAGACCCATCCTTGGCATGGCACCCATGGGAGGAGCAGCAACCAGTGGTGCTCATCCATCAGACTCATCCTGGGCGTGGCACCCATGGCAGGAGCAACAACCAGTGGTGCTCTTCCATCAGACCCATCCTTGGCATGGCACCCATGGGAGGAGCAGCAACCAGTGGTGCTCATCCATCAGACTCATCCTGGGCGTGGCACCCATGGGAGGAGCATCCAGTGGTGCTCATCCATCAGACTCATCCTTGGCGTGGCACCCATGGGAGGAGCAGCAACCAGTGGGGCTCATCCATCAGACCCATCCTTGGCATGGCACCCATGGGAGGAGCAGCAACCAGTGGGGCTCATCCATCAGACCCATCCTTGGCATGGCACCCATGGGAGGAGCAGCAACCAGTGGGGCTCATCCATCAGACCCATCCTTGGCGTGGCACCCATGGGAGGAGCAGCAACCACTGGGGCTCATCCATCAGACTCATCCTGGGCGTGGCACCCATGGGAGGAGCATCCAGTGGTGCTCATCCATCAGACTCATCCTTGGCGTGGCATCCATGGCAGGAGCAGCAACCAGTGGTGCTCTTCCATCAGACCCATCCTTGGCATGGCACACATGGGAGGAGCAGCAACCAGTGGTGCTCATCCATCAGACTCATCCTGGGCGTGGCATCCATGGCAGGAGCAGCAACCAGTGGTGCTCATCCATCAGACTCATCCTGGGCGTGGCACCCATGGCAGGAGCAGCAACCAGTGGTGCTCATCCATCAGACCCATCCTTGGCATGGCACCCATGGGAGGAGCAGCAACCAGTGATGCTCATCCATCAGACTCCTCCCTGGCGTGGCACCCATGGCAGGAGCAGCAACCAGTGGAGCTCATCCATCAGACTCATCCTTGGCATGGCACCCATGGCAGGAGCAGCAACCAGTGGAGCTCATCCATCAGACTCATCCTTGGCATGGCACCCATGGCAGGAGCAGCACCCAGTGGTGCTCATCCATCAGACTCATCCTTGGCATGGCACCCATGGCAGGAGCAGCAACCAGTGGTGCTCATCCATCAGACTCATCCTTGGCATGGCACCCATGGCAGGAGCAGCAACCAGTGGTGCTCATCCATCAGACCCATCCTTGGCGCGGCACCCATGGGAGGAGCAGCAACCAGTGGTGCTCATCCATCAGACCCATCCTTGGCGCGGCACCCATGGCAGGAGCAGCAACCAGTGGTGCTCATCCATCAGACTCATCCCTGGCGTGGCATCCATGGCAGGAGCAGCAACCAGTGGTGCTCATCCATCAGACTCATCCCTGGCGTGGCACCCATGGCAGGAGCAGCAACCAGTGGTGCTCATCCATCAGACACGTCCTTGGCGCGGCACCCATGGGAGGAGCAGCAACCAGTGGTGCTCATCCATCAGACTCATCCTTGGCGTGGCATCCATGGCAGGAGCAGCACCCAGTGGTGCTCATCCATCAGACTCATCCTTGGCATGGCACCCATGGCAGGAGCAGCAACCAGTGGTGCTCATCCATCAGACTCATCCTTGGCATGGCACCCATGGCAGGAGCAGCAACCAGTGGTGCTCATCCATCAGACCCATCCTTGGCGCGGCACCCATGGGAGGAGCAGCAACCAGTGGTGCTCATCCATCAGACCCATCCTTGGCGCGGCACCCATGGCAGGAGCAGCAACCAGTGGTGCTCATCCATCAGACTCATCCCTGGCGTGGCATCCATGGCAGGAGCAGCAACCAGTGGTGCTCATCCATCAGACTCATCCCTGGCGTGGCACCCATGGCAGGAGCAGCAACCAGTGGTGCTCATCCATCAGACACGTCCTTGGCGCGGCACCCATGGGAGGAGCAGCAACCAGTGGTGCTCATCCATCAGACTCATCCCTGGCGTGGCATCCATGGCAGGAGCAGCAACCAGTGGTGCTCATCCATCAGACTCATCCTTGGCATGGCACCCATGGCAGGAGCAGCAACCAGTGGTGCTCATCCATCAGACTCATCCTTGGCATGGCACCCATGGCAGGAGCAGCAACCAGTGGTGCTCTTCCATCAGACTCATCCTTGGCGCGGCACCCATGGCAGGAGCAGCAACCAGTGGTGCTCTTCCATCAGACACATCCTTGGCGCGGCACCCATGGGAGGAGCAGCAACCAGTGGGGCTCATCCATCAGATTCATCCTTGGCGTGGCACCCATGGCAGGAGCAGCAACCAGTGGTGCTCTTCCATCAGACTCATCCTTGGCATGGCACCCATGGGAGGAGCAGCAACCAGTGGTGCTCTTCCATCAGACTCATCCTTGGCATGGCACCCATGGCAGGAGCAGCAACCAGTGGTGCTCATCCATAAGACTCATCCTTGGCATGGCACCCATGGCAGGAGCAACAACCAGTGGTGCTCTTCCATCAGACTCATCCTTGGCATGGCACCCATGGGAGGAGCAGCAACCAGTGGTGCTCTTCCATCAGACTCATCCTTGGCATGGCACCCATGGGAGGAGCAGCAACCAGTGGTGCTCTTCCATCAGACTCATCCTTGGCATGGCACCCATGGCAGGAGCAGCAACCAGTGGTGCTCATCCATCAGACTCATCCTTGGCATGGCACCCATGGCAGGAGCAACAACCAGTGGTGCTCTTCCATCAGACTCATCCTTGGCATGGCACCCATGGCAGGAGCAGCAACCAGTGGTGCTCATCCATCAGACTCATCCTTGGCATGGCACCCATGGGAGGAGCAGCAACCAGTGGTGCTCTTCCATCAGACTCATCCTTGGCATGGCGCCCATGGCAGGAGCAGCAACCAGTGGTGCTCATCCATCAGACTCATCCTTGGCATGGCACCCATGGGAGGAGCAGCAACCAGTGGTGCTCTTCCATCAGACTCATCCTTGGCATGGCACCCATGGCAGGAGCAGCAACCAGTGGTGCTCATCCATCAGACTCATCCTTGGCATGGCACCCATGGGAGGAGCAGCAACCAGTGGTGCTCATCCATCAGACTCATCCTTGGCATGGCACCCATGGGAGGAGCAGCAACCAGTGGTGCTCTTCCATCAGACTCATCCTTGGCATGGCACCCATGGCAGGAGCAGCAACCAGTGGTGCTCATCCATCAGACTCATCCTTGGCATGGCACCCATGGCAGGAGCAACAACCAGTGGTGCTCTTCCATCAGACTCATCCTTGGCATGGCACCCATGGCAGGAGCAACAACCAGTGGTGCTCATCCATCAGACTCATCCTTGGCATGGCACCCATGGCAGGAGCAACAACCAGTGGTGCTCTTCCATCAGACTCATCCTTGGCATGGCACCCATGGCAGGAGCAACAACCAGTGGTGCTCATCCATCAGACTCATCCTTGGCATGGCACCCATGGCAGGAGCAGCAACCAGTGGTGCTCTTCCATCAGACTCATCCTTGGCATGGCACCCATGGCAGGAGCAACAACCAGTGGTGCTCTTCCATCAGACTCATCCTTGGCGTGGCATCCATGGCAGGAGCAGCAACCAGTGGTGCTCATCCATCAGACTCATCCTTGGCATGGCACCCATGGCAGGAGCAACAACCAGTGGTGCTCTTCCATCAGACTCATCCTTGGCATGGCACCCATGGCAGGAGCAGCAACCAGTGGTGCTCATCCATCAGACTCATCCTTGGCATGGCACCCATGGGAGGAGCAACAACCAGTGGTGCTCATCCATCAGACTCATCCTTGGCATGGCACCCATGGCAGGAGCAACAACCAGTGGTGCTCATCCATCAGACTCATCCTTGGCATGGCACCCATGGCAGGAGCAGCAACCAGTGGTGCTCATCCATCAGACTCATCCTTGGCGCGGCACCCATGGCAGGAGCAACAACCAGTGGTGCTCATCCATCAGACTCATCCTTGGCATGGCACCCATGGCAGGAGCAACAACCAGTGGTGCTCATCCATCAGACTCGTCCTTAACATGGCATCCATGGCAGGAGCAACAACTAATGGTCTTCCTGCAGCAGAACACGAGCAAACCGCCACAGAAGCCGCTGACGAGCAGTGCCAGTAAGATGAAGGTGGCGGTGATGGACCAGAAGGAGAACAGGTAGAGTGTCTCCTGGCAGTAGTCGGGGGCTCCCGGGGTGTGGCTCTGGTAGTCGTTGTGCGTTTTGTACGTCCACACGGCACCTGTAAACAAGAGACGCCAATAACTCAGCATTTTTCTACTTGGGCAGGGAATCAAAAATATTCCCATTAATCGAATGTTTCGCTATTGAGTCTCTTTTCTTGCATAAAACTGCGCATAACTGGAATGTTCTGCGCCCGGCGTACGGTGACCCCGCCCCCCCCCTCCCCCCCTCCGCCTCCCTACCCCCTCCCGGCAGGCCGCGGGTGTGTGTGATTAGATAGGCACTGGCACTGGTTGCGGGAGAGTCTGGGGAGCCGCTAGAGAGTGGATGACCAGGTGGCAAGGCTCAGTCTTAACTCTCTGGTCTGATCTTGTCCGCCAGGAAAGTGCTAAAGTTATATTGAAAATATAATTCCTTCATCATGAGCACCACCACAACGAGCTTGTGAGGCTACGACGAAAGTATACACTTTTCGTGCTTAATCTACGTGTGGTTTATGAATATGGCTCATACAGTCTAACAATGGGATCATATCATAGCTGTAGCTTAATCCTCATAAATTCCTGAAACTGGCAGCATGGTCACCCGGGATGAATAACAAACATGAAGGATTGCTATAATACGCGTACCCAGCCCCTGTTTCGAGAATACCTTTTGTATCTCATGGGAAATTGTTTATTTGAATTTATGTGGCACGGTTTAAATTATGGAGATGTCAATATTACCTTAAGCCCCTCCTACCCCTACCACTCTCACCCCATTTATCGCATCCGCCACTGCAGCCTATGGCACAGTCTGTACGTGATGATAACGGTACATAAGTGGTGTTAAATATACATTATTCAACATGATAGCTTCAACAAGTTCATGAAAGTTTCAATTTATTCTATATCTGTACTATATATAGCTCCACGTTCATCTGGCAGACTGAGCTACATGTCAAGCGGTCATGGGTTTGCGTCCTCACAAGCATGCTACATGCAACCCATATCATTATCCCAGTGGTGTTTTTAGCCTTCGTGCGCACCACAGCGGCTATAGAAGCATAACGCCACCATGTTTGTGAACACCAAAACCATTGACCTGCGAGAAGCATAACGCCACCATGTTTGTGAACACCAAAACCATTGACCTGCGAGAAGCATAACGCCACCATGTTTGTGAACACCAAAACCATTGACCTGCGAGAAGCATAACGCCACCATGTTTGTGAACACCAAAACCATTGACCTGCGAGAAGCATAACGCCACCATGTTTGTGAACACCAAAACCATTGACCTGCGAGAAGCATAACGCCACCATGTTTGTGAACACCAAAACCATTGACCTGCGAGAAGCATAACGCCACCATGTTTGTGAACACCAAATCATTGACCTGCGAGAAGCATAACGCCACCATGTTTGTGAACACCAAAACCATTGACCTGCGAGAAGCATAACGCCACCATGTTTGTGAACACCAAAACCATTGACTTGCGAGAAGCATAACGCCACCATGTTTGTGAACACCAAATCATTGACCTGCGAGAAGCATGCAGAATAGAAATGTGCCGATCACACGGTCCACCCCAGTCAAGCACTTGACTCCTTTTGACGGCTCGCCATATTTATTGACACCACAGCGCAGCCTACAAGTCTGCAAAGACACAAACACATATTTTTGAATATTCATGAGTTGTAGAATCCTCAAATATCGTGTTTACTGGCCCAACAATACGTCATATTTGCTCTTATCTATATTTTTCTTTTTGTTCTCATGTGGTCTTTAACTGAAGCTATGGTGTTCATGGATGCCGATGAGAGTCACTGGTCACGTGCTCACCAGCTGCATGGCATGGAGGATGGCCTGTAGCAGACCAAAGGCCCCGGATACCACCAAGGCGATGGGCACGAAGCGTTCTCTGGGACACTGGTACAGGTACATCGTACCTGCAAATACATGGGAGGGCCCGGCCATACAGGTCAGAAACCGACAGATCACCAAAAGCTAACATGCGCTTGTGCCCATGCACATTGTGACTTGTGTGAGAACTAAATGTTGGCTATTATTAATTACCTATCTTTATTAAATCAACCCAAGTCGGTATGATATATTTGGATAAAAAAATACTGGATCCAGCAAGGACGGTTGAGGGGGTGGGGGGCTCCCACCGGGTTTAAGCATGCCCACCTTTAATATAGCCCCCCCCCGTCCCCAGTCGTCAGTGTTCATGCCTCCCACCCTTCCCACACGACTCGTACGCCGGTAACTTATTGGACCCCGTCACCTGACATCTTCCGTAAAGCCCACAGTGTTGTGATAGTCTGTTGTTCTTCTTTGCAGTGGCTCATTTCTTCGTAAAGCTTTCTGTGCAATGATGTTATTCCAATGTTCCAGCTATATTCTAAATTATCATAAGGCAATAACTGAATACCCGACCCACACCTCCACACACTACAGCGTGACATGCGTCAAGAAAACCTGCGTTATTCTCGTAATGTATACCTGTAGGGGTCTGGAAGGGGAAGTCGGCAAGTCCAGTGTCGTCCACTGTCGATTTTTCAAAATTGTCAGTGTCGAATGTCGATTTTCCATGACGTTCAGTGTCTTTATTTTTAGATGCGACCATCTCTGTCGATTTTTCAGATTCTCCGTTTCGAAATTTAGGGGTGAATGCCGAATGTCGATTTTTTCAAATATGCCTACGTCGCGTGTCGCCATTTATCCCTGTTAGACTGCTATCTGTATGATGGAGGTTACTATAGGAATCTATAATCGATGCAAGGGGTCAAGGCTGCTCGCTTGTCATTAACATCCAAATTGCGACATTGAATATTTCAAAATGGGCCACCGACACTCTTTACAGTTGTTTCTTCGAAGCAGCGACACCGTTATTCGACAAATTGACTGTGGACATAGGTATTTAGACAAATCCTCTTTTAGACCCCTATTAGTGCATGTTAACTGGTCTAACAGTCAAGAGCTGGATACGCTTACCAATGACGAGCTGGCTGGTGGGCAGTGCAAACATTGTAGCAACCATACTGGCCCTGCATGCTGCAAACACAAATATCATGTAAATGAAAACAATGAACTGCGCTCAATATATGGTAAAATAGCATCTCCCGGAAACCTGGCTCCACGATTTTTGTTCCCCGATTTTGTCTTTACTCCACGATTTGAACACTGCAATACAAAGAACAGTCTATAGATTGATAGCGGGTCAATACACTTGCTTATCATCATCCTATCATCTACTATCATCCTAGCAAAAAAATACCCAGGATCGAATGAATCTACAGGACCGTCGGTGGGGGGGGGGGGGGAGGAGGGGGGGGGAGCATTTATCCCTCCCCTCCACTTTTTTTGGCTGTCCCCAACAATGAGGGGTTGCACAATTTAAGACGTAAGACGTCACCTTTTTAACACCCCCTCACTGTCATTGTGCATCTCTACCCCATTACCTGTGCCGTTATACACAGCCAGCATCCTCTTCACCCAGGATGCCGTGTGGCCGTCGTCCGCTGGTGGGGGTTGCTGCTGCCGTAGCTGTGCGGCGAGGTACTGGATGTAGACATTAGGGCGGGTGGAAGGCAGATCGGACGAGGGGGAGGTCGGGTGGCGCGGCTCCTGCGTGCCTTGGTGGTGTTGGAGATAGGTATCGGCGGTGGCTGCATTAATTAAGGAAGATAAGACGTCAGGAAATGGGCAGTCAGAGGGGTAAGTCGGCAGCGGGAGGGGGTGGGGTGAGGGCAGGGGGCGGGGTGAGGGCAGGGGGCGGGGTGAGGGCAGGGGGCGGGGTGAGGGCAGGGGGCGGGGTGAGGGCAGGGGGCGGGGTGAGGGCAGGGGGCGGGGTGAGGGCAGGGGGCGGGGTGCGGGCAGGGGGCGGGGTGAGGGCAGGGGGCGGGGTGAGGGCAGGGGGCGGGGTGAAGGGCAGGGGGCGGGGTGAAGGGCAGGGGAAGCGTCAGGGTCAGATTGGGTCATCATTTTAGTACGAAAAGAAAAGTCTTTTATAAGTCTGTTTTAACATGACCTTCGCCTAGAGCGGAACGTCCCATGGTGTTGTATAGTAATAATGATGGCATACAGGCCTGACGACATGTGTACGCTGCTATATCACTTACAACGAACTCTGAGCCATACCAGTCAGGAGAACGAAGTTATTTCTTCATATTAGAATAGCGTTTTTTCTGATAACAGGTTGGATTGTGTCTCCGGGTTTTCTGCAACTTAGGCCGAGGAGCTTTTGCTGCGCATTAAACAGTTGGTGCCACGCCAAAGCAACTTTATCTCATTTCATTCTTCTGCGTTTACCCGCTTACATTCAAGTAGAAGGAAATACTATTTCCACTCATTTACATTCTGGTTTGAAATCAACGAAACTCGCTCCAACATGACGCCCTCGACAGCGGATCCCCACGTACTGCACCAAAGCTCACCACAGGATCCCAGTTTGCTGCTTTGACGAACGCGCTTATAGTAATTTCGCAGAATAAAAACTCTTAATAAAACGCATTCTTATTAGTTTTTTATCCATCAACAAAATTAACTTTAACAAAAACTGCGCTACGAAATTGTGGCACCAACAACCACATATTTTACACACCCGACACTCCAGAATGGATATGGATCCTGATCATTTTGTCACGTTTGGTCAAATCTCCGAAAACGTTAAAATTGGATTTGAGGGCTTACCTGCTGGATGAGAGAATGATTTTTCGCTGGAAACATCAGCCAGCTGAAAACACCACGCGCAAGATAAAGTTATAACCGCATCTAAATTATTACATTATTCCAAGTGTCTTTTTCAAGCAGATATGACAGTTCAATGTACTAATCTTTTCAATGCTCAGGGATTATCAGTGACTTTACATCGGAGTATATATATGGCAACACATGCACTTCCTAATCAAATACGCATGATTAATATTGCTTCAAACTTAGCGTATACTCCAGTACATATGGTACTGTTTAGTTAGTCCATAGCGCCGATACAAACTTTATATGATGATACTGGTATTCCATCCCTTTCCCATACAAATCCGTAACTTTTCATTAACGTTCAGAACGCCAAGGCCTTCATATATATCATAATGTTGGTTTAGGTTGATGAATAGGACGCCAAATCTATAATCGTGCAAATATTTAGCGTAAATATAATAACGTAGAATTGCTGACTAATTGTAATGCTAAATTTGTAACTCGTGCGCTTGTTTGGATGGCATTTCAAACGTAATGCTGGTGTTTTAGGCAGTGTGCATGAAGGCTAACGTGAGTCCAGAAACACCCCGGGACCGTGGAATAAAGGGGATTGGATGAAAATTGCCCCCTATTGCACGCGTCATGCAGGGTTCGAACCCACGACCTGTTGATCGGCAGCGCGCGGATTCCCAACTGAGCTAGGGAGGCTTCCTGATGCCATCTGAAGTGTCTTCAGTTCTGTATGTTACAGCACTCGCTTTTTAGACATCATCGCATTAGGGGGGGGGGGGGCGGAGATATTCTCATTTCTTAGAACATATGTGGAAATTTTACTTCCACAATATGCTTTGAAAATCGCTATGATTTACGAATTTATAAATTATGTATATTAATCACACGCTAAACTTACGCTAGAGCTCTTCGACGTGGATAATGTGCGCAGCCGGTCCGTGAACTGTCGGATATCAATGGCGGCAGGTCTGTCGGGTCTGCCAGGTACGCCAGGTCTGTCGGGTCTGCCAGGTCTGTCAGACCCACCAGGTACGCCCGGTCTGTCGGGTCTGCCAGGTCTGTCAGACCCACCAGGTACGCCCGGTCTGCTCGCTCTGCCTGGTCTGCCCGCTCTGCCTGGTCTGCCGCCCCCAGGATTTAACTAACGAACATTGAGATGTGCTATCATAGAACATAATGGGATCTGTATACAGTTGTTGGCCACATAGAACATGTCCTACGTCATATGCAACGATTTAGAAAAACTTGTACATTTCTTAAACTATATTTATGCAATATCCCATTTATCTTTAGGCTAAGACGGCGAAAATGGCAGTGATGCATGAATTTTGATGATGAAGCAACCAATAAAGCCACACTTACGAACAGGGACCAAATGTAGCTGTTACAAAATAATATTTTTTAAAGAAAATACATGTAGATCTATTGTATTCAGGTGTCCAAATAAATAACTTCGTCAATATCTCCTTTTTTGAAGGCCAACACATACCGCATGAGCAGCTGATTCTAATGAAATACTGCTTCTAGAAAATATCTTTTCCTTACCTCGGCTTGCATCAAGATACAATCATTTTGGAAAGTTGAACGGTAAGCCATAGTTTTCTTCGGTCTGAAATAGCAGACTTGATAATGTGCAGTATTGTCCAAGATGCTGTAAGATACAAGTTACTGTCATGACCTTATAAATATAAATATAATTACAGCATGTCTATAACGACCATCCGTTCAAACCAACCACTCATCTATAACAATCACCAGCCCATAACAGTCACCAGCCCATAACAATCACCGTCCATAACGGCCCCCATCCATAACGACCACCCGTCTATTAACGACCACCCGTCCATAACCACCACCGTCCATAACGACCATCCGTCCATAACGGCCCCCATCCATAACGATCACCCGTCCATAACGACCACCCGTCCATAACCACCACCGTCCATAACGACCACCGTCCTTAACGACCACCCTTCCATAACGACTGCCCGTCCATAACCACCACCGTCCATAACGACCACCCGTCCATTAACGACCACCGTCGATAACGACCACCCTGCCATAACCACCGCCTGTCCATAACGACCACCGTCCACGCGTCGGTGACGTAGATAGATCATTGGCGTTGTATAAATATGGCAGACAATTCTGCAACTGGGCAATAAACTGGACCACCACTTGAACGGGATTACCTTTGACCTCCGTGACGTGATCTGACCGCGTATTCCTTAATGCCAGTGTTTCTAATTACCTATTTTACCCATGTGCTCAAGCAATGGACCAAAATGAAATCACATACCGATGCAAACTGCCAAATCGGCTGAATAGCTTTGAATATCTGAATCGCGGGTGTTGTCCTTAGCAGTCACGTTCCTTTGGTAAGTCTAACTTTGGTAAGTCTTACTCCTCACCTTATTAACCACCAATGTAGATCTGGTAATCCGCCTCCAGCTCTTCGCGAGGTGATATACAACGTCGCTGACGGATCTGAACAAAATAGTAACAGGGCAAGTCTTGTATTCAGATATACATCTTTATTACCACCGGTTAATACAGGTCTGTGATTACTCCATAGATCAAGTAGAGATTACATGCGTCCCCCAAAGAGCACCGCTGGGACCGCGAACAAAAAGTTCTGCTGCTTTGTATGCCTCCGTGACTGGCCGCGGTATGGCACTGGACTTGTTCAAACGCGCTTAGCTGACTTCGCATTATGTGGTATAGTGGTGCCCCAGGAACTGGAATGCGTCACTTATTGACACCTGTGAACTCACTGTGTACCGATCTCCCGGCAGAGGGCGTTACGCTTGCGCCATAGTCCCTCTGCCCCACGTCATGTTTAACCATCAGAATTGTCCTTCATACGCGAAAATTGAAATGAATCTAATCGAAGATAATTTCGCAGTTTGGCATCAAACAGACCACTGTTTAGCATATACTGTGCCACTGGTACCATACCTGACGAATGCAAATGAGTTTGATTAATTTGAAGCCATGTTACTTTCGAACTATATTTTCGAGTGCGGTCGAGTTCAAAGGCATAAAGCGTTTTGGACTTTGACCACGTGTTATTTTGAAATATTTTCTCGCTTAACTCTTCCATTGTGATCATTCGACAACCGTACGTCTAATTTTATTAAATTCTGCAACGAAAATTCAATATTCGATCAAAAAAAAAACTCTAAGACCATTCGTGACCCCAGGATCGTTGGGGTCAACCTTGAGGTGGGCGGTGACGTGGGGCGGAGGTGATGTGAGGAACGAGCTCCCTCTGCCGGCAGAATGACTGTGTACATGCTTTTATGCTACGTACGAATACAGATAATAATGATGTGACCGATTTAGCGCCCGGCGTCCATCCCATAGCGACCAATAAATAATACTTTCCGGGAGTGCCGTGCCGAGGTGGAACACAACCGACGTGTTCCTACACGAGGGGCCACCCACCCAGTGGCCTACCCCCTGCACGGGGGGCCACCCACCCTGTGGCCTACCCCCTGCACGAGGGGCCACCCACCCTGTGGCCTACCCCCTGCAAGAGGGGCCACCCACCCTGTGGCCTACCCCCTGCACGAGGGGCCACCCACCCCGTGGCCTACCCCCTGCACGAGGGGCCACCCACCCCGTAGACTACCCCCTACACGAGGGGCCACCCACCCCGTAGACTACCCCCTGCACGAGGGGCCACTGGTTAAACTTGAAAAAAGAAACCCCCCGACATATATGGATTAAACATCTCCCTGCTTCGGTGCTCGGGCCGGACTGCGAACTTAGCCCCCCTTAGCCCCACTAGCCCCCCCCCCCACTCCCCTTCCCCACACACATGCTCCGAGTAGGACGTGAGCAGGCTACGTCAAAAATACCAACCCCCGAAACAAAAAAATACCGACGCCTGTCTGTATGTTGTTATCGACCCGAAAGACATGCCTATTGTGCCATGACGAAGATAAACAGTAAAATAGGCCTGGGGTTCAGCGCATTTACAGGTTTGCAAACAAAGGCTATTTTTTATTGTGTGTGTCCATTTTGACTTATGTTTGCTCGCGCCATTTGCGTGGGAGATGGTGTAGGGCATATATTTGCATTGAAGCGAGTGGCACTTGTGGAAAAATCCATAGAACATGCCGAATAAGCAAAACGCTTGAGGTTGGAATTTGAATACTTAGCATGGGTCCATTCACATCATTGATATCCACAATATAGCCCGGTACCTTTAACAAGAGAGCACGACGGAAAATTTGGCGGTCACAGCGCATGACAAACCGTTTACTCGAGCATCGGGCAGGTACATCAGACATAGTGTTTGCTTTGGCTTTTGGCGTAGAAGATTTGTGCCACAAAATGACCTCACCACTATCCTCGTTAATGGCTTATGCGACTAACTTCACAATAATGTTGTATCCCCAGTAATGACTTTTGCATCTAGTATGAAACTACTGTTTTACTCCCGGCAATGACAAGCCTCTGGGTTAAAAATAATGGTGTATCCCGGTAATGCCACTAGCATGACAATAATGGTGCATACCCGGATATGACTTATGCCACTAGCTTGGCAATAATGGTGTATCCCAGGTAATGACTTATACCACTAGCTTGGCAATAATGGTGTATGCCAGGTAATGACTTATGCCACTAGCTTGACAATAATGGTGTATCCCAGGTAATGACTTATGCCACTAGCTTGACAATAACAGTTCTGTGCCTACTTAATGCTGAATGCAATCTGAGGTCTCAGACAGATAGATAACACGTAACGATGAAGATATCTTTATTCTGAATAATAATAAATATTAACATCATTGTCAATAAAGCATATAAAAATACGTTTAGCAAACTAACGCTGTGTACAGTTCTTGGATATAAAAACATTCTTTATCAACGCGAATACCCCAAACTGAAAACGGATTTCGCTATTCAAGAAGAACAGGCAAAATCTTGACAACCTGATGCAAGCATGTTATTTAAGCAAGCTCACACGGTAAAGCGGGCGTTGCTCCATAGAGTATGCAGTATAGGTACAAGACATGTGTTATTACTATAATAGGGACCTGAGGTGTCTTTGAACTGTTGCGATACCGTCCTACAAATCTACAGTGTGTTGCTGATGCACATACTGGATTTAGATTTAGTCCGTATTTTATGCTAGAGGAGATACATGAATGTTTTTGTCCTAAAATTAAATGGTTAATTAACAACCTTATGAATCGCAGGATGGCAGCAAAACATGTAATATCTTGACGGGTAATCACAACCTTTTGTCAATAGCTCCTTATGTTCAGTCAGTTCTTATATGTAACTACTTCACCGTCCAGCGTCTGTAATTATGATCCTGACTGATCATTGGGCTTCACATTGCAGCCAGCAAACGCAATTCTTGTTGAATTGTAAATATCCACAATTAAAATGCGCGGTGTTTAAAGACACATCAAAAGTTGTAAGCGGACACATATTAATAATTCGCGACCAGATTGTCTGGACGATCGTTGCTATGAAACCCACCTCCACACAGGCTTTAGTAACAGGGGCGGTGATTGGCCCATAGAGTGACGCGGTATCTCACGAACCAGCCAATCAGCAGTCCCGTTAAAACGCTACAGATGTCCACCAGGCAACATTGCATTCGGTATAAGGATTACAACCGATGAGTTTTTGTTAGATCTTGCATAATATGTTATTCCTGACACATTTAAAATCAGCAACGCATGCTCGTTGGTTACAACCGCCACTTCCCGACATATAAACCCGGCAATCTGGTATAGTAAACTCTCATTTAGCCATGCGATATTTATCGACGTAAAAAAGCATAAATAAAACATTTCCATTCGAAAGAAGATTAAATATTGTTAAAGCTCCATTTATCTTACAAGACACCTGTGGAACTGAAGTTACAACTGAAGTATCTTGCTCAAATCGACGGTGCCGTAAATTTGATCCTGTATAACGCTTGCGGCACTAGTAACAGTCCAAAAATCTGTGAATGACGTCATAAGATTACGCCATTTCTTTCAAACCGCGATTATACAAGACGTCTCAATTATACGCCATCTTGAAAAAAAATACTGGCGCAAAGATTTCTGGGGAATATTTTGGTGTTATCTTTACTTTTTCTCTGGAGGTCAATACGATATTTCCAGGTTAACGCCATGTCATGTATAAAATTAACGAGATTTTCCAAATCAGAATCAGATGAAATAACTTTTACTTTGCATGTATGACAATATTGTATGTTTAATTGTTGACAAAATAGGTTTTCATACGCATTTCATCTCGCAAAGACCAAAATAATACCCAGATTGGATTTCACAAGCAGTTGCGCCTCACAGTGGAATAATCTGAACTATGATAGGGGCAGAATCCTGTCCTCGCGCAATATTATAACATTAGCGGACGGAAGCTCCTAATATACGGAATATGCCCTTCACAGATCCTTCCTTCACAGATACCAACATGCCTGCCCCCCACCCCCCCCACCCAAGCCAGCCTGCTTTTCCATCCACTCGTGCCACATCACGTGTAGGCCATATCGGCAATGGGAAGGGTCAAGGTAAAGAGGAGTCATGTCTCCGGGAGTAACCCCCTACTCTGTAGGTCATATCGCGGCAATGGGAAGGGTCAAGGTAAAGAGGAGCCATGTCCCCGAGATTAACTCCCTACTCATTGCGAAGAAGGGTAGGCACGGCAGGGTTGGTAACCTGCACAAACATAGACATTTGCACCTTCAGTTGTGATTCGAACCAAGCACCAGCCGCTTGGGCTGACCTAGCAGGGCACACTTGACAATAACCGAACGCGTTGTACCCACTAGGCCACAGGGTGACACCCACTCTCCCCTATTTGGTGGCCATACAACAACACGCTACCAGCCCCCCCACACAGCAGCAGAGTAGAGCTAGCGCCATCATGATGAAGGTGGCGGTGATGGACCAGAAGGAGAACAGGTAGAGGGTCTCCTGGCAGTAGTCGGGGGCCCCCGGTGTGTGGCTCTGGTAGTCGTTATGCATCCTGTACGTCCACACGGCACCTGGCAATGTATGCACGTCATGACGTCATCACGCGAAATACCGAACACACGGAACATGAAGCCCTAGCTGTTCTTATGGATCAGTTAATAAAGGAAACAAAGAAAACACGGAATGTGAAGCCCTAACTGTTCTTATGGATCAGTTAATAAAGGAAACAAAGAAAACACGGAATGTGAAGCCCTAACTGTTCTTATGGATCAGTTAATAAAGGAAACAAAGAAAACACGGAATGTGAAGCCCTAGCTGTTCTTATGGATCAGGTAATAAAGGAAACAAAGAAAACACGGAATGTGAAGCCCTAACTGTTCTTATGGATCAGTTAATAAAGGAAACAAGGAGAATACGGAATGTGAAGCCCTAACTGTTCTTATGGATCAGTTAATAAAGGAAACAAAGAAAACACGGAACATGAAGCCCTAACTGTTCTTATGGATCAGTTAATAAAGGAAACAAAGAAAACACGGAATGTGAAGCCCTAACTGTTCTTATGGATCAGTTAATAAAGGAAACAAGGAGAATACGGAATGTGAAGCCCTAACTGTTCTTATGGATCAGTTAATAAAGGAAACAAAGAAAACACGGAACATAAAGCCCTAACTGTTCTTATGGATCAGTTAATAAAGGAAACAAAGAAAACACGGAATGTGAAGCCCTAACTGTTCTTATGGATCAGTTAATAAAGGAAACAAAGAAAACACGGAATGTGAAGCCGTAGATGTTCTTATGGATCAGTTAATAAAGGAAACAAAGAAAACACGGAATGTGAAGCCCTAACTGTTCTTATGGATCAGTTAATAAAGGAAACAAAGCAAACACGGAATGTGAAGCCCTAACTGTTCTTATGGATCAGCTAATAAAGGAAACAAAGCAAACACGGAATGTGAAGCCCTAACTGTTCTTATGGATCAGCTAATAAAGGAAACAAAGAAAACACGGAATGTGAAGCCCTAGCTGTTCTTATGGATCAGTTAATAAATGATACAAAGAGAACACGGAACATAAAGCCCTAACTGTTCTTATGGATCAGTTAATAAAGGAAACAAAGAAAACACGGAATGTGAAGCCCTAACTGTTCTTATGGATCAGTTAATAAAGGACACAAAGAAAACACGGAATGTGAAGCCCTAACTGTTCTTATGGATCAGTTAATAAAGGAAACAAGGAGAATACGGAATGTGAAGCCCTAACTGTTCTTATGGATCAGTTAATAAAGGAAACAAAGAAAACACGGAACATAAAGCCCTAACTGTTCTTATGGATCAGTTAATAAAGGAAACAAAGAAAACACGGAATGTGAAGCCCTAACTGTTCTTATGGATCAGTTAATAAAGGAAACAAAGCAAACACGGAATGTGAAGCCCTAACTGTTCTTATGGATCAGCTAATAAAGGAAACAAAGAAAACACGGAATGTGAAGCCCTAACTGTTCTTATGGATCAGTTAATAAAGGAAACAAGGAGAATACGGCATGTGAAGCCCTAGCTGTTCTTATGGATCAGTTAATAAAGGAAACAAAGAAAACACAAAACATGAAGCCCTAACTGTTCTTATGGATCAGTTAATAAAGGAAACACAGAAAACACGGAATGTGAAGCCCTAGATTTTCCTATGGATCAGTTAATAAAGGAAACAAAGCAAACACGGAATGTGAAGCCCTAGCTGTTCTCGTGGATCAGTTAATAAAGGAAGCAAAGACTAGGAGACCCCGTTATTATGGATAGGCTAACAATCGAAACCTTGTCACCAAACGTTTCTTTGTAATCAACCATGGGATCCAACCCATGTATATCACCAATGACCAATATATATATATTTATATATCATATTAGTGTGCGCGGACAATATTGCTTTTAAAATAATCACCTGCTATGAACCACGACACGAGGAAGCAGCTGATTGGTCCGTCAGCAATACGTAAACATTTAACGCCAGTTGATTGGTTGTCTTCATCATCATCACCGCAACACTTCTTACAGAGCTGTAACGAGACGTCAGCAATTCATGTTGGTGTCAGAATGGAGATGGAGCGGATCGGCCAAGACATAAAATGGAAATAACGTGATGAATCGACAGATATTCTGTTATCAAAGTCACCTGGGAGCATACAGAGACATACAAACACAATACATAAATGCCATTGTTATTCCGGGGTGACCTTTGGCAGAGAGTGTATGCGAGGCGGGGTGAGCTGTGGCAGAGTGTGTATACGAGGCCGGGTGACCTGTGGCGGAGTGTGTATGCGGGGCGGGGTGACCTGTGGCGGAGTGTGTATGTAAGGCGGAGTGACCTGTGGCAGAGCGTGTATGCGGGGCGGGGTGACCTGTGGCAGAGTGTGTATGCGGGGCGGAGTGACCTGTGGCAGAGTGTGTATGTGAGGCGGAGTGACCTGTGGCGGAGTGTGTATGTGAGGCGGAGTGACCTGTGGCAGAGCGTGTATGCGGGGCGGGGTGACCTGTGGCAGAGTGTGTATGCGGGGCGGGGTGACCTGTGACAGAGTGTGTATGCGGGGCGGGGTGACCTGTGGCAGAGCATGTATGCGGGGAGGGGTGACCTGTGGCAGAGCATGTATGCGGGGAGGGGTGACCTGTGGCAGAGTGTGTATGCGGGGCGGGGTGACCTGCGGCAGAGTGTGTATGTGAGGCGGAGTGACCTGTGGCAGAGCGTGTATGCGGGGCGGGGTGACCTGTGGCAGAGCATGTATGCGGGGAGGGGTGACCTGTGGCAGAGTGTGTATGTGAGGCGGACTGACCTGTGGCGGAGTGTGTATGTGAGGCGGAGTGACCTGTGGCAGAGCGTGTATGCGGGGCGGGGTGACCTGTGGCAGAGTGTGTATGCGGGGCGGGGTGACCTGTGGCAGAGTGTGACCTGTGGCAGAGTGTGTATGCGGGGCGGGGTGACCTGTGGCAGAGTGTGTATGCGGGGCGGGGTGACCTGTGGCAGAGTGTGTATGCGAGGCGGGGTGACCTGTGGCGGAGTGTGTATGTGAGGCGGAGTGACCTGTGGCAGAGCGTGTATGCGGGGCGGGGTGACCTGTGGCAGAGTGTGTATGCGGGGCGGGGTGACCTGTGGCAGAGTGTGACCTGTGACAGAGTGTGTATGCGGGGCGGGGTGACCTGTGGCAGAGTGTGTATGCGGGGCGGGGTGACCTGTGGCAGAGTGTGTATGCGGGGCGGGGTGACCTGTGGCAGAGTGTGTATGCGGGGCGGGGTGACCTGTGGCAGAGTGTGTATGCGGGGCGGGGTGACCTGTGGCAGAGTGTGTATGCGGGGCGGGGTGACCTGTGGCAGAGTGTGTATGCGGGGCGGAGTGACCTGTGGCAGAGTGTGTATGCGGGGCGGGGTGACCTGTGGCAGAGTGTGTATGCGGGGCGGAGTGACCTGTGGCAGAGTGTGTATGCGGGGCGGGGTGACCTGTGGCAGAGTGTGTATGCGGGGCGGGGTGACCTGTGGCAGAGTGTGTATGCGGGGCGGGGTGACCTGTGGCAGAGTGTGTATGCGAGGCGGGATGTCGTGCTTTACCTGCTGGGCTATCTGCAGCAGCGCCTTGACCAGGCCAAAGGACCCGGCCACCACCAGATAGATGGGGATGTAGTGCTCCCGGTCACACTGGTCCAGGTACAGGGCACCTGGGCAAAGGAACAGTAATAGGCATGGAACAAACTGATATGTTGATTACCATCCCCGACATTCGTCTAAAAGTCAAAGTCCGAGTGAATGTATTTGTTAAAGTTATTAATGGCGTTTTCCCTTCATACGAAATCATGATATTTCGTGGTTCGGACCGATTCGGCATGTCTTTCCTAAGAAAGGATGATTTATGGACCGAATTTGAGCCAGAATACCATTTTTGTTTGATGGACAGCGAGTTAATGGGTGTCACCTGTATGCAACCGCATAACTGAATGCGATAAATGCACATGTAATAAACAATACCATTTCATTATTCATTGCTACCTGTACAATTCAGAATCAAAAGAAGATGACCAGGCAAATTGATGTCTATATTATGCATCAGATGTAACAGAAACCCGGTATTGGCAACGTGAATCAAGGGATCTTTCTCATTACACAGGTATCTATCTAGACTATCAAGGCCGTTAACACTTTAATACAGATATTTATGGTGAATTTGTTTCAGCGCAGAAGGTTGCATAGGGACAATTCGGGATCGTCATTACACCATTTATCGCTCAGTTATGATCCGAAAGTCTAAGTTATTCGTACAATTTTTTTTCACTGAAAGTGATGTATATTTTCGCACACACATATTCTGTGCAATACGAAACGGGGCCACATAAATGTTGCTAAGCCACTTTTTTTTAGCCAAAGTGGTTCTTTTGTTTTGCCTTATAACATATTATAACATATCACTTTCTCATCCACAATATGTCCACAATGTGTCCAGAAGGTTCCCCTAAAATATTTCGAAAATCATATTGTGGGTGCACATTTACTGTATGAGCAGCTTTACTGTAACCTGTCCACCCACGATCAATGCCTGACTTACCCATGACTATCTGTGCTATGGGCAGCGCCAGCATCAACGCTATCATGAACGCACTGCAAACTGAAAAATACATTGTAACAACATTAATAAGGATATTTAGTGAGAAACGTCACTAACAATATTAAGCTGCACGATATGCGTGTACATTTCGCAGCGGACAGAAGTGAACGGTGGATACACACACTGGGTACACATAGTTATATTTGTTATTATTATGGGACCAACAATGGCATGTTAAACCCACATAATGTTAAACCCACATAATGTTAAACCCCAATACAACACGGTACCATACACAAATAGGCCATTTAGGCTGGATCATACTGGACCATGGTATCAACCAAAGCATACCGATGTCATGCAAACCAGTACTATCAACCTACATAGCTACTGAGGGTCCGGGGGAGGTACCGGTGTCGAGTGCCCCCACCCACCCCCTCCCCCACTCCACCCGCCGGTAATAACATTGCCGAAGTGCCAATCCTCGCCCCCCCCCCCCAACACACACACTGGTAATTAGGTTTTCGCAAATCTCAAACAATGGAGCCCATATAATTTCTCGCCCTCGCCTCAGCTCCCCCCCCCCACCCCGTACTGAGCGTTTCGCAGATCTCAAACGATCCAAAATGGAGCCTACGTAAACAAAATGCTGGAGCCCTCCAGCAGCAGAACCTACCCGTCCCGCATAACACAACTGCAATCATCTTCTTGGCGAAGTCGGCATTTCCAGACGATTCCTCCTTCATCTGTTTCATCTTTCCAAACATCGAATCGTACGACGGTGGTTTGTCTACAACATAGACACAGACAACACTGTTAGCATTTACACAGAGGGTTATAGAGACTATAAATTCGTGTGCAGAAAGGATCTGCAATAAAAGGAATTTATTCAGATTCGATAACAATTACACATTGTTAGTTTATTCAAGAAATGAAGCAACCGTTACACAAATTAGCCATGAGGCCCTCGTGTTTACAGATAACATATATGGCACACAATGCAATCTTATTCAGTTATATCTCTTAATAGATCAAACGCCCTGTATACAAATTCTGCTAGCTTATTTAGTACTGTTGAATTTGTCGTCGTCATAAGGGCTATACATTTCGTATGGTCAGGTCTTTGCCAATAATATTTTGGTAAGATTGCGCTTCTTAAGTCGCTATACAGCGGACACTCTAACAAAAATAGTTTATACATCGATGTCTTTCCTGCATTGCTTGACCGTAAATTAACCTACTTAAATTGCGTTCACCGGAAAGATCCCATGTCACCCAAATCTTGAAAATATAGGCTGGCTCTTGTACTACATTCCTTTTCAATCTATCTAAAATATCGGTACCTAAAATACATATCTAAATCCTGTATCTAAAACACATTATGATAGGAGGCTAATGAGGAATTTGCCCGTCATCCCAACGCCAAAATGTTTCTGGATTCCCGAGAGCGCAAACTGATTACTGTATAGAGCTCTATTACCAGGCTCGAGAAATTATGCTAATCTCAACGATGAGGGGGTGAACGGATCTATACCATGGCTGTCTCTCTCTATAGTGTTCTATATATACATCCATCTTACCTTCAGCATAGCCAGGGGGATGTTCTGGCGCATTTTCGGCCAACTGCGAAAAAACATAAACGAGAAGTGTGAAGAATCCGCACATAGCTAGTCTACACATTGTAATGTCTTTTGTGAGACATCTTTTCCCTTATACATATATACATCTTTCAACTCGATCCTAATGTCGACCAGAGGTCCTCTACTGCTCTGTAGAATCACATTTGATTCCAGATTTAAATGACAGACCCTGCTGTAAACCAGCTCATTACCATAGTTGACCAGCACCGCTTTACCCACACGGCGACGTGCAACTGACGTTACGCGGATAAATACATATACACTGGCACAGGTTTCCGCAGCCGCCGAGCCGCAAGTAGCTCACATACCACTCACATAGTCTCCCAATCGAGATAGCAGATCAATGGTTCAGTTAAGACATTTTGATTAAAGTTCACAGCGCACGCGTTGGATACTGTATATATGTTATTCCTGTTTTCAGAGAGGGGTGGTGATACCATGTAGGTGTGACAGGGATGGAGGGGGGGGGGGTCTAAGCCACACCTCACGGATCGGGTGGTTTCCGAGGCCAGTCTGTAGCGTGGTGACACCCTGGGCCGGTGTTCCTAGACCTTGCTTAGCGCTACGTGAAACAAATATACGGAGCGCTAAATGTGTCGCGTGTTCATATACTTAGTTCAAATAGAGATATATTCACCCAGGAAGTGGATTTGCCGAGTTAGCAAAGTGTCACAATTACATGAAAGTCCTGCATTATTAATAACACAAATATGAGCCTGAAAGGCCATACGGCAGACAGGTGATTTCCGTTTTTATGTATGCTGCAAATGTTTGTGTCTTGGACTCCGATAAACGCTCGAGAAAAGTTATAATTAACGTTAAGTAGATTTTCGTTGCTTAAAGGGCGGTTTATGAATGCCCCATTCTCTTTATATGACGTGTGTGTGTGGGTGGGGCGGGGGGTCGGGACTCGGCCATGGCGAAAACCAATATGTAATCTAACCTAAGGATGACCAGCGCTTATCTGTATACTTATCTGTGCGATAGTGTTCGAGCCCCGCCTAAGTATGCTTACAGGCACTGTGCGCACTTCAGTAAAACATTTCGAGAACCCAGTGGGGCAACAAATAAACGCTTCTGTCAGTTCGTTAACATGTTTAAATGTAGAAGTCGGGGTGGGGGGGGGGGAGGACACGTGTAAAGTATTAATCTGGTTCGGGTCCTATGGATACCGCCCCCCCTCGCCCCGTCCCGCACCTCCCGAGCCCAACTATCCACTGGATCCGCCAATAGAGCGATATCTCGCGTGAGGTCCCGTTGGAGTCACATGACCGTCGTGGTTGTCTGGATGGACAGAACGCGTTCCGGACCACTCATACCTAAACATGAAAAAAAAACTTACCGCTGACTCAGGTCGAAAGTTTATTTCGACGGTGTCTGTGTCTTTCTCCTCAGCCATCATGGTGTTGTTTGGCGATATATTAGGCTAAAGAATCCGTAGCAATCTGTCTGGAATATGTTGAATCACAGGGGGGTTTGCTAGGCACAATTTATCCAGTTGACGCCGTGGAAGTATTCCAAAGGTCTAGATAGTGAGCCAAATATGACAGCGCCAATGCCGATCGATAATGTTCAAGATGATTCTGACCTCAGTCCTGGCAAGACGTCTTGTGAGCGCAGTGCTTGCTTGGTGCCTTGTCCTTATAATATAGTAACAGAATACGACATAGCACAACTACGATATTCGCTTCCTATATATGTCTTAATATCTGCTGAGGTATGCACGACCCGTGAAGTCGCCGGGCGCTGAGGGCTTGCGTGGGCCCGCTGTGTTTATGGCCTAAGCTCTTTGCCTGTCCAGACATGATCAAGTATTTGGCCGACATTGCCTATTGGTGTATGCGGGTGGTAGTAGGCCGCACACTCACTGGTGTCAGTCAGTCCCTGTGCTAACAAGCCGGGGCCGATTGTATGCCAAGAAAGGCAGGCTAATAATATAAGCTAAGACCGGGTTCGGCGTGAGTATGGTAAACACGCCAAGAGCTTGCCTTCTCATGCCCTTCCAAAATTTATAACACATGTCACCCTTGATCACACCCCTAGCTTAAGGTAGTACTGTCTGCAGTCACACCTAGGTAGGACCCCCTCCATTCCCACCGCCCCCCCCATCCTCACCGGGAGTCCTGTTTATCGTCGTTACACCACCTCTCCCCCCATCCCGCCCTTGCCAAACGACTTTCTAATTGATGCATTACTTAGAGCTCGTTCGGCAAAGCATCTTTACGCAATACATCGAAAAATACGATCATCGATTCATACTCCTATGACTGTAACATCCTTCACTGCTACACATGTAATCAACTAAAGTTACAGCTGGCATACAGCGGCCCATAGTATACCTACTTATCTACAATACAATTCCATGTTTTAGCCATTAACTTCCTGTATTGTGACACATTTGTTCCCATTTATTTGTTTGTGTTTTTTGTGTGTTATCTATTTACTTTTTCTTTTTTAGGTGGCTCCCATGCTAGCGACTAACCGTCTTAATGGGAGTCTCCTCAACTAATGTCAATGTATTTTTGTCTTGTCAGTAGGTACTATTCACTGTATTTCTTGTATGTTTTTTTTGGCATGTTGAAATAACACATGTATCTATCTGGTGTAAATATGGCAACCAGTGGGCAGTGACGCCAGGCAGTTTATCATACAATAGTAATAACAGATATCTCTTTCCAACGGAGCCACATGAGCTAAGGATGAGGCTGAATTAAATCTTGCTGTTTTTTTTGGTATGTTATGTGGTTTCCATAGCAACCAGTATCTAACCATGTCATATTTATACATGTAAAAAATATTCGAGGGGGACAATCCCGCCACTAATTTTTCTTTCACTCTATAACTGGGAGTATTTTTTCCATTGACGGCACTGATGTTGAATACATTTCGACGAATATAGAAATATTTTTAAGTGATTTTATAATTTTTCTTGTAGATCTGTAAATAAACCTTATTTACCGACTGAAAAATAAATCCCTTGATGATTCGTTTGGAGCCAATGATCCGCTCTGCACTCTACTTCAATGCAAGCGTGGCCGTCGAGCCCTGGCTGTGTGCCCACGAACATGTTATGTCCGTCGCAGCCTAAACAGAGCGTGCGGCCTAGTACACAGAACGCATAGCGAAGTCAGGATAGTATTGTGTACATGGACTACAAACCCAAGCTCTGTCAGCGGAACTGTAAGCCTGCAAAATCGGGCGCGGCAGTTTTTACCTGGCCAGATCTTGCCGTATTTTTTATCCTTTTGGTAATCAACGTTAATGGTATTATAATAATTAAATATTGCCTTGAACTCAAAGAAAAGCTTCTCGGTAAATTCATTTGTAGAAATGAGGCATGTCTTGCCGTATATTTAATCTTTTTGGTAATCAACGTTTATATTTTTATAATGTTTAAATATTGTCTTAAACTTAACGGCCAGCTTCTAGGTAAATTAATTTGTAGAAATGAGGCATATCTTGCCGTATATTTGATCGTTTTGGTAATCAACGTTTATATTGTTATAATATTTAAAGATTGTCTTGAACTCAAGGCCAGTTTCTAGGTAAATTAATTTGTAAAAATGATGCATATCTTACCGTATATTAGATCTTTTTGGTAATTAACGTTTATATTGTTATAATAATTAAATATTCTTTTGAACCTTATAATCGATCTTTTTCGTAATCAACGTTTATGTTGTTATAATAAGTAAATATCGTCTTGAACATAACGACCAGCATCTCGGTAAATTAATTTGTAACAACGAGGCATATCTTGCCGTATATTTGATCTTTTTGGTAATATTGTTATCTTAAATATTTTCTTGAACCGTATATTTGATCTTTTTGTTAATCAACGTTAATGTTGTTATATTAATTAAATATTGTATTGCACTTAACGACCAGTTTCTAGGTAAATTAATTTGTAAAAATGAGGCATATATCGCAGAATATTTGATCTTTTTGGTAATCAACGTTTATATTGTTATAATAATTAAATATTCTTAAACCGTATATTCGATTTCTTTGGTAATCAACGTTAATATTGTTATATTAATTAAATATTGTATTGCACTTAAAGGCTAGCTTCTAGGTAAATTAATTTATTAAAATTAACATAATATAACCCACAGAAGAGTAACGATTGAAACAATCTGGATGGCTCTGCACATTATGCGGATCATAGTGAGGCATGTTTTAGTTACGAAATCTGTGCAAACACCAGGCATCAACTCTTAACGATCAGAGCTGAATTTTTTGCGCCAAGTGACGTAGATGCAGGTTCCGGTTTGATTGCTAAATATAGGCAGGCGAAGTGTCAGATTAATTGCTTTTTTGAGAAAAGTTTCTGCACTATTTCAGGAATCGTTGGGAATAATACTTTATAATAAACAGCAGTATCGAAAGTGCAAGTGTGTTACGTCAAACAGACAGGGGGAAGGGGGGGGGGGTACGGCGTCTTCACGTGATTCGCCCATCCCCTCCACCCCACCCCACCACCTATCTTTAAATCTTTACACACCATTACGTACATCAAAATGCAAAGCACTACAGCTATAGAGCTTCACTATAATACGTATTATGCAACAATAAAGTATACATAGTTGTTCTTATGACTAAAATAATAATTTCTAAAGGCCCACTATTTCATGCAGTTCGAATCAGCACATCAACACACCAACTACTTTGCAAACTACAGGCGGGTTTAATAGCGAATTCTAGGTGATGGTTTATACAGATGGCAGTATCAGTAGGCTTAGTAGAACAGCTGGCGGGTGGTATTCTAGGTGATGGTTTATACAGATGGCAGTATCAGTAGGCTTAGTAGAACAGCTGGCTGGTGGCATTCTAGGTGATGGTTTATACAGATGGCAGTATCAGTAGGCTTAGTAGAACAGCTGGCTGGTGGCATTCTAGGTGATGGTTTATACAGATGGCAGTGTCAGTAGGCTTAGTAGAACAGCTGGCTGGTGGCATTCTAGGTGATGGTTTATACAGATGGCAGTGTCAGTAGGCTTAGTAGAACAGCTGGCTGGTGGCATTCTAGGTGATGGTTTATACAGATGGCAGTATCAGTAGGCTTAGTAGAACAGCTGGCTCGTGGTATTCTAGGTGATGGTTTATACAGATGGCAGTATCAGTAGGCTTAGTAGAACAGCTGGCTGGTGGCATTCTAGGTGATGGTTTATACAGATGGCAGTATCAGTAGGCTTAGTAGAACAGCTGGCTCGTGGTATTCTAGGTGATGGTTTATACAGATGGCAGTGTCAGTAGGCTTAGTAGAACAGCTGGCTGGTGGCATTCTAGGTGATGGTTTATACAGATGGCAGTATCAGTAGGCTTAGTAGAACAGCTGGCTCGTGGTATTCTAGGTGATGGTTTATACAGATGGCAGTATCAGTAGGCTTAGTAGAACAGCTGGCTGGTGGCATTCTAGGTGATGGTTTATACAGATGGCAGTATCAGTAGGCTTAGTAGAACAGCTGGCTCGTGGTATTCTAGGTGATGGTTTATACAGATGGCAGTGTCAGTAGGCTTAGTAGAACAGCTGGCTGGTGGCATTCTAGGTGATGGTTTATACACGTGGCAGTATCAGTAGGCTTAGTAGAACAGCTGGCTGGTGGCATTCTAGGTGATGGTTTATACACGTGGCAGTGTCAGTAGGCTTAGTAGAACAGCTGGCTGGTGGCATTCTAGGTGATGGTTTATACAGATGGCAGTATCAGTAGGCTTAGTAGAACAGCTGGCTGGTGGTATTCTAGGTGATGGTTTATACAGATGGCAGTATCAGTAGGCTTAGTAGAACAGCTGGCTGGTGGCATTCTAGGTGATGGTTTATACAGATGGCAGTGTCAGTAGGCTTAGTAGAACAGCTGGCTGGTGGCATTCTAGGTGATGGTTTATACACGTGGCAGTATCAGTAGGCTTAGTAGAACAGCTGGCTCGTGGTATGCTAGGTGATGGTTTATACAGATGGCAGTATCAGTAGGCTTAGTAGAACAGCTGGCTGGTGGTATTCTAAGTGATGGTTTATGCAGATGGCAGTATCAGTAGGCTTAGTAAAACAGCTGGCTGGTGGTAGGCTAGGTGATGGTTTATACACGTGGCAGTGTCAGTAGGCTTAGTAGAACAGCTGGCTGGTGGCATTCTAGGTGATGGTTTATACAGATGGCAGTATCAGTAGGCTTAGTAGAACAGCTGGCTGGTGGTAGGCTAGGTGATGGTTTATACACGTGGCAGTGTCAGTAGGCTTAGTAGAACAGCTGGCTGGTGGCATTCTAGGTGATGGTTTATACAGATGGCAGTATCAGTAGGCTTAGTAGAACAGCTGGCTGGTGGTAGGCTAGGTGATGGTTTATACACGTGGCAGTGTCAGTAGGCTTAGTAGAACAGCTGGCTGGTGGCATTCTAGGTGATGGTTTATACAGATGGCAGTATCAGTAGGCTTAGTAGAACAGCTGGCTGGTGGCATTCTAGGTGATGGTTTATACAGATGGCAGTGTCAGTAGGCTTAGCAGAACTGCTGGCTGGTGGTATTCTAGGTGATTGTTTATACAGATGGCAGTGTCAGTAGGCTTAGTAGAACAGCTGGCTGGTGGTATTCTAGGTGATTGTTTATACAGATGGCAGTATCAGTAGGCTTAGTAGAACAGCTGGCTGGTGGTATTCTAGGTGATGGTTTATACAGATGGCAGTGTCAGTAGGCTTAGTAGAACAGCTGGCTGGTGGTATTCTAAGTGATGGTTTATGCAGATGCCAGTATCAGTAGGCTTAGTAGAACAGCTGGCTGGTGGTAGGCTAGGTGATGGTTTATACAGATGGCAGTGTCAGTAGGCTTAGTAGAACAGCTGGCTGGTGGCATTCTAGGTGATGGTTTATACACGTGGCAGTGTCAGTAGGCTTAGTAGAACAGCTGGCTGGTGGCATTCTAGGTGATGGTTTATACAGATGGCAGTATCAGTAGGCTTAGTAGAACAGCTGGCTGGTGGTAGTCTAGGTGATGGTTTATACAGATGGCAGTGTCAGTAGGCTTAGTAGAACAGCTGGCTGGTGGCATTCTAGGTGATGGTTTATACAGATGGCAGTGTCAGTAGGCTTAGTAGAACAGCTGGCTGGTGGCATTCTAGGTGATGGTTTATACACGTGGCAGTGTCAGTAGGCTTAGTAGAACAGCTGGCTGGTGGCATTCTAGGTGATGGTTTATACAGATGGCAGTATCAGTAGGCTTAGTAGAACAGCTGGCTGGTGGTAGTCTAGGTGATGGTTTATACAGATGGCAGTGTCAGTAGGCTTAGTAGAACAGCTGGCTGGTGGCATTCTAGGTGATGGTTTATACAGATGGCAGTGTCAGTAGGCTTAGTAGAACAGCTGGCTGGTGGCATTCTAGGTGATGGTTTATACACGTGGCAGTGTCAGTAGGCTTAGTAGAACAGCTGGCTGGTGGTATTCTAGATGATGGTTTATACAGATGGCAGTATCAGTAGGCTTAGTAGAACAGCTGGCTGGTGGCATTCTAGGTGATGGTTTATACAGATGGCAGTATCAGTAGGCTTAGTAGAACAGCTGGCTGGTGGCATTCTAGGTGATGGTTTATACAGATGGCAGTATCAGTAGGCTTAGTAGAACAGCTGGCTGGTGGCATTCTAGGTGATGGTTTATACAGATGGCAGTGTCAGTAGGCTTAGTAGAACAGCTGGCTGGTGGTATTCTAGGTGATGGCTTATACAGATGGCAGTGTCAGTAGGCTTAGAAGAACAGCTGTCTGGTGGCATTCTAGGTGATGGTTTATACAGATGGCAGTGTCAGTAGGCTTAGCAGAACTGCTGGCTGGTGGTATTCTAGGTGATGGTTTATACAGATGGCAGTATCAGTAGGCTTAGTAGAACAGCTGGCTGGTGGTAGTCTAGGTGATGGTTTATACAGATGGCAGTGTCAGTAGGCTTAGTAGAACAGCTGGCTGGTGGCATTCTAGGTGATGGTTTATACAGATGGCAGTGTCAGTAGGCTTAGTAGAACAGCTGGCTGGTGGCATTCTAGGTGATGGTTTATACAGATGGCAGTATCAGTAGGCTTAGTAGAACAGCTGGCTGGTGGCATTCTAGGTGATGGTTTATACAGATGGCAGTGTCAGTAGGCTTAGTAGAACAGCTGGCTGGTGGTATTCTAGATGATGGTTTATACAGATGGCAGTATCAGTAGGCTTAGTAGAACAGCTGGCTGGTGGTATTCTAGGTGATGGTTTATACACGTGGCAGTGTCAGTAGGCTTAGTAAAACAGCTGGCTGGTGGTATGCTAGGTGATGGTTTATACACGTGGCAGTGTCAGTAGGCTTAGTAGAACAGCTGGCTGGTGGTATGCTAGGTGATGGTTTATACAGATGGCAGTGTCAGTAGGCTTAGTAGAACAGCTGGCTGGTGGCATTCTAGGTGATGGTTTATACAGATGGCAGTGTCAGTAGGCTTAGCAGAACTGCTGGCTGGTGGTATTCTAGGTGATGGTTTATACAGATGGCAGTATCAGTAGGTATAGTAGAACAGCTGGCTGGTGGCATTCTAGGTGATGGTTTATACACGTGGCAGTGTCAGTAGGCTTAGTAGAACAGCTGGCTGGTGGTATGCTAGGTGATGGTTTATACAGATGGCAGTATCAGTAGGCTTAGTAGAACAGCTGGCTGGTGGTATTCTAGGTGATGGTTTATACAGATGGCAGTGTCAGTAGGCTTAGTAGAACAGCTGGCTGGTGGCATTCTAGGTGATGGTTTATACAGATGGCAGTGTCAGTAGGCTTAGTAGAACAGCTGGCTGGTGGTATTCTAGGTGATGGCTTATACAGATGGCAGTGTCAGTAGGCTTAGTAAAACAGCTGGCTGGTGGCATTCTAGGTGATGGTTTATACAGATGGCAGTATCAGTAGGTATAGTAGAACAGCTGGCTGGTGGCATTCTAGGTGATGGTTTATACACGTGGCAGTGTCAGTAGGCTTAGTAAAACAGCTGGCTGGTGGCATTCTAGGTGATGGTTTATACAGATGGCAGTATCAGTAGGCTTAGTAAAACAGCTGGCTGGTGGTATGCTAGGTGATGGTTTATACAGATGGCAGTGTCAGTAGGCTTAGTAGAACAGCTGGCTGGTGGTTTTCTAGGTGATGGTTTATACAGATGGCAGTGTCAGTAGGCTTAGTAGAACAGCTGGCTGGTGGTATTCTAGGTGATGGTTTATACAGATGGCAGTATCAGTAGGCTTAGTAAAACAGCTGGCTGGTGGTATTCTAGGTGATGGTTTATACAGATGGCAGTGTCAGTAGGCTTAGTAGAACAGCTGGCTGGTGGCATTCTAGGTGATGGTTTATACAGATGGCAGTGTCAGTAGGCTTAATAGAACAGCTGGCTGGTGGTATTCTAGGTGATGGTTTATACAGATGGCAGTGTCAGTAGGCTTAGTAGAACAGCTGGCTGGTGGTATTCTAGATGATGGTTTATACAGATGGCAGTATCAGTAGGCTTAGTAGAACAGCTGGCTGGTGGTATTCTAGGTGATGGTTTATACAGATGGCAGTGTCAGTAGGCTTAGTAGAACAGCTGGCTGGTGGTATTCTAGATGATGGTTTATACACGTGGCAGTGTCAGTAGGCTTAGTAAAACAGCTGGCTGGTGGTATTCTAGATGATGGTTTATACAGATGGCAGTATCAGTAGGCTTAGTAAAACAGCTGGCTGGTGGTATGCTAGGTGATGGTTTATACACGTGGCAGTGTCAGTAGGCTTAGTAGAACAGCTGGCTGGTGGCATTCTGGGTGATGGTTTATACACGTGGCAGTGTCAGTAGGCTTAGTAGAACAGCTGGCTGGTGGTATGCTAGGTGATGATTTATACAGATGGCAGTATCAGTAGGCTTAGTAAAACAGCTGGCTGGTGGTATTCTAGGTGATGGTTTATACACGTGGCAGTGTCAGTAGGCTTAGTAAAACAGCTGGCTGGTGGCATTCTGGGTGATGGTTTATACACGTGGCAGTGTCAGTAGGCTTAGTAGAACAGCTGGCTGGTGGTATGCTAGGTGATGGTTTATACACGTGGCAGTGTCAGTAGGCTTAGTAGAACAGCTGGCTGGTGGTATTCTAGGTGATGGTTTATACAGATGGCAGTGTCAGTAGGCTTAGTAGAACAGCTGGCTGGTGGTATTCTAGGTGATGGTTTATACACGTGGCAGTGTCAGTAGGCTTAGTAGAACAGCTGGCTGGTGGTAGGCTAGGTGATGGTTTATACAGATGGCGGTATCAGTAGGCTTAGTAGAACAGCTGGCTGGTGGTATTCTAGGTGATGGTTTATACAGATGGCAGTGTCAGTAGGCTTAGTAGAACAGCTGGCTGGTGGTATTCTAGGTGATGGTTTATACACGTGGCAGTGTCAGTAGGCTTAGTAGAACAGCTGGCTGGTGGCATTCTAGGTGATGGTTTATACACGTGGCAGTGTCAGTAGGCTTAGTAAAACAGCTGGCTGGTGGTATTCTAGGTGATGGTTTATACACGTGGCAGTATCAGTAGGCTTAGTAGAACAGCCTGCTGGTGGCATTCTAGGTGATGGTTTATACAGATGGCAGTGTCAGTAGGCTTAGTAAAACAGCTGGCTGGTGGTATTCTAGGTGATGGTTTATACAGATGGCAGTATCAGTAGGCTTAGTAAAACAGCTGGCTGGTGGTATTCTAGGTGATGGTTTATACACGTGGCAGTGTCAGTAGGCTTAGTAAAACAGCTGGCTGGTGGTATTCTAGGTGATGGTTTATACACGTGGCAGTGTCAGTAGGCTTAGTAAAACAGCTGTCTGGTGCTATTCTAGGTGATGGTTTACACAGATGGTAGTATCAGTAGGCTTAGTAAAACAGCTGGCTGGTGGTATTCTAGGTGATGGTTTATACACGTGGCAGTGTCAGTAGGCTTAGTAAAACAGCTGGCTGGTGGTATGCTAGGTGATGGTTTTTACACGTGGCAGTGTCAGTAGGCTTAGTAGAACAGCTGGCTGGTGGCATTCTGGGTGATGGTTTATACAGATGGCAGTGTCAGTAGGCTTAGTAGAACAGCTGGCTGGTGGTATTCTAGGTGATGGTTTATACAGATGGCAGTGTCAGTAGGCTTAGTAGAACAGCTGGCTGGTGGCATTCTGGGTGATGGTTTATACAGATGGCAGTGTCAGTAGGCTTAGTAGAACAGCTGGCTGGTGGCATTCTAGGTGATGGTTTATACAGATGGCAGTGTCAGTAGGCTTAGTAGAACAGCTGGCTGGTGGTATTCTAGGTGATGGTTTATACAGATGGCAGTATCAGTAGGCTTAGTAGAACAGCTGGCTGGTGGTATTCTAGGTGATGGTTTATACAGATGGCAGTGTCAGTAGGCTTAGTAGAACAGCTGGCTGGTGGTATTCTAGGTGATGGTTTATACACGTGGCAGTGTCAGTAGGCTTAGTAAAACAGCTGGCTGGTGGTATGTTAGGTGATGGTTTATACACGTGGCAGTGTCAGTAGGCTTAGTAGAACAGCTGGCTGGTGGTATGCTAGGTGATGGTTTATACAGATGGCAGTGTGGTATTCTAGGTGATGGTTTATACACGTGGCAGTGTCAGTAGGCTTAGTAGAACAGCTGCGTCTCCACGCATCAAGAATCATCCATATGTCATCTCAATATTTGAACATGGTCACAACAATCGAACACTTTGGGAAGATGAGACTGTGAGAATGTGAGGTTTGCTGCAGCGACGTTCGCACTACTATGGCAGAGAACCACCGAAAAACTATTTTGATGCCAGACGGCAGATGTCAGATGCACACCGTGAGCGTTTAAACAGTTGTGTAATCTCAAAGGCTGCTAATCAGAGAGGGTGCCGCTATAGTAACCAGCAATAGCTCACGGCAGTGAGGAGCTATAGCCTGAAGGGTAGCGGCAGATCTGACTTACAGATGATTGGACAGATGATGACAGTGACCGTAATCGGTCCGCCATTTCTCTGACGTCAGCGGAAGTGGTCGAAGCATCCGGTTCAGAAACATTCAGCTAAATGCGCATGCGTCGGGAAGTGCAAATCAACCAACATAGATTGCGACTATATCATAATGAACATGCATTATTATACCAGCAATTCTGCAGTTTGATATATTTATTGAAATATGGTATTCTACAATGGTACATAATTAATAATGTAGCTAATTACAAATCAAATTAAATGTGACTTTATTGAAGACAATTAAGAATTTCAGCAGGGTTGAATATAAAGAATTTATAAATAAACCAAAATAGACCCGATAATCGGTTAGTCGTAAATGATCATATATTATCAGATATATATATACCGTTTATGAGATGCAAGTATTTCTGCCCAATCTGAATGAGGCTACATCATTGCATCTCACTGTGAAGGAGGATCTTATGATATGCCTAAAGTACCAATGTCTTCCCGCCACTCATGCCCGAAGCGGTTTATTGCCGTAGACGGAGCACTGCAGATGGAGCACTGCACGTACCCACCCAGATGGAGCACTGCACGTACCCACCCAGATGGAGCACTGCACGCACCCACCCAGATGGAGCACTGCACGTACCCACCCAGACGGAGCACTGCACGTACCCACCCAGATGGAGCACTGCACGCACCCACCCAGATGGAGCACTGCACGCACCCACCCATATGGAGCACTGCACGTACCCACCCAGATAGAGCACTGCACGTACCCACCCAGATGGAGCACTGCACGCACCCACCCAGATGGAGCACTGCACGTACCCACCCAGATGGAGCACTGCACGTACCCACCCAGATGGAGCACTGCACGCACCCACCCAGATGGAACACTGCACGTACCCACCCAGATGGAACACTGCACGCACCCACCCAGATGGAGCAGTGCACGTACCCACCCAGATAGAGCACTGCACGCACCCACCCAGATGGAGCACTGCACGTACCCACCCAGATGGAACACTGCACGCACCCACCCAGATGGAGCAGTGCACGTACCCACCCAGATAGAGCACTGCACGCACCCACTCAGATGGAGCACGGCACGTACCCACCCAGATGGAGCACTGCACGTACCCACCCAAATGGAGCACTGCACGCACCCACCCAGATGGAGCACTGCACGTACCCACCCAGATGGAGCACTGCACGCACCCACCCAGATGGAGCACTGCACGTACCCACCCAGACGGAGCACTGCACGTACCCACCCAGATGGAGCACTGCACGCACCCACCCAGATGGAGCACTGCACGCACCCACCCAGATGGAGCACTGCACGTACCCACCCAGATAGAGCACTGCACGTACCCACCCAGATGGAGCACTGCACGCACCCACCCAGATGGAGCACTGCACGTACCCACCCAGATGGAGCACTGCACGTACCCACCCAGATGGAGCACTGCACGCACCCACCCAGATTGAACACTGCACGTACCCACCCAGATGGAACACTGCACGCACCCACCCAGATGGAGCAGTGCACGTACCCACCCAGATAGAGCACTGCACGCACCCACCCAGATGGAGCACTGCACGTACCCACCCAGATGGAACACTGCACGCACCCACCCAGATGGAGCACTGCACGTACCCACCCAGATAGAGCACTGCACGCACCCACTCAGATGGAGCACTGCACGTACCCACCCAGATGGAGCACTGCACGTACCCACCCAGATGGAGCACTGCACGCACCCACCCAGATGGAGCACTGCACGTACCCACCCAGATGGAGCACTGCACGCATCCACCCAGATGGGGCACTGAGCGTACCCACCCAGATGGAGCACTGCACGCACCCACCCAGATGGAACACTGCACGTACCCACCCAGATGGAGCACTGCACGCAGCCACCCAGATAGAACACTGCACGCACCCACCCAGATGGAGCACTGCACGTACCCACCAAGATGGAGCATTGCACGTACCCACCCAGATGGTGCACTGCACGTACCCAACCAGATGGTGCACTGCACGTACCCACCCAGATGTATCACTGCACGCACCCACCCAAATGGAGCACTGCACGCAGCCACCCAGATGGGGCACTGCACGTACCCACCTAGATGGAACACTGCACGTACCCACTCAGATGGAGCACTGCACGCAGCCACCCAGACAGAACACTGCACGCACCCACCCAGATGGAGCACTGCACGTACCCACCAAGATGGAGCACTGCACGTACCCACCCAGATGGTGCACTGCACGTACCCAACCAGATGGTGCACTGCACGTACCCACCCAGATGGATCACTGCACGCAGCCACCCAGATGGAGCACTGCACGCAGCCACCCAGATGGGGCACTGCACGTACCCACCCAGATGGAGCACTGCACGCACCCACCCAGATGGAGCACTGCACGCAGCCACGCAGATGGGGCACTGCACGTACCCACCCAGATGGGGCACTGCATGTACCCACCCAGATGGTGCACTGCACATACCCACCCAGATGGAGCACTGCACGTACCAACCCAGATGGAGCACGGCACGTACCCACCCAGATGGAGCACTGCATGTACCCACCCAGATGGAGCACTGCACGCACCCATCCAGATAGAGCACTGCACGCACCCACCCAGATGGAGCACTGCACGTACCCACCCAGATGGAACACTGCACGTACCCACCCAGATGGAACACTGCACGTACCCACCCAGATGGAGCACTGCATGTACCCACCCAGATAGAGCACTGCACGCAGCCACCCAGATGGGGCACTGCACGTACCCACCCAGATGGGGCACTGCATGTACCCGCCCAGATGGTGCACTGCACGTACCCACCCAGATGGTGCACTGCACGTACCCACCCAGATGGTGCACTGCACATACCCACCCAGATGGAGCACTGCACGTACCCACCCAGATGGAGCACTGCACGCACCCATCCAGATAGAGCACTGCACGCACCCACCCAGATGGAGCACTGCACGTACCCACCCAGATGGAACACTGCACGCAGCCACCCAGATGGGGCACTGCACGTACCCACCCAGATGGGGCACTGCATGTACCCACCCAGATGGTGCACTGCACGTACCCACCCAGATGGTGCACTGCACATACCCACCCAGATGGAGCACTGCACGTACCAACCCAGATGGAGCACGGCACGTACCCACCCAGATGGAGCACTGCACGCACCCACCCAGATGGAGCACTGCACGTACCCACCGAGATAGAGCACTGCACGTACCAACCCAGATAGAGCACTGCACGCACCCACCCAGATGGAGCACTGCACGTACCCACCCAGATGGAGCACTGCACGTACCAACCCAGATAGAGCACTGCACGTACCCACCCAGATGGAGCACTGCACGTACCAACCCAGATGGAGCACTGCACGTACCCACCCAGATGGAGCACTGCACGTACCCACCCAGATGGAGCACTGCACGCACCCACCCAGATAGAGCACTGCACGTACCCACCCAGATGGAGCACTGCACGTACCCACCCAGATGGAGCACTGCACGTACCAACCCAGATAGAGCACTGCACGTACCAACCCAGATGGAGCACGGCACGTACCCACCCAGATGGAGCACTGCACGCACCCACCCAGATGGAGCACTGCACGTACCCACCGAGATAGAGCACTGCACGTACCAACCCAGATAGAGCACTGCACGCACCCACCCAGATGGAGCACTGCACGTACCCACCCAGATGGAGCACTGCACGTACCAACCCAGATAGAGCACTGCACGTACCCACCCAGATGGAGCACTGCACGTACCAACCCAGATGGAGCACTGCACGTACCCACCCAGATGGAGCACTGCACGTACCCACCCAGATGGAGCACTGCACGCACCCACCCAGATAGAGCACTGCACGTACCCACCCAGATGGAGCACTGCACGTACCCACCCAGATGGAGCACTGCACGTACCAACCCAGATAGAGCACTGCACGTACCCACCCAGATGGAGCACTGCACGCACCCACCCAGACGGAGCACTGCACGTACCCACCCAGATGGAGCACTGCACGTACCAACCCAGATGGAACACTGCACGTACCCACCCAGATGGTGCACTGCACGTACCCACCCAGATGGAGCACTGCACGTACCCACCCACATGGAGCACTGCACGTACCCACCCACATGGAGCACTGCACGTACCCACCCAGATGGAGCACTGCACGTACCAACCCAGATGGAGCACTGCACGTACCAACCCAGATGGAGCACTGCACGTACCCACCCAGATGGAGCACTGCACGTACCCACCCAGATGGAGCACTGCACGTACCAACCCAGATAGAGCACTGCACGTACCAACCCAGATGTAGCACTGCACGTACCCACCCAGATGGAGCACTGCACGTACCCACCCAGATGGAGCACTGCACGCACCCACCCAGATAGAGCACTGCACGTACCCACCCAGATGGAGCACTGCACGTACCAACCCAGATAGAGCACTGCACGTACCCACCCAGATGGAGCACTGCACGTACCCACCCAGATGGAGCACTGCACGTACCCACCCAGATGGAACACTGCACGTACCCACCCAGATGGAGCACTGCACGTACCCACCCAGATGGAACACTGCACGTACCCACCCAGATGGGGCACTGCATGTACCCACCCAGATGGTGCACTGCACGCAGCCACCCAGATGGAACACTGCACGTACCCACCCAGATGGAGCACTGCACGCACCCACCCACATGGAGCACTGCACGTACCCACCCAGATGGAGCACTGCACGTACCCACCCTGATGGAGCACTGCACGCACCCACCCAGATGGTGCACTGCACGTACCCACCCAGATGGGGCACTAACCGTACCCACCCAGATGGAGCACTGCACGTACCCACCCAGATGGAGCACTGCACGCACCCACCCAGATGGAGCACTGCACGTACCCACCCAGATGGAACACTGCGCGTACCCACCCAGATGGAGCACTGCACGTACCCACCGAGATGGAGCACTGCACGTACCCACCCAGATGGAGCACTGCACGTACCCACCCAGATGGGGCACTAAACGTACCCACCCAGATGGAGCACTGCACGTACCCACCCAGATGGGGCACTAACCGTACCCACCCAGATGGAGCACTGCACGTACCCACCCAGATGGAGCACTGCACGCACCCACCCAGATGGAGCACTGCACGTACCCACCCAGATGGAACACTGCGCGTACCCACCCAGATGGAGCACTGCACGTACCCACCGAGATGGAGCACTGCACGTACCCACCCAGATGGAGCACTGCACGTACCCACCCAGATGGGGCACTAAACGTACCCACCCAGATGGAGCACTGCACGTACCCACCCAGATGGAACACTGCACGCACCCACCCAGATGGAGCACTGCACGTACCCACCCAGATGGAACACTGCGCGTACCCACCCAGATCGAGCACTGCACGCACCCACCCAGATGGAGCACTGCACGAACCCACCCAGAAATACTCCTGTTATTCTGCTTACATCAGCCAAAAAACAAGTCAAGTGTCTAAACTACGTCATCATGTGAGGCGGAAATCCTGCACTGCTTCGTGACCGTGAAATTTTCCCAAGCACGAAGCAACGACTAGAAGCTTTTCGGATGTTACTCCGGGAATCCGTGACGGTGGTATTTTCTCAACCACGGTGCAACGACTGTAAGCTTTTCGGATGTTACTCCGGGAATCCGTGACGGTGGGATTTTCCAAACCACAATGCAACAACTGGAAGCTTTTCGGATGTCTGAGGCGGAAATCCTACATTGCTCCGTGACTGTGGGATTGTCCCAACCAAGATGCAACGATTGAAAGCTTTTCGGATGTTACTCCGTTAGTCCGGGAATCCGAAATCCGTTCGCTACGTCATATAATGTAGCAGCCATTGTACCAGCCCACTGTACGAGCCAATGCACTGACCTACTTGGCTGCGGCCCATTGTCACACCAGGTCCGCGATAACCCATCCTGCCCTCTGCGACTGAGCATTTTCGAAAAAGGTTTGATTATCACCCACCAGGGCAGAATGTTTTTATGCGAGAAAGTGCATTTGACATGGCTTATCGTGCGAGATTTAGTATTCTCGCGTAAAGCCTGGGTGGAACAGGATATGGGAGACTCGTGATGAGATAAACTCACCCCCCGCTGGTAGCACCATTGGCATAGCATCGCCATATAACGTGACCCCAGCGAGAGCAGTGGCGGATCCAGGGGGTTTAAACCTCGCCGTCCCCTCCCCATCAAGCAAGGGGGTGTCAAGGACTGTTAAAGTTACAGTGGCGGATCCATGGGGGTTCAAACCTCGCCGTCCCCTCCCCATCAAGCAAGGGGATGTCAAGGACTGTTAAAGTTACAGTGGCGGATCCATGAAGGTTTAAACCTCCCCGTCCCCTCCCCATCAAGCAAGGGGATGTCAAGGACTGCTAAAGTTACAGTGGCGGATCCATGAAGGTTTAAACCTCCCCGTCCCCTCCCCATCAAGCACGGGGGTGTCAAGGACTGTTAAAGTTACAGTGGCGGATCCATGGGGGTTTAAACCTCCCCGTCCCCTCCCCATCAAGCACGGGGATGTCAAGGACTGCTAAAGTTACAGTGGCGGATCCATGGGGGTTTAAACCTCCCCGTCCCCTCCCCATCAAGCAAGGGGATGTCAAGGACTGTTAAAGTTACAGTGGCGGATCCATGGGGGTTTAAACCTCTCCCTCTCCTCCCCATTAAGCAAGGGGATGTCAAGGACTGCTAAAGTTACAGTGGCGGATCCATGGGGGTCTAAACCTCTCCCTCTCCTCCCCATCAAGCAAGGGGATGTCAAGAACTGCTAAAGTTACAGTGGCGGATCCATCGGGGTTTAAACCTCCCCGTCCCCTCCCCATCAAGCACGGGGGTGTCAAGGACTGTTAAAGTTACAGTGGCGGATCCATGGGGGTTTAAACCTCCCCGTCCCTTCCCCATCAAGCAAGGGGATGTCAAGGACTGCTAAAGTTACAGTGGCGGATCCATGGGGGTTTAAACCTCTCCCTCTCCTCCCCATCAAGCAAGGGGATGTCAAGGACTGCTAAAGTTACAGTGGCGGATCCATGGGGGTTTAAACCTCCCCGTCCCCTCCCCATCAAGCACGGGGATGTCAAGGACTGTTAAAGTTACAGTGGCGGATCCATGGGGGTTTAAACCTCCCCGTCCCCTCCCCATCAAGCAAGGGGATGTCAAAGACTGCTAAAGTTACAGTGGCGGATCCATGGGGGTTTAAACCTCCCCGTCCCCTCCCCATAAAGCAAGGGGATGTCAAGGACTGCTAAAGTTACAGTGGCGGATCCATGGGGGTTTAAACCTCCCCGTCCCCTCCCCATCAAGCAAGGGGATGTCAAGGACTGCTAAAGTTACAGTGGCGGATCCATGGGGGTTTAAACCTCCCCGTCCCCTCCCCATAAAGCAAGGGGATGTCAAGGACTGCTAAAGTTACAGTGGCGGATCCATGGGGGTTTAAACCTCCCCGTCCCCTCCCCATCAAGCAAGGGGATGTCAAGGACTGCTAAAGTTACAGTGGCGGATCCATGGGGGTTTAGACCTCTCCCTCTCCTCCCCATCAAGCAAGAGGATGTCAATGACTGCTAAAGTTACAGTGGCGGATCCATGGGGGTTTAAACCTCCCCGTCCCCTCCCCATCAAGCAAGGGGGTGTCAAGGACTGTTAAAGTTACAGTGGCGGATCCATGGGGGTTTAAACCTTGCCGTCCCCTCCCCATCAAGAAAGGGGATGTCAATGACTGCTAAAGTTACAGTGGCGGATCCATGGGGGTTTAAACCTCCCCGTCCCCTTCCCATCAAGCAAGGGGATGTCAAGGACTGCTAAAGTTACAGTGGCGGATCCATGGGGATTTAAACCTCCCCGTCCCCTCCCCATCAAGCAAGGGGGTGTCAATGACTGCTAAGTTACAGTGGCGGATCCATGGGGGTTTAAACCTCCCCGTCCCCTCCCCATCAAGCAAGGGGGTGTCAAGGACTGCTAAAGTTGCAGTGGCGGATCCATGGGGGTCTAAACCTCCCCGCCCCCTCCCCATCAAGCAAGTGGGTGTCAAGGACTGCTAAAGTTACAGTGGCGGATCCATGGGGGTTTAAACCTCCCCGCCCCCTCCCCATCAAGCAAGGGGACGTCAAGGACTGCTAAAGTTACAGTGGCGGACCCATGGGGGTTTAAACCTCCCCGTCCCCACCCCATCAAGCACGGGGGTGTCAAGGACTGCTAAAGTTACAGTGGCGGATCCATGGAGGTTTAAATCTCCCCGTCCCCTCCCCATCAAGCACGGGGATGTCAAGGACTGCTAAAGTTACAGTGGCGGATCCATGGGGGTTTAAACCTCCCCGTCCCCTCCCCATCAAGCAAGGAGGTGTCAAGGACTGCTAAAGTTACAGTGGCGGATCCATGGGGGTTTAAATCTCCCCGTCCCCTCCCCATCAAGCAAGGGGATGTCAAGGACTGCTAAAGTTACAGTGGCGGATCCATGGGGGTTTATACCTCCCCGTCCCCTCCCCATCAAGCAAGGGGGTGTCAAGGACTGTTAAAGTTACAGTGGCGGACCCATGGGGTTTTAAACCTCCCCGTCCCCTCCCCATCAAGCACGGGGGTGTCAAGGACTGTTAAAGTTACAGTGGCGGATCCATGGGGGTTTAAACCTCCCCGTCCCCTCCCCATCCAGCAAGGGGATGTCAAGGACTGCTAAAGTTACAGTGGCGGATCCATGGAGGTTTAAACTTCTCCCGCTCCTCCCCATCAAGCAAGGGGTCGTCAAGGACTGCTAAAGTTACAGTGGCGGATCCATGGGGGTTTAAACCTCCCCGCCCCTCCCCATCAAGCACGGGGATGTCAAGGACTGTTAAAGTTACAGTGGCGGATCCATGGGGGTTTAAACCTCCCCGTCCCCTCCCCATCAAGCAAGGGGGTGTCAAGGACTGTTAAAGTTACAGTGGCGGATCCATGGGGGTTTAAACCTCGCCGTCCCCTCCCCATCAAGCAAGGGGATGTCAAGGACTGCTAAAGTTACAGTGGCGGATCCATGGGGATTTAAACCTCCCCGTCCCCTCCCCATCAAGCAAGGGGGTGTCAAGGACTGTTAAAGTTACAGTCACGGATCCATGGGGGTTTAAACCTCCCCGTCCCCTCCCCATCAAGCAAGGGGATGTCAAGGACTGCTAAAGTTGCAGTGGCGGATCCATGGGGGTTTAAACCTCCCCGCCCCCTCCCCATCAAGCAAGTGGGTGTCAAGGACTGCTAAAGTTACAGTGGCGGATCCATGGGGGTTTAAACCTCCCCGCCCCCTCCCCATCAAGCAAGGGGACGTCAAGGACTGCTAAAGTTACAGTGGCGGACCCATGGGGGTTTAAACCTCCCCGTCCCCACCCCATCAAGCACGGGGGTGTCAAGGACTGCTAAAGTTACAGTGGCGGATCCATGGAGGTTTAAATCTCCCCGTCCCCTCCCCATCAAGCACGGGGATGTCAAGGACTGCTAAAGTTACAGTGGCGGATCCATGGGGGTTTAAACCTCCCCGTCCCCTCCCCATCAAGCAAGGGGGTGTCAAGGACTGCTAAAGTTACAGTGGCGGATCCATGGAGGTTTAAATCTCCCCGTCCCCTCCCCATCAAGCAAGGGGATGTCAAGGACTGTTAAAGTTACAGTGGCGGATCCATGGGGGTTTAAACCTCCCCGTCCCCTCCCCATCAAGCAAGGGGATGTCAAGGACTGTTAAAGTTACAGTGGCGGATCCATGGGGGTTTAAACCTCCCCGTCCCCTCCCCATCAAGCACGGGGGTGTCAAGGACTGTTAAAGTTACAGTGGCGGATCCATGGGGGTTTAAACCTCCCCGTCCCCTCCCCATCCAGCAAGGGGATGTCAAGGACTGCTAAAGTTACAGTGGCGGATCCATGGGGGTTTAAACCTCTCCCGCTCCTCCCCATCAAGCAAGGGGACGTCAAGGACTGTTAAAGTTACAGTGGCGGATCCATGGGGGTTTAAACCTCCCCGTCCCCTCCCCATCAAGCAAGTGGGTGTCAAGGACTGTTAAAGTTACAGTGGCGGATCCATGGGGGTTTAAACCTCCCCGTCCCCTCCCCATCAAGCAAGGGGATGTCAAGGACTGTTAAAGTTACAGTGCCAGATCCATGAGGGTTTAGACCTCGCTGCCCCCTCCCCATCAAGCACGGGGATGTTAAGGACTGCTAATGTTACAGTGGCGGATTCATGGGGGTTTAAACCTCCCCGTCCCCTCCCCATCAAGCAAGGGGGTGTCAAGGACTGCTAAAGTTACAGTGGCGGATCCATGGAGGTTTAGACCTCTCCCACTCCTCCCCATCAAGCAAGGGGATGTCAACGACTGTTAAAGTTACAGTGGCGGATCCATGGGGGTTTAAACCTCCCCGTCCCCTCCCCATCAGCAAGGGGGTGTCAAGGACTGTTAAAGTTACAGTGGCGGATCCATGGGGGTTTAAACCTCGCCGTCCCCTCACCATGAAGCAAGGGGGTGTCAATGACTGCTAAAGTTACAGTGGCGGATCCATGGGGGTTTAAACCTCCCCGTCCCCTCCCCATCAAGCACGGGGGTCTCAAGGACTGTTAAAGTTACAGTGGCGGATCCATGGGGGTTTAAACCTCCCCGTCCCCTCCCCATCAAGCAAGGGGGTGTCAATGACTGCTAAAGTTACAGTGGCGGATCCATGGGGGTTTAAACTTCCCCGCCCCCTCCCCATCAAGCAAGTGGGTGTCAAGGACTGTTAAAGTTACAGTGGCGGATCCATGGGGGTTTAAACCTCCCCGCCCCCTCCCCATCAAGCAAGGGGATGTCAAGGACTGCTAAAGTTACAGTGGCGGACCCATGGGGGTTTAAACCTCCCCATCCCCTGCCCATCAAGCACGGGGATGTCAAGGACTGCTAAAGTTACAGTGGCGGATCCATGGGGGTTTAAACTTCCCCGCCCCCTCCCCATCAAGCAAGTGGGTGTCAAGGACTGCTAAAGTTACAGTGGCGGATCCATGGGGGTTTAAACCTCCGCGCCCCCTCCCCATCAAGCAAGGGGACGTCAAGGACTGCTAAAGTTACAGTGGCGGACCCATGGGGGTTTAAACCTCCCCGTCCCCACCCCATCAAGCACGGGGGTGTCAAGGACTGCTAAAGTTACAGTGGCGGATCCATGGAGGTTTAAATCTCCCCGTCCCCTCCCCATCAAGCACGGGGATGTCAAGGACTGCTAAAGTTACAGTGGCGGATCCATGGGGGTTTAAACCTCCCCGTCCCCTCCCCATCAAGCAAGGGGGTGTCAAGGACTGCTAAAGTTACAGTGGCGGATCCATGGAGGTTTAAATCTCCCCGTCCCCTCCCCATCAAGCAAGGGGATGTCAAGGACTGCTAAAGTTACAGTGGCGGATCCATGGGGGTTTAAACCTCCCCGTCCCCTCCCCATCAAGCAAGGGGATGCCAAGGACTGTTAAAGTTACAGTGGCGGATCCATGGGGGTTTAAACCTCCCCGTCCCCTCCCCATCAAGCACGGGGGTGTCAAGGACTGTTAAAGTTACAGTGGCGGATCCATGGGGGTTTAAACCTTCCCGTCCCCTCCCCATCCAGCAAGGGGATGTCAAGGACTGCTAAAGTTACAGTGGCGGATCCATGGGGGTTTAAACCTCTCCCGCTCCTCCCCATCAAGCAAGGGGACGTCAAGGACTGTTAAAGTTACAGTGGCGGATCCATGGGGCTTTAAACCTCCCCGTCCCCTCCCCATCAAGCAAGTGGGTGTCAAGGACTGTTAAAGTTACAGTGGCGGATCCATGGGGGTTTAAACCTCCCCGTCCCCTCCCCATCAAGCAAGGGGATGTCAAGGACTGTTAAAGTTACAGTGCCAGATCCATGAGGGTTTAAACCTCGCTGCCCCCTCCCCATCAAGCATGGGGATGTTAAGGACTGCTAATGTTACAGTGGCGGATTCATGGGGGTTTAAACCTCCCCGTCCCCTCCCCATCAAGCAAGGGGGTGTCAAGGACTGCTAAAGTTACAGTGGCGGATCCATGGAGGTTCAGACCTCTCCCTCTCCTCCCCATCAAGCAAGGGGATGTCAATGACTGCTAAAGTTACAGTGGCGGATCCATGGGGGTTTAAACCTCCCCGTCCCCTCCCCATCAGCAAGGGGGTGTCAAGGACTGTTAAAGTTACAGTGGCGGATCCATGGGGGTTTAAACCTCGCCGTCCCCTCACCATGAAGCAAGGGGGTGTCAATGACTGCTAAAGTTACAGTGGCGGATCCATGGGGGTTTAAACCTCCCCGACCCCTCCCCATCAAGCACGGGGGTCTCAAGGACTGTTAAAGTTACAGTGGCGGATCCATGGGGGTTTAAACCTCCCCGTCCCCTCCCCATCAAGCAAGGGGGTGTCAATGACTGCTAAAGTTACAGTGGCGGATCCATGGGGGTTTAAACTTCCCCGCCCCCTCCCCATCAAGCAAGTGGGTGTCAAGGACTGCTAAAGTTACAGTGGCGGATCCATGGGGGTTTAAACCTCCCCGCCCCCTCCCCATCAAGCAAGGGGATGTCAAGGACTGCTAAAGTTACAGTGGCGGACCCATGGGGGTTTAAACCTCCCCGTCCCCTGCCCATCAAGCACGGGGATGTCAGAGGACTGCTAAAGTTACAGTGGCGGATCCATGGGGGTTTAAACCTCCCCGTCCCCTCCCCATCAAGCAAGTGGGTGTCAAGGACTGCTAAAGTTACAGTGGCGGATCCATGGAGGTTTAAACCTCCCCGTCCCCTCCCCATCCAGGAAGGGGATGTCAAGGACTGCTAAAGTTACAGTGGCGGATCCATTGGGGTTTAAACCTCCCCGTCCCCTCCCAATCAAGCAAGGGGATGTCAAGGACTGTTAAAGTTACAGTGGCGGATCCATTGGGGTTTAAACCTCCCCGTCCCCTCCCCATCAAGCAAGGGGATGTCAAGGACTGCTAACGTTATAGTGGCGGATCCATGGGGGTTTAAACCTCCCCGTCCCCTCCCCATCAAGCAAGGGGGTGTCAAGGACTGTTAAAGTTACAGTGGCGGATCCATGGGGGTTTAAACCTCCCCGTCCCCTCCCCATCAAGCAAGGGGATGTCAAGGACTGTTAAAGTTACAGTGGCGGATCCATGGAGGTTTAGACCTCTCCCTCTCCTCCCCATCAAGCAAGGGGATGTCAATGACTGTTAAAGTTACAGTGGCGGATCCATGGGGGTTTAAACCTCCCCGTCCCCTCCCCATCAGCAAGGGGGTGTCAAGGACTGTTAAAGTTACAGTGGCGGATCCATGGGGGTTTAAACCTCCCCGTCCCCTCCCCATCAAGCAAGAGGATGTCAAGGACCGCTAAAGTTACAGTGGCGGATCCATGGGGGTTTAAACCTCCCCGTCCCCTCCCCATCAAGCACGGGGGTCTCAAGGACTGTTAAAGTTACAGTGGCGGATCCATGGGGGTTTAAACCTCCCCGTCCCCTCCCCATCAAGCAAGGGGGTGTCAATGACTGCTAAAGTTACAGTGGCGGATCCATGGGGGTTTAAACTTCCCCGCCCCCTCCCCATCAAGCAAGTGGGTGTCAAGGACTGTTAAAGTTACAGTGGCGGATCCATGGGGGTTTAAACCTCCCCGCCCCCTCCCCATCAAGCAAGGGGATGTCAAGGACTGCTAAAGTTACAGTGGCGGACCCATGGGGGTTTAAACCTCCCCATCCCCTGCCCATCAAGCACGGGGATGTCAAGGACTGCTAAAGTTACAGTGGCGGATCCATGGGGGTTTAAACTTCCCCGCCCCCTCCCCATCAAGCAAGTGGGTGTCAAGGACTGCTAAAGTTACAGTGGCGGATCCATGGGGGTTTAAACCTCCGCGCCCCCTCCCCATCAAGCAAGGGGACGTCAAGGACTGCTAAAGTTACAGTGGCGGACCCATGGGGGTTTAAACCTCCCCGTCCCCACCCCATCAAGCACGGGGGTGTCAAGGACTGCTAAAGTTACAGTGGCGGATCCATGGAGGTTTAAATCTCCCCGTCCCCTCCCCATCAAGCACGGGGATGTCAAGGACTGCTAAAGTTACAGTGGCGGATCCATGGGGGTTTAAACCTCCCCGTCCCCTCCCCATCAAGCAAGGGGGTGTCAAGGACTGCTAAAGTTACAGTGGCGGATCCATGGAGGTTTAAATCTCCCCGTCCCCTCCCCATCAAGCAAGGGGATGTCAAGGACTGCTAAAGTTACAGTGGCGGATCCATGGGGGTTTAAACCTCCCCGTCCCCTCCCCATCAAGCAAGGGGATGCCAAGGACTGTTAAAGTTACAGTGGCGGATCCATGGGGGTTTAAACCTCCCCGTCCCCTCCCCATCAAGCACGGGGGTGTCAAGGACTGTTAAAGTTACAGTGGCGGATCCATGGGGGTTTAAACCTCCCCGTCCCCTCCCCATCCAGCAAGGGGATGTCAAGGACTGCTAAAGTTACAGTGGCGGATCCATGGGGGTTTAAACCTCTCCCGCTCCTCCCCATCAAGCAAGGGGACGTCAAGGACTGTTAAAGTTACAGTGGCGGATCCATGGGGCTTTAAACCTCCCCGTCCCCTCCCCATCAAGCAAGTGGGTGTCAAGGACTGTTAAAGTTACAGTGGCGGATCCATGGGGGTTTAAACCTCCCCGTCCCCTCCCCATCAAGCAAGGGGATGTCAAGGACTGTTAAAGTTACAGTGCCAGATCCATGAGGGTTTAAACCTCGCTGCCCCCTCCCCATCAAGCATGGGGATGTTAAGGACTGCTAATGTTACAGTGGCGGATTCATGGGGGTTTAAACCTCCCCGTCCCCTCCCCATCAAGCAAGGGGGTGTCAAGGACTGCTAAAGTTACAGTGGCGGATCCATGGAGGTTTAGACCTCTCCCTCTCCTCCCCATCAAGCAAGGGGATGTCAATGACTGCTAAAGTTACAGTGGCGGATCCATGGGGGTTTAAACCTCCCCGTCCCCTCCCCATCAGCAAGGGGGTGTCAAGGACTGTTAAAGTTACAGTGGCGGATCCATGGGGGTTTAAACCTCGCCGTCCCCTCACCATGAAGCAAGGGGGTGTCAATGACTGCTAAAGTTACAGTGGCGGATCCATGGGGGTTTAAACCTCCCCGTCCCCTCCCCATCAAGCACGGGGGTCTCAAGGACTGTTAAAGTTACAGTGGCGGATCCATGGGGGTTTAAACCTCCCCGTCCCCTCCCCATCAAGCAAGGGGGTGTCAATGACTGCTAAAGTTACAGTGGCGGATCTATGGGGGTTTAAACTTCCCCGCCCCCTCCCCATCAAGCAAGTGGGTGTCAAGGACTGCTAAAGTTACAGTGGCGGATCCATGGGGGTTTAAACCTCCCCGCCCCCTCCCCATCAAGCAAGGGGATGTCAAGGACTGCTAAAGTTACAGTGGCGGACCCATGGGGGTTTAAACCTCCCCGTCCCCTGCCCATCAAGCACGGGGATGTCAGAGGACTGCTAAAGTTACAGTGGCGGATCCATGGGGGTTTAAACCTCCCCGTCCCCTCCCCATCAAGCAAGTGGGTGTCAAGGACTGCTAAAGTTACAGTGGCGGATCCATGGAGGTTTAAACCTCCCCGTCCCCTCCCCATCCAGGAAGGGGATGTCAAGGACTGCTAAAGTTACAGTGGCGGATCCATTGGGGTTTAAACCTCCCCGTCCCCTCCCAATCAAGCAAGGGGATGTCAAGGACTGTTAAAGTTACAGTGGCAGATCCATGGGGGCTTAAACCTCCCCGTCCCCTCCCCATCAAGCAAGGGGATGTCAAGGACTGCTAACGTTATAGTGGCGGATCCATGGGGGTTTAAACCTCCCCGTCCCCTCCCCATCAAGCAAGGGGGTGTCAAGGACTGTTAAAGTTACAGTGGCGGATCCATGGGGGTTTAAACCTCCCCGTCCCCTCCCCATCAAGCAAGGGGATGTCAAGGACTGTTAAAGTTACAGTGGCGGATCCATGAAGGTTTAAACCTCCCCGTCCCCTCCCCATCAAGCAAGGGGATGTCAAGGACTGCTAAAGTTACAGTGGCGGATTCATGGGGGTTGAAACCTCCCCATCCCCTCCCCATCAAGCAAGGGGATGTCAAGGACTGTTAAAGTTACAGTGGCGGATCCATGGGGGTTTAAACCTCCCCGTCCCCTCCCCATCAAGCAAGAGGATGTCAAGGACTGCTAAAGTTACAGTGGCGGATTCATGGGGGTTTAAACCTCCCCGTCCCCTCCCCATCAAGCAAGGGGGTGTCAAGGACTGTTAAAGTTACAGTGGCGGATCCATGGGGGTTTAAACCTCCCCGTCCCCTCCCCATCAAGCAAGGGGATGTCAAGGACTGTTAAAGTTACAGTGCCAGATCCATGAGGGTTTAAACCTCGCTGCCCCCTCCCCATCAAGCATGGGGATGTTAAGGACTGCTAATGTTACAGTGGCGGATTCATGGGGGTTTAAACCTCCCCGTCCCCTCCCCATCAAGCAAGGGGGTGTCAAGGACTGCTAAAGTTACAGTGGCGGATCCATGGAGGTTTAGACCTCTCCCTCTCCTCCCCATCAAGCAAGGGGATGTCAATGACTGCTAAAGTTACAGTGGCGGATCCATGGGGGTTTAAACCTCCCCGTCCCCTCCCCATCAGCAAGGGGGTGTCAAGGACTGTTAAAGTTACAGTGGCGGATCCATGGGGGTTTAAACCTCGCCGTCCCCTCACCATGAAGCAAGGGGGTGTCAATGACTGCTAAAGTTACAGTGGCGGATCCATGGGGGTTTAAACCTCCCCGTCCCCTCCCCATCAAGCACGGGGGTCTCAAGGACTGTTAAAGTTACAGTGGCGGATCCATGGGGGTTTAAACCTCCCCGTCCCCTCCCCATCAAGCAAGGGGGTGTCAATGACTGCTAAAGTTACAGTGGCGGATCTATGGGGGTTTAAACTTCCCCGCCCCCTCCCCATCAAGCAAGTGGGTGTCAAGGACTGCTAAAGTTACAGTGGCGGATCCATGGGGGTTTAAACCTCCCCGCCCCCTCCCCATCAAGCAAGGGGATGTCAAGGACTGCTAAAGTTACAGTGGCGGACCCATGGGGGTTTAAACCTCCCCGTCCCCTGCCCATCAAGCACGGGGATGTCAGAGGACTGCTAAAGTTACAGTGGCGGATCCATGGGGGTTTAAACCTCCCCGTCCCCTCCCCATCAAGCAAGTGGGTGTCAAGGACTGCTAAAGTTACAGTGGCGGATCCATGGAGGTTTAAACCTCCCCGTCCCCTCCCCATCCAGGAAGGGGATGTCAAGGACTGCTAAAGTTACAGTGGCGGATCCATTGGGGTTTAAACCTCCCCGTCCCCTCCCAATCAAGCAAGGGGATGTCAAGGACTGTTAAAGTTACAGTGGCAGATCCATGGGGGCTTAAACCTCCCCGTCCCCTCCCCATCAAGCAAGGGGATGTCAAGGACTGCTAACGTTATAGTGGCGGATCCATGGGGGTTTAAACCTCCCCGTCCCCTCCCCATCAAGCAAGGGGGTGTCAAGGACTGTTAAAGTTACAGTGGCGGATCCATGGGGGTTTAAACCTCCCCGTCCCCTCCCCATCAAGCAAGGGGATGTCAAGGACTGTTAAAGTTACAGTGGCGGATCCATGAAGGTTTAAACCTCCCCGTCCCCTCCCCATCAAGCAAGGGGATGTCAAGGACTGCTAAAGTTACAGTGGCGGATTCATGGGGGTTGAAACCTCCCCATCCCCTCCCCATCAAGCAAGGGGATGTCAAGGACTGTTAAAGTTACAGTGGCGGATCCATGGGGGTTTAAACCTCCCCGTCCCCTCCCCATCAAGCAAGAGGATGTCAAGGACTGCTAAAGTTACAGTGGCGGATTCATGGGGGTTTAAACCTCCCCGTCCCCTCCCCATCAAGCAAGGGGGTGTCAAGGACTGTTAAAGTTACAGTGGCGGATCCATGGGGGTTTAAACCTCCCCGTCCCCTCCCCATCAAGCAAGGGGATGTCAAGGACTGTTAAAGTTACAGTGCCAGATCCATGAGGGTTTAAACCTCGCTGCCCCCTCCCCATCAAGCATGGGGATGTTAAGGACTGCTAATGTTACAGTGGCGGATTCATGGGGGTTTAAACCTCCCCGTCCCCTCCCCATCAAGCAAGGGGGTGTCAAGGACTGCTAAAGTTACAGTGGCGGATCCATGGAGGTTTAGACCTCTCCCTCTCCTCCCCATCAAGCAAGGGGATGTCAATGACTGCTAAAGTTACAGTGGCGGATCCATGGGGGTTTAAACCTCCCCGTCCCCTCCCCATCAGCAAGGGGGTGTCAAGGACTGTTAAAGTTACAGTGGCGGATCCATGGGGGTTTAAACCTCGCCGTCCCCTCACCATGAAGCAAGGGGGTGTCAAGGACTGTTAAAGTTACAGTGGCGGATCCATGGGGGTTTAAACCTCCCCGTCCCCTCCCCATCAAGCAAGAGGATGTCAAGGACTGCTAAAGTTACAGTGGCGGATTCATGGGGGTTTAAACCTCCCCGTCCCCTCCCCATCAAGCAAGGGGGTGTCAAGGACTGTTAAAGTTACAGTGGCGGATCCATGGGGGTTTAAACCTCCCCGTCCCCTCCCCATCAAGCAAGGGGGTGTCAAGGACTGTTAAAGTTACAGTGGCGGATCCATGGGGGTTTAAACCTCCCCGTCCCCTCCCCATCAAGCAAGGGGATGTCAAGGACTGCTAAAGTTACAGTGGCGGATACGGGGGGGTTTCGGACAAATTTCGAACCAGCTCAATTCAATCCCCCCTTTTGAGATTCCCGAATCCGTCCCTGGATTCAAGAATCCAGACAGATGCAAACGGATTATATATGTATATCTTATAATCCAGACGGACTATATATATATAATATAATCCAGACGGTTTATATTCGTCTCTGACTGCCACGTGGCCGACATCACAGCGGCTATAACCCGGACTGTTTAGTTTCTTCGGGTCCGGAGTAAGGAGAAACCAGGAAAAAGTCAGCAGCGCAAATGTAGAGCAAGTTGGAACAAGACGTGGTCTCCAGGCGTACAGGGGGTGGATGAGGAGGGGGAGAGGGAGGGGGAGGGGGAGGGAGGAAGACGGACTGTCCTGGATCCGCCCGTTATGAAACCTGTCTTGCTCTCAGAGTTGTTGCCATTTTCCCTGTGTCAGTCGCACTTCATATCTCTCCCTTCATTCGTCTGTCTGTCTCTCTCTCTATATATAGCATATATCTCTATATATAGCATATATCTCTCTCTATAGCATATCTCTCTCTCTATATATAGCATATATCTCTCTCTTCATATATACCACATATAAAGCTTTATATATGTGCCACATATCTCTCTTTATATATACTATAAATATCTCTCTTCACTCACTTTCATCTCCACCACAGCCGCGTCGGCGTTGAAGTCTGCATTGCCGCTGGGGTGCGCCGCCATGGCTATCGTCTAAAGTAGGGATTCAGCAACAACCTGACTTGTTACAGCAACCAACGCCAATCGTGCTTTACAAATCTGAAACAAACAAAAACAACGACACCGCTTAATGTAGGTCGCTCACTCCCTCACTCAAGCCATGCAGGATACAAATAGCACCCACCTTGACTTGCCATCCCGTCGCCGGAGTAAGGATCCCGTACAGACCTACACTGTAAGTACTTCAACAGAGGAAACTCAGCCAAACACTCTTACCACGCCTACGACGGCGGCGCAGGCAGCCAATGTCAATGTCATTAACTTATATGGCACCATCTGAGAAAGATCGCCTAGCTGCTAATGAAGTAGGTGCCATAAATAATCCAATACATGTACCAGCTATCCTTCTCCGCCGCCTGCGATGATAGAGGATCTCAGTGCCTCATGCAAATTGTGTGATTAATGCACCGGCCGCTGAGTGGCGCTACTGTCGTCATGCATGCCGGCACTTGTCGCAGACTTTTAAATGTTGGCCTCACATGTTTTCATATGAATTTTTGGTGGCAGAATGGACTATGGAATGCGACTAGGCTGGGTCTCACAGCCTAGGGTTCTGGGCTTGGTTAACCCTATGAGCACCAAGGATAATTGCGAACCAGTCCGAATGAACACACCTTCACAACGGGTCTGTGATAATAGATACCTGCATAGATGTATTACAAACCGTCCTTGAAACTTTGCTATGTAAGTGCTTTGTTAATAACGCTCGTGTATAGTAAAGCACACTTTCTAACAGGCTGACTCTCACCTTGTGCGATACTGTGCCAGACACACACTGGTCCTCTGAGGGAGCAAATGGTACGTATCCTACTCCAGCTCAATATGATCCGCTTGTTCACGCTAGGTTAGGCAGTCTGATTACTGAAGGTTCTCACACGCTATATATAGGCCACCTCTACCCCGGATCCAATAGCTCAGCGGCCGCGGGCAACTAACTGTGCATGCGCTGTGCGGTGCGCACATATATATACCCAATACAGATGCGATATAAGCATAACGGGGAGTTGTTAAGAACATGACTCACGCCATGACCATGACTATCACCGACGCATTCAGGGTCGAGCATTGTTTTTAATATTTTATGTTGAGCGGCTATCGATCGATCGAACCCTATTAGCGACGGCACGGCGGGAAGAGCATTGCCATGGCAACGTATTACCAGTGCCACGTGTTTCCCAGGTGTTGGCCTACTTGGCGACACTCGGTCCCCCGCCATTACCATAACAACAGACCCGGGTTGACCCGGGCAGTCACCAACGCGCTGACTGACCTGGCCTCCCCCTCCTCCCTCCCCCCCCCCTCGCTCCGCCACCCTCGCTCCCTGCGAGACACGCCCACCCCGAGGATCCACCGCCGTAGTGTCGTCATTACCTGGATGCTGACGTACATCTGTGCACGTCACTCCACGTGAGCCTGAGTCACCGGGGGTGGTGGGGGGGGGGGGGGCGGTGCCGGTGCCGGTGCCCTCGGAATGGAGGGAATAGCCATAGTCATTGGTGTTTGGTTAATTTGAGGGTTCGCCTCTCACTACCTATGTGGGAAGAGTACGGAATGATGTACACCAGGGGGGTGTAGGGGGTGGGGGTGGGAGTGAGTGTGCTGTGGAGAGGGGAGTGGCAGTTAGAGGTGGCACCGGATTCGCGCCACCAGGGGAAGAGATACCGCTGCGCTATCGACCCATCCTCAACGACGGCAGGTGACGCTACAGGTAAAGACGCCGACAGGCGAGGTCACAGGTAAAGTGCCAGTCAGCACAATGAGACAGTGCCTGAAGGGAGGGGGTGATCGCTACGAGTGAGGGAGAGGGGGGCATATAGACGCGTACAGCATCGACTTCAGGGGCCTTGACCTGCACGACGGCCGACAGAACATTATGCAATGGACTTGCCGGTGTCACATGCGGAAATGCCCCCCCATGCGGAGATTCCCTTCTTATATAAAGTACATATGATATTGAGATCGAGGTATGATATGCTAAGGGATGTCGATGAACATGATAGGCCAACGTGGGCATCTGCTCTAAGAAATCTCCTTGAGAAATATGACTTCGGCGGTGTATGGGCAATGCAGGAGCTTGTTTTTGAAACGGAACACAAATATCTGAATGATTTTAACAATAAATTACCTAAATGTATGACCGACCAGTGGTACGAGACAACCCGAAACGAGAGTCGACTGAGCACTTATATACTGTTTACAATCGATCTTAACCGTATCTGTCTGCAGCAAATTGTGCAAGAATTAGAAAATCACTGTCGCGTTTTAGGGGTTTCGTCCATCGTCTTCAGTAGAACTCGGAAGAAGAAAGGGAACATTTGCACTTATTGTAAATAAATGGATATGATAGTACTCGAAAACGAATACCCTGCCTTGTGTTGCGCGCGCTATGGTGATATCAGGGAACTATACATAGAAAGCACTTTTGGTTGGTTGGTTGTATATTCAGGACGCTTTAACCACTTTTGGTCATATCGCGTCAATGGGAGAAGAAAGGGAGAGTGGAGCCATGTCTCCGGGGGTAACCCCCTACTCTTTACGAAGAAAGACATGGGATCTTTATCTTGCGACCACACAGACATGGCCACAGCAGGGCTCGAACCATCGACCCACGTGCCGTTAGGCTCTCAGGTGACCAGAGCACTCAATGCGAGCGCTCTAGCCCACTGAGCTGTCGCGCCGGCCCCGAAAGCACTTATGGAACCCACCAGCCTTTGAAAACCTTCTAACATTAATGTCTTGCACCATTACTAGAACTCAAAGGAATTTGGCTATGTAGATTTACACTGTGGAAAAAAGAGGGATATGTTTGACAAATAATCGATAATTTATTGTGTACGGCCAGCATTTGTTCGTTCATTTTGTATTTCGTTTGCTTTGATTCGTTTATATTGTGTATTACTTTGGGCCTGACGGACTTGAAAACGGCAATAAAATCAGGCCGACCTTGTGTGAGGGCATTCATTTATTTGTGCAAACAACTGTTTAACACCCTGGCTTATATAGCCTGAGGATTTGTTCTACAATATTTGTCAAAAGCATTCTTGATATTTTATATTCTTAACAATTTGGTGTTTTGATGCACCGTAGCAAGAGAAATTTGTTATAGGCTCTGCCCGCATGATTCCGATACAGCGATCCACACTCCGACATTAAGCCCCGCCCACGCGTGAGTCCCTTTTCTGTAGTCGTGAGTATGAAATAGATGGTCGGTACAAGTGAGAAGTACTCATCTCTGATACTGAAAACAAAGTGATTTGCTGCTTTGTTTGTCCGACTTGTTTGTCCGACCGAAAGCACGACCTTTCTTCACCACATGATTGGATAAAAACCACAGTGACGTCAGTGATTGATTGACAGCCTGGATCGGTCTATTGCGGACACCTTGTGGTGCTTCATTTGTGGGAGACAGCCACTCGTTCGGATTATATGTTCTAGTTTTATCATCTGTTCTCTGTTCAAATTGGTATGTATGGACCTAAGTCTCGCAGAATCCAGGGGCGGCATGAAAGACATACAAGTCGTCACTGACCACTTCACACGATATGCTTTGGCCGTACCCACCCGAAATCAAACAGCAAAGACCACTGCTGAAGTACTATTTAACCCTTTTCATCAATCGCTATGGTTTTCCAAGACGACTACGTAGCAACCAAGGTCGAAACTGAAGTGAATTGTGCAAATTGGCTGGCATTGAAAAGTCCATTGAGAGCCCATGTCGGACCAATTACTCATGCTTACAATTGTACGGAAAATAGTTCCACAGGGTTCTCACCTTTCTTTCTAATGTACGGCAGACAACCGAGGTTGCCTGTACCCAGTTGGCACACTCTGGTCGGTAAGACGTCCTAAAGACGTCATTTTTAGACGTCGGGAACCAATCTTCAGGTGGTCCCAGATGGAAGTCCAAACGACGTCTTTTTTTTGGACGTCTTGATGACGTGTCGAAGAAGACGTCTAAAAGACGTCTTCAGTAAAACGTCGAAGAGACGTGTCGAAGAAGACGTCTAAAAGACATCTTCAGTAAGACGTCGAAGAGACGTGTTCGGTAAGATGTCTTCAGGACGTAGTCACAGAAACGTCTTGAAGGCATTACATACAAGTAAATACTTTTCGAGTTACACAAATTGAAATTCATGTGAGGAGTTGGTGAAGAGCCCAGGCACAGACATAAGGAGGGGGGGGTAGGAGGGGGGCTTGGGAACTAGAGTATACACAGTAATTGTAAAAGTCGGGTTCTCTGAAGAAATACATAGCAAAGATACAGTTTGTAGCTCAGTGGAGGATCCAAGGGGCGGGGGGGGGGAGGGGGTGAACGCTTTTGGCTGGCAAAAAAAACCCGGCTAAAACCCTGGCCCCTGGAGCCCTTGCATTCAATTCAATATAAGTAAAACAAAGAAAAACATTCAGGATATATTAGGATAATATAATAGGTTAACATAGTATACCATGGTGTTTTAACATGGTTACCATGATATAACATGGTGTTTTGGCGAAGGTATTTTATCATGGTAATATTCTATGGTATACCATGGTAAATTACCATCGCCAAAACACCATGGTATACCATGGTATAATGTACCATGGTAATTTACTACATGGATACCATGGTATACTATGGCACTAATCGCCATCAAGTCTGAAAAATACAAGAATAAAAAATACAAAGATTCACAATCCACTTTCATATATGTATTATTATAAAAAGGGGCAGTATGTGAACATGTGACATGCACATTATATACATATAATTAGCTCATGGTTATTTGTCACGTAAATGAAACCAATTCCAAAAGATTTATATAATATACACATTCTAGCCGTATAGATATATTAGAAAAATAAGCTACCATTATGTAAAGACATTTTCATTGCTTATATGCATATTGACATACAAATTAAACAAACGATATTAATATACAGTGGTCCCTGCGTTATAAGACTTCTGTTCTGCCAGCCAGAAAAGACCGTATATCGGAGGGATGCCCCGAGATGGACAGTTTTCGCTCAAGTATCACCAAGCACTCAAAAAGCACTATAACACAGCTTCAGAGTGCAACTCTAGCTTTTTTTCCCCACTTATCCGTGATTGCATCAGCATTCAGTCAAACAATGCTGCTATGCTAATTGTTTCTCCAGCTCCGTGCCGTTGAATAGCATCGACACGTTGCTCCAAAGTTAAAACCTTTCACTTCACTTTCACTTTAACTGTATGCGTTGACCCAAGTACTTAGACATAATGTCGTAAGAGAACAATAGTGACGTCATCAGTGGGTTTTACTTATATCGAATGTACAAACCAGGTGTGAATAATAATGACGCCCACTTAGACGTCTGCTTGTTAACAACCAGTCAGATTGCCCAATGTCTTGCTTGTTTCACGTATCGCGCCTTCAGTCCGCGGGGAAATAGCGGTCGAGGTACGCTAGGGGAAAATAACTCCACGCCTTGGTTCGGTGCAATGTTTTATCTTGTGCAGCGTCAATACATCAATATAGTACATCAGTACATCACGACTGGTTACAACGGGTCTCCCTTCGGTTCTCTCTTCTCTCATATATATACCCCCCGCCAACCAATCATTGTGAAATCCTTTACTGAAATACGGGTTACAACTTGCCCATCTCTTTAACCCCGCTTCACAACCTCGGTTCGTAGTCTCACTCGCTCACCAATCAAACGTCTTTCTTACCACCCGGCGAGTTGCGACGTGCCGATGAACTTGCCCCAGAATCAGCCGGTTTGGCTGGCTGGGGCTTGTCAGGGCACCGTTATGAACTCAGCCTTTAACACCGTCTTAACCACATCAGTTTAGCTGCCCCGGCTCCTAACGTGCTAGGGCAAATTTTATGGCCGTGATAGCTGCCTGCTACCCGTCTAGACGACACTCCGTGTCGTCGCCAAACTATTCTGTCCTTTGCTTAACTTAATACCTTTTCGTGCCCGCCGAATATAACCCTGACCTTTCATCTAACCGTGACCATTTCTATAATTCCAGTGCACGCTTTACAACAACGCTGCAAATTCCATATAACACATACCACCGATATAACGTAAGCCTTAGCTTAACAACTTCACACACAATATTAACATCGAACTTACACTTCTCATTTTTTATAATTCCAGTGCACGCTTGTAAACAATGCTGCAATTTCCATATGTCGCACACCACTTATATAACGTCAGCATTGGTTCTAAAATATCGTTCATATATCGTCAGCATCAGCTGAACAAGTTCACACACGATATTAACATCGAACTTACACTTCTACTTTTTTATAATTCCAGTGCACGCTTGTAAACAATGCTGCAATTTCCATATGTCGCACACCACTTATATAACGTCAGCATTGGTTGTAAAATATCGTTCATATATCGTCCGCATCAGCTGAACAACTAATTCACACACAATATTAACATCAGCCTTATCGTCAGCCTTAGCTGTAAATCTCCTTTATACATCAATATTACTATAAACCCACACTCACACGCACTATTAACATCATTGACACTTATGATCCATATATGCTTCATGCATACACAGTATTTATGGTGCTTGTCAACTCAAAATTAAACTCAAATTCTTCTAAGTCTCTTAGCAACCTGACATAACATCAAATATAACAATTATGAATAATTACCCGGATTCTCCACCAGCTTTCACGTATCGCGCCTTCAGTCCGCGGGGAAATAGCGGTCGCGGTACACTAGGGGAAGATAACTCCACGCCTTGGTTCGGTGCAATGTTTATCTCGTGCAGCGTCAATACATCAATACAGTTCATCAGTACATCACGACTGGTTACAACGGGTCTCCCTTCGGTTCTCTCTTCTCTCATACATATACCCCCCGCCAACCAATCACACGACTCCTCTACTGAAATACGGGTTACAACTTGCCCATCTCTTTATCCCCGCTTCACAACCTCGGTTCGTGGTCTCACTCGCTAACCAATCCAACGTCTTTCTTACCACCCGGCGAGTTGCGACGTGCCGATGAACTTGCCTCAGCATCAGCCGGTTTGGCTGACTGGGGCTTGTCAGGGCACCGTTATGAACTCAGCCTTTAACACCGTCTTAACCACATCAGTTTAGCTGCCCCGGCTCCTAACGTGCTAGGGCATATTTTATGGCCGTGATACTTGTTTAGAGCCAATCGAGTCTACTGACAGACCACGCCGTGCCGACATGTAGCGAGTTAACCTGTTAACAAAGGGATTAAAATGGGTGCCGGTCGCATAACGAGTCGAAATGACTGTCGCAAGTCGCGTTAGCGAGGGAGTAGCATAATAAAGGGGCTTTAACATGTAAAAGTGTTCCGTGCACAACGAAAAGACCGGATAACGGAGGGAGTCGTATAATGGAGGGACCGTATAATGCAGGGATCACTGTACACCATACAGCAGCATCATATTTACACACATTCCATTTTACATTTTACATTTAATTTTTTTTTAAAGTGACTGGACGTTGCCAAGTAAAAACAATGCTTGTTTAAATGATTGATATATTGAAATTCAATTGTGTTCAATTTACAGCTTATACATTTGAATGAATTGAAAGAAAATGCCATAATGGAATTTTGTCTAGTAACTATTACAATAAAATCACACAGTATATACCGGTAGGCGTACTAGAAGTACATACATGACGTAAAAGGAAACTGTATTAGATATTTACCAAAATAATATGTATACTCTAGCTCATATGCAGGAATCTACTTATAATCTAGTAATTTTATGAATTGATAAAGTAATCTTTTTCATCCCTAACTGATACAAACTCCATCTCAAAATAGGATGCACTACCGTGCAGTACTTCGGAACTACTACATAACTTATACTCAACTTTGAAACGACTCCTACTCAACGCATATAACATATATAAACAATCCTTCAGTGTTTCTTCTTTTCAGCCTGTACTATATTGCTGATCTTCTCTCGCATGAACTTGCAAATTTCTTTTACATCTTTGCCAGGAAATTTTCTCCTGACTTGATCTGTAACAGAGGATACACTTATCATCTTAGTAAATTAATATTCACCAGTGTTGTTTAGCATTATCAGACATGGATGATAATATGTTGGAAAGATATCATACAAAAGTGTGTACCACATTTATTAATACATCACGTAGGAAGCAAAATAAATACCAAAGATAATTTTATAAATGGTATAGCCTGAAGCCAAGACCATACCGTGGCACATGGTTCCCACATGAAACACTAAAACAATTCCCTGATTTTTCCCTGAGCCATTGAAAATTTCCCTGAGTAACAGAAAAGCATGTTGCCTTCAACCTCCCCACATCAACACCACCAAATAATTGGGGGCAGGCATGCGGGTGAATCACAATCAAGGTGATTATTAGCATTCACATATGATGAAAAATGAAACTTGTTCTATCCCATTAAAATATTACTATATTACAACATATCAGTCCAGAGTTCAGAATCTGTACTTTTTTGGCACAAGCATATATGGGTGAAAATACATGCTTTGCCATGGCTTGAAGGGTAGGCAGGGGTACGTATACTACAATCTATTGTCATGGCTTTTAAATCTTGGCCTATTTGGTATGATTTACTTACTTGAATATTGTTTGAAGTTGGAGGTATGTATACTACATAGAGGTACGTACACTACAATCAAACTTCATGTGTGCATATCTAGGGAATATAACAATATTGAAGTTAATTTTTTTCATGGATAATAACATCATTATAGAATAAAACAGAGGCCATAAAAAAAATTACTTCATGTATCTTGCGAATTCAGGAGAGGGTACATACACTACCGTAAACTGCCTACTTGAAGCCGCATACATATTAGAAGCCGCACCCCAACTTTGGCCTCAAAACCGGGTTGGCAGGCACCCAGAACCATTTCCGGAAAACAACATATTATAAGCCGCACCCGGCCTCTCTACCCCCCCCCCCCCCCCACACTCCCTGTATCCCTGCTTAATCCCGTCAACGAAACCAAGCAATTAATTCTTTATACAAGCGGTCGCGACTACTAACAACATTCACCTCTCCCTCTCCGATCGCACCTCTTATCAAGTGTCACACCAGTGGCTAGCTAGCCCTCCTGGCCCCTACCAAGCCAATTAATTGTTTATACAAGCAGTCGCGACTACTAACAACATTCACCTCTCCCTCTCCGATCGCAGCTCTTATCAATTGTCACACCAGTGGCTGGCTCTTCTGGTGCTATACAGTATAGTATTTATAAATAGCTTTCATTCATATACATAAGCAAATATTCGTGAATATAAGCTAAGCGTATACACATACCGTAGAACTCCTCTCGCCTTTCCGCAATAGGGCAAAACAGTTCTCGCGATCGGGCTGCGAGACTTCAATTTTGGGGACAAACAAACACACGTGCTCCATGTTGAAGTATAGGCAGCTATCAGTCAATTTCTTTCCAGGTTTATTCTAAAACTATTTTCAGTGGAGGGGGGAGGCCGGGAGGGGGGGGGGGGGTAGGGGGAGTATTGTCCGTAGGATACTAGAACTTCAGAAGTGTCTCTTGCCTACTTTCAAAGATCAACATGGTCGCGCCAACTGTCGTGGTGGCAGATGGCGAATTCGTTGCCATGGAGACAACGCGCATTAAATGACGTCAATTTTCTGTTTTGCTGTGTTCAGGCCGCGGGGCGCCGGACGTAATACATTGTCATTGCAATGCATGATCAGCCTTTTATGATGAATGAGGATCATACATGTGCCCCTAGCGACATAATAGCTACACCCAAGAATAATGAGGTAAGGTACGACCCCACATCTGTCCAGGACTGCCGCAATCATGAAAAGGTAAGTGAACGACAGGAGAATTTAGTGGCAGCGATCGAAACCAACGAAGATGAAGAGTTATTTGGGCTCGCGCCATTTTATCAGAGAAATGTAAAAAATCTCAAGATAACCCACATTAACATAAACAGCGTACGACATAAGTTTGGACCGCTTAGCCAAGCACTGGGAAAAGGCGTATTAGATGTCTTGTTCATTCAAGAGACTAAGTTGGACGATAGCTTTCCGGCAGGCCAATTTACTTTAAATGGGTACAAGGTCCACCGAAATGATAATACAGACAGCTCTGGAGGCATAATGGTGCAGGTAAGAGACGATATACCACACCAGCGGCGCAAGGATATAGAAATTAATGAAGACGAGAAGGGGCGTATCGAATCCCTGGCAATAGAAGTGACGCTGAATGCTGAAAAGTGGCTCTTTCTCAGTGTATACAAGCAGCCGAAGGTAAAAAACGCATTACTTGTGACAAAAATCGATAGCCTTCTGAATGCAATCGCTGCTGAACAGGTTAACCTTGTACTGTTGGGAGATTTAAATGTAAACATGTTAAACCATAAAAATTGTCTGAATGACGTATTAGAGGTCTATGGTACTAAAAATATCGTTAAGTCACCAACTTGTTTCAAAGGTAAAATACCGACCTTAATTGATGTTGTGATTACAAATGTGTCGAAGCGCTTACGAGATGTATCATGTATAGATACGGGCCTCAGCGATTTTCACCATATGGTTTGCGTAGCAACGAAAATAGAAGTTCCCATTAGGCAGCAGAAACGTGTCTATTATCGAAGCTTTAAACATTTTGATGAGATTAAATACAAAGACGATCTAGCATCGGTACCTTTTCATGTAGGTGAAGTCTTTGAAGATGTTGATGATTCATATTGGTTTTGTAGCACATTGATCAAAGAGGTCGTTGATAGACATGCACCAACCAAGCAACGGGTAGTTAAGAATAACTGTGTGCCCTATATGAATAGCCATCTTCGCAAAGCCATAAATGTAAAAAATATGCTGAGACGGAAGTACGAGCAATTGAGTAGCCAAGAGAATTGGGAAAAATACAGAAAGCAAAGGAATCTCATAGGACGTCTTCGGAAAGTAAGCATGCAAAAGTACATAAAGGGGAAATGTAGCGAAGCTACGACTAACGGGAAGGAATTCTGGAAAGTTGTAAAACCACTGATATCAAGAAAAAACGCAAGCAGCGGAAACGTGTTACTGAAAGAGCGAGACGAAATAATATCAGATCCATCAAAGGTAAGTGACATATTTAATCAATATTTCATAGACGTTGCCAAAGACATAGGCCAACAAGATGACATACCAGATGATCAACCAATAGACGAAACCCTTCTTTATCACAAAGACCATAAATCCGTTATGGCTATAAAGGAAGGTAACCAAGGTATAACGGAAACTTTTAACTTTCGGGCAGTAAGTAGCCACGAAATATACAATGCACTTAAAGGCATTGACGTGTCGAAGGCTAGTGGCTACGACAAGATACCTCCGAAGCTTATCAAGCTGGGAGCTGCCATCCTGTGTGAGCCATTAAGGTATGTGTTAAATATGACGATTAATTGTAATACGTTTCCAAAAGAACTAAAATACGCTGAAGTCACACCAATTTTCAAGAAGAAGGACAACTTAAATAAGGAAAACTACAGGCCAGTAAGTGTTCTCCCCTGTATCTCCAAGATATATGAAAAAATATTGTGTGACCAGCTTATGTCCTTTATGGAACCCAGGTTATCACCCAGACTATCTGGGTTTAGAAAGGGACACAGTTGTCAAAGTCTACTGATGCGCTTAGTTGAAGACTCCAAAAATGCATTAGATAATAATCAAGTTATGGGAGCTATACTAATGGATCTCTCAAAAGCATTCGATTGTCTTCCACATAGATTATTGATTACCAAGATGAACGCTTATGGCATAAGTAAACAATCATGTACGCTAGTTGCAAGCTATCTTACGAACCGCGAACAGAGGGTAAAACTAGGACATAATCGGAGCGAGTGGCTTACCCTCAAGAAAGGAGCACCACAGGGATCTGTTTTTGGTCCACATCTGTATAATGTATTTACGAATGACCTGCTTGTATCCACCGCACGGGGAACCGATAAGTATAATTATGCTGATGATAATACTGTGGCGGCTCAAGGTAAGGAGTTTAACAAGGTTAAAGTAACTCTAGAGAAGGCGTTATCGGAGATAACAACGTGGTTCGTCGACAATTACATGAAAGCGAACCCAAGTAAGTACCAGGCAATCGTGTTTGAAAAGAGAAACGAATTAAGTCAGCACAGATCGTTTTCGATTTCTGGAACAGAACTGGCAGCACAACAGGAAGTAACATTACTAGGTATTCAACTGGACGCTAGGTTAACTTTCGGCAACCATATATCAAGTTTATGCAAGAAGGCTGGGAAAAGTCTCAATGTCTTAGCTAGAGTTTCTAAATTAATGGATGTTGATAGCAAACTTACGTTATTTCATGCTTTTATTCTTTCACATTTTAATTATTGTCCCGTTGTATGGCATTTTTGTGATATGAAAAATATGCGTACGATTGAAAAGATACAGGAGCGGGCATTGAGGTATGTGTTTAATGACTTTAGATCAGAATACGCAGAGTTGAGGAAGAGAGCGGGTAGACCATTGCTATATGTTGAACGATTGCGCTGCATATCATTAGAAGTTTACAAGAGTATCAACAAGATTGGGCCTAGTTATCTTCAGGACATGTATAACGTGAAGGAAAACAATTACATTTTAAAAAATGGGCCAAATTTATGTATGCCACGCGTTAAGACAACAGCTTATGGCCATAATTCATTGAAGTATCAAGGTAGCAAGCTATGGAACATGCTCAACAAGGAAACGAAGTTAGCCAAATCTGCCAAGCAATTTAAAACAACGCTGTCAACCTCGGATGTGTTCTTGTGTCACTGTAATTCGTGCACATTATGTAACATAGCTAATGGGTAAGGTTTTATGAGATGCAAAGATTGTTATATTTTCATTGTCATATGTACATATATCTCATCCGCTCATGTCATTTTATCATTGTCGGTCAATAGCACGTGTGCTAATGTTTATTGTTGACTTTTACATACCGACGTTAAATAAAACTTTATCTTATCTTATCTTATCTTATTGCTGGGTTTCGGAGTGGTCTGTTTTTACCTCGGAAGGGGTATTTCAACTTCAGAATCCGCTCGGGAGGGTATCTTCTTTCCATTGACCCTCTCTGTGTCGCGGCTCCATGCAGACTCGCTTGGGTTTTTTTCCGGACAAACCCGCTCTATGGACGAAAAGTTTCAGTCGCTTCCTCAGGCATCAAGGGGCGCCCGCGTAATCCCGCCCCCCCCCCCCACCAGTTTTTTTACTTCGCTGACGGCATTCCGACGTCATATTGACGTCGGGATCAGAGGGCTTATATATGCGTCGTATGCTGACGGAATTACGACGTCGTATCGACGTCGGGCTGTGATGGTCGAAATTGCGTCGTGAGAGTGACGTCGTTTTTATGTCGCGATTGCGTCGCCCGACATCGCGACCAAGTTGCGACCAAAAGACGACCGAATTTCAACTAGCAATGCCTGCTGGGATGATTCTGGTGGTACAATGATTTACAATAATAGTTCATGGTAACACTGCACTATACATGGTTGGGACCATGGTATACTGATATACCGCAGTAATACCATGATATTACCATGGTGCCAGGATATTACCATGGTATACTGATATACCACAGTAATACCATGGTATTATAATGGTATAATGTTATATAATGATATACCATAGTAATACCATATTACCATGGTGCCAGGATATTACCATGGTATCATGATAAACCCCAGATATACCATGATATACCAAAGTAATACCATGGTATATACCATGATATATTGTGGTACAGCATAATATTTGATGGTTAACCATGATATACCATGGTAATACCATCGTTTACCATGGTAATACTATCGTTTACCATGGTATAGCATGGTTAATCATGCTGTACCATGGTATATCGTTCTATACCATGGTATATCAGGATTTACCATGGTAATACCATCGTTTACCATGGAATACGATGGTTTATCACGCTGTACCACAGTATGCCATGGTATGGCATGGTAAATCATGATTTACCATGGTAATACCATCATTTACCATGGAATACGATGGCTTATCACACTGTACCACAGTATGCCATGGTATGGCATGGTAAATCATGATTTACCATGGTAATACCATCGTTTACTATGGTTTATCATTCTGTACCATGGTAAACCATGGTATACCATGGTATACCATGGTATAGCATGGTTTACCATGGTATATTTTCATAAGGGTAGGTCGCCATCCCCTCTTCATATTAAGTTCTTAAATGTCGGTTCCATCATTCAATTAAATGAATGATAATTCTGGCAAATATTGGAAATATATTGCTCCGCGTAAGCTAGTACTCCGCTCAAACTGAGCAGGCACCAGTCTATAGCTCAACGGATTTCGTAGCCCGCCGGAGCTCGACTTTCACACCCCGCTTACCCATGGCAGTTAGCGTCAATATGAACGATTTCATAGTCGCAATCGAAATATTAGTACACGTGAAAAAGGAGCAATCTGGATGAATTCAAGTGTAGGCTTATATCCCATACTCGAGCCCGACCAAGGGCGGACGTGGAACGTCTGAATTATGACGTACGTGGGACCAGACAATATTGGTCTTGACCTGGTCTTCAGGTGGTCTTCGACGTCGGGTGCCCACTGGGTAGATATCGTACTGGGGGTAAGAGATGAGGCCCAAGCAGGTGAAACAGCGTATGGAAACTATATGGAGAAACTAAAACAAAGATTAACAACCACTTATGACGTTGCTATATCGTTAGTCAGGAGAGACAAAAGCAATGACAAACAACGAACGAAAACGTCAAGCGCCGCTTGAGAAGGGAGACGAAAACCTGGGGATAAGTGCAACTGGAATATATATAATAGCGAGTGCCGCCTATGTACATGCATTACTGACAGAGTATAGGCCGAAATGTCAGCGCGCCGAGAGTCATTTGGCGAATCGAAGCTTTATAATGGGATCGGCCATGTTAAATGTTTTTGTTTTTTTTCCGTGCAAAGCACTGGTCTGATTTGAATGGTATTTGGCACACATGATGTCAGTAATATTGGTACCTATTCCACGACATACAGAAAGTCTATCTGCATTTATGTAGGCACAGCTATTTTTCTCCATTTTTATTCGGGTCAAATTTAACCATCCAATAGCTCGAGAGAAAACTATAAATGTGAGGTGAAATCTGAGATCATATTTCTGTTGTGCCTCTCTCAGAAGAATACTTTGAGACAAACCGCGGATCTCTAGAGCCAATATTAACGGAGCTACAAAGAAAAACATGATTCGTGACCTTGACCTTGTTGTGACCTTGACCTTGGAAGCGTGACCTTGATCAATATAGTTTTTTGCGCCCAAATACGAATTTCATGTCTCAAGGTGTCGTTTGTCTGAAATGTCCCCTTCATGGAGAAATTGGGGAGGCCATTTTCCCGCCAACATGCTCCCGTAGGGTCCCATGTTAAACTTTGGGAATTTTTAGCGGAAAAACTATTTGGGCGATTTGCACAAGTGAAAGACGATATAGAAGGTACTAATGGGCCCAATACGTGAAATAATTTGCAGCGTGGTTAAATGAAAACTGCGAACGTTATAGCGATTTTCCCGTTTTTTGGTCTTATCTTTCAATGGTTAAGCGCATTTCGAAAAAAAATCCTGTGACCTTGACCTTTGACCCACATGGCCCATCTACGAACTTAGCCTGACGATTGCCATTCCGCATCATTTTGTGAATTTTGAAGTCAATATCTTAAGACATTCGATAGATATGGCGCGACAAGACAAACAGACAGACACACAAACCGTCCATGGTGCTACACTGAATGTCGGCGACAGAATTTTTGTTAGATAAGTCGCATTCACAGGGCCGCACAAGCTGGCGGACAAGTGGCATTCACAGGGCCGCCCAAGCTGGCGGACAAGTGGCTCTCACAGGGCCGCACAAGCTGGCGGACAAGTGGCATTCACAGGGCCGCACAAGCTGGCGGACAAGTGGCATTCACAGGGCCGCCCAAGCTGGCGGACAAGTGGCTCTCACAGGGCCGCACAAGCTGGCGGACAAGTGGCATTCACAGGGCCGCACAAGCTGGCGGACAAGTGGCATTCACAGGGCCGCCCAAGCTGGCGGACAAGTGGCATTCACAGGGCCGCACAAGCTGGCGGACAAGTGGCATTCACAGGGCCGCACAAGCTGGCGGACAAGTGGCATAGGGTGTTTTACCTTGTTGGCGCGAAGCCAGACCCAGAGATACCTGTATTTTGTGTCAAGCAAGGAGTCCAGGCAAACAGCGGGTCCTCCATGGAAACATGCTACTGCCAGTGGGATCATTGATTGAAAATCGCGGTACCCAGCTTGATCCCCATGCTAAGGTATCTTCTAATACTGCAATCCCGCGCAAGAAGGTAACCTTAGAAAGCGAGACAGTCATCAGGCTCAGAGAGTGAACGCCCACGTTATGACATGCGCAGTTCAGCTTTAGGTGAAATTGAAATTGCTAGCTCTGCTGAGTTACCAACATCATCTCTTCACACTTCATCTCCATCTTCAACACCCACTGTCAGCTTGTGACGGGCGCCAGTTTTCGCCACCACGCCCAGTCAGTCAACCTGCATCACCGCCATCTCATACGCCCAGTGTTTCATCCCCTGGTCCCACACGTGTCTCAGAGACAACTAATCAAGAAACGGTCTCCCCAACTGAGTTGAATGCGAATGTTCGTAGATCAAACCGCGAAAGAAAAGCTCCATCGCTCTTTGGTGACTATCAACTATATCAATAAATTTATTATGTCTAAATATAATGCGGTGTAACACTATTAAAATTGGTTCACAAGTATTGTGTAAATTTGAAATGTTCATGGTCAATTACTATGTAAAAAATGCCTTACATTATAATCAACTTGTAAATAAGTTTTGGGTTTAAAGATTATTGAATTCTTGATTTAATCTATTAAGAATTCATCGTGAGATGAGAGTCGGTGAAATTTATCGAATATATAACTTCCACAGCTGTTGATTGAGAAGATAATGTTTTGTGAAATGTTTAAATTATGTGAAGTAACCAAAGCGCTATTTTGTGTACAAGTGTTCAGTGGACTGAATAGTGTAAAGGAACGTATGATGATGCATATGTAGCGCGTATAATGATGTGTGTTCAGACAACGACACTTTATATTAATGTTATCATTGTAGACCATGACAAGAGATTAATTATCATGGATCTGTTACAGTGGTGTTGATGTACTGGTGTTGCACGATGACCTCAAAACGTTGGGGTTAATATTTTAAATTGTAGTCTGTACAATTTAAAATGTGCCGAAGGCGTGAATCCGATTTGTTATTAAGAGTGAACTCGAACATAATAATGAGGTCCCTGTTTACTGCATTGTTTTAAACTTATATGAAATGTCAAGGGATGACATTTATAAACAGAGGGGTATATGTAACAGGAAATAACTTCCGCACAACATTAATTATTCATATTTACCTGACTTGACTTGACCCTGACTCAATCACACTGATTGGTTCTTTCTCGTTAGTAGCAATAAACAACTATCCAGTATAAATAGGCTTTGGCGCGAAACGCCGTTTATCTTGCTGGGGCAAATCCATCGGGGGGGCGGGGGGGTCCCGGGGGTCCATACACTGCCCTGAGGCGTGGACTCGCCCCCCCCCCCACCGCCTTTTGAGGAAGAACGCTACCTAAGGCGGCGGGGACCCTCCCCGGCCGCAAGTTTCAGTGGCCCCCCACCCACCTCTTTTCAATTTCCTGGTAAAACAAATTTTGGTAATTCTGTGCGGAAGACATCGAATGCTATGGATAGATTCAGTAGTATAGATCCTATGACTTGATTACCATCTAGGTACTGCGTCTTTGCAATCTTCAACAAAACGCTAAACATCTAAACCCAGAGAGTCTGGGTGATAATGACCTGGTTATAAGCTGGTCACACAAGAGTGATAGACAGATCACCAGAATGCGAAGGCGAGTTGTGCTGGCATTCTCGCACTCGACTGTCTCGATCACCCTTTAGGTGGGGGGGGGGGGGGCGCTGAACCAAGATTTGTACGGATAACGATCCTCAAAAATTGTCAACAGCTGAATCGCGAATCTCCAAGAATTCCATGATGACAATCGCGGAGACAAGCGGAAAGCGGAAATGGTAACCCCCCCCCCCCCCCCCCACTCCATTTTGCACACTCGCGAAGGCCACAAGGGGAGTTTCGCGACTACTCGCGTTCTAACTCTCGAGATCTCGCTGTCTGCACCAGGCGGTATCAACTGTCACGCCGTTGTTCTATCGGTTCCAACCGACTCCCTGGAGGGTGACACCACTCGGTGGCTCCCTCTGGTGACATGTTTCATGGTTGAGTGATTCAGGGGCTGCGTGCAGCCAGGGCAGTGGCGAATCTAGGGGTGGGGGGTTAGGAGGGTTACAACCTTGGTAGCATGCACTGTACAAGTGTCGGGCTTTCCGACGAAATACCACTCTCTGCCTTCGACTCACTCCGCTAGGGCTCCATTATATCTCTGTTATCGCCTACGTCGTCAATGCATTTTCACACTCGCTCGCCAGGGCTGCGCTGCCCAAATTGATAGGAAAAATGCATCGCCCATTTCTACAAATTAGAACTGGGACCCGGCCTAAGCCTAATAACACATGAAATCAGGCGATGAAAAGAAAGAGTTCTGTCACAATTATGACTTTTTCGAAAGGGTACAAGATGTTTTGGGTGTATTAAATACACAAAGCTCGTTATTTTGATGTTTTATTCTTGAAAACTATATTGTTGCAAGAAATTACAGCTGATTTGACCGTTTTTTAAGAATCTTGAAATTTGCCCCCGGCCGACAGCAGCGGTAAAAACCAGCTTGCGTAGCGCCACCGTGCGGGGAGCTTGACGAAATACAAGGACTGTTGACAAGTCGAAATTCAATGACCCTTATTGAAGAAGAATGCCGCTTTTCCCCGTAAAATCAAGGCCGTCTGATATGTAGACCATCCCTCCCCCAGCCCCCAGTCAAAAATCTGAGACGGCCCCTTCTACAGCCGGAGAACTGAGGCTACCCCCCGTTTGGCCCCAAGCCCTTTCCAAACTCCTAGATCCGCTCCTGCAGGGGATGTTTGCTCCTCGCGCTTTGAATGGCGGATCCTAAGCCGGGCGGTGGGGGTTGTGGGGGGGGGGGGGAGGGGTAGGAGGGGTCGATCCACAACGAAGATCAACCAAACAGGGAGGCCGTCCAGGCCGCCTGGCGCACTGGCCCTCCGCCTGGCGCACTGGCCCTCCGCCTGGCGCACTGGCCCTCCGCCTGGCGCACTGGCCCTCCGCCTGGCGCACTGGCCCTCCGCCTGGCGCACTGGCCCTCCGCCTGGCGCACTGGCCCTCCGCCTGGCGCACTGGCCCTCCGCCTGGCGCACTGGCCCTCCGCCTGGCGCACTGGCCCTCCGCCTGGCGCACTGGCCCTCCGCCTGGCGCACTGGCCCTCCGCCTGGGGCATTGGCCCTCCGCCTGGCGCACTGGCCCTCCGCCTGGCGCACTGGCCCTCCGCCTGGCGCACTGGCCCTCCGCCTGGCGCACTGGCCCTCCGCCTGGCGCACTGGCCCTCCGCCTGGCGCACTGGCCCTCCGCCTGGCGCACTGGCCCTCCGCCTGGCGCACTGGCCCTCCGCCTGGGGCATTGGCCCTCCGCCTGGCGCACTGGCCCTCCGCCTGGCGCATTGGCCCTCCGCCTGGCGCACTGGCCCTCCGCCTGGCGCACTGGCCCTCCGCCTGGCGCACTGGCCCTCCGCCTGGCGCACTGGCCCTCCGCCTGGCGCACTGGCCCTCCGCCTGGCGCACTGGCCCTCCGCCTGGGGCATTGGCCCTCCGCCTGGCGCACTGGCCCTCCGCCTGGCGCACTGGCCCTCCGCCTGGGGCATTGGCCCTCCGCCTGGCGCACTGGCCCTCCGCCTGGCGCACTGGCCCTCCGCCTGGCGCACTGGCCCTCCGCCTGGCGCACTGGCCCTCCGCCTGGCGCACTGGCCCTCCGCCTGGGGCATTGGCCCTCCGCCTGGCGCACTGGCCCTCCGCCTGGCGCATTGGCCCTCCGCCTGGCGCACTGGCCCTCCGCCTGGCGCACTGGCCCTCCGCCTGGCGCACTGGCCCTCCGCCTGGCGCACTGGCCCTCCGCCTGGCGCACTGACCCTCCGCCTGGCGCACTGGCCCTCCGCCTGGCGCACTGGCCCATCCGCCTGGCGCACTGGCCCTCCGCCTGGGGCACTGGCCCTCCATCTGGCGCACTGGCCCTCCGCCTATCGCACTGGCCCTCCGCCTGGCGCACTGGCCCTCCGCCTGGGGCATTGGCCCTCCGCCTGGCGCACTGGCCCTCCGCCTGGCGCACTGGCCCTCCGCCTGGGGCATTGGCCCTCCGCCTGGCGCACTGGCCCTCCGCCTGGCGCATTGGCCCTCCGCCTGGCGCACTGGCCCTCCGCCTGGCGCACTGGCCCTCCGCCTGGCGCACTGGCCCTCCGCCTGGCGCACTGGCCTTCCGCCTGGCGCACTGACCCTCCGCCTGGCGCACTGGCCCTCCGCCTGGCGCACTGGCCCATCCGCCTGGCGCACTGGCCCTCCGCCTGGGGCACTGGCCCTCCATCTGGCGCACTGGCCCTCCGCCTATCGCACTGACCCTCCGCCTGGCGCACTGGCCCTCCGCCTGGCGCACTGGCCCTCCGCCTGGCGCACTGGCCCTCCGCCTGGCGCACTGGCCCTCCGCCTGGCGCCCTGGCCCTCCGCCTGGCCCTCCGCCTATCGCACTGGCCCTCCGCCTGGCGCACTGGCCCTCCGCCTGGCGCACTGGCCCTCCACCTGGGGCATTGGCCCTCCGCCTGGCGCACTGGCCCTCCACCTGGGGTATTGGCCCTCCGCCTGGCGCACTGGCCCTCCGCCTGGCGCCCTGACCCTCCGCCCGGCGCACTGGCCCTCCGCCTATCGCACTGGCCCTCCGCCTGGCGCACTGGCCCTCCGCCTGGCGCCCTGACCCTCCGCCCGGCGCACTGGCCCTCCGCCTATCGCACTGGCCCTCCGCCTGGCGCACTGGCCCTCCGCCTGGCGCACTGGCCCTCCGCCTGGCGCACTGGCCCTCCGCCTGGCGCACTGGCCCTCCGCCTGGCCCTCCGCCTATCGCACTGGCCCTCCGCCTGGCGCACTGGCCCTCCGCCTGGCGCACTGGCCCTCCGCCTGGTGCACTGGCCCTCCGCCTGGGGCATTGGCCCTCTGCCTGGCGCACTGGCCCTCCGCCTGGCCCACTGGCCCTCCGCCTGGCGCACTGACCCTCCGCCTGGCGCACTGGCCCTCCGCCTGGCGCACTGGCCCTCCGCCTGGCGCACTGGCCCTCCGCCTGGCGCACTGGCCCTCCGCCTGGCGCACTGGCCCTCCGCCTGGCGCACTGGCCCTCCGCCGGTGCTTTTGTAACCCATACTCGGAGTATCTTGTGTCATATGCCATCGTTCTGTGCGATACATTTTCTCCTTACTGCGCTTTCTTGCTAAGTCGTTTAATTCGCGAACCGCCTATATAGGTCACCCATACCCACTATATGTGCTGCAGGAGGGATATTTGAAGTTTACGACTTATTTGTGTTTTAATACGCATAGCATCATACTCTGACCTGAATAACAACAGTTGTCTGTGGGTTGTTGTCTGGTGCACACAAGGTGTCTGACGGACGGGGGTTTAACGACGGACTTGCCGTTAAAGGGTATTGAAAGGGCGACTCAACGGGTGTATAAGGTGTTGGGGGGGGGGGGCAGAGTGATCTCCCTGTGTGAGTGTGAGTGAGATCGGGGTGAAGTGTGAGGGAGATGGTGGCTATGTGCCGAAGGACGAGGGAGATCACGGCCACGTCCCAGAGTGTAAGGTAGATCAGGGCCATGTTCCGAGGTGTAAGGGAGATCAGGGCCATGTTCCGAGGTGTAAGGGAGATCAGGGCCATGTTCCGAGGTGTAAGGGAGATCAGGGCCATGTTCCGGGGTGTAAGGGAGATCAGGGCCATGTTCCGGAGTGTAAGGGAGATCAGGGCCATGTTCCGGGGTGTAAGGGAGTTCAGGGCCCCGTCCCAGAGTGTAAGGTAGATCAGGGCCATGTTCCGAGGTGTTAGGGAGATCAGGGCCATGGTCCGAGGTGTAAGGGAGATCAGGGCCATGTTCCGAGGTGAAAGGTAGATCAGGGCCATGTTCCGAGGTGTAAGGGAGATCAGGGCCATGTTCCGAGGTGTAAGGGAGATCAGGGCCATGTTCCGGGGTGTAAGGGAGATCAGGGCCATGTTCCGAGGTATAAGGGAGATCAGGGCCATGTTCCGAGGTGTAAGGGAGATCAGGGCCATGTTCCGAGGTGTAAGGGAGATCAGGGCCATGTTCCGGGGTGTAAGGTAGATCAGGGCCCCGTCCCAGATTGTAAGGTAGATCAGGGCTAAGTTCCGGGGTGTAAGGGAGATCAGGGCCATGTTCCGGGGTGTAAGGGAGATCAGGGCCATGTTCCGGGCTGTAAGGGAGATCAGGGCCATGTTCCGGGGTGTAAGGGAGATCAGGGCCCCGTCCCAGAGTGTAAGGTAGATCAGGGCTAAGTTCAGGGGTGTAAGGGAGATCAGGGCCAGGTTCCGGGGTGTAAGGGAGATCAGGGCCATGTTCCGAGGTGTAAGGGAGATCAGGGCTATGTTCCGAGGTGTAAGGGAGATCAGGGCCATGTTCCGAGGTGTAAGGTAGATCAGAGCTATGTTCCGGGGTGTAAGGGAGATCAGGGCCATGTTCCGAGGTGTAAGGGAGATCAGGGCCATGTTCCGAGGTGTAAGGGAGATCAGGGCCATGTTCCGAGGTGTAAGGGAGATCAGGGCCATGTTCCGGGGTGTAAGGGAGATCAGGGCCATGTTCCGAGGTGTAAGGGAGATTAGAGCCATGTTCCGAGGTGTAAGGGAGATCAGGGCCATGTTCCGAGGTGTAAGGGAGATCAGAGCCATGTTCCGAGGTGTAAGGGAGATCAGGGCCATGTTCCGGGGTGTAAGGGAGATCAGGGCCATGTTGCGAGGTGTAAGGGAGATCAGAGCTATGTTCCGGGGTGTAAGGGAGATCAGGGCCATGTTCCGAGGTGTAAGGGAGATCAGAGCTATGTTCCGGGGTGTAAGGGAGATCAGAGCTATGTTCCGGGGTGTAAGGAAGATCAGGGCCATGTTCCGAGGTGTAAGGGAGATCAGAGCTATGTTCCGGGGTGTAAGGGAGATCAGGGCCATGTTCCGGGGTGTAAGGGAGATCAGAGCTATGTTCCGAGGTGTAAGGGAGATCAGAGCTATGTTCCGGGGTGTAAGGGAGATCAGGGCCATGTTCCGAGGTGTAAGAGAGATCAGAGCTATGTTCCGAGGTGTAAGGGAGATCAGGGCCATGTTCCGGGGTGTAAAGGAGATCAGCGCCACGTTCCGAGGTGTAAGGTAGATCAGAGCTATGTTCCGGGGTGTAAGGGAGATCAGGGCCATGTTCCGAGGTGTAAGGTAGATCAGAGCTATGTTCCGGGGTGTAAGGGAGATCAGGGCCATGTTCCGGGGTGTAAGGGAGATCAGCGCCATGTTCCGGGGTGTAAGGTAGATCAGGGCCATGTTCCGGGGTGTAAGGGAGATCAGCGCCATGTTCCGGGGTGTAAGGTAGATCAGAGCTATGTTCCGGGGTATAAGGGAGATCAGGGCCATGTTCCGGGGTGTAAGGGAGATCAGCGCCATGTTCCGAGGTGTAAGGTAGATCAGAGCTATGTTCCGGGGTGTAAGGGAGATCAGGGCCATGTTCCGAGGTGTAAGGGAGATCAGGGCCATGTTCCGGGGTGTAAGGTAGATCAGAGCTATGTTCCGGGGTGTAAGGTAGATCAGAGCTATATTCCGGGGTGTAAGGGAGATCAGGGCCATGTTCCGGGGTGTAAGGTAGATCAGAGCTATGTTCCGGGGTGTAAGGGAGATCAGGGCCATGTTCCGGGGTGTAAGGGAGATCAGGGCCATGTTCCGAGGTGTAAGGTAGATCAGAGCTATGTTCCGGGGTGTAAGGGAGATCAGGGCCATGTTCTGGGGTGTAAGGTAGATCAGAGCTATGTTCCGGGGTGTAAGGGAGATCAGGGCCATGTTCCGAGGTGTAAGGGAGATCAGGGCTATGTTCCGGGGTGTAAGGTAGATCAGAGCTATGTTCCGGGGTGTAAGGGAGATCAGGGCCATGTTCCGAGGTGTAAGGGAGATCAGGGCCATGTTCCGAGGTGTAAGGGAGATTAGAGCTATGTTCCGGGGTGTAAGGGAGATCATGGGCCATGTTCCGAGGTGTAAGGGAGATCAGAGCTATGTTCCGGGGTGTAAGGGAGATCAGGGCCATGTTCCGGGGTGTAAGGTAGATCAGAGCTATGTTCCGGGGTGTAAGGGAGATCAGGGCCATGTTCCGAGGTGTAAGGGAGATCAGGGCCATGTTCCGGAGTGTAAGGGAGATCAGGGCCATTTTCCGAGGTGTAAGGGAGATCAGGGCCATGTTCCGAGGTGTAAGGGAGATCAGGGCCATGTTCCGAGGTGTAAGGGAGATCAGGGCCATGTTTTGAGGTGTAAGGGAGATCAGGGCTATGTTCCGAGGTGTAAGGGAGATCAGGGCCATGTTCCGGGGTGTAAGGGAGATCAGGGCTATGTTCCGAGGTGTAAGGGAGATCAGGGCCATGTTCCGAGGCGAAAGGCAGATCAGGGCCCTGTTCCGAGGTGTAAGGGAGATCAGGGCCATGTTCCGAGGTGTAAGGGAGATCAGGGACATGTGACCGAGTGTAAGGGAGATCAGGCCTATGTTCCGGGGTGTAAGGGAGATCAGGGCCATGTTCCGAGGTGTAAGGGAGATCATGGCCATGTTCCGAGGTGTAAGGGAGATCAGGGCCATGTCACCGAGTGTAAGGGAGATCAGGGCCATGTTCCGGGGTGTAAGGGAGATCAGGGCCATGTTCCGAGGTGTAAGGGAGATCAGGGCCATGTCTTGGGGTGTAAGGGAGATCAGGGCCATGTCACCGAGCGTAAGGGAGATCAGGGCCATGTTCCGGGGTGTAAGGGAGATCAGGGCCATGTTCCGAGGTGTAAGGGAGATCAGGGCCATGTTCCGAGGTGTAAGGGAGATCAGGGCCATGTTCCGAGTGTAAGGGAGATCAGGGCCATGTTCCGGGGTGTAAGGGAGATCAGGGCCATGTTCCGAGGTGTAAGGGAGATCAGGGCTATGTTCCGAGGTGTTAGGGAGATCAGGGCCATGTCACCGAGTGTAAGGGAGATCAGGGCCATGTTCCGGGGTGTAAGGGAGATCAGGGCCATGTTCCGAGGTGTAAGGGAGATCAGGGCCATGTCACCGAGTGCAAGGGAGATCAGGGCCATGTTCCGGGGTGTAAGGGAGATCAGGGCCATGTTCCGAGGTATAAGGGAGATCAGGACCATGTTCCGAGGTGTAAGGGAGACCAGGGCCATGTTCCGAGGTGCAAGGGAGATCAGGGCCATGTTCCGAGGCGTAAGGGAGATCAGGGCCATGTCACCGAGGTTTAAGGGAGATCAGGACCATGTTCCGAGGTGTAAGGGAGATCAGGGCCATGTTCCGAGGTGCAAGGGAGATCGGGGCCATGTTCCGGGGTGTAAGGGAGATCAGGGCCATGTTCCGAGGTATAAAGGAGATCAGGGCCATGTTCCGAGGTGTAAGGGAGATCAGGGCCATGTTCCGAGGTGTAAGGGAGATCAGGGCCATGTTCCGAGGTGTAAGGGAGATCAGGGCCATGTCACCGTGTGTAAGGGAGATCAGCGCCATGTTCCGGGGTGTAAGGGAGATCAGGGGCATGTTCCGAGGTGTAAGGGAGATCAGAGCTATGTTCCGGGGTGTAAGATAGATCAGAGCCATGTTCCGAGAGTGTAAGGGAGATCAGGGCCATGTTCCGGGGAGTAAGGTAGATCAGGGCCAGGTTCCGAGGTGTAAGGTAGATCAGGGCCATGTTCCGAGGTGTAAGGGAGATCAGGGCCATGTTCCGAGGTGTAAGGGAGATCAGAGCTATGTTCCGGGGTGTAAGGTAGATCAGGGCCATGTTCCGAGGTGTAAGGGAGATCAGAGCTATGTTCCGGGGTGTAAGGTAGATCCGGGCCATGTTCCGAGGTGTAAGGGAGATCAGAGCCATGTTCCGAGGTGTAAGGGAGATCAGGGCCATGTTCCGGGGTGTAAGGGAGATCAGGGCCATGTTCCGAGGTGTAAGGGAGATCAGGGCCATGTTCCGGGGTGTAAGGGAGTTCAGGGCCCCGTCCCAGAGTGTAAGGGAGATCAGGGCCATGTTCCGAGGTGTAAGGGAGATCAGGGCCATGTTCCGAGGTGTAAGGGAGATCAGGGCTATGTTCCGGGGTGTAAGGGAGATCAGGGCCATGTTCCGAGGTGTAAGGGAGATCAGGGCTATGTTCCGAGGTGTAAGGGAGATCAGGGCCATGTTCCGAGGCGAAAGGGAGATCAGGGCCCTGTTCCGAGGTGTAAGGGAGATCAGGGCCATGTTCCGAGGTGTAAGGGAGATCAGGGACATGTGACCGAGTGTAAGGGAGATCAGGCCTATGTTCCGGGGTGTAAGGGAGATCAGGGCCATGTTCCGGGGTGTAAGGGAGATCAGGGCCATGTTCCGAGGTGTAAGGGAGATCAGGGCCATGTCTTGGGGTGTAAGGGAGATCAGGGCCATGTCACCGAGTGTAAGGGAGATCAGGGCCATGTTCCGGGGTGTAAGGGAGATCAGGGCCATGTTCCGAGGTGTAAGGGAGATCAGGGCCATGTCTTGGGGTGTAAGGGAGATCAGGGCCATGTCACCGAGCGTAAGGGAGATCAGGGCCATGTTCCGGGGTGTAAGGGAGATCAGGGCCATGTTCCGAGGTGTAAGGGAGATCAGGGCCATGTTCCGAGGTGTAAGGGAGATCAGGGCCATGTTCCGAGTGTAAGGGAGATCAGGGCCATGTTCCGGGGTGTAAGGGAGATCAGGGCCATGTTCCGAGGTGTAAGGGAGATCAGGGCTATGTTCCGAGGTGTTAGGGAGATCAGGGCCATGTCACCGAGTGTAAGGGAGATCAGGGCCATGTTCCGGGGTGTAAGGGAGATCAGGGCCATGTTCCGAGGTGTAAGGGAGATCAGGGCCATGTCACCGAGTGCAAGGGAGATCAGGGCCATGTTCCGGGGTGTAAGGGAGATCAGGGCCATGTTCCGAGGTATAAGGGAGATCAGGACCATGTTCCGAGGTGTAAGGGAGACCAGGGCCATGTTCCGAGGTGCAAGGGAGATCAGGGCCATGTTCCGAGGCGTAAGGGAGATCAGGGCCATGTCACCGAGGTTTAAGGGAGATCAGGACCATGTTCCGAGGTGTAAGGGAGATCAGGGCCATGTTCCGAGGTGCAAGGGAGATCGGGGCCATGTTCCGGGGTGTAAGGGAGATCAGGGCCATGTTCCGAGGTATAAAGGAGATCAGGGCCATGTTCCGAGGTGTAAGGGAGATCAGGGCCATGTTCCGAGGTGTAAGGGAGATCAGGGCCATGTTCCGAGGTGCAAGGGAGATCAGGGCCATGTCACCGTGTGTAAGGGAGATCAGCGCCATGTTCCGGGGTGTAAGGGAGATCAGGGGCATGTTCCGAGGTGTAAGGGAGATCAGAGCTATGTTCCGGGGTGTAAGGTAGATCAGAGCCATGTTCCGAGAGTGTAAGGGAGATCAGGGCCATGTTCCGGGGAGTAAGGTAGATCAGGGCCAGGTTCCGAGGTGTAAGGTAGATCAGGGCCATGTTCCGAGGTGTAAGGGAGATCAGAGCTATGTTCCGGGGTGTAAGGTAGATCAGGGCCATGTTCCGAGGTGTAAGGGAGATCAGAGCTATGTTCCGGGGTGTAAGGTAGATCAGGGCCATGTTCCGAGGTGTAAGGGAGATCAGAGCCATGTTCCGAGGTGTAAGGGAGATCAGGGCCATGTTCCGGGGTGTAAGGGAGATCAGGGCCATGTTCCGAGGTGTAAGGGAGATCAGGGCCATGTTCCGAGGTGTAAGGGAGATCAGAGCTATGTTCCGGGGTGTAAGGTAGATCAGGGCCATGTTCCGAGGTGTAAGGGAGATCAGGGCCATGTTCCGAGGTGTAAGGGAGATCAGGGCCATGTTCCGAGGTGTAAGGGAGATCAGGGCCATGTTCCGAGGTGTAAGGGAGATCAGGGCCATGTTCCGAGGTGTAAGGGAGATCAGAGCTATGTTTCGGGGTGTAAGGGAGATCAGGGCCATGTTCCGGGGTGTAAGGTAGATCAGGGCCATGTTCCGAGGTGTAAGGGAGATCAGGGCCATGTTCCGAGGTGTAAGGGAGATCAGAGCCATGTTCCGGGGTGTAAGGTAGATCAGGGCCATGTTCCGAGGTGTAAGGGAGATCAGAGCTATGTTCCGGGGTGTAAGGTAGATCAGGGCCATGTTCCGAGGTGTAAGGGAGATCAGAGCCATGTTCCGAGGTGTAAGGGAGATCAGGGCCATGTTCCGGGGTGTAAGGGAGATCAGGGCCATGTTCCGAGGTGTAAGGGAGATCAGGGCCATGTTCCGAGGTGTAAGGGAGATCAGAGCTATGTTCCGGGGTGTAAGGGAGATCAGGGCCATGTTCCGAGGTATAAAGGAGATCAGGGCCATGTTCCGAGGTGAAAGGGAGATCAGGGCCATGTTCCGAGGTGTAAGGGAGATCAGGGCCATGTTCCGAGGTGTAAGGGAGATCAGGGCCATGTCACCGTGTGTAAGGGAGATCAGCGCCATGTTCCGGGGTGTAAGGGAGATCAGGGCCATGTTCCGAGGTGTAAGGGAGATCAGAGCTATGTTCCGGGGTGTAAGGTAGATCAGGGCCATGTTCCGAGGTGTAAAGGAGATCAGAGCTATGTTCCGGGGTGTAAGGTAGATCAGGGCCATGTTCCGAGGTGTAAGGGAGATCAGAGCCATGTTTCGAGGTGTAAGGGAGATCAGGGCCATGTTCCGGGGTGTAAGGGAGATCAGGGCCATGTTCCGAGGTGTAAGGGAGATCAGGGCCATGTTCCGAGGTGTAAGGGAGATCAGAGCTATGTTCCGGGGTGCAAGGTAGATCAGGGCCATGTTCCGAGGTGTAAGGGAGATCAGGGCCATGTTCCGAGGTGTAAGGGAGATCAGGGCCATGTTCCGAGGTGTAAGGGAGATCAGAGCTATGTTCCGGGGTGTAAAGTAGATCAGAGCCATGTTCCGAGAGTGTAAGGGAGATCAGGGCCATGTTCCGGGGTGTAAGGTAGATCAGGGCCATGTTCCGAGGTGTAAGGTAGATCAGGGCCATGTTCCGAGGTGACAGGGAGATCAGGGCCATGTTCCGAGGTGTAAGGGAGATCAGGGCCATGTTCCGGGGTGTAAGGTAGATCAGAGCTATGTTCCGGGGTGTAAGGTAGATCAGAGCTATATTCCGGGGTGTAAGGGAGATCAGGGCCATGTTCCGGGGTGTAAGGTAGATCAGAGCTATGTTCCGGGGTGTAAGGGAGATCAGGGCCATGTTCCGGCGTGTAAGGGAGATCAGGGCCATGTTCCGAGGTGTAAGGGAGATCAGGGCCATGTTCCGAGGTGTAAGGGAGATCAGGGCCATGTTCCGAGGTGTAAGGTAGATCAGAGCAATGTTCCGGGGTGTAAGGGAGATCAGGGCCATGTTCCGGGGTGTAAGGTAGATCAGAGCTATGTTCCGGGGTGTAAGGGAGATCAGGGCCATGTTCCGGGGTGTAAGGTAGATCAGAGCTATGTTCCGGGGTGTAAGGGAGATCAGGGCCATGTTCCGAGGTGTAAGGGAGATCAGGGCCATGTTCCGGGGTGTAAGGTAGATCAGAGCTATGTTCCGGGGTGTAAGGGAGATCAGGGCCATGTTCCGGGGTGTAAGGTAGATCAGAGCTATGTTCCGGGGTGTAAGGGAGATCAGGGCCATGTTCCGGGGTGTAAGGTAGATCAGAGCAATGTTCCGGGGTGTAAGGGAGATCAGGGCTATGTTCCGGGGTGTAAGGTAGATCAGAGCAATGTTCCGGGGTGTAAGGGAGATCAGGGCCATGTTCCGGGGTGTAAGGTAGATCAGAGCTATGTTCCGGGGTGTAAGGTAGATCACAGCTATGTTCCGGGGTGTAAGGGAGATCAGGGCCATGTTCCGGGGTGTAAGGTAGATCAGAGCTATGTTCCGGGGTGTAGGGGAGATCAGGGCCATGTTCCGAGGTGTAAGGTAGATCAGAGCTATGTTCCGGGGTGTAAGGGAGATCAGGGCCATGTTCCGAGGTGTAAGGGAGATCAGGGCCATGTTCCGAGGTGTAAGGGAGATCAGGGCTATGTTCCGGGGTGTAAGGTAGATCAGAGCTATGTTCCGGGGTGTAAGGGAGATCAGGGCCATGTTCCAAGGTGTAAGGGAGATCAGGGCCATGTTCCGAGGTGTAAGGGAGATCAGAGCTATGTTCCGAGGTGTAAGGGAGATCAGGGCCATGTTCCGAGGTGTAAGGGAGATCAGGGCTATGTTCCGGGGTGTAAGGTAGATCAGAGCTATGTTCCGGGGTGTAAGGGAGATCAGGGCCATGTTCCGAGGTGTAAGGGAGATCAGGGCCATGTTCCGAGGTGTAAGGGAGATCAGAGCTATGTTCCGGGGTGTAAGGGAGATCAGGGCCATGTTCCGAGGTGTAAGGGAGATCAGAGCTATGTTCCGGGGTGTAAGGGAGATCAGGGCCATGTTCCGGGGTGTAAGGTAGATCAGAGCTATGTTCCGGGGTGTAAGGGAGATCAGGGCCATGTTCCGAGGTGTAAGGGAGATCAGGGCCATGTTCCAAAGTGTAAGGGAGATCAGGGCCATGTTCCGAGGTGTAAGGGAGATCAGGGCCATGTTCCGAGGTGTAAGGGAGATCAGGGCTATGTTCCGGGGTGTAAGGGAGATCAGGGCCATGTTCCGAGGTGTAAGGGAGATCAGGGCTATGTTCCGAGGTGTAAGGAAGATCAGGGCCATGTTCCGAGGCGAAAGGGAGATCAGGGCCCTGTTCCGAGGTGTAAGGGAGATCAGGGCCATGTTCCGAGGTGTAAGGGAGATCAGGGACATGTGACCGAGTGTAAGGGAGATCAGGCCTATGTTCCGGGGTGTAAGGGAGATCAGGGCCATGTTCCGAGGTGTAAGGGAGATCAGGGCCATGTTCCGAGGTGTAAGGGAGATCAGGGCCATGTCACCGAGTGTAAGGGAGATCAGGGCCATGTTCCGGGGTGTAAGGGAGATCAGGGCCATGTTCCGAGGTGTAAGGGAGATCAGGGCCATGTCTTGGGGTGTAAGGGAGATCAGGGCCATGTCACCGAGCGTAAGGGAGATCAGGGCCATGTTCCGGGGTGTAAGGGAGATCAGGGCCATGTTCCGAGGTGTAAGGGAGATCAGGGCCATGTTCCGAGGTGTAAGGGAGATCAGGGCCATGTTCCGAGTGTAAGGGAGATCAGGGCCATGTTCCGGGGTGTAAGGGAGATCAGGGCCATGTTCCGAGGTGTAAGGGAGATCAGGGCTATGTTCCGAGGTGTTAGGGAGATCAGGGCCATGTCACCGAGTGTAAGGGAGATCAGGGCCATGTTCCGGGGTGTAAGGGAGATCAGGGCCATGTTCCGAGGTGTAAGGGAGATCAGGGCCATGTCACCGAGTGCAAGGGAGATCAGGGCCATGTTCCGGGGTGTAAGGGAGATCAGGGCCATGTTCCGAGGTATAAGGGAGATCAGGACCATGTTCCGAGGTGTAAGGGAGACCAGGGCCATGTTCCGAGGTGCAAGGGAGATCAGAGCCATGTGCCGAGGCGTAAGGGAGATCAGGGCCATGTCACCGAGGTTTAAGGGAGATCAGGACCATGTTCCGAGGTGTAAGGGAGATCAGGGCCATGTTCCGAGGTGCAAGGGAGATCGGGGCCATGTTCCGGGGTGTAAGGAAGATCAGGGCGATGTTCCGAGGTATAAAGGAGATCAGGGCCATGTTCCGAGGTGTAAGGGAGATCAGGGCCATGTTCCGAGGCGTAAGGGAGATCAGGGCCATGGTCCGAGGTGTAAGGGAGATCAGGGCCATGTCACCGTGTGTAAGGGAGATCAGCGCCATGTTCCGGGGTGTAAGGGAGATCAGGGGCATGTTCCGAGGTGTAAGGGAGATCAGAGCTATGTTCCGGGGTGTAAGGTAGATCAGAGCCATGTTCCGAGAGTGTAAGGGAGATCAGGGCCATGTTCCGGGGAGTAAGGTAGATCAGGGCCAGGTTCCGAGGTGTAAGGTAGATCAGGGCCATGTTCCGAGGTGTAAGGGAGATCAGGGCCATGTTCCGAGGTGTAAGGGAGATCAGAGCTATGTTCCGGGGTGTAAGGTAGATCAGGGCCATGTTCCGAGGTGTAAGGGAGATCAGAGCTATGTTCCGGGGTGTAAGGTAGATCAGGGCCATGTTCCGAGGTGTAAGGGAGATCAGAGCCATGTTCCGAGGTGTAAGGGAGATCAGGGCCATGTTCCGGGGTGTAAGGGAGATCAGGGCCATGTTCCGAGGTGTAAGGGAGATCAGGGCCATGTTCCGAGGTGTAAGGGAGATCAGAGCTATGTTCCGGGGTGTAAGGTAGATCAGGGCCATGTTCCGAGGTGTAAGGGAGATCAGGGCCATGTTCCGAGGTGTCAGGGAGATCAGGGCCATGTTCCGAGGTGTAAGGGAGATCAGGGCCATGTTCCGAGGTGTAAGGGAGATCAGGGCCATGTTCCGAGGTGTAAGGGAGATCAGAGCTATGTTTCGGGGTGTAAGGGAGATCAGGGCCATGTTCCGGGGTGTAAGGTAGATCAGGGCCATGTTCCGAGGTGTAAGGGAGATCAGGGCCATGTTCCGAGGTGTAAGGGAGATCAGAGCTATGTTCCGGGGTGTAAGGGAGATCAGGGCCATGTTCCGAGGTATAAAGGAGATCAGGGCCATGTTCCGAGGTGAAAGGGAGATCAGGGCCATGTTCCGAGGTGTAAGGGAGATCAGGGCCATGTTCCGAGGTGTAAGGGAGATCAGGGCCATGTCACCGTGTGTAAGGGAGATCAGGGCCATGTTCCGGGGTGTAAGGGAGATCAGGGCCATGTTCCGAGGTGTAAGGGAGATCAGAGCTATGTTCCGGGGTGTAAGGTAGATCAGGGCCATGTTCCGAGGTGTAAAGGAGATCAGAGCTATGTTCCGGGGTGTAAGGTAGATCAGGGCCATGTTCCGAGGTGTAAGGGAGATCAGAGCCATGTTCCGAGGTGTAAGGGAGATCAGGGCCATGTTCCGGGGTGTAAGGGAGATCAGGGCCATGTTCCGAGGTGTAAGGGAGATCAGGGCCATGTTCCGAGGTGTAAGGGAGATCAGAGCTATGTTCCGGGGTGCAAGGTAGATCAGGGCCATGTTCCGAGGTGTAAGGGAGATCAGGGCCATGTTCCGAGGTGTAAGGGAGATCAGGGCCATGTTCCGAGGTGTAAGGGAGATCAGGGCCATGTTCCGGGGTGTAAGGTAGATCAGGGCCATGTTCCGAGGTGTAAGGTAGATCAGGGCTATGTTCCGAGGTGACAGGGAGATCAGGGCCATGTTCCGAGGTGTAAGGGAGATCAGAGCTATGTTCCGGGGTGTAAGGTAGATCAGGGCCATGTTCCGAGGTGTAAGGGAGATCAGAGCTATGTTCCGGGGTGTAAGGTAGATCAGGGCCATGTTCCGAGGTGTAAGGGAGATCAGGGCCATGTTCCGAGGTGTAAGGGAGATCAGGGCCATGTTCCGGGGTGTAAGGGAGATCAGGGCCATGTTCCGAGGTGTAAGGGAGATCAGGGCCATGTTCCGAGGTGTAAGGGAGATCAGAGCTATGTTCCGGGGTGCAAGGTAGATCAGGGCCATGTTCCGAGGTGTAAGGGAGATCAGGGCCATGTTCCGAGGTGTAAGGGAGATCAGGGCCATGTTCCGAGGTGTAAGGGAGATCAGAGCTATGTTCCGGGGTGTAAGGTAGATCAGGGCCATGTTCCGAGGTGTAAGGGAGATCAGAGCTATGTTCCGGAGTGTAAGGTAGATCAGGGCCATGTTCCGAGGTCTAAGGGAGATCAGAGCCATGTTCCGAGGTGTAAGGGAGATCAGGGCCATGTTCCGGGGTGTAAGGGAGATCAGGGCCATGTTCCGGGGTGTAAGGGAGATCAGGGCCATGTTCCGAGGTGTAAGGGAGATCAGAGCTATGTTCCGGGGTGTAAGGTATATCAGGGCCATGTTCCGAGGTGTAAGGGAGATCAGAGCTATGTTCCGGGGTGTAAGGGAGATCAGGGCCATGTTCCGGGGTGTAAGGGAGATCAGGGCCATGTTCCGAGGTGTAAGGGCGATCAGAGCTATGTTCCGGGGTGTAAGGGAGATCAGGGCCATGTTCCAAGGTGTAAGGGAGATCAGGGCCATGTTCCGAGGTGTAAGGGAGATCAGAGCCATGTTCCGAGGTGTAAGGGAGATCAGGGCCATGTTCCGGGGTGTAAGGGAGATCAGGGCCATGTTCCGAGGTGTAAGGGAGATCAGGGCCATGTTCCGAGGTGTAAGGGAGATCAGAGCTATGTTCCGGGGTGTAAGGTAGATCAGGGCCATGTTCCGAGGTGTAAGGGAGATCAGGGCCATGTTCCGGGGTGTAAGGGAGATCAGGGCCATGTTCCGAGGTGTAAGGGAGATCAGAGCCATGTTTCGAGGTGTAAGGGGGATCAGGGCCATGTCTTGGGTTGTAAGGGAGATCAGGGCCATGTTCCGGGGTGTAAGGGAGATCAGGGCCATGTTCCGAGGTGTAAGGTAGATCAGAGCTATGTTCCGGGGTGTAAGGGAGATCAGGGCAATGTTCCGAGGTGTAAGGTAGATCAGAGCTATGTTCCGGGTGTAAGGGAGATCAGGGCCATGTTCCGAGGTATAAGGGAGATCAGGGCCATGTTCCGGGGTGTAAGGTAGATCACAGCTATGTTCCGGGGTGTAAGGGAGATCAGGGCCATGTTCCGGGGTGTAAGGTAGATCAGAGCTATGTTCCGGGGTGTAAGGGAGATCAGGGCCATGTTCCGGGGTGTAAGGGAGATCAGCGCCATGTTCCGAGGTGTAAGGTAGATCAGAGCTATGTTCCGGGGTGTAAGGGAGATCAGGGCCATGTTCCGGGGTGTAAGGTAGATCAGAGCTATGTTCCGGGGTGTAAGGGAGATCAGGGCCATGTTTCGAGGTGTAAGGGAGATCAGGGCTATGTTCCGGGGTGTAAGGTAGATCAGAGCTATGTTCCGGGGTGTAAGGGAGATCAGGGCCATGTTCCGAGGTGTAAGGGAGATCAGAGCTATGTTCCGGGGTGTAAGGGAGATCAGGGCCATGTTCCGGGGTGTAAGGTAGATCAGAGCTATGTTCCGGGGTGTAAGGGAGATCAGGGCCATGTTCCGAGGTGTAAGGGAGATCAGGGCCATGTTCCGGGGTGTAAGGGAGATCAGGGCCATGTTCCGAGGTGTAAGGGAGATCAGGGCCATGTTCCGAGGTGTAAGGGAGATCAGGGCCATGTTCCGGGGTGTAAGGGAGATCAGGGCCATGTTCCCAGGTGTAAGGGAGATCAGGGCTATGTTCCGGGGTGTAAGGGAGATCAGGGCCATGTTCCGAGGTGTAAGGGAGATCAGGGCTATGTCACCGTGTGTAAGGGAGATCAGGGCCATGTTCCGAGGTGAAAGGGAGATCAGGGCCATGTTCCGAGGTGTAAGGGAGATCAGGGCCATGTTCCGAGGTGTAAGGGAGATCAGGGCCATGTCACCGTGTGTAAGGGAGATCAGCGCCATGTTCCGGGGTGTAAGGGAGATCAGGGCCATGTTCCGAGGTGTAAGGGAGATCAGGGCCATGTTCCGAGGTGTAAGGGAGATCAGGGCCATGTTCCGAGGTGTAAGGGAGATCAGAGCTATGTTCCGGGGTGTAAGGTAGATCAGGGCCATGTTCCGAGGTGTAAGGGAGATCAGAGCTATGTTCCGGGGTGTAAGGTAGATCAGGGCCATGTTCCGAGGTGTAAGGGAGATCAGGGCCATGTTCCGAGGTGTAAGGGAGATCAGGGCCATGTTCCGGGGTGTAAGGGAGATCAGGGCCATGTTCCGAGGTTTAAGGGAGATCAGGGCCATGTTCCGAGGTGTAAGGGAGATCAGAGCTATGTTCCGGGGTGCAAGGTAGATCAGGGCCATGTTCCGAGGTGTAAGGGAGATCAGGGCCATGTTCCGAGGTGTAAGGGAGATCAGGGCCATGTTCCGAGGTGTAAGGGAGATCAGAGCTATGTTCCGGGGTGCAAGGTAGATCAGGGCCATGTTCCGAGGTGTAAGGGAGATCAGAGCTATGTTCCGGAGTGTAAGGTAAATCAGGGCCATGTTCCGAGGTGTAAGGGAGATCAGAGCCATGTTCCGAGGTGTAAGGGAGATCAGGGCCATGTTCCGGGGTGTAAGGGAGATCAGGGCCATGTTCCGGGGTGTAAGGGAGATCAGGGCCATGTTCCGAGGTGTAAGGGAGATCAGAGCTATGTTCCGGGGTGTAAGGTAGATCAGGGCCATGTTCCGAGGTGTAAGGGAGATCAGAGCTATGTTCCGGGGTGTAAGGTAGATCAGGGCCATGTTCCGAGGTGTAAGGGAGATCAGAGCCATGTTCCGAGGTGTAAGGGAGATCAGGGCCATGTTCCGGGGTGTAAGGGAGATCAGGGCCATGTTCCGAGGTGTAAGGGAGATCAGGGCCATGTTCCGAGGTGTAAGGGAGATCAGAGCTATGTTCCGGGGTGCAAGGTAGATCAGGGCCATGTTCCGAGGTGTAAGGGAGATCAGGGCCATGTTCCGAGGTGTAAGGGAGATCAGGGCCATGTTCCGAGGTGTAAGGGAGATCAGAGCTATGTTCCGGGGTGTAAGGTAGATCAGGGCCATGTTCCGAGGTGTAAGGGAGATCAGAGCTATGTTCCGGAGTGTAAGGTAGATCAGGGCCATGTTCCGAGGTGTAAGGGAGATCAGAGCCATGTTCCGAGGTGTAAGGGAGATCAAGGCCATGTTCCGGGGTGTAAGGGAGATCAGGGCCATGTTCCGGGGTGTAAGGGAGATCAGGGCCATGTTCCGAGGTGTAAGGGAGATCAGAGCTATGTTCCGGGGTGTAAGGTAGATCAGGGCCATGTTCCGAGGTGTAAGGGAGATCAGAGCTATGTTCCGGGGTGTAAGGGAGATCAGGGCCATGTTCCGGGGTGTAAGGGAGATCAGGGCCATGTTCCGAGGTGTAAGGGCGATCAGAGCTGTGTTCCGGGGTGTAAGGGAGATCAGGGCCATGTTCCGAGGTGTAAGGGAGATCAGGGCCATGTTCCGAGGTGTAAGGGAGATCAGAGCCATGTTCCGAGGTGTAAGGGAGATCAGGGCCATGTTCCGGGGTGTAAGGGAGATCAGGGCCATGTTCCGAGGTGTAAGGGAGATCAGGGCCATGTTCCGTGGTGTAGGGGAGATCAGGGCCATGTTCCGGGGTGTAAGGGAGATCAGGGCCATGTTCCGAGGTGTAAGGGAGATCAGAGCCATGTTCCGAGGTGTAAGGGAGATCAGGGCCATGTCTTGGGTTGTAAGGGAGATCAGGGCCATGTTCCGGGGTGTAAGGGAGATCAGCGCCATGTTCCGAGGTGTAAGGTAGATCAGAGCTATGTTCCGGGGTGTAAGGGAGATCAGGGCAATGTTCCGAGGTGTAAGGTAGATCAGAGCTATGTTCCGGGGTGTAAGGGAGATCAGGGCCATGTTCCGAGGTGTAAGGGAGATCAGGGCCATGTTCCGGGGTGTAAGGTAGATCAGAGCTATGTTCCGGGGTGTAAGGTAGATCACAGCTATGTTCCGGGGTGTAAGGGAGATCAGGGCCATGTTCCGGGGTGTAAGGTAGATCAGAGCTATGTTCCGGGGTGTAAGGGAGATCAGGGCCATGTTCCGGGGTGTAAGGGAGATCAGCGCCATGTTCCGAGGTGTAAGGTAGATCAGAGCTATGTCCCGGGGTGTAAGGGAGATCAGGGCCATGTTCCGGGGTGTAAGGTAGATCAGAGCTATGTTCCGGGGTGTAAGGGAGATCAGGGCCATGTTTCGAGGTGTAAGGGAGATCAGGGCTATGTTCGGGGGTGTAAGGTAGATCAGAGCTATGTTCCGGGGTGTAAGGGAGATCAGGGCCATGTTCCGAGGTGTAAGGGAGATCAGGGCCATGTTCCGAGGTGTAAGGGAGATCAGAGCTATGTTCCGGGGTGTAAGGGAGATCAGGGCCATGTTCCGAGGTGTAAGGGAGATCAGAGCTATGTTCCGGGGTGTAAGGGAGATCAGGGCCATGTTCCGGGGTGTAAGGTAGATCAGAGCTATGTTCCGGGGCGTAAGGGAGATCAGGGCCATGTTCCGAGGTGTAAGGGAGATCAGGGCCATGTTCCGGGGTGTAAGGGAGATCAGGGCCATGTTCCGAGGTGTAAGGGAGATCAGAGCTATGTTCCGGGGTGTAAGGGAGATCAGGGCCATGTTCCGGGGTGTAAGGGAGATCAGGGCCATGTTCCGGGGTGTAAGGGAGATCAGGGCCATGTTCCGAGGTGTAAGGGAGATCAGAGCTATGTTCCGGGGTGTAAGGTATATCAGGGCCATGTTCCGAGGTGTAAGGGAGATCAGAGCTATGTTCCGGGGTGTAAGGGAGATCAGGGCCATGTTCCGGGGTGTAAGGGAGATCAGGGCCATGTTCCGAGGTGTAAGGGCGATCAGAGCTATGTTCCGGGGTGTAAGGGAGATCAGGGCCATGTTCCAAGGTGTAAGGGAGATCAGGGCCATGTTCCGAGGTGTAAGGGAGATCAGAGCCATGTTCCGAGGTGTAAGGGAGATCAGGGCCATGTTCCGGGGTGTAAGGGAGATCAGGGCCATGTTCCGAGGTGTAAGGGAGATCAGGGCCATGTTCCGAGGTGTAAAGGAGATCAGAGCTATGTTCCGGGGTGTAAGGTAGATCAGGGCCATGTTCCGAGGTGTAAGGGAGATCAGGGCCATGTTCCGGGGTGTAAGGGAGATCAGGGCCATGTTCCGAGGTGTAAGGGAGATCAGAGCCATGTTTCGAGGTGTAAGGGGGATCAGGGCCATGTCTTGGGTTGTAAGGGAGATCAGGGCCATGTTCCGGGGTGTAAGGGAGATCAGGGCCATGTTCCGAGGTGTAAGGTAGATCAGAGCTATGTTCCGGGGTGTAAGGGAGATCAGGGCAATGTTCCGAGGTGTAAGGTAGATCAGAGCTATGTTCCGGGTGTAAGGGAGATCAGGGCCATGTTCCGAGGTATAAGGGAGATCAGGGCCATGTTCCGGGGTGTAAGGTAGATCACAGCTATGTTCCGGGGTGTAAGGGAGATCAGGGCCATGTTCCGGGGTGTAAGGTAGATCAGAGCTATGTTCCGGGGTGTAAGGGAGATCAGGGCCATGTTCCGGGGTGTAAGGGAGATCAGCGCCATGTTCCGAGGTGTAAGGTAGATCAGAGCTATGTTCCGGGGTGTAAGGGAGATCAGGGCCATGTTCCGGGGTGTAAGGTAGATCAGAGCTATGTTCCGGGGTGTAAGGGAGATCAGGGCCATGTTTCGAGGTGTAAGGGAGATCAGGGCTATGTTCCGGGGTGTAAGGTAGATCAGAGCTATGTTCCGGGGTGTAAGGGAGATCAGGGCCATGTTCCGAGGTGTAAGGGAGATCAGAGCTATGTTCCGGGGTGTAAGGGAGATCAGGGCCATGTTCCGGGGTGTAAGGTAGATCAGAGCTATGTTCCGGGGTGTAAGGGAGATCAGGGCCATGTTCCGAGGTGTAAGGGAGATCAGGGCCATGTTCCGGGGTGTAAGGGAGATCAGGGCCATGTTCCGAGGTGTAAGGGAGATCAGGGCCATGTTCCGAGGTGTAAGGGAGATCAGGGCCATGTTCCGGGGTGTAAGGGAGATCAGGGCCATGTTCCCAGGTGTAAGGGAGATCAGGGCTATGTTCCGGGGTGTAAGGGAGATCAGGGCCATGTTCCGAGGTGTAAGGGAGATCAGGGCTATGTCACCGTGTGTAAGGGAGATCAGGGCCATGTTCCGAGGTGAAAGGGAGATCAGGGCCATGTTCCGAGGTGTAAGGGAGATCAGGGCCATGTTCCGAGGTGTAAGGGAGATCAGGGCCATGTGACCGTGTGTAAGGGAGATCAGCGCCATGTTCCGGGGTGTAAGGGAGATCAGGGCCATGTTCCGAGGTGTAAGGGAGATCAGGGCCATGTTCCGAGGTGTAAGGGAGATCAGGGCCATCTTCCGAGGTGTAAGGGAGATCAGAGCTATGTTCCGGGGTGTAAGGTAGATCAGGGCCATGTTCCGAGGTGTAAGGGAGATCAGAGCTATGTTCCGGGGTGTAAGGTAGATCAGGGCCATGTTCCGAGGTGTAAGGGAGATCAGGGCCATGTTCCGAGGTGTAAGGGAGATCAGGGCCATGTTCCGGGGTGTAAGGGAGATCAGGGCCATGTTCCGAGGTTTAAGGGAGATCAGGGCCATGTTCCGAGGTGTAAGGGAGATCAGAGCTATGTTCCGGGGTGCAAGGTAGATCAGGGCCATGTTCCGAGGTGTAAGGGAGATCAGGGCCATGTTCCGAGGTGTAAGGGAGATCAGGGCCATGTTCCGAGGTGTAAGGGAGATCAGAGCTATGTTCCGGGGTGCAAGGTAGATCAGGGCCATGTTCCGAGGTGTAAGGGAGATCAGAGCTATGTTCCGGAGTGTAAGGTAAATCAGGGCCATGTTCCGAGGTGTAAGGGAGATCAGAGCCATGTTCCGAGGTGTAAGGGAGATCAGGGCCATGTTCCGGGGTGTAAGGGAGATCAGGGCCATGTTCCGGGGTGTAAGGGAGATCAGGGCCATGTTCCGAGGTGTAAGGGAGATCAGAGCTATGTTCCGGGGTGTAAGGTAGATCAGGGCCATGTTCCGAGGTGTAAGGGAGATCAGAGCTATGTTCCGGGGTGTAAGGTAGATCAGGGCCATGTTCCGAGGTGTAAGGGAGATCAGAGCCATGTTCCGAGGTGTAAGGGAGATCAGGGCCATGTTCCGGGGTGTAAGGGAGATCAGGGCCATGTTCCGAGGTGTAAGGGAGATCAGGGCCATGTTCCGAGGTGTAAGGGAGATCAGAGCTATGTTCCGGGGTGCAAGGTAGATCAGGGCCATGTTCCGAGGTGTAAGGGAGATCAGGGCCATGTTCCGAGGTGTAAGGGAGATCAGGGCCATGTTCCGAGGTGTAAGGGAGATCAGAGCTATGTTCCGGGGTGTAAGGTAGATCAGGGCCATGTTCCGAGGTGTAAGGGAGATCAGAGCTATGTTCCGGAGTGTAAGGTAGATCAGGGCCATGTTCCGAGGTGTAAGGGAGATCAGAGCCATGTTCCGAGGTGTAAGGGAGATCAAGGCCATGTTCCGGGGTGTAAGGGAGATCAGGGCCATGTTCCGGGGTGTAAGGGAGATCAGGGCCATGTTCCGAGGTGTAAGGGAGATCAGAGCTATGTTCCGGGGTGTAAGGTAGATCAGGGCCATGTTCCGAGGTGTAAGGGAGATCAGAGCTATGTTCCGGGGTGTAAGGGAGATCAGGGCCATGTTCCGGGGTGTAAGGGAGATCAGGGCCATGTTCCGAGGTGTAAAGGCGATCAGAGCTGTGTTCCGGGGTGTAAGGGAGATCAGGGCCATGTTCCGAGGTGTAAGGGAGATCAGGGCCATGTTCCGGGGTGTAAGGGAGATCAGAGCCATGTTCCGAGGTGTAAGGGAGATCAGGGCCATGTTCCGGGGTGTAAGGGAGATCAGGGCCATGTTCCGAGGTGTAAGGGAGATCAGGGCCATGTTCCGTGGTGTAGGGGAGATCAGGGCCATGTTCCGGGGTGTAAGGGAGATCAGGGCCATGTTCCGAGGTGTAAGGGAGATCAGAGCCATGTTCCGAGGTGTAAGGGAGATCAGGGCCATGTCTTGGGTTGTAAGGGAGATCAGGGCCATGTTCCGGGGTGTAAGGGAGATCAGCGCCATGTTCCGAGGTGTAAGGTAGATCAGAGCTATGTTCCGGGGTGTAAGGGAGATCAGGGCAATGTTCCGAGGTGTAAGGTAGATCAGAGCTATGTTCCGGGGTGTAAGGGAGATCAGGGCCATGTTCCGAGGTGTAAGGGAGATCAGGGCCATGTTCCGGGGTGTAAGGTAGATCAGAGCTATGTTCCGGGGTGTAAGGTAGATCACAGCTATGTTCCGTTGTGTAAGGGAGATCAGGGCCATGTTCCGGGGTGTAAGGTAGATCAGAGCTATGTTCCGGGGTGTAAGGGAGATCAGGGCCATGTTCCGGGGTGTAAGGGAGATCAGCGCCATGTTCCGAGGTGTAAGGTAGATCAGAGCTATGTCCCGGGGTGTAAGGGAGATCAGGGCCATGTTCCGGGGTGTAAGGTAGATCAGAGCTATGTTCCGGGGTGTAAGGGAGATCAGGGCCATGTTTCGAGGTGTAAGGGAGATCAGGGCTATGTTCCGGGGTGTAAGGTAGATCAGAGCTATGTTCCGGGGTGTAAGGGAGATCAGGGCCATGTTCCGAGGTGTAAGGGAGATCAGGGCCATGTTCCGAGGTGTAAGGGAGATCAGAGCTATGTTCCGGGGTGTAAGGGAGATCAGGGCCATGTTCCGAGGTGTAAGGGAGATCAGAGCTATGTTCCGGGGTGTAAGGGAGATCAGGGCCATGTTCCGGGGTGTAAGGTAGATCAGAGCTATGTTCCGGGGTGTAAGGGAGATCAGGGCCATGTTCCGAGGTGTAAGGGAGATCAGGGCCATGTTCCGGGGTGTAAGGGAGATCAGGGCCATGTTCCGAGGTGTAAGGGAGATCAGGGCCATGTTCCGAGGTGTAAGGGAGATCAGGGCCATGTTCCGGGGTGTAAGGGAGATCAGGGCCATGTTCCCAGGTGTAAGGGAGATCAGGGCTATGTTCCGGGGTGTAAGGGAGATCAGGGCCATGTTCCGAGGTGTAAGGGAGATCAGGGCTATGTTCCGAGGTGTAAGGGAGATCAGGGCCATGTTCCGAGGTGAAAGGGAGATCAGGGCCATGTTCCGAGGTGTAAGGGAGATCAGGGCCATGTTCCGAGGTGTCAGGAAGATCAGGGCCATGTGACCGAGTGTAAGGGAGATCAGGGCTATGTTCCGGGGTGTAAGGGAGATCAGGGCCATGTTCCGAGGTGCAAGGGAGATCAGGGCCATGTTCCGAGGTGTAAGGGAGATCAGGGCCATGTCACCGAGTGTAAGGGAGGTCAGGGCCATGTTCCGGGGTGTAAGGGAGATCAGGGCCATGTTCCGAGGTGTAAGGGAGATCAGGGCCATGTCTTGGGGTGTAAGGGAGATCAGGGCCATGTCACCGAGTGTAAGGGAGATCAGGGCCATGTTCCGGGGTGTAAGGGAGATCAGGGCCATGTGACCGAGTGTAAGGGAGATCAGGGCTATGTTGCGGGGTGTAAGGGAGATCAGGGCCATGTTCCGAGGTGTAAGGGAGATCAGGGCCATGTTCCGAGGTATAAAGGAGATCAGGGCCATGTTCCGAGGTGAAAGGGAGATCAGGGCCATGTTCCGAGGTGTAAGGGAGATCAGGGCCATGTTCCGAGGTGTAAGGGAGATCAGGGCCATGTCACCGTGTGTAAGGGAGATCAGGGCCATGTTCCGGGGTGTAAGGGAGATCAGGGCCATGTTCCGAGGTGTAAGGGAGATCAGAGCTATGTTCCGGGGTGTAAGGTAGATCAGGGCCATGTTCCGAGGTGTAAAGGAGATCAGAGCTATGTTCCGGGGTGTAAGGTAGATCAGGGCCATGTTCCGAGGTGTAAGGGAGATCAGAGCCATGTTCCGAGGTGTAAGGGAGATCAGGGCCATGTTCCGGGGTGTAAGGGAGATCAGGGCCATGTTCCGAGGTGTAAGGGAGATCAGGGCCATGTTCCGAGGTGTAAGGGAGATCAGAGCTATGTTCCGGGGTGCAAGGTAGATCAGGGCCATGTTCCGAGGTGTAAGGGAGATCAGGGCCATGTTCCGAGGTGTAAGGGAGATCAGGGCCATGTTCCGAGGTGTAAGGGAGATCAGGGCCATGTTCCGAGGTGTAAGGGAGATCAGGGCCATGTCACCGTGTGTAAGGGAGATCAGCGCCATGTTCCGGGGTGTAAGGGAGATCAGGGGCATGTTCCGAGGTGTAAGGGAGATCAGAGCTATGTTCCGGGGTGTAAAGTAGATCAGAGCCATGTTCCGAGAGTGTAAGGGAGATCAGGGCCATGTTCCGGGGTGTAAGGTAGATCAGGGCCATGTTCCGAGGTGTAAGGTAGATCAGGGCCATGTTCCGAGGTGACAGGGAGATCAGGGCCATGTTCCGAGGTGTAAGGGAGATCAGAGCTATGTTCCGGGGTGTAAGGTAGATCAGGGCCATGTTCCGAGGTGTAAGGGAGATCAGAGCTAAGTTCCGGGGTGTAAGGTAGATCAGGGCCATGTTCCGAGGTGTAAGGGAGATCAGAGCCATGTTCCGAGGTGTAAGGGAGATCAGGGCCATGTTCCGGGGTGTAAGGGAGATCAGGGCCATGTTCCGAGGTGTAAGGGAGATCAGGGCCATGTTCCGAGGTGTAAGGGAGATCAGAGCTATGTTCCGGGGTGCAAGGTAGATCAGGGCCATGTTCCGAGGTGTAAGGGAGATCAGGGCCATGTTCCGAGGTGTAAGGGAGATCAGGGCCATGTTCCGAGGTGTAAGGTAGATCAGAGCTATGTTCCGGGGTGTAAGGTAGATCAGGGCCATGTTCCGAGGTGTAAGGGAGATCAGAGCTATGTTCCGGAGTGTAAGGTAGATCAGGGCCATGTTCCGAGGTCTAAGGGAGATCAGAGCCATGTTCCGAGGTGTAAGGGAGATCAGGGCCATGTTCCGGGGTGTAAGGGAGATCAGGGCCATGTTCCGGGGTGTAAGGGAGATCAGGGCCATGTTCCGAGGTGTAAGGGAGATCAGAGCTATGTTCCGGGGTGTAAGGTATATCAGGGCCATGTTCCGAGGTGTAAGGGAGATCAGAGCTATGTTCCGGGGTGTAAGGGAGATCAGGGCCATGTTCCGGGGTGTAAGGGAGATCAGGGCCATGTTCCGAGGTGTAAGGGAGATCAGAGCTATGTTCCGGGGTGTAAGGGAGATCAGGGCCATGTTCCAAGGTGTAAGGGAGATCAGGGCCATGTTCCGAGGTGTAAGGGAGATCAGAGCCATGTTCCGAGGTGTAAGGGAGATCAGGGCCATGTTCCGGGGTGTAAGGGAGATCAGGGCCATGTTCCGAGGTGTAAGGGAGATCAGGGCCATGTTCCGAGGTGTAAGGGAGATCAGAGCTATGTTCCGGGGTGTAAGGTAGATCAGGGCCATGTTCCGAGGTGTAAGGGAGATCAGGGCCATGTTCCGGGGTGTAAGGTAGATCACAGCTATGTTCCGGGGTGTAAGGGAGATCAGGGCCATGTTCCGGGGTGTAAGGGAGATCAGCGCCATGTTCCGAGGTGTAAGGTAGATCAGAGCTATGTTCCGGGGTGTAAGGGAGATCAGGGCCATGTTCCGGGGTGTAAGGTAGATCAGAGCTATGTTCCGGGGTGTAAGGGAGATCAGGGCCATTTTTCGAGGTGTAAGGGAGATCAGGGCTATGTTCCGGGGTGTAAGGTAGATCAGAGCTATGTTCCGGGGTGTAAGGGAGATCAGGGCCATGTTCCGAGGTGTAAGGTAGATCAGAGCTATGTCCCGGGGTGTAAGGGAGATCAGGGCCATGTTCCGGGGTGTAAGGTAGATCAGAGCTATGTTCCGGGGTGTAAGGGAGATCAGGGCCATGTTTCGAGGTGTAAGGGAGATCAGGGCTATGTTCCGGGGTGTAAGGTAGATCAGAGCTATGTTCCGGGGTGTAAGGGAGATCAGGGCCATGTTCCGAGGTGTAAGGGAGATCAGGGCCATGTTCCGAGGTGTAAGGGAGATCAGAGCTATGTTCCGGGGTGTAAGGGAGATCAGGGCCATGTTCCGAGGTGTAAGGGAGATCAGAGCTATGTTCCGGGGTGTAAGGGAGATCAGGGCCATGTTCCGGGGTGTAAGGTTGATCAGAGCTATGTTCCGGGGTGTAAGGGAGATCAGGGCCATGTTCCGAGGTGTAAGGGAGATCAGGGCCATGTTCCGGGGTGTAAGGGAGATCAGGGCCATGTTCCGAGGTGTAAGGGAGATCAGGGCCATGTTCCGAGGTGTAAGGGAGATCAGGGCCATGTTCCGGGGTGTAAGGGAGATCAGGGCCATGTTCCCAGGTGTAAGGGAGATCAGGGCTATGTTCCGGGGTGTAAGGGAGATCAGGGCCATGTTCCGAGGTGTAAGGGAGATCAGGGCTATGTTCCGAGGTGTAAGGGAGATCAGGGCCATGTTCCGAGGTGAAAGGGAGATCAGGGCCATGTTCCGAGGTGTAAGGGAGATCAGGGCCATGTTCCGAGGTGTCAGGAAGATCAGGGCCATGTGACCGAGTGTAAGGGAGATCAGGGCTATGTTCCGGGGTGTAAGGGAGATCAGGGCCATGTTCCGAGGTGCAAGGGAGATCAGGGCCATGTTCCGAGGTGTAAGGGAGATCAGGGCCATGTCACCGAGTGTAAGGGAGGTCAGGGCCATGTTCCGGGGTGTAAGGGAGATCAGGGCCATGTTCCGAGGTGTAAGGGAGATCAGGGCCATGTCTTGGGGTGTAAGGGAGATCAGGGCCATGTCACCGAGTGTAAGGGAGATCAGGGCCATGTTCCGGGGTGTAAGGGAGATCAGGGCCATGTGACCGAGTGTAAGGGAGATCAGGGCTATGTTGCGGGGTGTAAGGGAGATCAGGGCCATGTTCCGAGGTGTAAGGGAGATCAGGGCCATGTTCCGAGGTATAAAGGAGATCAGGGCCATGTTCCGAGGTGAAAGGGAGATCAGGGCCATGTTCCGAGGTGTAAGGGAGATCAGGGCCATGTTCCGAGGTGTAAGGGAGATCAGGGCCATGTCACCGTGTGTAAGGGAGATCAGGGCCATGTTCCGGGGTGTAAGGGAGATCAGGGCCATGTTCCGAGGTGTAAGGGAGATCAGAGCTATGTTCCGGGGTGTAAGGTAGATCAGGGCCATGTTCCGAGGTGTAAAGGAGATCAGAGCTATGTTCCGGGGTGTAAGGTAGATCAGGGCCATGTTCCGAGGTGTAAGGGAGATCAGAGCCATGTTCCGAGGTGTAAGGGAGATCAGGGCCATGTTCCGGGGTGTAAGGGAGATCAGGGCCATGTTCCGAGGTGTAAGGGAGATCAGGGCCATGTTCCGAGGTGTAAGGGAGATCAGAGCTATGTTCCTGGGTGCAAGGTAGATCAGGGCCATGTTCCGAGGTGTAAGGGAGATCAGGGCCATGTTCCGAGGTGTAAGGGAGATCAGGGCCATGTTCCGAGGTGTAAGGGAGATCAGGGCCATGTTCCGAGGTGTAAGGGAGATCAGGGCCATGTCACCGTGTGTAAGGGAGATCAGCGCCATGTTCCGGGGTGTAAGGGAGATCAGGGGCATGTTCCGAGGTGTAAGGGAGATCAGAGCTATGTTCCGGGGTGTAAAGTAGATCAGAGCCATGTTCCGAGAGTGTAAGGGAGATCAGGGCCATGTTCCGGGGTGTAAGGTAGATCAGGGCCATGTTCCGAGGTGTAAGGTAGATCAGGGCCATGTTCCGAGGTGACAGGGAGATCAGGGCCATGTTCCGAGGTGTAAGGGAGATCAGAGCTATGTTCCGGGGTGTAAGGTAGATCAGGGCCATGTTCCGAGGTGTAAGGGAGATCAGAGCTAAGTTCCGGGGTGTAAGGTAGATCAGGGCCATGTTCCGAGGTGTAAGGGAGATCAGAGCCATGTTCCGAGGTGTAAGGGAGATCAGGGCCATGTTCCGGGGTGTAAGGGAGATCAGGGCCATGTTCCGAGGTGTAAGGGAGATCAGGGCCATGTTCCGAGGTGTAAGGGAGATCAGAGCTATGTTCCGGGGTGCAAGGTAGATCAGGGCCATGTTCCGAGGTGTAAGGGAGATCAGGGCCATGTTCCGAGGTGTAAGGGAGATCAGGGCCATGTTCCGAGGTGTAAGGTAGATCAGAGCTATGTTCCGGGGTGTAAGGTAGATCAGGGCCATGTTCCGAGGTGTAAGGGAGATCAGAGCTATGTTCCGGAGTGTAAGGTAGATCAGGGCCATGTTCCGAGGTCTAAGGGAGATCAGAGCCATGTTCCGAGGTGTAAGGGAGATCAGGGCCATGTTCCGGGGTGTAAGGGAGATCAGGGCCATGTTCCGGGGTGTAAGGGAGATCAGGGCCATGTTCCGAGGTGTAAGGGAGATCAGAGCTATGTTCCGGGGTGTAAGGTATATCAGGGCCATGTTCCGAGGTGTAAGGGAGATCAGAGCTATGTTCCGGGGTGTAAGGGAGATCAGGGCCATGTTCCGGGGTGTAAGGGAGATCAGGGCCATGTTCCGAGGTGTAAGGGCGATCAGAGCTATGTTCCGGGGTGTAAGGGAGATCAGGGCCATGTTCCAAGGTGTAAGGGAGATCAGGGCCATGTTCCGAGGTGTAAGGGAGATCAGAGCCATGTTCCGAGGTGTAAGGGAGATCAGGGCCATGTTCCGGGGTGTAAGGGAGATCAGGGCCATGTTCCGAGGTGTAAGGGAGATCAGGGCCATGTTCCGAGGTGTAAGGGAGATCAGAGCTATGTTCCGGGGTGTAAGGTAGATCAGGGCCATGTTCCGAGGTGTAAGGGAGATCAGGGCCATGTTCCGGGGTGTAAGGTAGATCACAGCTATGTTCCGGGGTGTAAGGGAGATCAGGGCCATGTTCCGGGGTGTAAGGGAGATCAGCGCCATGTTCCGAGGTGTAAGGTAGATCAGAGCTATGTTCCGGGGTGTAAGGGAGATCAGGGCCATGTTCCGGGGTGTAAGGTAGATCAGAGCTATGTTCCGGGGTGTAAGGGAGATCAGGGCCATTTTTCGAGGTGTAAGGGAGATCAGGGCTATGTTCCGGGGTGTAAGGTAGATCAGAGCTATGTTCCGGGGTGTAAGGGAGATCAGGGCCATGTTCCGAGGTGTAAGGGAGATCAGAGCTATGTTCCGGGGTGTAAGGGAGATCAGGGCCATGTTCCGGGGTGTAAGGTAGATCAGAGCTATGTTCCGGGGTGTAAGGGAGATCAGGGCCATGTTCCGAGGTGTAAGGGAGATCAGGGCCATGTTCCGGGGTGTAAGGGAGATCAGGGCCATGTTCCGAGGTGTAAGGGAGATCAGGGCCATGTTCCGGGGTGTAAGGTAGATCAGAGCTATGTTCCGGGGTGTAAGGGAGATCAGGGCCATGTTCCGGGGTGTAAGGGAGATCAGCGCCATGTTCCGAGGTGTAAGGTAGATCAGAGCTATGTTCCGGGGTGTAAGGGAGATCAGGGCCATGTTCCGGGGTGTAAGGTAGATCAGAGCTATGTTCCGGGGTGTAAGGGAGATCAGGGCCATGTTTCGAGGTGTAAGGGAGATCAGGGCTATGTTCCGGGGTGTAAGGTAGATCAGAGCTATGTTCCGGGGTGTAAGGGAGATCAGGGCCATGTTCCGAGGTGTAAGGGAGATCAGAGCTATGTTCCGGGGTGTAAGGGAGATCAGGGCCATGTTCCGGGGTGTAAGGTAGATCAGAGCTATGTTCCGGGGTGTAAGGGAGATCAGGGCCATGTTCCGAGGTGTAAGGGAGATCAGGGCCATGTTCCGGGGTGTAAGGGAGATCAGGGCCATGTTCCGAGGTGTAAGGGAGATCAGGGCCATGTTCCGAGGTGTAAGGGAGATCAGGGCCATGTTCCGGGGTGTAAGGGAGATCAGGGCCATGTTCCCAGGTGTAAGGGAGATCAGGGCTATGTTCCGGGGTGTAAGGGAGATCAGGGCCATGTTCCGAGGTGTAAGGGAGATCAGGGCTATGTCACCGTGTGTAAGGGAGATCAGGGCCATGTTCCGAGGTGAAAGGGAGATCAGGGCCATGTTCCGAGGTGTAAGGGAGATCAGGGCCATGTTCCAAGGTGTAAGGGAGATCAGGGCCATGTCACCGTGTGTAAGGGAGATCAGCGCCATGTTCCGGGGTGTAAGGGAGATCAGGGCCATGTTCCGAGGTGTAAGGGAGATCAGGGCCATGTTCCGAGGTGTAAGGGAGATCAGAGCTATGTTCCGGGGTGTAAGGTAGATCAGGGCCATGTTCCGAGGTGTAAGGGAGATCAGAGCTAAGTTCCGGGGTGTAAGGTAGATCAGGGCCATGTTCCGAGGTGTAAGGGAGATCAGAGCCATGTTCCGAGGTGTAAGGGAGATCAGGGCCATGTTCCGGGGTGTAAGGGAGATCAGGGCCATGTTCCGAGGTGTAAGGGAGATCAGGGCCATGTTCCGAGGTGTAAGGGAGATCAGAGCTATGTTCCGGGGTGCAAGGTAGATCAGGGCCATGTTCCGAGGTGTAAGGGAGATCAGGGCCATGTTCCGAGGTGTAAGGGAGATCAGGGCCATGTTCCGAGGTGTAAGGGAGATCAGGGCTATGTTCCGGGGTGTAAGGGAGATCAGGGCCATGTTCCGAGGTGTAAGGGAGATCAGGGCCATGTTCCGGGGTGTAAGGGAGATCAGGGCCATGTTCCGAGGTGTAAGGGAGATCAGGGCCATGTTCCGGGGTGTAAGGTAGATCAGAGCTATGTTCCGGGGTGTAAGGGAGATCAGGGCCATGTTCCGAGGTGTAAGGGAGATCAGGGCCATGTTCCGGGGTGTAAGGGAGATCAGGGCCATGTTCCGAGGTGTAAGGGAGATCAGGGCCATGTTCCGGGGTGTAAGGTAGATCAGAGCTATGTTCCGGGGTGTAAGGGAGATCAGGGCCATGTTCCGGGGTGTAAGGGAGATCAGCGCCATGTTCCGAGGTGTAAGGTAGATCAGAGCTATGTTCCGGGGTGTAAGGGAGATCAGGGCCATGTTCCGGGGTGTAAGGTAGATCAGAGCTATGTTCCGGGGTGTAAGGGAGATCAGGGCCATGTTTCGAGGTGTAAGGGAGATCAGGGCTATGTTCCGGGGTGTAAGGTAGATCAGAGCTATGTTCCGGGGTGTAAGGGAGATCAGGGCCATGTTCCGAGGTGTAAGGGAGATCAGAGCTATGTTCCGGGGTGTAAGGGAGATCAGGGCCATGTTCCGGGGTGTAAGGTAGATCAGAGCTATGTTCCGGGGTGTAAGGGAGCTCAGGGCCATGTTCCGAGGTGTAAGGGAGATCAGGGCCATGTTCCGAGGTATAAAGGAGATCAGGGCCATGTTCCGAGGTGAAAGGGAGATCAGGGCCATGTTCCGAGGTGTAAGGGAGATCAGGGCCATGTTCCGAGGTGTAAGGGAGATCAGGGCCATGTCACCGTGTGTAAGGGAGATCAGGGCCATGTTCCGGGGTGTAAGGGAGATCAGGGCCATGTTCCGAGGTGTAAGGGAGATCAGAGCTATGTTCCGGGGTGTAAGGTAGATCAGGGCCATGTTCCGAGGTGTAAAGGAGATCAGAGCTATGTTCCGAGGTGTAAGGTAGATCAGGGCCATGTTCCGAGGTGTAAGGGAGATCAGAGCCATGTTCCGAGGTGTAAGGGAGATCAGGGCCATGTTCCGGGGTGTAAGGGAGATCAGGGCCATGTTCCGAGGTGTAAGGGAGATCAGGGCCATGTTCCGAGGTGTAAGGGAGATCAGAGCTATGTTCCGGGGTGCAAGGTAGATCAGGGCCATGTTCCGAGGTGTAAGGGAGATCAGGGCCATGTTCCGAGGTGTAAGGGAGATCAGGGCCATGTTCCGAGGTGTAAGGGAGATCAGAGCTATGTTCCGGGGTGTAAAGTAGATCAGAGCCATGTTCCGAGAGTGTAAGGGAGATCAGGGCCATGTTCCGGGGTGTAAGGTAGATCAGGGCCATGTTCCGAGGTGTAAGGTAGATCAGGGCCATGTTCCGAGGTGACAGGGAGATCAGGGCCATGTTCCGAGGTGTAAGGGAGATCAGAGCTATGTTCCGGGGTGTAAGGTAGATCAGGGCCATGTTCCGAGGTGTAAGGGAGATCAGAGCTAAGTTCCGGGGTGTAAGGTAGATCAGGGCCATGTTCCGAGGTGTAAGGGAGATCAGAGCCATGTTCCGAGGTGTAAGGGAGATCAGGGCCATGTTCCGGGGTGTAAGGGAGATCAGGGCCATGTTCCGAGGTGTAAGGGAGATCAGGGCCATGTTCCGAGGTGTAAGGGAGATCAGAGCTATGTTCCGGGGTGCAAGGTAGATCAGGGCCATGTTCCGAGGTGTAAGGGAGATCAGGGCCATGTTCCGAGGTGTAAGGGAGATCAGGGCCATGTTCCGAGGTGTAAGGGAGATCAGAGCTATGTTCCGGGGTGTAAGGTAGATCAGGGCCATGTTCCGAGGTGTAAGGGAGATCAGAGCTATGTTCCGGAGTGTAAGGTAGATCAGGGCCATGTTCCGAGGTCTAAGGGAGATCAGAGCCATGTTCCGAGGTGTAAGGGAGATCAGGGCCATGTTCCGGGGTGTAAGGGAGATCAGGGCCATGTTCCGGGGTGTAAGGGAGATCAGGGCCATGTTCCGAGGTGTAAGGGAGATCAGAGCTATGTTCCGGAGTGTAAGGTATATCAGGGCCATGTTCCGAGGTGTAAGGGAGATCAGAGCTATGTTCCGGGGTGTAAGGGAGATCAGGGCCATGTTCCGGGGTGTAAGGGAGATCAGGGCAATGTTCCGAGGTGTAAGGGCGATCAGAGCTATGTTCCGGGGTGTAAGGGAGATCAGGGCCATGTTCCAAGGTGTAAGGGAGATCAGGGCCATGTTCCGAGGTGTAAGGGAGATCAGAGCCATGTTCCGAGGTGTAAGGGAGATCAGGGCCATGTTCCGGGGTGTAAGGGAGATCAGGGCCATGTTCCGAGGTGTAAGAGAGATCAGGGCCATGTTCCGAGGTGTAAGGGAGATCAGAGCTATGTTCCGGGGTGTAAGGTAGATCAGGGCCATGTTCCGAGGTGTAAGGGAGATCAGGGCCATGTTCCGGGGTGTAAGGTAGATCACAGCTATGTTCCGGGGTGTAAGGGAGATCAGGGCCATGTTCCGGGGTGTAAGGGAGATCAGCGCCATGTTCCGAGGTGTAAGGTAGATCAGAGCTATGTTCCGGGGTGTAAGGGAGATCAGGGCCATGTTCCGGGGTGTAAGGTAGATCAGAGCTATGTTCCGGGGTGTAAGGGAGATCAGGGCCATGTTTCGAGGTGTAGGGGAGATCAGGGCTATGTTCCGGGGTGTAAGGTAGATCAGAGCTATGTTCCGGGGTGTAAGGGAGATCAGGGCCATGTTCCGAGGTGTAAGGGAGATCAGAGCTATGTTCCGGGGTGTAAGGGAGATCAGGGCCATGTTCCGGGGTGTAAGGTAGATCAGAGCTATGTTCCGGGGTGTAAGGGAGATCAGGGCCATGTTCCGAGGTGTAAGGGAGATCAGGGCCATGTTCCGGGGTGTAAGGGAGATCAGGGCCATGTTCCGAGGTGTAAGGGAGATCAGGGCCATGTTCCGGGGTGTAAGGTAGATCAGAGCTATGTTCCGGGGTGTAAGGGAGATCAGGGCCATGTTCCGGGGTGTAAGGGAGATCAGCGCCATGTTCCGAGGTGTAAGGTAGATCAGAGCTATGTTCCGGGGTGTAAGGGAGATCAGGGCCATGTTCCGGGGTGTAAGGTAGATCAGAGCTATGTTCCGGGGTGTAAGGGAGATCAGGGCCATGTTTCGAGGTGTAAGGGAGATCAGGGCTATGTTCCGGGGTGTAAGGTAGATCAGAGCTATGTTCCGGGGTGTAAGGGAGATCAGGGCCATGTTCCGAGGTGTAAGGGAGATCAGAGCTATGTTCCGGGGTGTAAGGGAGATCAGGGCCATGTTCCGGGGTGTAAGGTAGATCAGAGCTATGTTCCGGGGTGTAAGGGAGATCAGGGCCATGTTCCGAGGTGTAAGGGAGATCAGGGCCATGTTCCGGGGTGTAAGGGAGATCAGGGCCATGTTCCGAGGTGTAAGGGAGATCAGGGCCATGTTCCGAGGTGTAAGGGAGATCAGGGCCATGTTCCGGGGTGTAAGGGAGATCAGGGCCATGTTCCCAGGTGTAAGGGAGATCAGGGCTATGTTCCGGGGTGTAAGGGAGATCAGGGCCATGTTCCGAGGTGTAAGGGAGATCAGGGCTATGTCACCGTGTGTAAGGGAGATCAGGGCCATGTTCCGAGGTGAAAGGGAGATCAGGGCCATGTTCCGAGGTGTAAGGGAGATCAGGGCCATGTTCCAAGGTGTAAGGGAGATCAGGGCCATGTCACCGTGTGTAAGGGAGATCAGCGCCATGTTCCGGGGTGTAAGGGAGATCAGGGCCATGTTCCGAGGTGTAAGGGAGATCAGGGCCATGTTCCGAGGTGTAAGGGAGATCAGGGCCATGTTCCGAGGTGTAAGGGAGATCAGAGCTATGTTCCGGGGTGTAAGGTAGATCAGGGCCATGTTCCGAGGTGTAAGGGAGATCAGAGCTATGTTCCGGGGTGTAAGGTAGATCAGGGCCATGTTCCGAGGTGTAAGGGAGATCAGAGCCATGTTCCGAGGTGTAAGGGAGATCAGGGCCATGTTCCGGGGTGTAAGGGAGATCAGGGCCATGTTCCGAGGTGTAAGGGAGATCAGGGCCATGTTCCGAGGTGTAAGGGAGATCAGAGCTATGTTCCGGGGTGCAAGGTAGATCAGGGCCATGTTCCGAGGTCTAAGGGAGATCAGGGCCATGTTCCGAGGTGTAAGGGAGATCAGGGCCATGTTCCGAGGTGTAAGGGAGATCAGAGCTATGTTCCGGGGTGCAAGGTAGATCAGGGCCATGTTCCGAGGTGTAAGGGAGATCAGAGCTATGTTCCGGAGTGTAAGGTAAATCAGGGCCATGTTCCCGTGTGTAAGGGAGATCAGGGCCATGTTCCGAGGTGAAAGGGAGATCAGGGCCATGTTCCGAGGTGTAAGGTAGATCAGGGCCATGTTCCGAGGTGACAGGGAGATCAGGGCCATGTTCCGAGGTGTAAGGGAGATCAGAGCTATGTTCCGGGGTGTAAGGTAGATCAGGGCCATGTTCCGAGGTGTAAGGGAGATCAGAGCTAAGTTCCGGGGTGTAAGGTAGATCAGGGCCATGTTCCGAGGTGTAAGGGAGATCAGAGCCATGTTCCGAGGTGTAAGGGAGATCAGGGCCATGTTCCGGGGTGTAAGGGAGATCAGGGCCATGTTCCGAGGTGTAAGGGAGATCAGGGCCATGTTCCGAGGTGTAAGGGAGATCAGAGCTATGTTCCGGGGTGCAAGGTAGATCAGGGCCATGTTCCGAGGTGTAAGGGAGATCAGGGCCATGTTCCGAGGTGTAAGGGAGATCAGGGCCATGTTCCGAGGTGTAAGGGAGATCAGAGCTATGTTCCGGGGTGTAAGGTAGATCAGGGCCATGTTCCGAGGTGTAAGGGAGATCAGAGCTATGTTCCGGAGTGTAAGGTAGATCAGGGCCATGTTCCGAGGTCTAAGGGAGATCAGAGCCATGTTCCGAGGTGTAAGGGAGATCAGGGCCATGTTCCGGGGTGTAAGGGAGATCAGGGCCATGTTCCGGGGTGTAAGGGAGATCAGGGCCATGTTCCGAGGTGTAAGGGAGATCAGAGCTATGTTCCGGGGTGTAAGGTATATCAGGGCCATGTTCCGAGGTGTAAGGGAGATCAGAGCTATGTTCCGGGGTGTAAGGGAGATCAGGGCCATGTTCCGGGGTGTAAGGGAGATCAGGGCCATGTTCCGAGGTGTAAGGGCGATCAGAGCTATGTTCCGGGGTGTAAGGGAGATCAGGGCCATGTTCCAAGGTGTAAGGGAGATCAGGGCCATGTTCCGAGGTGTAAGGGAGATCAGAGCCATGTTCCGAGGTGTAAGGGAGATCAGGGCCATGTTCCGGGGTGTAAGGGAGATCAGGGCCATGTTCCGAGGTGTAAGGGAGATCAGGGCCATGTTCCGAGGTGTAAGGGAGATCAGAGCTATGTTCCGGGGTGTAAGGTAGATCAGGGCCATGTTCCGAGGTGTAAGGGAGATCAGGGCCATGTTCCGGGGTGTAAGGTAGATCACAGCTATGTTCCGGGGTGTAAGGGAGATCAGGGCCATGTTCCGGGGTGTAAGGTAGATCAGAGCTATGTTCCGGGGTGTAAGGGAGATCAGGTCCATGTTCCGGGGTGTAAGGGACATCAGCGCCATGTTCCGAGGTGTAAGGTAGATCAGAGCTATGTTCCGGGGTGTAAGGGAGATCAGGGCCATGTTCCGGGGTGTAAGGTAGATCAGAGCTATGTTCCGGGGTGTAAGGGAGATCAGGGCCATGTTTCGAGGTGTAAGGGAGATCAGGGCTATGTTCCGGGGTGTAAGGTAGATCAGAGCTATGTTCCGGGGTGTAAGGGAGATCAGGGCCATGTTCCGAGGTGTAAGGGAGATCAGAGCTATGTTCCGGGGTGTAAGGGAGATCAGGGCCATGTTCCGGGGTGTAAGGTAGATCAGAGCTATGTTCCGGGGTGTAAGGGAGATCAGGGCCATGTTCCGAGGTGTAAGTGAGATCAGGGCCATGTTCCGGGGTGTAAGGGAGATCAGGGCCATGTTCCGAGGTGTAAGGGAGATCAGGGCTATGTCACCGTGTGTAAGGGAGATCAGGGCCATGTTCCGAGGTGAAAGGGAGATCAGGGCCATGTTCCGAGGTGTAAGGGAGATCAGGGCCATGTTCCAAGGTGTAAGGGAGATCAGGGCCATGTCACCGTGTGTAAGGGAGATCAGCGCCATGTTCCGGGGTGTAAGGGAGATCAGGGCCATGTTCCGAGGTGTAAGGGAGATCAGGGCCATGTTCCGAGGTGTAAGGGAGATCAGGGCCATGTTCCGAGGTGTAAGGGAGATCAGAGCTATGTTCCGGGGTGTAAGGTAGATCAGGGCCATGTTCCGAGGTGTAAGGGAGATCAGAGCTATGTTCCGGGGTGTAAGGTAGATCAGGGCCATGTTCCGAGGTGTAAGGGAGATCAGAGCCATGTTCCGAGGTGTAAGGGAGATCAGGGCCATGTTCCGGGGTGTAAGGGAGATCAGGGCCATGTTCCGAGGTGTAAGGGAGATCAGGGCCATGTTCCGAGGTGTAAGGGAGATCAGAGCTATGTTCCGGGGTGCAAGGTAGATCAGGGCCATGTTCCGAGGTCTAAGGGAGATCAGGGCCATGTTCCGAGGTGTAAGGGAGATCAGGGCCATGTTCCGAGGTGTAAGGGAGATCAGAGCTATGTTCCGGGGTGCAAGGTAGATCAGGGCCATGTTCCGAGGTGTAAGGGAGATCAGAGCTATGTTCCGGAGTGTAAGGTAAATCAGGGCCATGTTCCCGTGTGTAAGGGAGATCAGGGCCATGTTCCGAGGTGAAAGGGAGATCAGGGCCATGTTCCGAGGTGTAAGGGAGATCAGGGCCATGTTCCGAGGTGTAAGGGAGATCAGGGCCATGTTCCGAGGTGTAAGGGAGATCAGAGCTATGTTCCGGGGTGTAAGGTAGATCAGGGCCATGTTCCGAGGTGTAAGGGAGATCAGGGCCATGTTCCGAGGTGTAAGGGAGATCAGGGCCATGTTCCGAGGTGTAAGGGAGATCAGAGCTATGTTCCGGGGTGTAAGGTAGATCAGGGCCATGTTCCGAGGTGTAAGGGAGATCAGAGCTATGTTCCGGGGTGTAAGGTAGATCAGGGCCATGTTCCGAGGTGTAAGGGAGATCAGAGCCATGTTCCGAGGTGTAAGGGAGATCAGGGCCATGTTCCGGGGTGTAAGGGAGATCAGGGCCATGTTCCGAGGTGTAAGGGAGATCAGGGCCATGTTCCGAGGTGTAAGGGAGATCAGAGCTATGTTCCGGGGTGCAAGGTAGATCAGGGCCATGTTCCGAGGTCTAAGGGAGATCAGGGCCATGTTCCGAGGTGTAAGGGAGATCAGGGCCATGTTCCGAGGTGTAAGGGAGATCAGAGCTATGTTCCGGGGTGCAAGGTAGATCAGGGCCATGTTCCGAGGTGTAAGGGAGATCAGAGCTATGTTCCGGAGTGTAAGGTAAATCAGGGCCATGTTCCGAGGTGTAAGGGAGATCAGAGCCATGTTCCGAGGTGTAAGGGAGATCAGGGCCATGTTCCGGGGTGTAAGGGAGATCAGGGCCATGTTCCGGGGTGTAAGGGAGATCAGGGCCATGTTCCGAGGTGTAAGGGAGATCAGAGCTATGTTCCGGGGTGTAAGGTAGATCAGGGCCATGTTCCGAGGCGTAAGGGAGATCAGAGCTATGTTCCGGGGTGCAAGGTAGATCAGGGCCATGTTCCGAGGTGTAAGGGAGATCAGAGCCATGTTCCGAGGTGTAAGGGAGATCAGGGCCATGTTCCGGGGTGTAAGGGAGATCAGGGCCATGTTCCGAGGTGTAAGGGAGATCAGGGCCATGTTCCGAGGTGTAAGGGAGATCAGAGCTATGTTCCGGGGTGCAAGGTAGATCAGGGCCATGTTTCGAGGTGTAAGGGAGATCAGGGCTATGTTCCGGGGTGTAAGGTAGATCAGAGCTATGTTCCGGGGTGTAAGGGAGATCAGGGCCATGTTCCGAGGTGTAAGGGAGATCAGGGCCATGTTCCGAGGTGTAAGGGAGATCAGAGCTATGTTCCGGGGTGTAAGGGAGATCAGGGCCATGTTCCGAGGTGTAAGGGAGATCAGAGCTATGTTCCGGGGTGTAAGGGAGATCAGGGCCATGTTCCGGGGTGTAAGGTAGATCAGAGCTATGTTCCGGGGTGTAAGGGAGATCAGGGCCATGTTCCGAGGTGTAAGGGAGATCAGGGCCATGTTCCGGGGTGTAAGGGAGATCAGGGCCATGTTCCGAGGTGTAAGGGAGATCAGGGCCATGTTCCGAGGTGTAAGGGAGATCAGGGCCATGTTCCGGGGTGTAAGGGAGATCAGGGCCATGTTCCCAGGTGTAAGGGAGATCAGGGCTATGTTCCGGGGTGTAAGGGAGATCAGGGCCATGTTCCGAGGTGTAAGGGAGATCAGGGCTATGTTCCGAGGTGTAAGGGAGATCAGGGCCATGTTCCGAGGTGAAAGGGAGATCAGGGCCATGTTCCGAGGTGTAAGGGAGATCAGGGCCATGTTCCGAGGTGTCAGGAAGATCAGGGCCATGTGACCGAGTGTAAGGGAGATCAGGGCTATGTTCCGGGGTGTAAGGGAGATCAGGGCCATGTTCCGAGGTGCAAGGGAGATCAGGGCCATGTTCCGAGGTGTAAGGGAGATCAGGGCCATGTCACCGAGTGTAAGGGAGGTCAGGGCCATGTTCCGGGGTGTAAGGGAGATCAGGGCCATGTTCCGAGGTGTAAGGGAGATCAGGGCCATGTCTTGGGGTGTAAGGGAGATCAGGGCCATGTCACCGAGTGTAAGGGAGATCAGGGCCATGTTCCGGGGTGTAAGGGAGATCAGGGCCATGTGACCGAGTGTAAGGGAGATCAGGGCTATGTTGCGGGGTGTAAGGGAGATCAGGGCCATGTTCCGAGGTGTAAGGGAGATCAGGGCCATGTTCCGAGGTATAAAGGAGATCAGGGCCATGTTCCGAGGTGAAAGGGAGATCAGGGCCATGTTCCGAGGTGTAAGGGAGATCAGGGCCATGTTCCGAGGTGTAAGGGAGATCAGGGCCATGTCACCGTGTGTAAGGGAGATCAGGGCCATGTTCCGGGGTGTAAGGGAGATCAGGGCCATGTTCCGAGGTGTAAGGGAGATCAGAGCTGTGTTCCGGGGTGTAAGGTAGATCAGGGCCATGTTCCGAGGTGTAAAGGAGATCAGAGCTATGTTCCGGGGTGTAAGGTAGATCAGGGCCATGTTCCGAGGTGTAAGGGAGATCAGAGCCATGTTCCGAGGTGTAAGGGAGATCAGGGCCATGTTCCGGGGTGTAAGGGAGATCAGGGCCATGTTCCGAGGTGTAAGGGAGATCAGGGCCATGTTCCGAGGTGTAAGGGAGATCAGAGCTATGTTCCTGGGTGCAAGGTAGATCAGGGCCATGTTCCGAGGTGTAAGGGAGATCAGGGCCATGTTCCGAGGTGTAAGGGAGATCAGGGCCATGTTCCGAGGTGTAAGGGAGATCAGGGCCATGTTCCGAGGTGTAAGGGAGATCAGGGCCATGTCACCGTGTGTAAGGGAGATCAGCGCCATGTTCCGGGGTGTAAGGGAGATCAGGGGCATGTTCCGAGGTGTAAGGGAGATCAGAGCTATGTTCCGGGGTGTAAAGTAGATCAGAGCCATGTTCCGAGAGTGTAAGGGAGATCAGGGCCATGTTCCGGGGTGTAAGGTAGATCAGGGCCATGTTCCGAGGTGTAAGGTAGATCAGGGCCATGTTCCGAGGTGACAGGGAGATCAGGGCCATGTTCCGAGGTGTAAGGGAGATCAGAGCTATGTTCCGGGGTGTAAGGTAGATCAGGGCCATGTTCCGAGGTGTAAGGGAGATCAGAGCTAAGTTCCGGGGTGTAAGGTAGATCAGGGCCATGTTCCGAGGTGTAAGGGAGATCAGAGCCATGTTCCGAGGTGTAAGGGAGATCAGGGCCATGTTCCGGGGTGTAAGGGAGATCAGGGCCATGTTCCGAGGTGTAAGGGAGATCAGGGCCATGTTCCGAGGTGTAAGGGAGATCAGAGCTATGTTCCGGGGTGCAAGGTAGATCAGGGCCATGTTCCGAGGTGTAAGGGAGATCAGGGCCATGTTCCGAGGTGTAAGGGAGATCAGGGCCATGTTCCGAGGTGTAAGGTAGATCAGAGCTATGTTCCGGGGTGTAAGGTAGATCAGGGCCATGTTCCGAGGTGTAAGGGAGATCAGAGCTATGTTCCGGAGTGTAAGGTAGATCAGGGCCATGTTCCGAGGTCTAAGGGAGATCAGAGCCATGTTCCGAGGTGTAAGGGAGATCAGGGCCATGTTCCGGGGTGTAAGGGAGATCAGGGCCATGTTCCGGGGTGTAAGGGAGATCAGGGCCATGTTCCGAGGTGTAAGGGAGATCAGAGCTATGTTCCGGGGTGTAAGGTATATCAGGGCCATGTTCCGAGGTGTAAGGGAGATCAGAGCTATGTTCCGGGGTGTAAGGGAGATCAGGGCCATGTTCCGGGGTGTAAGGGAGATCAGGGCCATGTTCCGAGGCGTAAGGGCGATCAGAGCTATGTTCCGGGGTGTAAGGGAGATCAGGGCCATGTTCCAAGGTGTAAGGGAGATCAGGGCCATGTTCCGAGGTGTAAGGGAGATCAGAGCCATGTTCCGAGGTGTAAGGGAGATCAGGGCCATGTTCCGGGGTGTAAGGGAGATCAGGGCCATGTTCCGAGGTGTAAGGGAGATCAGGGCCATGTTCCGAGGTGTAAGGGAGATCAGAGCTATGTTCCGGGGTGTAAGGTAGATCAGGGCCATGTTCCGAGGTGTAAGGGAGATCAGGGCCATGTTCCGGGGTGTAAGGTAGATCACAGCTATGTTCCGGGGTGTAAGGGAGATCAGGGCCATGTTCCGGGGTGTAAGGGAGATCAGCGCCATGTTCCGAGGTGTAAGGTAGATCAGAGCTATGTTCCGGGGTGTAAGGGAGATCAGGGCCATGTTCCGGGGTGTAAGGTAGATCAGAGCTATGTTCCGGGGTGTAAGGGAGATCAGGGCCATTTTTCGAGGTGTAAGGGAGATCAGGGCTATGTTCCGGGGTGTAAGGTAGATCAGAGCTATGTTCCGGGGTGTAAGGGAGATCAGGGCCATGTTCCGAGGTGTAAGGGAGATCAGAGCTATGTTCCGGGGTGTAAGGGAGATCAGGGCCATGTTCCGGGGTGTAAGGTAGATCAGAGCTATGTTCCGGGGTGTAAGGGAGATCAGGGCCATGTTCCGAGGTGTAAGGGAGATCAGGGCCATGTTCCGGGGTGTAAGGGAGATCAGGGCCATGTTCCGAGGTGTAAGGGAGATCAGGGCCATGTTCCGGGGTGTAAGGTAGATCAGAGCTATGTTCCGGGGTGTAAGGGAGATCAGGGCCATGTTCCGGGGTGTAAGGGAGATCAGCGCCATGTTCCGAGGTGTAAGGTAGATCAGAGCTATGTTCCGGGGTGTAAGGGAGATCAGGGCCATGTTCCGGGGTGTAAGGTAGATCAGAGCTATGTTCCGGGGTGTAAGGGAGATCAGGGCCATGTTTCGAGGTGTAAGGGAGATCAGGGCTATGTTCCGGGGTGTAAGGTAGATCAGAGCTATGTTCCGGGGTGTAAGGGAGATCAGGGCCATGTTCCGAGGTGTAAGGGAGATCAGAGCTATGTTCCGGGGTGTAAGGGAGATCAGGGCCATGTTCCGGGGTGTAAGGTAGATCAGAGCTATGTTCCGGGGTGTAAGGGAGATCAGGGCCATGTTCCGAGGTGTAAGGGAGATCAGGGCCATGTTCCGGGGTGTAAGGGAGATCAGGGCCATGTTCCGAGGTGTAAGGGAGATCAGGGCCATGTTCCGAGGTGTAAGGGAGATCAGGGCCATGTTCCGGGGTGTAAGGGAGATCAGGGCCATGTTCCCAGGTGTAAGGGAGATCAGGGCTATGTTCCGGGGTGTAAGGGAGATCAGGGCCATGTTCCGAGGTGTAAGGGAGATCAGGGCTATGTCACCGTGTGTAAGGGAGATCAGGGCCATGTTCCGAGGTGAAAGGGAGATCAGGGCCATGTTCCGAGGTGTAAGGGAGATCAGGGCCATGTTCCAAGGTGTAAGGGAGATCAGGGCCATGTCACCGTGTGTAAGGGAGATCAGCGCCATGTTCCGGGGTGTAAGGGAGATCAGGGCCATGTTCCGAGGTGTAAGGGAGATCAGGGCCATGTTCCGAGGTGTAAGGGAGATCAGAGCTATGTTCCGGGGTGTAAGGTAGATCAGGGCCATGTTCCGAGGTGTAAGGGAGATCAGAGCTAAGTTCCGGGGTGTAAGGTAGATCAGGGCCATGTTCCGAGGTGTAAGGGAGATCAGAGCCATGTTCCGAGGTGTAAGGGAGATCAGGGCCATGTTCCGGGGTGTAAGGGAGATCAGGGCCATGTTCCGAGGTGTAAGGGAGATCAGGGCCATGTTCCGAGGTGTAAGGGAGATCAGAGCTATGTTCCGGGGTGCAAGGTAGATCAGGGCCATGTTCCGAGGTGTAAGGGAGATCAGGGCCATGTTCCGAGGTGTAAGGGAGATCAGGGCCATGTTCCGAGGTGTAAGGGAGATCAGGGCTATGTTCCGGGGTGTAAGGGAGATCAGGGCCATGTTCCGAGGTGTAAGGGAGATCAGGGCCATGTTCCGGGGTGTAAGGGAGATCAGGGCCATGTTCCGAGGTGTAAGAGAGATCAGGGCCATGTTCCGGGGTGTAAGGTAGATCAGAGCTATGTTCCGGGGTGTAAGGGAGATCAGGGCCATGTTCCGAGGTGTAAGGGAGATCAGGGCCATGTTCCGGGGTGTAAGGGAGATCAGGGCCATGTTCCGAGGTGTAAGGGAGATCAGGGCCATGTTCCGGGGTGTAAGGTAGATCAGAGCTATGTTCCGGGGTGTAAGGGAGATCAGGGCCATGTTCCGGGGTGTAAGGGAGATCAGCGCCATGTTCCGAGGTGTAAGGTAGATCAGAGCTATGTTCCGGGGTGTAAGGGAGATCAGGGCCATGTTCCGGGGTGTAAGGTAGATCAGAGCTATGTTCCGGGGTGTAAGGGAGATCAGGGCCATGTTTCGAGGTGTAAGGGAGATCAGGGCTATGTTCCGGGGTGTAAGGTAGATCAGAGCTATGTTCCGGGGTGTAAGGGAGATCAGGGCCATGTTCCGAGGTGTAAGGGAGATCAGAGCTATGTTCCGGGGTGTAAGGGAGATCAGGGCCATGTTCCGGGGTGTAAGGTAGATCAGAGCTATGTTCCGGGGTGTAAGGGAGCTCAGGGCCATGTTCCGAGGTGTAAGGGAGATCAGGGCCATGTTCCGAGGTATAAAGGAGATCAGGGCCATGTTCCGAGGTGAAAGGGAGATCAGGGCCATGTTCCGAGGTGTAAGGGAGATCAGGGCCATGTTCCGAGGTGTAAGGGAGATCAGGGCCATGTCACCGTGTGTAAGGGAGATCAGGGCCATGTTCCGGGGTGTAAGGGAGATCAGGGCCATGTTCCGAGGTGTAAGGGAGATCAGAGCTATGTTCCGGGGTGTAAGGTAGATCAGGGCCATGTTCCGAGGTGTAAAGGAGATCAGAGCTATGTTCCGAGGTGTAAGGTAGATCAGGGCCATGTTCCGAGGTGTAAGGGAGATCAGAGCCATGTTCCGAGGTGTAAGGGAGATCAGGGCCATGTTCCGGGGTGTAAGGGAGATCAGGGCCATGTTCCGAGGTGTAAGGGAGATCAGGGCCATGTTCCGAGGTGTAAGGGAGATCAGAGCTATGTTCCGGGGTGCAAGGTAGATCAGGGCCATGTTCCGAGGTGTAAGGGAGATCAGGGCCATGTTCCGAGGTGTAAGGGAGATCAGGGCCATGTTCCGAGGTGTAAGGGAGATCAGAGCTATGTTCCGGGGTGTAAAGTAGATCAGAGCCATGTTCCGAGAGTGTAAGGGAGATCAGGGCCATGTTCCGGGGTGTAAGGTAGATCAGGGCCATGTTCCGAGGTGTAAGGTAGATCAGGGCCATGTTCCGAGGTGACAGGGAGATCAGGGCCATGTTCCGAGGTGTAAGGGAGATCAGAGCTATGTTCCGGGGTGTAAGGTAGATCAGGGCCATGTTCCGAGGTGTAAGGGAGATCAGAGCTAAGTTCCGGGGTGTAAGGTAGATCAGGGCCATGTTCCGAGGTGTAAGGGAGATCAGAGCCATGTTCCGAGGTGTAAGGGAGATCAGGGCCATGTTCCGGGGTGTAAGGGAGATCAGGGCCATGTTCCGAGGTGTAAGGGAGATCAGGGCCATGTTCCGAGGTGTAAGGGAGATCAGAGCTATGTTCCGGGGTGCAAGGTAGATCAGGGCCATGTTCCGAGGTGTAAGGGAGATCAGGGCCATGTTCCGAGGTGTAAGGGAGATCAGGGCCATGTTCCGAGGTGTAAGGGAGATCAGAGCTATGTTCCGGGGTGTAAGGTAGATCAGGGCCATGTTCCGAGGTGTAAGGGAGATCAGAGCTATGTTCCGGAGTGTAAGGTAGATCAGGGCCATGTTCCGAGGTCTAAGGGAGATCAGAGCCATGTTCCGAGGTGTAAGGGAGATCAGGGCCATGTTCCGGGGTGTAAGGGAGATCAGGGCCATGTTCCGGGGTGTAAGGGAGATCAGGGCCATGTTCCGAGGTGTAAGGGAGATCAGAGCTATGTTCCGGAGTGTAAGGTATATCAGGGCCATGTTCCGAGGTGTAAGGGAGATCAGAGCTATGTTCCGGGGTGTAAGGGAGATCAGGGCCATGTTCCGGGGTGTAAGGGAGATCAGGGCAATGTTCCGAGGTGTAAGGGCGATCAGAGCTATGTTCCGGGGTGTAAGGGAGATCAGGGCCATGTTCCAAGGTGTAAGGGAGATCAGGGCCATGTTCCGAGGTGTAAGGGAGATCAGAGCCATGTTCCGAGGTGTAAGGGAGATCAGGGCCATGTTCCGGGGTGTAAGGGAGATCAGGGCCATGTTCCGAGGTGTAAGGGAGATCAGGGCCATGTTCCGAGGTGTAAGGGAGATCAGAGCTATGTTCCGGGGTGTAAGGTAGATCAGGGCCATGTTCCGAGGTGTAAGGGAGATCAGGGCCATGTTCCGGGGTGTAAGGTAGATCAGAGCTATGTTCCGGGGTGTAAGGGAGATCAGGGCCATGTTCCGGGGTGTAAGGGAGATCAGCGCCATGTTCCGAGGTGTAAGGTAGATCAGAGCTATGTTCCGGGGTGTAAGGGAGATCAGGGCCATGTTCCGGGGTGTAAGGTAGATCAGAGCTATGTTCCGGGGTGTAAGGGAGATCAGGGCCATGTTTCGAGGTGTAGGGGAGATCAGGGCTATGTTCCGGGGTGTAAGGTAGATCAGAGCTATGTTCCGGGGTGTAAGGGAGATCAGGGCCATGTTCCGAGGTGTAAGGGAGATCAGAGCTATGTTCCGGGGTGTAAGGGAGATCAGGGCCATGTTCCGGGGTGTAAGGGAGATCAGAGCTATGTTCCGGGGTGTAAGGGAGATCAGGGCCATGTTCCGAGGTGTAAGGGAGATCAGGGCCATGTTCCGGGGTGTAAGGGAGATCAGGGCCATGTTCCGAGGTGTAAGGGAGATCAGGGCCATGTTCCGGGGTGTAAGGTAGATCAGAGCTATGTTCCGGGGTGTAAGGGAGATCAGGGCCATGTTCCGGGGTGTAAGGGAGATCAGCGCCATGTTCCGAGGTGTAAGGTAGATCAGAGCTATGTTCCGGGGTGTAAGGGAGATCAGGGCCATGTTCCGGGGTGTAAGGTAGATCAGAGCTATGTTCCGGGGTGTAAGGGAGATCAGGGCCATGTTTCGAGGTGTAAGGGAGATCAGGGCTATGTTCCGGGGTGTAAGGTAGATCAGAGCTATGTTCCGGGGTGTAAGGGAGATCAGGGCCATGTTCCGAGGTGTAAGGGAGATCAGAGCTATGTTCCGGGGTGTAAGGGAGATCAGGGCCATGTTCCGGGGTGTAAGGTAGATCAGAGCTATGTTCCGGGGTGTAAGGGAGATCAGGGCCATGTTCCGAGGTGTAAGGGAGATCAGGGCCATGTTCCGGGGTGTAAGGGAGATCAGGGCCATGTTCCGAGGTGTAAGGGAGATCAGGGCCATGTTCCGAGGTGTAAGGGAGATCAGGGCCATGTTCCGGGGTGTAAGGGAGATCAGGGCCATGTTCCCAGGTGTAAGGGAGATCAGGGCTATGTTCCGGGGTGTAAGGGAGATCAGGGCCATGTTCCGAGGTGTAAGGGAGATCAGGGCTATGTCACCGTGTGTAAGGGAGATCAGGGCCATGTTCCGAGGTGAAAGGGAGATCAGGGCCATGTTCCGAGGTGTAAGGGAGATCAGGGCCATGTTCCAAGGTGTAAGGGAGATCAGGGCCATGTCACCGTGTGTAAGGGAGATCAGCGCCATGTTCCGGGGTGTAAGGGAGATCAGGGCCATGTTCCGAGGTGTAAGGGAGATCAGGGCCATGTTCCGAGGTGTAAGGGAGATCAGGGCCATGTTCCGAGGTGTAAGGGAGATCAGAGCTATGTTCCGGGGTGTAAGGTAGATCAGGGCCATGTTCCGAGGTGTAAGGGAGATCAGAGCTATGTTCCGGGGTGTAAGGTAGATCAGGGCCATGTTCCGAGGTGTAAGGGAGATCAGAGCCATGTTCCGAGGTGTAAGGGAGATCAGGGCCATGTTCCGGGGTGTAAGGGAGATCAGGGCCATGTTCCGAGGTGTAAGGGAGATCAGGGCCATGTTCCGAGGTGTAAGGGAGATCAGAGCTATGTTCCGGGGTGCAAGGTAGATCAGGGCCATGTTCCGAGGTCTAAGGGAGATCAGGGCCATGTTCCGAGGTGTAAGGGAGATCAGGGCCATGTTCCGAGGTGTAAGGGAGATCAGAGCTATGTTCCGGGGTGCAAGGTAGATCAGGGCCATGTTCCGAGGTGTAAGAGAGATCAGAGCTATGTTCCGGAGTGTAAGGTAAATCAGGGCCATGTTCCCGTGTGTAAGGGAGATCAGGGCCATGTTCCGAGGTGAAAGGGAGATCAGGGCCATGTTCCGAGGTGTAAGGTAGATCAGGGCCATGTTCCGAGGTGACAGGGAGATCAGGGCCATGTTCCGAGGTGTAAGGGAGATCAGAGCTATGTTCCGGGGTGTAAGGTAGATCAGGGCCATGTTCCGAGGTGTAAGGGAGATCAGAGCTAAGTTCCGGGGTGTAAGGTAGATCAGGGCCATGTTCCGAGGTGTAAGGGAGATCAGAGCCATGTTCCGAGGTGTAAGGGAGATCAGGGCCATGTTCCGGGGTGTAAGGGAGATCAGGGCCATGTTCCGAGGTGTAAGGGAGATCAGGGCCATGTTCCGAGGTGTAAGGGAGATCAGAGCTATGTTCCGGGGTGCAAGGTAGATCAGGGCCATGTTCCGAGGTGTAAGGGAGATCAGGGCCATGTTCCGAGGTGTAAGGGAGATCAGGGCCATGTTCCGAGGTGTAAGGGAGATCAGAGCTATGTTCCGGGGTGTAAGGTAGATCAGGGCCATGTTCCGAGGTGTAAGGGAGATCAGAGCTATGTTCCGGAGTGTAAGGTAGATCAGGGCCATGTTCCGAGGTCTAAGGGAGATCAGAGCCATGTTCCGAGGTGTAAGGGAGATCAGGGCCATGTTCCGGGGTGTAAGGGAGATCAGGGCCATGTTCCGGGGTGTAAGGGAGATCAGGGCCATGTTCCGAGGTGTAAGGGAGATCAGAGCTATGTTCCGGGGTGTAAGGTATATCAGGGCCATGTTCCGAGGTGTAAGGGAGATCAGAGCTATGTTCCGGGGTGTAAGGGAGATCAGGGCCATGTTCCGGGGTGTAAGGGAGATCAGGGCCATGTTCCGAGGTGTAAGGGCGATCAGAGCTATGTTCCGGGGTGTAAGGGAGATCAGGGCCATGTTCCAAGGTGTAAGGGAGATCAGGGCCATGTTCCGAGGTGTAAGGGAGATCAGAGCCATGTTCCGAGGTGTAAGGGAGATCAGGGCCATGTTCCGGGGTGTAAGGGAGATCAGGGCCATGTTCCGAGGTGTAAGGGAGATCAGGGCCATGTTCCGAGGTGTAAGGGAGATCAGGGCCATGTTCCGAGGTGTAAGGGAGATCAGAGCTATGTTCCGGGGTGCAAGGTAGATCAGGGCCATGTTCCGAGGTGTAAGGGAGATCAGGGCCATGTTCCGAGGTGTAAGGGAGATCAGGGCCATGTTCCGAGGTGTAAGGGAGATCAGAGCTATGTTCCGGGGTGTAAGGTAGATCAGGGCCATGTTCCGAGGTGTAAGGGAGATCAGGGCCATGTTCCGAGGTGTAAGGGAGATCAGGGCCATGTTCCGAGGTGTAAGGTAGATCAGAGCTATGTTCCGGGGTGTAAGGTAGATCAGGGCCATGTTCCGAGGTGTAAGGGAGATCAGAGCTATGTTCCGGAGTGTAAGGTAGATCAGGGCCATGTTCCGAGGTCTAAGGGAGATCAGAGCCATGTTCCGAGGTGTAAGGGAGATCAGGGCCATGTTCCGGGGTGTAAGGGAGATCAGGGCCATGTTCCGGGGTGTAAGGGAGATCAGGGCCATGTTCCGAGGTGTAAGGGAGATCAGAGCTATGTTCCGGGGTGTAAGGTATATCAGGGCCATGTTCCGAGGTGTAAGGGAGATCAGAGCTATGTTCCGGGGTGTAAGGGAGATCAGGGCCATGTTCCGGGGTGTAAGGGAGATCAGGGCCATGTTCCGAGGCGTAAGGGCGATCAGAGCTATGTTCCGGGGTGTAAGGGAGATCAGGGCCATGTTCCAAGGTGTAAGGGAGATCAGGGCCATGTTCCGAGGTGTAAGGGAGATCAGAGCCATGTTCCGAGGTGTAAGGGAGATCAGGGCCATGTTCCGGGGTGTAAGGGAGATCAGGGCCATGTTCCGAGGTGTAAGGGAGATCAGGGCCATGTTCCGAGGTGTAAGGGAGATCAGAGCTATGTTCCGGGGTGTAAGGTAGATCAGGGCCATGTTCCGAGGTGTAAGGGAGATCAGGGCCATGTTCCGGGGTGTAAGGTAGATCACAGCTATGTTCCGGGGTGTAAGGGAGATCAGGGCCATGTTCCGGGGTGTAAGGGAGATCAGCGCCATGTTCCGAGGTGTAAGGTAGATCAGAGCTATGTTCCGGGGTGTAAGGGAGATCAGGGCCATGTTCCGGGGTGTAAGGTAGATCAGAGCTATGTTCCGGGGTGTAAGGGAGATCAGGGCCATTTTTCGAGGTGTAAGGGAGATCAGGGCTATGTTCCGGGGTGTAAGGTAGATCAGAGCTATGTTCCGGGGTGTAAGGGAGATCAGGGCCATGTTCCGAGGTGTAAGGGAGATCAGAGCTATGTTCCGGGGTGTAAGGGAGATCAGGGCCATGTTCCGGGGTGTAAGGTAGATCAGAGCTATGTTCCGGGGTGTAAGGGAGATCAGGGCCATGTTCCGAGGTGTAAGGGAGATCAGGGCCATGTTCCGGGGTGTAAGGGAGATCAGGGCCATGTTCCGAGGTGTAAGGGAGATCAGGGCCATGTTCCGGGGTGTAAGGTAGATCAGAGCTATGTTCCGGGGTGTAAGGGAGATCAGGGCCATGTTCCGGGGTGTAAGGGAGATCAGCGCCATGTTCCGAGGTGTAAGGTAGATCAGAGCTATGTTCCGGGGTGTAAGGGAGATCAGGGCCATGTTCCGGGGTGTAAGGTAGATCAGAGCTATGTTCCGGGGTGTAAGGGAGATCAGGGCCATGTTTCGAGGTGTAAGGGAGATCAGGGCTATGTTCCGGGGTGTAAGGTAGATCAGAGCTATGTTCCGGGGTGTAAGGGAGATCAGGGCCATGTTCCGAGGTGTAAGGGAGATCAGAGCTATGTTCCGGGGTGTAAGGGAGATCAGGGCCATGTTCCGGGGTGTAAGGTAGATCAGAGCTATGTTCCGGGGTGTAAGGGAGATCAGGGCCATGTTCCGAGGTGTAAGGGAGATCAGGGCCATGTTCCGGGGTGTAAGGGAGATCAGGGCCATGTTCCGAGGTGTAAGGGAGATCAGGGCCATGTTCCGAGGTGTAAGGGAGATCAGGGCCATGTTCCGGGGTGTAAGGGAGATCAGGGCCATGTTCCCAGGTGTAAGGGAGATCAGGGCTATGTTCCGGGGTGTAAGGGAGATCAGGGCCATGTTCCGAGGTGTAAGGGAGATCAGGGCTATGTCACCGTGTGTAAGGGAGATCAGGGCCATGTTCCGAGGTGAAAGGGAGATCAGGGCCATGTTCCGAGGTGTAAGGGAGATCAGGGCCATGTTCCAAGGTGTAAGGGAGATCAGGGCCATGTCACCGTGTGTAAGGGAGATCAGCGCCATGTTCCGGGGTGTAAGGGAGATCAGGGCCATGTTCCGAGGTGTAAGGGAGATCAGGGCCATGTTCCGAGGTGTAAGGGAGATCAGAGCTATGTTCCGGGGTGTAAGGTAGATCAGGGCCATGTTCCGAGGTGTAAGGGAGATCAGAGCTAAGTTCCGGGGTGTAAGGTAGATCAGGGCCATGTTCCGAGGTGTAAGGGAGATCAGAGCCATGTTCCGAGGTGTAAGGGAGATCAGGGCCATGTTCCGGGGTGTAAGGGAGATCAGGGCCATGTTCCGAGGTGTAAGGGAGATCAGGGCCATGTTCCGAGGTGTAAGGGAGATCAGAGCTATGTTCCGGGGTGCAAGGTAGATCAGGGCCATGTTCCGAGGTGTAAGGGAGATCAGGGCCATGTTCCGAGGTGTAAGGGAGATCAGGGCCATGTTCCGAGGTGTAAGGGAGATCAGGGCTATGTTCCGGGGTGTAAGGGAGATCAGGGCCATGTTCCGAGGTGTAAGGGAGATCAGGGCCATGTTCCGGGGTGTAAGGGAGATCAGGGCCATGTTCCGAGGTGTAAGAGAGATCAGGGCCATGTTCCGGGGTGTAAGGTAGATCAGAGCTATGTTCCGGGGTGTAAGGGAGATCAGGGCCATGTTCCGAGGTGTAAGGGAGATCAGGGCCATGTTCCGGGGTGTAAGGGAGATCAGGGCCATGTTCCGAGGTGTAAGGGAGATCAGGGCCATGTTCCGGGGTGTAAGGTAGATCAGAGCTATGTTCCGGGGTGTAAGGGAGATCAGGGCCATGTTCCGGGGTGTAAGGGAGATCAGCGCCATGTTCCGAGGTGTAAGGTAGATCAGAGCTATGTTCCGGGGTGTAAGGGAGATCAGGGCCATGTTCCGGGGTGTAAGGTAGATCAGAGCTATGTTCCGGGGTGTAAGGGAGATCAGGGCCATGTTTCGAGGTGTAAGGGAGATCAGGGCTATGTTCCGGGGTGTAAGGTAGATCAGAGCTATGTTCCGGGGTGTAAGGGAGATCAGGGCCATGTTCCGAGGTGTAAGGGAGATCAGAGCTATGTTCCGGGGTGTAAGGGAGATCAGGGCCATGTTCCGGGGTGTAAGGTAGATCAGAGCTATGTTCCGGGGTGTAAGGGAGCTCAGGGCCATGTTCCGAGGTGTAAGGGAGATCAGGGCCATGTTCCGAGGTATAAAGGAGATCAGGGCCATGTTCCGAGGTGAAAGGGAGATCAGGGCCATGTTCCGAGGTGTAAGGGAGATCAGGGCCATGTTCCGAGGTGTAAGGGAGATCAGGGCCATGTCACCGTGTGTAAGGGAGATCAGGGCCATGTTCCGGGGTGTAAGGGAGATCAGGGCCATGTTCCGAGGTGTAAGGGAGATCAGAGCTATGTTCCGGGGTGTAAGGTAGATCAGGGCCATGTTCCGAGGTGTAAAGGAGATCAGAGCTATGTTCCGAGGTGTAAGGTAGATCAGGGCCATGTTCCGAGGTGTAAGGGAGATCAGAGCCATGTTCCGAGGTGTAAGGGAGATCAGGGCCATGTTCCGGGGTGTAAGGGAGATCAGGGCCATGTTCCGAGGTGTAAGGGAGATCAGGGCCATGTTCCGAGGTGTAAGGGAGATCAGAGCTATGTTCCGGGGTGCAAGGTAGATCAGGGCCATGTTCCGAGGTGTAAGGGAGATCAGGGCCATGTTCCGAGGTGTAAGGGAGATCAGGGCCATGTTCCGAGGTGTAAGGGAGATCAGAGCTATGTTCCGGGGTGTAAAGTAGATCAGAGCCATGTTCCGAGAGTGTAAGGGAGATCAGGGCCATGTTCCGGGGTGTAAGGTAGATCAGGGCCATGTTCCGAGGTGTAAGGTAGATCAGGGCCATGTTCCGAGGTGACAGGGAGATCAGGGCCATGTTCCGAGGTGTAAGGGAGATCAGAGCTATGTTCCGGGGTGTAAGGTAGATCAGGGCCATGTTCCGAGGTGTAAGGGAGATCAGAGCTAAGTTCCGGGGTGTAAGGTAGATCAGGGCCATGTTCCGAGGTGTAAGGGAGATCAGAGCCATGTTCCGAGGTGTAAGGGAGATCAGGGCCATGTTCCGGGGTGTAAGGGAGATCAGGGCCATGTTCCGAGGTGTAAGGGAGATCAGGGCCATGTTCCGAGGTGTAAGGGAGATCAGAGCTATGTTCCGGGGTGCAAGGTAGATCAGGGCCATGTTCCGAGGTGTAAGGGAGATCAGGGCCATGTTCCGAGGTGTAAGGGAGATCAGGGCCATGTTCCGAGGTGTAAGGGAGATCAGAGCTATGTTCCGGGGTGTAAGGTAGATCAGGGCCATGTTCCGAGGTGTAAGGGAGATCAGAGCTATGTTCCGGAGTGTAAGGTAGATCAGGGCCATGTTCCGAGGTCTAAGGGAGATCAGAGCCATGTTCCGAGGTGTAAGGGAGATCAGGGCCATGTTCCGGGGTGTAAGGGAGATCAGGGCCATGTTCCGGGGTGTAAGGGAGATCAGGGCCATGTTCCGAGGTGTAAGGGAGATCAGAGCTATGTTCCGGAGTGTAAGGTATATCAGGGCCATGTTCCGAGGTGTAAGGGAGATCAGAGCTATGTTCCGGGGTGTAAGGGAGATCAGGGCCATGTTCCGGGGTGTAAGGGAGATCAGGGCAATGTTCCGAGGTGTAAGGGCGATCAGAGCTATGTTCCGGGGTGTAAGGGAGATCAGGGCCATGTTCCAAGGTGTAAGGGAGATCAGGGCCATGTTCCGAGGTGTAAGGGAGATCAGAGCCATGTTCCGAGGTGTAAGGGAGATCAGGGCCATGTTCCGGGGTGTAAGGGAGATCAGGGCCATGTTCCGAGGTGTAAGGGAGATCAGGGCCATGTTCCGAGGTGTAAGGGAGATCAGAGCTATGTTCCGGGGTGTAAGGTAGATCAGGGCCATGTTCCGAGGTGTAAGGGAGATCAGGGCCATGTTCCGGGGTGTAAGGTAGATCAGAGCTATGTTCCGGGGTGTAAGGGAGATCAGGGCCATGTTCCGGGGTGTAAGGGAGATCAGCGCCATGTTCCGAGGTGTAAGGTAGATCAGAGCTATGTTCCGGGGTGTAAGGGAGATCAGGGCCATGTTCCGGGGTGTAAGGTAGATCAGAGCTATGTTCCGGGGTGTAAGGGAGATCAGGGCCATGTTTCGAGGTGTAGGGGAGATCAGGGCTATGTTCCGGGGTGTAAGGTAGATCAGAGCTATGTTCCGGGGTGTAAGGGAGATCAGGGCCATGTTCCGAGGTGTAAGGGAGATCAGAGCTATGTTCCGGGGTGTAAGGGAGATCAGGGCCATGTTCCGGGGTGTAAGGGAGATCAGAGCTATGTTCCGGGGTGTAAGGGAGATCAGGGCCATGTTCCGAGGTGTAAGGGAGATCAGGGCCATGTTCCGGGGTGTAAGGGAGATCAGGGCCATGTTCCGAGGTGTAAGGGAGATCAGGGCCATGTTCCGGGGTGTAAGGTAGATCAGAGCTATGTTCCGGGGTGTAAGGGAGATCAGGGCCATGTTCCGGGGTGTAAGGGAGATCAGCGCCATGTTCCGAGGTGTAAGGTAGATCAGAGCTATGTTCCGGGGTGTAAGGGAGATCAGGGCCATGTTCCGGGGTGTAAGGTAGATCAGAGCTATGTTCCGGGGTGTAAGGGAGATCAGGGCCATGTTTCGAGGTGTAAGGGAGATCAGGGCTATGTTCCGGGGTGTAAGGTAGATCAGAGCTATGTTCCGGGGTGTAAGGGAGATCAGGGCCATGTTCCGAGGTGTAAGGGAGATCAGAGCTATGTTCCGGGGTGTAAGGGAGATCAGGGCCATGTTCCGGGGTGTAAGGTAGATCAGAGCTATGTTCCGGGGTGTAAGGGAGATCAGGGCCATGTTCCGAGGTGTAAGGGAGATCAGGGCCATGTTCCGGGGTGTAAGGGAGATCAGGGCCATGTTCCGAGGTGTAAGGGAGATCAGGGCCATGTTCCGAGGTGTAAGGGAGATCAGGGCCATGTTCCGGGGTGTAAGGGAGATCAGGGCCATGTTCCCAGGTGTAAGGGAGATCAGGGCTATGTTCCGGGGTGTAAGGGAGATCAGGGCCATGTTCCGAGGTGTAAGGGAGATCAGGGCTATGTCACCGTGTGTAAGGGAGATCAGGGCCATGTTCCGAGGTGAAAGGGAGATCAGGGCCATGTTCCGAGGTGTAAGGGAGATCAGGGCCATGTTCCAAGGTGTAAGGGAGATCAGGGCCATGTCACCGTGTGTAAGGGAGATCAGCGCCATGTTCCGGGGTGTAAGGGAGATCAGGGCCATGTTCCGAGGTGTAAGGGAGATCAGGGCCATGTTCCGAGGTGTAAGGGAGATCAAGGCCATGTTCCGAGGTGTAAGGGAGATCAGAGCTATGTTCCGGGGTGTAAGGTAGATCAGGGCCATGTTCCGAGGTGTAAGGGAGATCAGAGCTATGTTCCGGGGTGTAAGGTAGATCAGGGCCATGTTCCGAGGTGTAAGGGAGATCAGAGCCATGTTCCGAGGTGTAAGGGAGATCAGGGCCATGTTCCGGGGTGTAAGGGAGATCAGGGCCATGTTCCGAGGTGTAAGGGAGATCAGGGCCATGTTCCGAGGTGTAAGGGAGATCAGAGCTATGTTCCGGGGTGCAAGGTAGATCAGGGCCATGTTCCGAGGTCTAAGGGAGATCAGGGCCATGTTCCGAGGTGTAAGGGAGATCAGGGCCATGTTCCGAGGTGTAAGGGAGATCAGAGCTATGTTCCGGGGTGCAAGGTAGATCAGGGCCATGTTCCGAGGTGTAAGGGAGATCAGAGCTATGTTCCGGAGTGTAAGGTAAATCAGGGCCATGTTCCCGTGTGTAAGGGAGATCAGGGCCATGTTCCGAGGTGAAAGGGAGATCAGGGCCATGTTCCGAGGTGTAAGGTAGATCAGGGCCATGTTCCGAGGTGACAGGGAGATCAGGGCCATGTTCCGAGGTGTAAGGGAGATCAGAGCTATGTTCCGGGGTGTAAGGTAGATCAGGGCCATGTTCCGAGGTGTAAGGGAGATCAGAGCTAAGTTCCGGGGTGTAAGGTAGATCAGGGCCATGTTCCGAGGTGTAAGGGAGATCAGAGCCATGTTCCGAGGTGTAAGGGAGATCAGGGCCATGTTCCGGGGTGTAAGGGAGATCAGGGCCATGTTCCGAGGTGTAAGGGAGATCAGGGCCATGTTCCGAGGTGTAAGGGAGATCAGAGCTATGTTCCGGGGTGCAAGGTAGATCAGGGCCATGTTCCGAGGTGTAAGGGAGATCAGGGCCATGTTCCGAGGTGTAAGGGAGATCAGGGCCATGTTCCGAGGTGTAAGGGAGATCAGAGCTATGTTCCGGGGTGTAAGGTAGATCAGGGCCATGTTCCGAGGTGTAAGGGAGATCAGAGCTATGTTCCGGAGTGTAAGGTAGATCAGGGCCATGTTCCGAGGTCTAAGGGAGATCAGAGCCATGTTCCGAGGTGTAAGGGAGATCAGGGCCATGTTCCGGGGTGTAAGGGAGATCAGGGCCATGTTCCGGGGTGTAAGGGAGATCAGGGCCATGTTCCGAGGTGTAAGGGAGATCAGAGCTATGTTCCGGGGTGTAAGGTATATCAGGGCCATGTTCCGAGGTGTAAGGGAGATCAGAGCTATGTTCCGGGGTGTAAGGGAGATCAGGGCCATGTTCCGGGGTGTAAGGGAGATCAGGGCCATGTTCCGAGGTGTAAGGGCGATCAGAGCTATGTTCCGGGGTGTAAGGGAGATCAGGGCCATGTTCCAAGGTGTAAGGGAGATCAGGGCCATGTTCCGAGGTGTAAGGGAGATCAGAGCCATGTTCCGAGGTGTAAGGGAGATCAGGGCCATGTTCCGGGGTGTAAGGGAGATCAGGGCCATGTTCCGAGGTGTAAGGGAGATCAGGGCCATGTTCCGAGGTGTAAGGGAGATCAGAGCTATGTTCCGGGGTGTAAGGTAGATCAGGGCCATGTTCCGAGGTGTAAGGGAGATCAGGGCCATGTTCCGGGGTGTAAGGTAGATCACAGCTATGTTCCGGGGTGTAAGGGAGATCAGGGCCATGTTCCGGGGTGTAAGGTAGATCAGAGCTATGTTCCGGGGTGTAAGGGAGATCAGGTCCATGTTCCGGGGTGTAAGGGAGATCAGCGCCATGTTCCGAGGTGTAAGGTAGATCAGAGCTATGTTCCGGGGTGTAAGGGAGATCAGGGCCATGTTCCGGGGTGTAAGGTAGATCAGAGCTATGTTCCGGGGTGTAAGGGAGATCAGGGCCATGTTTCGAGGTGTAAGGGAGATCAGGGCTATGTTCCGGGGTGTAAGGTAGATCAGAGCTATGTTCCGGGGTGTAAGGGAGATCAGGGCCATGTTCCGAGGTGTAAGGGAGATCAGAGCTATGTTCCGGGGTGTAAGGGAGATCAGGGCCATGTTCCGGGGTGTAAGGTAGATCAGAGCTATGTTCCGGGGTGTAAGGGAGATCAGGGCCATGTTCCGAGGTGTAAGTGAGATCAGGGCCATGTTCCGGGGTGTAAGGGAGATCAGGGCCATGTTCCGAGGTGTAAGGGAGATCAGGGCTATGTCACCGTGTGTAAGGGAGATCAGGGCCATGTTCCGAGGTGAAAGGGAGATCAGGGCCATGTTCCGAGGTGTAAGGGAGATCAGGGCCATGTTCCAAGGTGTAAGGGAGATCAGGGCCATGTCACCGTGTGTAAGGGAGATCAGCGCCATGTTCCGGGGTGTAAGGGAGATCAGGGCCATGTTCCGAGGTGTAAGGGAGATCAGGGCCATGTTCCGAGGTGTAAGGGAGATCAGGGCCATGTTCCGAGGTGTAAGGGAGATCAGAGCTATGTTCCGGGGTGTAAGGTAGATCAGGGCCATGTTCCGAGGTGTAAGGGAGATCAGAGCTATGTTCCGGGGTGTAAGGTAGATCAGGGCCATGTTCCGAGGTGTAAGGGAGATCAGAGCCATGTTCCGAGGTGTAAGGGAGATCAGGGCCATGTTCCGGGGTGTAAGGGAGATCAGGGCCATGTTCCGAGGTGTAAGGGAGATCAGGGCCATGTTCCGGGGTGTAAGGGAGATCAGGGCCATGTTCCGGGGTGTAAGGGAGATCAGGGCCATGTTCCGAGGTGTAAGGGAGATCAGAGCTATGTTCCGGGGTGTAAGGTATATCAGGGCCATGTTCCGAGGTGTAAGGGAGATCAGAGCTATGTTCCGGGGTGTAAGGGAGATCAGGGCCATGTTCCGAGGTGTAAGGGAGATCAGGGCCATGTTCCGAGGTGTAAGGGAGATCAGAGCTATGTTCCGGGGTGCAAGGTAGATCAGGGCCATGTTCCGAGGTGTAAGGGAGATCAGGGCCATGTTCCGAGGTGTAAGGGAGATCAGGGCCATGTTCCGAGGTGTAAGGGAGATCAGAGCTATGTTCCGGGGTGTAAGGTAGATCAGGGCCATGTTCCGAGGTGTAAGGGAGATCAGAGCTATGTTCCGGAGTGTAAGGTAGATCAGGGCCATGTTCCGAGGTCTAAGGGAGATCAGAGCCATGTTCCGAGGTGTAAGGGAGATCAGGGCCATGTTCCGGGGTGTAAGGGAGATCAGGGCCATGTTCCGGGGTGTAAGGGAGATCAGGGCCATGTTCCGAGGTGTAAGGGAGATCAGAGCTATGTTCCGGGGTGTAAGGTATATCAGGGCCATGTTCCGAGGTGTAAGGGAGATCAGAGCTATGTTCCGGGGTGTAAGGGAGATCAGGGCCATGTTCCGGGGTGTAAGGGAGATCAGGGCCATGTTCCGAGGTGTAAGGGCGATCAGAGCTATGTTCCGGGGTGTAAGGGAGATCAGGGCCATGTTCCAAGGTGTAAGGGAGATCAGGGCCATGTTCCGAGGTGTAAGGGAGATCAGAGCCATGTTCCGAGGTGTAAGGGAGATCAGGGCCATGTTCCGGGGTGTAAGGGAGATCAGGGCCATGTTCCGAGGTGTAAGGGAGATCAGGGCCATGTTCCGAGGTGTAAGGGAGATCAGAGCTATGTTCCGGGGTGTAAGGTAGATCAGGGCCATGTTCCGAGGTGTAAGGGAGATCAGGGCCATGTTCCGGGGTGTAAGGTAGATCACAGCTATGTTCCGGGGTGTAAGGGAGATCAGGGCCATGTTCCGGGGTGTAAGGTAGATCAGAGCTATGTTCCGGGGTGTAAGGGAGATCAGGTCCATGTTCCGGGGTGTAAGGGAGATCAGCGCCATGTTCCGAGGTGTAAGGTAGATCAGAGCTATGTTCCGGGGTGTAAGGGAGATCAGGGCCATGTTCCGGGGTGTAAGGTAGATCAGAGCTATGTTCCGGGGTGTAAGGGAGATCAGGGCCATGTTCCCGTGTGTAAGGGAGATCAGGGCCATGTTCCGAGGTGAAAGGGAGATCAGGGCCATGTTCCGAGGTGTAAGGTAGATCAGGGCCATGTTCCGAGGTGACAGGGAGATCAGGGCCATGTTCCGAGGTGTAAGGGAGATCAGAGCTATGTTCCGGGGTGTAAGGTAGATCAGGGCCATGTTCCGAGGTGTAAGGGAGATCAGAGCTAAGTTCCGGGGTGTAAGGTAGATCAGGGCCATGTTCCGAGGTGTAAGGGAGATCAGAGCCATGTTCCGAGGTGTAAGGGAGATCAGGGCCATGTTCCGGGGTGTAAGGGAGATCAGGGCCATGTTCCGAGGTGTAAGGGAGATCAGGGCCATGTTCCGAGGTGTAAGGGAGATCAGAGCTATGTTCCGGGGTGCAAGGTAGATCAGGGCCATGTTCCGAGGTGTAAGGGAGATCAGGGCCATGTTCCGAGGTGTAAGGGAGATCAGGGCCATGTTCCGAGGTGTAAGGGAGATCAGAGCTATGTTCCGGGGTGTAAGGTAGATCAGGGCCATGTTCCGAGGTGTAAGGGAGATCAGAGCTATGTTCCGGAGTGTAAGGTAGATCAGGGCCATGTTCCGAGGTCTAAGGGAGATCAGAGCCATGTTCCGAGGTGTAAGGGAGATCAGGGCCATGTTCCGGGGTGTAAGGGAGATCAGGGCCATGTTCCGGGGTGTAAGGGAGATCAGGGCCATGTTCCGAGGTGTAAGGGAGATCAGAGCTATGTTCCGGGGTGTAAGGTATATCAGGGCCATGTTCCGAGGTGTAAGGGAGATCAGAGCTATGTTCCGGGGTGTAAGGGAGATCAGGGCCATGTTCCGGGGTGTAAGGGAGATCAGGGCCATGTTCCGAGGTGTAAGGGCGATCAGAGCTATGTTCCGGGGTGTAAGGGAGATCAGGGCCATGTTCCAAGGTGTAAGGGAGATCAGGGCCATGTTCCGAGGTGTAAGGGAGATCAGAGCCATGTTCCGAGGTGTAAGGGAGATCAGGGCCATGTTCCGGGGTGTAAGGGAGATCAGGGCCATGTTCCGAGGTGTAAGGGAGATCAGGGCCATGTTCCGAGGTGTAAGGGAGATCAGAGCTATGTTCCGGGGTGTAAGGTAGATCAGGGCCATGTTCCGAGGTGTAAGGGAGATCAGGGCCATGTTCCGGGGTGTAAGGTAGATCACAGCTATGTTCCGGGGTGTAAGGGAGATCAGGGCCATGTTCCGGGGTGTAAGGTAGATCAGAGCTATGTTCCGGGGTGTAAGGGAGATCAGGTCCATGTTCCGGGGTGTAAGGGAGATCAGCGCCATGTTCCGAGGTGTAAGGTAGATCAGAGCTATGTTCCGGGGTGTAAGGGAGATCAGGGCCATGTTCCGGGGTGTAAGGTAGATCAGAGCTATGTTCCGGGGTGTAAGGGAGATCAGGGCCATGTTTCGAGGTGTAAGGGAGATCAGGGCTATGTTCCGGGGTGTAAGGTAGATCAGAGCTATGTTCCGGGGTGTAAGGGAGATCAGGGCCATGTTCCGAGGTGTAAGGGAGATCAGAGCTATGTTCCGGGGTGTAAGGGAGATCAGGGCCATGTTCCGGGGTGTAAGGTAGATCAGAGCTATGTTCCGGGGTGTAAGGGAGATCAGGGCCATGTTCCGAGGTGTAAGTGAGATCAGGGCCATGTTCCGGGGTGTAAGGGAGATCAGGGCCATGTTCCGAGGTGTAAGGGAGATCAGGGCTATGTCACCGTGTGTAAGGGAGATCAGGGCCATGTTCCGAGGTGAAAGGGAGATCAGGGCCATGTTCCGAGGTGTAAGGGAGATCAGGGCCATGTTCCAAGGTGTAAGGGAGATCAGGGCCATGTCACCGTGTGTAAGGGAGATCAGCGCCATGTTCCGGGGTGTAAGGGAGATCAGGGCCATGTTCCGAGGTGTAAGGGAGATCAGGGCCATGTTCCGAGGTGTAAGGGAGATCAGGGCCATGTTCCGAGGTGTAAGGGAGATCAGAGCTATGTTCCGGGGTGTAAGGTAGATCAGGGCCATGTTCCGAGGTGTAAGGGAGATCAGAGCTATGTTCCGGGGTGTAAGGTAGATCAGGGCCATGTTCCGAGGTGTAAGGGAGATCAGAGCCATGTTCCGAGGTGTAAGGGAGATCAGGGCCATGTTCCGGGGTGTAAGGGAGATCAGGGCCATGTTCCGAGGTGTAAGGGAGATCAGGGCCATGTTCCGAGGTGTAAGGGAGATCAGAGCTATGTTCCGGGGTGCAAGGTAGATCAGGGCCATGTTCCGAGGTCTAAGGGAGATCAGGGCCATGTTCCGAGGTGTAAGGGAGATCAGGGCCATGTTCCGAGGTGTAAGGGAGATCAGAGCTATGTTCCGGGGTGCAAGGTAGATCAGGGCCATGTTCCGAGGTGTAAGGGAGATCAGAGCTATGTTCCGGAGTGTAAGGTAAATCAGGGCCATGTTCCCGTGTGTAAGGGAGATCAGGGCCATGTTCCGAGGTGAAAGGGAGATCAGGGCCATGTTCCGAGGTGTAAGGGAGATCAGGGCCATGTTCCGAGGTGTAAGGGAGATCAGGGCCATGTTCCGAGGTGTAAGGGAGATCAGAGCTATGTTCCGGGGTGTAAGGTAGATCAGGGCCATGTTCCGAGGTGTAAGGGAGATCAGGGCCATGTTCCGAGGTGTAAGGGAGATCAGGGCCATGTTCCGAGGTGTAAGGGAGATCGGAGCTATGTTCCGGGGTGTAAGGTAGATCAGGGCCATGTTCCGAGGTGTAAGGGAGATCAGAGCTATGTTCCGGGGTGTAAGGTAGATCAGGGCCATGTTCCGAGGTGTAAGGGAGATCAGAGCCATGTTCCGAGGTGTAAGGGAGATCAGGGCCATGTTCCGGGGTGTAAGGGAGATCAGGGCCATGTTCCGAGGTGTAAGGGAGATCAGGGCCATGTTCCGAGGTGTAAGGGAGATCAGAGCTATGTTCCGGGGTGCAAGGTAGATCAGGGCCATGTTCCGAGGTCTAAGGGAGATCAGGGCCATGTTCCGAGGTGTAAGGGAGATCAGGGCCATGTTCCGAGGTGTAAGGGAGATCAGAGCTATGTTCCGGGGTGCAAGGTAGATCAGGGCCATGTTCCGAGGTGTAAGGGAGATCAGAGCTATGTTCCGGAGTGTAAGGTAAATCAGGGCCATGTTCCGAGGTGTAAGGGAGATCAGAGCCATGTTCCGAGGTGTAAGGGAGATCAGGGCCATGTTCCGGGGTGTAAGGGAGATCAGGGCCATGTTCCGGGGTGTAAGGGAGATCAGGGCCATGTTCCGAGGTGTAAGGGAGATCAGAGCTATGTTCCGGGGTGTAAGGTAGATCAGGGCCATGTTCCGAGGCGTAAGGGAGATCAGAGCTATGTTCCGGGGTGCAAGGTAGATCAGGGCCATGTTCCGAGGTGTAAGGGAGATCAGAGCCATGTTCCGAGGTGTAAGGGAGATCAGGGCCATGTTCCGGGGTGTAAGGGAGATCAGGGCCATGTTCCGAGGTGTAAGGGAGATCAGGGCCATGTTCCGAGGTGTAAGGGAGATCAGAGCTATGTTCCGGGGTGCAAGGTAGATCAGGGCCATGTTCCGGGGTGCAAGGTAGATCAGGGCCATGTTCCGAGGTGTAAGGGAGATCAGGGCCATGTTCCGAGGTGTAAGGGAGATCAGAGCTATGTTCCGGGGTGTAAGGTAGATCAGGGCTATGTTCCGAGGTGTAAGGGAGATCAGAGCTATGTTCCGGAGTGTAAGGTAGATCAGAGCTATGTTCCGAGGTGTAAGGTAGATCAGGGCCATGTTCCGAGGTGTAAGGGAGATCAAGGCCATGTTCCTGGGTGTAAGGGAGATCAGGGCCATGTTCCGGGGTGTAAGGGAGATCAGGGCCATGTTCCGAGGTGTAAGGGAGATCAGAGCTATGTTCCGGGGTGTAAGGTAGATCAGGGCCATGTTCCGAGGTGTAAGGGAGATCAGAGCTATGTTCCGGGGTGTAAGGGAGATCAGGGCCATGTTCCGGGGTGTAAGGGAGATCAGGGCCATGTTCCGAGGTGTAAGGGCGATCAGAGCTATGTTCCGGGGTGTAAGGGAGATCAGGGCCATGTTCCAAGGTGTAAGGGAGATCAGGGCCATGTTCCGAGGTGTAAGGGAGATCAGAGCCATGTTCCGAGGTGTAAGGGAGATCAGGGCCATGTTCCGGGGTGTAAGGGAGATCAGGGCCATGTTCCGAGGTGTAAGGGAGATCAGGGCCATGTTCCGTGGTGTAGGGGAGATCAGGGCCATGTTCCGGGGTGTAAGGGAGATCAGGGCCATGTTCCGAGGTGTAAGGGAGATCAGAGCCATGTTCCGAGGTGTAAGGGAGATCAGGGCCAAGTCTTGGGTTGTAAGGGAGATCAGGGCCATGTTCCGGGGTGTAAGGGAGATCAGAGCTATGTTCCGGGGTGCAAGGTAGATCAGGGCCATGTTCCGAGGTCTAAGGGAGATCAGGGCCATGTTCCGAGGTGTAAGGGAGATCAGGGCCATGTTCCGAGGTGTAAGGGAGATCAGAGCTATGTTCCGGGGTGCAAGGTAGATCAGGGCCATGTTCCGAGGTGTAAGGGAGATCAAAGCTATGTTCCGGAGTGTAAGGTAAATCAGGGCCATGTTCCCGTGTGTAAGGGAGATCAGGGCCATGTTCCGAGGTGAAAGGGAGATCAGGGCCATGTTCCGAGGTGTAAGGGAGATCAGGGCCATGTTCCGAGGTGTAAGGGAGATCAGGGCCATGTTCCGAGGTGTAAGGGAGATCAGAGCTATGTTCCGGGGTGTAAGGTAGATCAGGGCCATGTTCCGAGGTGTAAGGGAGATCAGGGCCATGTTCCGAGGTGTAAGGGAGATCAGGGCCATGTTCCGAGGTGTAAGGGAGATCAGAGCTATGTTCCGGGGTGTAAGGTAGATCAGGGCCATGTTCCGAGGTGTAAGGGAGATCAGAGCTATGTTCCGGGGCGTAAGGTAGATCAGGGCCATGTTCCGAGGTGTAAGGGAGATCAGAGCCATGTTCCGAGGTGTAAGGGAGATCAGGGCCATGTTCCGGGGTGTAAGGGAGATCAGGGCCATGTTCCGAGGTGTAAGGGAGATCAGGGCCATGTTCCGAGGTGTAAGGGAGATCAGAGCTATGTTCCGGGGTGCAAGGTAGATCAGGGCCATGTTCCGAGGTCTAAGGGAGATCAGGGCCATGTTCCGAGGTGTAAGGGAGATCAGGGCCATGTTCCGAGGTGTAAGGGAGATCAGAGCTATGTTCCGGGGTGCAAGGTAGATCAGGGCCATGTTCCGAGGTGTAAGGGAGATCAGAGCTATGTTCCGGAGTGTAAGGTAAATCAGGGCCATGTTCCGAGGTGTAAGGGAGATCAGAGCCATGTTCCGAGGTGTAAGGGAGATCAGGGCCATGTTCCGGGGTGTAAGGGAGATCAGGGCCATGTTCCGGGGTGTAAGGGAGATCAGGGCCATGTTCCGAGGTGTAAGGGAGATCAGAGCTATGTTCCGGGGTGTAAGGTAGATCAGGGCCATGTTCCGAGGTGTAAGGGAGATCAGAGCTATGTTCCGGGGTGCAAGGTAGATCAGGGCCATGTTCCGAGGTGTAAGGGAGATCAGAGCCATGTTCCGAGGTGTAAGGGAGATCAGGGCCATGTTCCGGGGTGTAAGGGAGATCAGGGCCATGTTCCGAGGTGTAAGGGAGATCAGGGCCATGTTCCGAGGTGTAAGGGAGATCAGAGCTATGTTCCGGGGTGCAAGGTAGATCAGGGCCATGTTCCGAGGTGTAAGGGAGATCAGGGCCATGTTCCGAGGTGTAAGGGAGATCAGGGCCATGTTCCGAGGTGTAAGGGAGATCAGAGCTATGTTCCGGGGTGTAAGGTAGATCAGGGCCATGTTCCGAGGTGTAAGGGAGATCAGAGCTATGTTCCGGAGTGTAAGGTAGATCAGGGCCATGTTCCGAGGTGTAAGGGAGATCAGAGCCATGTTCCGAGGTGTAAGGGAGATCAAGGCCATGTTCCTGGGTGTAAGGGAGATCAGGGCCATGTTCCGGGGTGTAAGGGAGATCAGGGCCATGTTCCGAGGTGTAAGGGAGATCAGAGCTATGTTCCGGGGTGTAAGGTAGATCAGGGCCATGTTCCGAGGTGTAAGGGAGATCAGAGCTATGTTCCGGGGTGTAAGGGAGATCAGGGCCATGTTCCGGGGTGTAAGGGAGATCAGGGCCATGTTCCGAGGTGTAAGGGCGATCAGAGCTATGTTCCGGGGTGTAAGGGAGATCAGGGCCATGTTCCAAGGTGTAAGGGAGATCAGGGCCATGTTCCGAGGTGTAAGGGAGATCAGAGCCATGTTCCGAGGTGTAAGGGAGATCAGGGCCATGTTCCGGGGTGTAAGGGAGATCAGGGCCATGTTCCGAGGTGTAAGGGAGATCAGGGCCATGTTCCGTGGTGTAGGGGAGATCAGGGCCATGTTCCGGGGTGTAAGGGAGATCAGGGCCATGTTCCGAGGTGTAAGGGAGATCAGAGCCATGTTCCGAGGTGTAAGGGAGATCAGGGCCATGTCTTGGGTTGTAAGGGAGATCAGGGCCATGTTCCGGGGTGTAAGGGAGATCAGCGCCATGTTCCGAGGTGTAAGGGAGATCAGGGCCATGTTCCGGGGTGTAAGGTAGATCAGGGCCATGTTCCGAGGTGTAAGGGAGATCAGAGCCATGTTCCGAGGTGTAAGGGAGATCAGGGCCATGTCTTGGGTTGTAAGGGAGATCAGGGCCATGTTCCGGGGTGTAAGGGAGATCAGCGCCATGTTCCGAGGTGTAAGGTAGATCAGAGCTATGTTCCGGGGTGTAAGGGAGATCAGGGCAATGTTCCGAGGTGTAAGGTAGATCAGAGCTATGTTCCGGGGTGTAAGGGAGATCAGGGCCATGTTCCGAGGTGTAAGGGAGATCAGGGCCATGTTCCGGGGTGTAAGGTAGATCAGAGCTATGTTCCGGGGTGTAAGGTAGATCACAGCTATGTTCCGGGGTGTAAGGGAGATCAGGGCCATGTTCCGAGGTGTAAGGGAGATCAGGGCCATGTTCCGAGGTGTAAGGGAGATCAGAGCTATGTTCCGGGGTGTAAGGTAGATCAGGGCCATGTTCCGAGGTGTAAGGGAGATCAGGGCCATGTTCCGGGGTGTAAGGTAGATCACAGCTATGTTCCGGGGTGTAAGGGAGATCAGGGCCATGTTCCGGGGTGTAAGGTAGATCAGAGCTATGTTCCGGGGTGTAAGGGAGATCAGGGCCATGTTCCGGGGTGTAAGGGAGATCAGCGCCATGTTCCGAGGTGTAAGGTAGATCAGAGCTATGTTCCGGGGTGTAAGGGAGATCAGGGCCATGTTCCGGGGTGTAAGGTAGATCAGAGCTATGTTCCGGGGTGTAAGGGAGATCAGGGCCATGTTTCGAGGTGTAAGGGAGATCAGGGCTATGTTCCGGGGTGTAAGGTAGATCAGAGCTATGTTCCGGGGTGTAAGGGAGATCAGGGCCATGTTCCGAGGTGTAAGGGAGATCAGAGCTATGTTCCGGGGTGTAAGGGAGATCAGGGCCATGTTCCGGGGTGTAAGGTAGATCAGAGCTATGTTCCGGGGTGTAAGGGAGATCAGGGCCATGTTCCGAGGTGTAAGGGAGATCAGGGCCATGTTCCGAGGTGTAAGGGAGATCAGGGCCATGTTCCGAGGTGTAAGGGAGATCAGGGCCATGTTCCGAGGTGTAAGGGAGATCAGGGCCATGTTCCGGGGTGTAAGGGAGATCAGGGCCATGTTCCCAGGTGTAAGGGAGATCAGGGCTATGTTCCGGGGTGTAAGGGAGATCAGGGCCATGTTCCGAGGTGTAAGGGAGATCAGGGCTATGTCACCGTGTGTAAGGGAGATCAGGGCCATGTTCCGAGGTGAAAGGGAGATCAGGGCCATGTTCCGAGGTGTAAGGGAGATCAGGGCCATGTTCCAAGGTGTAAGGGAGATCAGGGCCATGTCACCGTGTGTAAGGGAGATCAGCGCCATGTTCCGGGGTGTAAGGGAGATCAGGGCCATGTTCCGAGGTGTAAGGGAGATCAGGGCCATGTTCCGAGGTGTAAGGGAGATCAGGGCCATGTTCCGAGGTGTAAGGGAGATCAGAGCTATGTTCCGGGGTGTAAGGTAGATCAGGGCCATGTTCCGAGGTGTAAGGGAGATCAGAGCTATGTTCCGGGGTGTAAGGTAGATCAGGGCCATGTTCCGAGGTGTAAGGGAGATCAGAGCCATGTTCCGAGGTGTAAGGGAGATCAGGGCCATGTTCCGGGGTGTAAGGGAGATCAGGGCCATGTTCCGAGGTGTAAGGGAGATCAGGGCCATGTTCCGAGGTGTAAGGGAGATCAGAGCTATGTTCCGGGGTGCAAGGTAGATCAGGGCCATGTTCCGAGGTCTAAGGGAGATCAGGGCCATGTTCCGAGGTGTAAGGGAGATCAGGGCCATGTTCCGAGGTGTAAGGGAGATCAGAGCTATGTTCCGGGGTGCAAGGTAGATCAGGGCCATGTTCCGAGGTGTAAGGGAGATCAGAGCTATGTTCCGGAGTGTAAGGTAAATCAGGGCCATGTTCCCGTGTGTAAGGGAGATCAGGGCCATGTTCCGAGGTGAAAGGGAGATCAGGGCCATGTTCCGAGGTGTAAGGGAGATCAGGGCCATGTTCCGGGGTGTAAGGGAGATCAGGGCCATGTTCCGAGGTGTAAGGGAGATCAGAGCTATGTTCCGGGGTGTAAGGTAGATCAGGGCCATGTTCCGAGGTGTAAGGGAGATCAGGGCCATGTTCCGAGGTGTAAGGGAGATCAGGGCCATGTTCCGAGGTGTAAGGGAGATCAGAGCTATGTTCCGGGGTGTAAGGTAGATCAGGGCCATGTTCCGAGGTGTAAGGGAGATCAGAGCTATGTTCCGGGGTGTAAGGTAGATCAGGGCCATGTTCCGAGGTGTAAGGGAGATCAGAACCATGTTCCGAGGTGTAAGGGAGATCAGGGCCATGTTCCGGGGTGTAAGGGAGATCAGGGCCATGTTCCGAGGTGTAAGGGAGATCAGGGCCATGTTCCGAGGTGTAAGGGAGATCAGAGCTATGTTCCGGGGTGCAAGGTAGATCAGGGCCATGTTCCGAGGTCTAAGGGAGATCAGGGCCATGTTCCGAGGTGTAAGGGAGATCAGGGCCATGTTCCGAGGTGTAAGGGAGATCAGAGCTATGTTCCGGAGTGTAAGGTAAATCAGGGCCATGTTCCGAGGTGTAAGGGAGATCAGAGCCATGTTCCGAGGTGTAAAGGAGATCAGGGCCATGTTCCGGGGTGTAAGGGAGATCAGGGCCATGTTCCGGGGTGTAAGGGAGATCAGGGCCATGTTCCGAGGTGTAAGGGAGATCAGAGCTATGTTCCGGGGTGTAAGGTAGATCAGGGCCATGTTCCGAGGTGTAAGGGAGATCAGAGCTATGTTCCGGGGTGCAAGGTAGATCAGGGCCATGTTCCGAGGTGTAAGGGAGATCAGAGCCATGTTCCGAGGTGTAAGGGAGATCAGGGCCATGTTCCGGGGTGTAAGGGAGATCAGGGCCATGTTCCGAGGTGTAAGGGAGATCAGGGCCATGTTCCGAGGTGTAAGGGAGATCAGAGCTATGTTCCGGGGTGCAAGGTAGATCAGGGCCATGTTCCGAGGTGTAAGGGAGATCAGGGCCATGTTCCGAGGTGTAAGGGAGATCAGGGCCATGTTCCGAGGTGTAAGGGAGATCAGAGCTATGTTCCGGGGTGTAAGGTAGATCAGGGCCATGTTCCGAGGTGTAAGGGAGATCAGAGCTATGTTCCGGAGTGTAAGGTAGATCAGGGCCATGTTCCGAGGTGTAAGGGAGATCAGAGCCATGTTCCGAGGTGTAAGGGAGATCAAGGCCATGTTCCTGGGTGTAAGGGAGATCAGGGCCATGTTCCGGGGTGTAAGGGAGATCAGGGCCATGTTCCGAGGTGTAAGGGAGATCAGAGCTATGTTCCGGGGTGTAAGGTAGATCAGGGCCATGTTCCGAGGTGTAAGGGAGATCAGAGCTATGTTCCGGGGTGTAAGGGAGATCAGGGCCATGTTCCGGGGTGTAAGGGAGATCAGGGCCATGTTCCGAGGTGTAAGGGCGATCAGAGCTATGTTCCGGGGTGTAAGGGAGATCAGGGCCATGTTCCAAGGTGTAAGGGAGATCAGGGCCATGTTCCGAGGTGTAAGGGAGATCAGAGCCATGTTCCGAGGTGTAAGGGAGATCAGGGCCATGTTCCGGGGTGTAAGGGAGATCAGGGCCATGTTCCGAGGTGTAAGGGAGATCAGGGCCATGTTCCGTGGTGTAGGGGAGATCAGGGCCATGTTCCGGGGTGTAAGGGAGATCAGGGCCATGTTCCGAGGTGTAAGGGAGATCAGAGCCATGTTCCGAGGTGTAAGGGAGATCAGGGCCATGTCTTGGGTTGTAAGGGAGATCAGGGCCATGTTCCGGGGTGTAAGGGAGATCAGCGCCATGTTCCGAGGTGTAAGGGAGATCAGGGCCATGTTCCGGGGTGTAAGGTAGATCAGGGCCATGTTCCGAGGTGTAAGGGAGATCAGAGCCATGTTCCGAGGTGTAAGGGAGATCAGGGCCATGTCTTGGGTTGTAAGGGAGATCAGGGCCATGTTCCGGGGTGTAAGGGAGATCAGCGCCATGTTCCGAGGTGTAAGGTAGATCAGAGCTATGTTCCGGGGTGTAAGGGAGATCAGGGCAATGTTCCGAGGTGTAAGGTAGATCAGAGCTATGTTCCGGGGTGTAAGGGAGATCAGGGCCATGTTCCGAGGTGTAAGGGAGATCAGGGCCATGTTCCGGGGTGTAAGGTAGATCAGAGCTATGTTCCGGGGTGTAAGGTAGATCACAGCTATGTTCCGGGGTGTAAGGGAGATCAGGGCCATGTTCCGGGGTGTAAGGTAGATCAGAGCTATGTTCCGGGGTGTAAGGGAGATCAGGGCCATGTTCCGGGGTGTAAGGGAGATCAGCGCCATGTCCCGAGGTGTAAGGTAGATCAGGGCCATGTTCCGAGGTGTAAGGGAGATCAGAGCTATGTTCCGGAGTGTAAGGTAAATCAGGGCCATGTTCCGAGGTGTAAGGGAGATCAGAGCCATGTTCCGAGGTGTAAGGGAGATCAGGGCCATGTTCCGGGGTGTAAGGGAGATCAGGGCCATGTTCCGGGGTGTAAGGGAGATCAGGGCCATGTTCCGAGGTGTAAGGGAGATCAGAGCTATGTTCCGGGGTGTAAGGTAGATCAGGGCCATGTTCCGAGGTGTAAGGGAGATCAGAGCTATGTTCCGGGGTGCAAGGTAGATCAGGGCCATGTTCCGAGGTGTAAGGGAGATCAGAGCCATGTTCCGAGGTGTAAGGGAGATCAGGGCCATGTTCCGGGGTGTAAGGGAGATCAGGGCCATGTTCCGAGGTGTAAGGGAGATCAGGGCCATGTTCCGAGGTGTAAGGGAGATCAGAGCTATGTTCCGGGGTGCAAGGTAGATCAGGGCCATGTTCCGAGGTGTAAGGGAGATCAGGGCCATGTTCCGAGGTGTAAGGGAGATCAGGGCCATGTTCCGAGGTGTAAGGGAGATCAGAGCTATGTTCCGGGGTGTAAGGTAGATCAGGGCCATGTTCCGAGGTGTAAGGGAGATCAGAGCTATGTTCCGGAGTGTAAGGTAGATCAGGGCCATGTTCCGAGGTGTAAGGGAGATCAGAGCCATGTTCCGAGGTGTAAGGGAGATCAAGGCCATGTTCCTGGGTGTAAGGGAGATCAGGGCCATGTTCCGGGGTGTAAGGGAGATCAGGGCCATGTTCCGAGGTGTAAGGGAGATCAGAGCTATGTTCCGGGGTGTAAGGTAGATCAGGGCCATGTTCCGAGGTGTAAGGGAGATCAGAGCTATGTTCCGGGGTGTAAGGGAGATCAGGGCCATGTTCCGGGGTGTAAGGGAGATCAGGGCCATGTTCCGAGGTGTAAGGGCGATCAGAGCTATGTTCCGGGGTGTAAGGGAGATCAGGGCCATGTTCCAAGGTGTAAGGGAGATCAGGGCCATGTTCCGAGGTGTAAGGGAGATCAGAGCCATGTTCCGAGGTGTAAGGGAGATCAGGGCCATGTTCCGGGGTGTAAGGGAGATCAGGGCCATGTTCCGAGGTGTAAGGGAGATCAGGGCCATGTTCCGTGGTGTAGGGGAGATCAGGGCCATGTTCCGGGGTGTAAGGGAGATCAGGGCCATGTTCCGAGGTGTAAGGGAGATCAGAGCCATGTTCCGAGGTGTAAGGGAGATCAGGGCCATGTCTTGGGTTGTAAGGGAGATCAGGGCCATGTTCCGGGGTGTAAGGGAGATCAGCGCCATGTTCCGAGGTGTAAGGGAGATCAGGGCCATGTTCCGGGGTGTAAGGTAGATCAGGGCCATGTTCCGAGGTGTAAGGGAGATCAGAGCCATGTTCCGAGGTGTAAGGGAGATCAGGGCCATGTCTTGGGTTGTAAGGGAGATCAGGGCCATGTTCCGGGGTGTAAGGGAGATCAGCGCCATGTTCCGAGGTGTAAGGTAGATCAGAGCTATGTTCCGGGGTGTAAGGGAGATCAGGGCAATGTTCCGAGGTGTAAGGTAGATCAGAGCTATGTTCCGGGGTGTAAGGGAGATCAGGGCCATGTTCCGAGGTGTAAGGGAGATCAGGGCCATGTTCCGGGGTGTAAGGTAGATCAGAGCTATGTTCCGGGGTGTAAGGTAGATCACAGCTATGTTCCGGGGTGTAAGGGAGATCAGGGCCATGTTCCGAGGTGTAAGGGAGATCAGGGCCATGTTCCGAGGTGTAAGGGAGATCAGAGCTATGTTCCGGGGTGTAAGGTAGATCAGGGCCATGTTCCGAGGTGTAAGGGAGATCAGGGCCATGTTCCGGGGTGTAAGGTAGATCACAGCTATGTTCCGGGGTGTAAGGGAGATCAGGGCCATGTTCCGGGGTGTAAGGTAGATCAGAGCTATGTTCCGGGGTGTAAGGGAGATCAGGGCCATGTTCCGGGGTGTAAGGGAGATCAGCGCCATGTTCCGAGGTGTAAGGTAGATCAGAGCTATGTTCCGGGGTGTAAGGGAGATCAGGGTCATGTTCCGGGGTGTAAGGTAGATCAGAGCTATGTTCCGGGGTGTAAGGGAGATCAGGGCCATGTTTCGAGGTGTAAGGGAGATCAGGGCTATGTTCCGGGGTTTAAGGTAGATCAGAGCTATGTTCCGGGGTGTAAGGGAGATCAGGGCCATGTTCCGAGGTGTAAGGGAGATCAGAGCTATGTTCCGGGGTGTAAGGGAGATCAGGGCCATGTTCCGGGGTGTAAGGTAGATCAGAGCTATGTTCCGGGGTGTAAGGGAGATCAGGGCCATGTTCCGAGGTGTAAGGGAGATCAGGGCCATGTTCCGAGGTGTAAGGGAGATCAGGGCCATGTTCCGAGGTGTAAGGGAGATCAGGGCCATGTTCCGAGGTGTAAGGGAGATCAGGGCCATGTTCCGGGGTGTAAGGGAGATCAGGGCCATGTTCCCAGGTGTAAGGGAGATCAGGGCTATGTTCCGGGGTGTAAGGGAGATCAGGGCCATGTTCCGAGGTGTAAGGGAGATCAGGGCTATGTCACCGTGTGTAAGGGAGATCAGGGCCATGTTCCGAGGTGAAAGGGAGATCAGGGCCATGTTCCGAGGTGTAAGGGAGATCAGGGCCATGTTCCAAGGTGTAAGGGAGATCAGGGCCATGTCACCGTGTGTAAGGGAGATCAGCGCCATGTTCCGGGGTGTAAGGGAGATCAGGGCCATGTTCCGAGGTGTAAGGGAGATCAGGGCCATGTTCCGAGGTGTAAGGGAGATCAGGGCCATGTTCCGAGGTGTAAGGGAGATCAGAGCTATGTTCCGGGGTGTAAGGTAGATCAGGGCCATGTTCCGAGGTGTAAGGGAGATCAGAGCTATGTTCCGGGGTGTAAGGTAGATCAGGGCCATGTTCCGAGGTGTAAGGGAGATCAGAGCCATGTTCCGAGGTGTAAGGGAGATCAGGGCCATGTTCCGGGGTGTAAGGGAGATCAGGGCCATGTTCCGAGGTGTAAGGGAGATCAGGGCCATGTTCCGAGGTGTAAGGGAGATCAGAGCTATGTTCCGGGGTGCAAGGTAGATCAGGGCCATGTTCCGAGGTCTAAGGGAGATCAGGGCCATGTTCCGAGGTGTAAGGGAGATCAGGGCCATGTTCCGAGGTGTAAGGGAGATCAGAGCTATGTTCCGGGGTGCAAGGTAGATCAGGGCCATGTTCCGAGGTGTAAGGGAGATCAGAGCTATGTTCCGGAGTGTAAGGTAAATCAGGGCCATGTTCCCGTGTGTAAGGGAGATCAGGGCCATGTTCCGAGGTGAAAGGGAGATCAGGGCCATGTTCCGAGGTGTAAGGGAGATCAGGGCCATGTTCCGGGGTGTAAGGGAGATCAGGGCCATGTTCCGAGGTGTAAGGGAGATCAGAGCTATGTTCCGGGGTGTAAGGTAGATCAGGGCCATGTTCCGAGGTGTAAGGGAGATCAGGGCCATGTTCCGAGGTGTAAGGGAGATCAGGGCCATGTTCCGAGGTGTAAGGGAGATCAGAGCTATGTTCCGGGGTGTAAGGTAGATCAGGGCCATGTTCCGAGGTGTAAGGGAGATCAGAGCTATGTTCCGGGGTGTAAGGTAGATCAGGGCCATGTTCCGAGGTGTAAGGGAGATCAGAACCATGTTCCGAGGTGTAAGGGAGATCAGGGCCATGTTCCGGGGTGTAAGGGAGATCAGGGCCATGTTCCGAGGTGTAAGGGAGATCAGGGCCATGTTCCGAGGTGTAAGGGAGATCAGAGCTATGTTCCGGGGTGCAAGGTAGATCAGGGCCATGTTCCGAGGTCTAAGGGAGATCAGGGCCATGTTCCGAGGTGTAAGGGAGATCAGGGCCATGTTCCGAGGTGTAAGGGAGATCAGAGCTATGTTCCGGAGTGTAAGGTAAATCAGGGCCATGTTCCGAGGTGTAAGGGAGATCAGAGCCATGTTCCGAGGTGTAAAGGAGATCAGGGCCATGTTCCGGGGTGTAAGGGAGATCAGGGCCATGTTCCGGGGTGTAAGGGAGATCAGGGCCATGTTCCGAGGTGTAAGGGAGATCAGAGCTATGTTCCGGGGTGTAAGGTAGATCAGGGCCATGTTCCGAGGTGTAAGGGAGATCAGAGCTATGTTCCGGGGTGCAAGGTAGATCAGGGCCATGTTCCGAGGTGTAAGGGAGATCAGAGCCATGTTCCGAGGTGTAAGGGAGATCAGGGCCATGTTCCGGGGTGTAAGGGAGATCAGGGCCATGTTCCGAGGTGTAAGGGAGATCAGGGCCATGTTCCGAGGTGTAAGGGAGATCAGAGCTATGTTCCGGGGTGCAAGGTAGATCAGGGCCATGTTCCGAGGTGTAAGGGAGATCAGGGCCATGTTCCGAGGTGTAAGGGAGATCAGGGCCATGTTCCGAGGTGTAAGGGAGATCAGAGCTATGTTCCGGGGTGTAAGGTAGATCAGGGCCATGTTCCGAGGTGTAAGGGAGATCAGAGCTATGTTCCGGAGTGTAAGGTAGATCAGGGCCATGTTCCGAGGTGTAAGGGAGATCAGAGCCATGTTCCGAGGTGTAAGGGAGATCAAGGCCATGTTCCTGGGTGTAAGGGAGATCAGGGCCATGTTCCGGGGTGTAAGGGAGATCAGGGCCATGTTCCGAGGTGTAAGGGAGATCAGAGCTATGTTCCGGGGTGTAAGGTAGATCAGGGCCATGTTCCGAGGTGTAAGGGAGATCAGAGCTATGTTCCGGGGTGTAAGGGAGATCAGGGCCATGTTCCGGGGTGTAAGGGAGATCAGGGCCATGTTCCGAGGTGTAAGGGCGATCAGAGCTATGTTCCGGGGTGTAAGGGAGATCAGGGCCATGTTCCAAGGTGTAAGGGAGATCAGGGCCATGTTCCGAGGTGTAAGGGAGATCAGAGCCATGTTCCGAGGTGTAAGGGAGATCAGGGCCATGTTCCGGGGTGTAAGGGAGATCAGGGCCATGTTCCGAGGTGTAAGGGAGATCAGGGCCATGTTCCGTGGTGTAGGGGAGATCAGGGCCATGTTCCGGGGTGTAAGGGAGATCAGGGCCATGTTCCGAGGTGTAAGGGAGATCAGAGCCATGTTCCGAGGTGTAAGGGAGATCAGGGCCATGTCTTGGGTTGTAAGGGAGATCAGGGCCATGTTCCGGGGTGTAAGGGAGATCAGCGCCATGTTCCGAGGTGTAAGGGAGATCAGGGCCATGTTCCGGGGTGTAAGGTAGATCAGGGCCATGTTCCGAGGTGTAAGGGAGATCAGAGCCATGTTCCGAGGTGTAAGGGAGATCAGGGCCATGTCTTGGGTTGTAAGGGAGATCAGGGCCATGTTCCGGGGTGTAAGGGAGATCAGCGCCATGTTCCGAGGTGTAAGGTAGATCAGAGCTATGTTCCGGGGTGTAAGGGAGATCAGGGCAATGTTCCGAGGTGTAAGGTAGATCAGAGCTATGTTCCGGGGTGTAAGGGAGATCAGGGCCATGTTCCGAGGTGTAAGGGAGATCAGGGCCATGTTCCGGGGTGTAAGGTAGATCAGAGCTATGTTCCGGGGTGTAAGGTAGATCACAGCTATGTTCCGGGGTGTAAGGGAGATCAGGGCCATGTTCCGGGGTGTAAGGTAGATCAGAGCTATGTTCCGGGGTGTAAGGGAGATCAGGGCCATGTTCCGGGGTGTAAGGGAGATCAGCGCCATGTCCCGAGGTGTAAGGTAGATCAGAGCTATGTCCCGGGGTGTAAGGGAGATCAGGGCCATGTTCCGGGGTGTAAGGTAGATCAGAGCTATGTTCCGGGGTGTAAGGGAGATCAGGGCCATGTTTCGAGGTGTAAGGGAGATCAGGGCTATGTTCCGGGGTGTAAGGTAGATCAGAGCTATGTTCCGGGGTGTAAGGGAGATCAGGGCCATGTTCCGAGGTGTAAGGGAGATCAGGGCCATGTTCCGAGGTGTAAGGGAGATCAGAGCTATGTTCCGGGGTGTAAGGGAGATCAGGGCCATGTTCCGAGGTGTAAGGGAGATCAGAGCTATGTTCCGGGGTGTAAGGGAGATCAGGGCCATGTTCCGGGGTGTAAGGTAGATCAGAGCTATGTTCCGGGGTGTAAGGGAGATCAGGGCCATGTTCCGAGGTGTAAGGGAGATCAGGGCCATGTTCCGGGGTGTAAGGGAGATCAGGGCCATGTTCCGAGGTGTAAGGGAGATCAGGGCCATGTTCCGAGGTGTAAGGGAGATCAGGGCCATGTTCCGGGGTGTAAGGGAGATCAGGGCCATGTTCCCAGGTGTAAGGGAGATCAGGGCTATGTTCCGGGGTGTAAGGGAGATCAGGGCCATGTTCCGAGGTGTAAGGGAGATCAGGGCTATGTTCCGAGGTGTAAGGGAGATCAGGGCCATGTTCCGAGGTGAAAGGGAGATCAGGGCCATGTTCCGAGGTGTAAGGGAGATCAGGGCCATGTTCCGAGGTGTCAGGAAGATCAGGGCCATGTGACCGAGTGTAAGGGAGATCAGGGCTATGTTCCGGGGTGTAAGGGAGATCAGGGCCATGTTCCGAGGTGCAAGGGAGATCAGGGCCATGTTCCGAGGTGTAAGGGAGATCAGGGCCATGTCACCGAGTGTAAGGGAGGTCAGGGCCATGTTCCGGGGTGTAAGGGAGATCAGGGCCATGTTCCGAGGTGTAAGGGAGATCAGGGCCATGTCTTGGGGTGTAAGGGAGATCAGGGCCATGTCACCGAGTCTAAGGGAGATCAGGGCCATGTTCCGGGGTGTAAGGGAGATCAGGGCCATGTGACCGAGTGTAAGGGAGATCAGGGCTATGTTGCGGGGTGTAAGGGAGATCAGGGCCATGTTCCGAGGTGTAAGGGAGATCAGGGCCATGTTCCGAGGTGTAGGGGAGATCAGGGCCATGTCACCGAGTGCAAGGGAGATCAGGGCCATGTTCCGGGGTGTAAGGGAAATCAGGGCCATGTTCCGAGGTGTAAGGGAGATCAGGGCATGTTCCGAGGTGTAAGGGAGATCAGGGCCATGTCACCGAGTGTAAGGGAGATCAGGGCCATGTTCCGGGGTGTAAGGGAGATCAGGGCCATGTTCCGAGGTGTAAGGGAGATCAGAGCTATGTTCCGGGGTGTAAGGGAGATCAGGGCCATGTTCCGAGGTGTAAGGGAGATCAGAGCTATGTTCCGGGGTGTAAGGGAGATCAGGGCCATGTTCCGGGGTGTAAGGGAGATCAGGGCCATGTTCCGAGGTGTAAGGGCGATCAGAGCTATGTTCCGGGGTGTAAGGGAGATCAGGGCCATGTTCCGAGGTGTAATGGAGATCAGAGCTATGTTCCGAGGTGTAAGGGAGATCAGAGCTATGTTTCGGGGTGTAAGGGAGATCAGGGCCATGTTCCGAGGTGTAAGGGAGATCAGAGCTATGTTCCGGGGTGTAAGGGAGATCAGGGCCATGTTCCGGGGTGTAAGGGAGATCAGAGCTATGTTCCGAGGTGTAAGGGAGATCAGAGCTATGTTCCGGGGTGTAAGGGAGATCAGGGCCATGTTCCGAGGTGTAAGGGAGATCAGAGCTATGTTCCGAGGTGTAAGGGAGATCAGGGCCATGTTCCGGGGTGTAAGGGAGATCAGGGCCATGTTCCGAGGTGTAAGGGAGATCAGAGCTATGTTCCGGGGTGTAAGGGAGATCAGGGCCATGTTCCGGGGTGTAAGGGAGATCAGAGCTATGTTCCGAGGTGTAAGGGAGATCAGAGCTATGTTCCGGGGTGTAAGGGAGATCAGGGCCATGTTCCGAGGTGTAAGGGAGATCAGAGCTATGTTCCGAGGTGTAAGGGAGATCAGGGCCATGTTCCGGGGTGTAAGGGAGATCAGCGCCATGTTCCGAGGTGTAAGGTAGATCAGAGCTATGTTCCGGGGTGTAAGGGAGATCAGGGCCATGTTCCGAGGTGTAAGGTAGATCAGAGCTATGTTCCGGGGTGTAAGGGAGATCAGGGCCATGTTCCGGGGTGAAAGGGAGATCAGGGCCGTGTTCCGGGGTGTAAGGTAGATCAGGGCCATGTTCCGGGGTGTAAGGGAGATCAGCGCCATGTTCCGGGGTGTAAGGTAGATCAGAGCTATGTTCCGGGGTGTAAGGGAGATCAGGGCCATGTTCCGGGGTGTAAGGGAGATCAGCGCCATGTTCCGAGGTGTAAGGTAGATCAGAGCTATGTTCCGGGGTGTAAGGGAGATCAGGGCCATGTTCCGAGGTGTAAGGTAGATCAGAGCTATGTTCCGGAGTGTAAGGGAGATCAGGGCCATGTTCCGAGGTGTAAGGGAGATCAGGGCCATGTTCCGGGGTGTAAGGGAGATCAGGGCCATGTTCCGAGGTGTAAGGGAGATCAGGGCCATGTTCCGAGGTGTAAGGGAGATCAGAGCTATGTTCCGGGGTGTAAGGTAGATCAGGGCCATGTTCCGAGGTGTAAGGGAGATCAGGGCCATGTTCCGGGGTGTAAGAGAGATCAGGGCCATGTTCCGAGGTGTAAGGGAGATCAGAGCCATGTTCCGAGGTGTAAGGGAGATCAGGGCCATGTCTTGGGTTGTAAGGGAGATCAGGGCCATGTTCCGGGGTGTAAGGGAGATCAGCGCCATGTTCCGAGGTGTAAGGTAGATCAGAGCTATGTTCCGGGGTGTAAGGGAGATCAGGGCAATGTTCCGAGGTGTAAGGTACATCAGAGCTATGTTCCGGGGTGTAAGGGAGATCAGGGCCATGTTCCGGGGTGTAAGGTAGATCAGAGCTATGTTCCGGGGTGTAAGGTAGATCACAGCTATGTTCCGGGGTTTAAGGGAGATCAGGGCCATGTTCCGGGGTGTAAGGTAGATCAGAGCTATGTTCCGGGGTGTAAGGGAGATCAGGGCCATGTTCCGGGGTGTAAGGGAGATCAGTGCCATGTTCCGAGGTGTAAGGTAGATCAGAGCTATGTTCCGGGGTGTAAGGGAGATCAGGGCCATGTTCCGGGGTGTAAGGTAGATCAGAGCTATGTTCCGGGGTGTAAGGGAGATCAGGGCCATGTTTCGAGGTGTAAGAGAGATCAGGGCTATGTTCCGGGGTGTAAAGTAGATCAGAGCTATGTTCCGGGGTGTAAGGGAGATCAGGGCCATGTTCCGAGGTGTAAGGGAGATCAGGGCCATGTTCCGAGGCGTAAGGGAGATCAGGGCCATGTTCCGGGGTGTAAGGGAGATCAGGGCCATGTTCCCAGGTGTAAGGGAGATCAGGGCTATGTTCCGGGGTGTAAGGGAGATCAGGGCCATGTTCCGAGGTGTAAGGGAGATCAGGGCTATGTTCCGAGGTGTAAGGGAGATCAGGGCCATGTTCCGAGGTGAAAGGGAGATCAGGGCCATGTTCCGAGGTGTAAGGGAGATCAGGGCCATGTTCCGAGGTGTCAGGATGATCAGGGCCATGTGACCGAGTGTAAGGGAGATCAGGGCTATGTTCCGGGGTGTAAGGGAGATCAGGGCCATGTTCCGAGGTGCAAGGGAGATCAGGGCCATGTTCCGAGGTGTAAGGGAGATCAGGGCCATGTCACCGAGTGTAAGGGAGATCAGGGCCATGTTCCGGGGTGTAAGGGAGATCAGGGCCATGTTCCGAGGTGTAAGGGAGATCAGGGCCATGTCTTGGGGTGTAAGGGAGATCAGGGCCATGTCACCGAGTGTAAGGGAGATCAGGGCCATGTTCCGGGGTGTAAGGGAGATCAGGGCCATGTGACCGAGTGTAAGGGAGATCAGGGCTATGTTGCGGGGTATAAGGGAGATCAGGGCCATGTTCCGAGGTGTAAGGGAGATCAGGGCCATGTTCCGAGGTGTAAGGGAGATCAGGGCCATGTCACCGAGTGCAAGGGAGATCAGGGCCATGTTCCGGGGTGTAAGGGAGATCAGGGCCATGTTCCGAGGCGTAAGGGAGATCAGGGCCATGTTCCGAGGTGTAAGGGAGATCAGGGCCATGTCACCGAGTGTAAGGGAGATCAGGGCCATGTTCCGGGGTGTAAGGGAGATCAGGGCCATGTTCCGAGGTGTAAGGGAGATCAGAGCTATGTTTCGGGGTGTAAGGGAGATCAGGGCCATGTTCCGAGGTGTAAGGGAGATCAGAGCTATGTTCCGGGGTGTAAGGGAGATCAGGGCCGTGTTCCGGGGTGTAAGGGAGATCAGGGCCATGTTCCGAGGTGTAAGGGCGATCAGAGCTATGTTCCGGGGTGTAAGGGAGATCAGGGCCATGTTCCGAGGTGTAAGGGAGATCAGAGCTATGTTCCGGGGTGTAAGGGAGATCAGGGCCATGTTCCGAGGTGTAAGGGAGATCAGAGCTATGTTCCGGGGTGTAAGGGAGATCAGGGCCATGTTCCGGGGTGTAAGGGAGATCAGAGCTATGTTCCGAGGTGTAAGGGAGATCAGAGCTATGTTCCGGGGTGTAAGGGAGATCAGCGCCCTGTTCCGAGGTGTAAGGTAGATCAGAGCGATGTTCCGGGGTGTAAGGGAGATCAGGGCCATGTTCCGAGGTGTAAGGTAGATCAGAGCTATGTTCCGGGGTGTAAGGGAGATCAGGGCCATGTTCCGAGGTGTAAGGGAGATCAGGGCCATGTCTTGGGGTGTAAGGGAGATCAGGGCCATGTCACCGAGTGTAAGGGAGATCAGGGCCATGTTCCGGGGTGTAAGGGAGATCAGGGCCATGTTCCGAGGTGAAAGGGAGATCAGGGCCATGTTCCGAGGTGTAAGGGAGATCAGGGCCATGTTCCGAGGTGTCAGGATGATCAGGGCCATGTGACCGAGTGTAAGGGAGATCAGGGCTATGTTCCGGGGTGTAAGGGAGATCAGGGCCATGTTCCGAGGTGCAAGGGAGATCAGGGCCATGTTCCGAGGTGTAAGGGAGATCAGGGCCATGTCACCGAGTGTAAGGGAGATCAGGGCCATGTTCCGGGATGTAAGGGAGATCAGGGCCATGTTCCGAGGTGTAAGGGAGATCAGGGCCATGTCTTGGGGTGTAAGGGAGATCAGGGCCATGTCACCGAGTGTAAGGGAGATCAGGGCCATGTTCCGGGGTGTAAGGGAGATCAGGGCCATGTGACCGAGTGTAAGGGAGATCAGGGCTATGTTGCGGGGTATAAGGGAGATCAGAGCTATGTTCCGGGGTGTAAGGGAGATCAGGGCCATGTTCCGAGGTGTAAGGTAGATCAGAGTTATGTTCCGGGGTGTAAGGGAGATCAGGGCCATGTTTCGAGGTGTAAGGGAGATCAGGGCTATGTTCCGGGGTGTAAAGTATATCAGAGCTATGTTCCGGGGTGTAAGGGAGATCAGGGCCATGTTCCGAGGTGTAAGGGAGATCAGGGCCATGTTCCGAGGCGTAAGGGAGATCAGGGCCATGTTCCGGGGTGTAAGGGAGATCAGGGCCATGTTCCCAGGTGTAAGGGAGATCGGGGCTATGTTCCGGGGTGTAAGGGAGATCAGGGCCATGTTCCGAGGTGTAAGGGAGATCAGGGCTATGTTCCGAGGTGTAAGGGAGATCAGGGCCATGTTCCGAGGTGAAAGGGAGATCAGGGCCATGTTCCGAGGTGTAAGGGAGATCAGGGCCATGTTCCGAGGTGTCAGGATGATCAGGGCCATGTGACCGAGTGTAAGGGAGATCAGGGCTATGTTCCGGGGTGTAAGGGAGATCAGGGCCATGTTCCGAGGTGCAAGGGAGATCAGGGCCATGTTCCGAGGTGTAAGGGAGATCAGGGCCATGTCACCGAGTGTAAGGGAGATCAGGGCCATGTTCCGGGGTGTAAGGGAGATCAGGGCCATGTTCCGAGGTGTAAGGGAGATCAGGGCCATGTCTTGGGGTGTAAGGGAGATCAGGGCCATGTCACCGAGTGTAAGGGAGATCAGGGCCATGTTCCGGGGTGTAAGGGAGATCAGGGCCATGTGACCGAGTGTAAGGGAGATCAGGGCTATGTTGCGGGGTATAAGGGAGATCAGGGCCATGTTCCGAGGTGTAAGGGAGATCAGGGCCATGTTCCGAGGTGTAAGGGAGATCAGGGCCATGTCACCGAGTGCAAGGGAGATCAGGGCCATGTTCCGGGGTGTAAGGGAGATCAGGGCCATGTTCCGAGGCGTAAGGGAGATCAGGGCCATGTTCCGAGGTGTAAGGGAGATCAGGGTCATGTCACCGAGTGTAAGGGAGATCAGGGCCATGTTCCGGGGTGTAAGGGAGATCAGGGCCATGTTCCGAGGTGTAAGGGAGATCAGAGCTATGTTCCGGGGTGTAAGGGAGATCAGGGCCATGTTCCGAGGTGTAAGGGAGATCAGAGCTATGTTCCGGGGTGTAAGGGAGATCAGGGCCGTGTTCCGGGGTGTAAGGGAGATCAGGGCCATGTTCCGAGGTGTAAGGGCGATCAGAGCTATGTTCCGGGGTGTAAGGGAGATCAGGGCCATGTTCCGAGGTGTAAGGGAGATCAGAGCTATGTTCCGGGGTGTAAGGGAGATCAGGGCCATGTTCCGAGGTGTAAGGGAGATCAGAGCTATGTTCCGGGGTGTAAGGGAGATCAGGGCCATGTTCCGGGGTGTAAGGGAGATCAGAGCTATGTTCCGAGGTGTAAGGGAGATCAGAGCTATGTTCCGGGGTGTAAGGGAGATCAGCGCCCTGTTCCGAGGTGTAAGGTAGATCAGAGCGATGTTCCGGGGTGTAAGGGAGATCAGGGCCATGTTCCGAGGTGTAAGGTAGATCAGAGCTATGTTCCGGGGTGTAAGGGAGATCAGGGCCATGTTCCGGGGTGTAAGGGAGATCAGCGCCATGTTCCGAGGTGTAAGGTAGATCAGAGCTATGTTCCGGGGTGTAAGGGAGATCAGGGCCATGTTCCGAGGTGTAAGGTAGATCAGAACTATGTTCCGGGGTGTAAGGGAGATCAGGGCCATGTTCCGAGGTGTAAGGGAGATCAGGGCCATGTTCCGGGGTGCAAGGGAGATCAGGGCCATGTCCCGGGGTGTAAGAGAGATCAGGGCCATTTCTTGGGGTGTAAGGCAGATTAGGGCCATGTCCCGGGGTGTAAGAGAGATCAGGGCCATGTCTTGGGGTGTAAGGCAGATTAGGGCCATGTCCCGGGTGTAAGGGAGATCAGGGCCATGTCTTGGGGTGTAAGAGAGATCAGAGCCATGTCCCAGGGTATAAGGCAGATCAGGGCCATGTCTTGGAGTGTCAGGGAGATCAGGGCCATGTCCCAGGGTATAAGGCAGATCAGGGCCATGTCTTGGAGTGTCAGGGAGATCAGGGCCATGTCCCGGGGTGTAAGGGAGATCAGGGCCATGTCTTGGGGTGTAAGGGAGTTCAGAGCCATGTCCCAGGGTGTAAGGGAGATCAGGGCCATGTCCCGGGGCGTAAGAGAGACCAGGGCCACGTCACGGGGTGTAAGAGAGATCAGGGCCACGTCACGGGGTGTAAGAAAGATCAGGGCCATGTTCCGGGGTGTATGGGAGATCGGAGCCATGTCTAGGAGTGGGGTGTGAAACCCAACCTAATATTCACGAGCAACATTTTCTTCTCCAGCCACGTAACGCTAACCCATATATATCACTCAATCGTAACTGCTACACCCCGCCTACACTTCTACGGCGTGTAGTTCGCTTGGCGAGTACGGGTTTCGAGATGCGCGATATATCTGCGCTGCGATGATTATACATCTGGCCCTAGTCTCGCGTGACCGTGATCTCGGGGCCTCTACGCCACGTGACTGTCCTCATGCTCTCTGACTCAGACCAGCGTGCCATAGCGGTGCACGTCGGTCAACCTCGGGCGGAATGCAAAAAGCGAAAGTAGGCGTCCGATGTGGTTTGTCGTCGTATGGGCGGCCTGATATGATATTGAACCAAATTTTGTTTCACTGAATGAGTGGACTCAATTACCCTCTGATTCCTGGCCTTCCACCAGCCTGCGTGTTGCCAATATCGATTATGTATGACATGATAAATTATTATTGTGTACATACCACGTCGAATTGTTAGGCCTATATAAGGCTATATATGTACAGCTAATGGCGTAATCTTATGGTGGTATTTTCGTCAGGGAAATTCCGTTATTCCTAAAATCCAGAATCCGAATCAGCTTTTTGAAAACTGGTTGACATTGTTCATAGAGTGGTTTTAAACATCCACGGTGAAGCCGAAGCCAAATTGAAAGAAAGAGCAGCGTTCGTCGAGAGATATTGGGTACTCGGCAACCGATATACCGCTCATTCCAAGGGCGGATCCAGGAAGGGGGGGGGGGGTGTTGTGTGGGTCGGCCTCTGCATTCACCTCTTTGTTTCTGGGGGTTCTTTGGCCCTGGTTAAAATTATTTATACGGCATCTCTCTGAATAACGAAGGTGGCTTTCTTCGATTTGTTGCAGTGTTAACTATTTCAGAAAAACACATGCATACATCTAGCTTAAAGAAATTCATTCAGCATTTTCAGTAACTGTAAATGAAAATCATATATTGAGGTCCTTAACGCCTAAATAGAAATATTTTATGTGAAATAAGTGAAAAAAGGCATGTTGCCAGGGCTCTTCTTTGCCGGAATGGTGTCGAAAAGTGTGGCTTTCTGGCGCATCACGTCATCAAAAGTTGCGCATTGCAGCCGTATTTTGCCCTAAAAAAGAAAAGAAAGTTGATAATGCAAGTATTTCTTTAAGAGCTGGTACTTACAATACGAGTCTATGTCCAGTACGGTATTTCAAACTTATATTGAAAGTGATGATATAGGTGGAAAATTGCTGTATGAGCAGCTTTAAGTTTAAGGGGCAAAACGGTGGCCATGGTTTGATGACGTAGTACACAAGAACACCACATACTTACCTGTACCAATATGACAGGACACGTTTCTTAAAGCATCTCCGTTGACTTTTTGCCCTATAACATTGTCCCAATGGAATCAGGACGTCAGCTAGCGAGTGTGACCTGAAGGATTTCAAACGTTTCTGTACAATTATTGTAATAGAAGCTTTAATTAGTTCATACGTGGGTACTTACGGTCCAAAAGAGCCATACTGCATTTAATATCTCAATCTGACACCGTCCCCGCCACTTGACCTCCCCCTGCCCACCCCCCACTCCTTCACGCTCTCTTTTTCTCTCCCCACCCCCCCCCCTACCCCCGCCGCCTTCCGCCTGCCAAACTCTTTCTGTCTATTACGGTCCTTCAAAGGCTGTTGTTAGCACGCGGTCACACTGTGACCCCCCACTTGCTGGCGTCACACTGCGTCCTCTCCTCCTCCCCCCTACGCTCACACCCCCTCCCCTATACACTCCCATCCCCACACCCACCCCGCCCCACCCCACCCCACCCCCATTCGTTGTCACGTGCACTAGACCGTGACGTCGAAGGGAAAACTTACAGTCGTGGTTTTCGCATGTTTTATCGCCGCGCATGCTCAATGCACGCCCACCTCCCCCGCTGGGTCTGCTACATAGGCCCAGTGACATAGATACCGCGCCATACACTATTGCACAGACAAGCACGGCATTCCCACTCGCTCGCATTCGAACTTTAAAACGCAAAGCGCGAGGCTAGGTCTGCAGCGTAGGCGCATTGCAAGCACAGTTCGACAGCTCAGCGCGTTGGCGGCTCTGTCACCAGTTGTTACTGCGGCCAGCTAGGGGACATTTATAGCTGAGGCAAAGTGTAACGGCGTTGCATTGATACAGCTTGCTGCAGTCAAGCGAACATCGACACCGGTCATCCCTTTACCTGACGATACAACAGACACGATGAGCGACAACGAAAAATCACCAAAGAAGGAGACAGAGAAGGAAGAGGAGAAAGCTGAGGTCAGCCATATATAGTAAACTTGACTCGATAATGATCATGATTTTGATGCGGCGCTGACGCCACTGTATGTGTGGCTGCCTGTCGTTGAGATTTTAAATCAATAGCGTGGAACTAAAGTAGGCCATGCGAGACTAGAAAATCTAGTATGTTATGTTGTACATTTTGGTCTGATTCTGGGGGATAACTTTGGTTTGAATCATGTCCATTTAACCTAATCGAGGACATGTGTCATCTCTTCACCATTCATAGTCTCAACACAGAAGGTTCCTTGGCCCAAAAAAGCGATGTAAAACCAGAAAACAGCAACTCATTGTATTTTAACTTGAACGCGGTTCTTTTCAGGAAATTGGCCGCTTATGCATACATTTGCTTAAACCTCAAACGGGGCTTAAATTCGTGTTTAAAATCTGACATTTGACTAGATGCTGAGCCTATTTAGACCGATAGTGGATGGTATTACGGCACTGTTGTGCTAGTTAGTAGATGGTATTGATTTTAACCAAGGTCGGTACCAGTCGAGGTTTTTTCAAATAATTATACCCGTGTTATTCACACTGAATGTGTGCTTAAATATTGGGGTTAGAGCTTCAGCCCACCCTTGGTCTGTCAGCTCGAAACGGCGGGGGCGAGCTGTTTCTACCTGCCCCATGCTAATGTCCTACGGGAGGGCCAACTAGGCGCCCTGGCCGTTTCCACTATGCAGTTAGATATACGTGCACGGTCAATACCAAAGCAGGAAACCCGAATGTTCTTATAAAACCACTTCACTTGTCGCAAGCCGTGATTCAAGATATACGGTGCAACCATACAATCGAGGGCCCATTTTTTGTTAAATGTTTTCTTTTAGTGTACTTCACACCTGGGCCCGTAAGTTGGAACGGCGGGGCCAAATATTTCGCCCCGCTCCATGCTAATATCCTATTCTAGGGCGAAATATTTTGCCCCTGGCGTTTTGAACTTACGGACCCTGGTTGTAACTTAAATTTGGTTCACACGATTGAGATCATACATGCGAGGCATTTTACTGGCATCTAGCGAATTGCACAACACGGAAGTAGGCCATTGGAAATTATGTTGCCAAGACGCATTTGTGCTACTTGGCATGCTCTAGCCCCCCCCCCCCCCCCTCTTAAGCAGGTGCCGTTTTGTCAGCTACACAGGCCCAGTGACAAAGATACAGCAATACATTTTTGCACAGAACCTCACCAAGCAGAACGCTACCCTAGTGTTTTCCCGCCTTTCGTTAAGCCGCTATTGTAATATTTAAACTAGGCTTGCTAGATATGCAAAAGAAGGCAATGTTTGTTGAAGGTTTGTTAATCATGGACGGTGTTTGTTAATCCGACGGTTGGTATAACTACTTATCGGCCTTGATATCTTCAGCTGTCACGTGTTGGACTACAGACTGTAATACCAGCTGATGTCACAATTCCTGCATTAGCATAAGGTCATGCAAAGTTCGCCGTACAGAATGTGTGAGAAGAGCAAACAATATCCAAAGTGTTAACCAACCGGTAGTTGTAAAAAGGTCAAACCATATTTAAAACAGGAAGTTGTGGAAAGACCAAACAATACCTAAGCTATCCCCGAGAAGGTAAAGTGTGAAAGATTCCGCCGTTGCTGTATCTGTGCCTTAATATGATACTCGGTGGTGACCTCAAGTCGTAGTTTATAGGGGAATGCGATCGCCACTTGCCCCATGCACATGAACATGTTAATTAACCCCCTCCCCTGACCGCGTAAGCAGGTGTTTACCTGTGAGAGACCAGCTATGAATGCGACTTGTTGTGGGCCATCTCAGCGATGTGAAGCCTAGCAGGGATGCATCTGTATAGCAGCACAACTGCATATAAACCCCCTCGTTTCAGACAAGAATTCGTCTTGCTGTCAGCTTCACGTCAGCGATACGGCATTGGCGCTATTCAGAGTTTCTTAGGGCACTGCGAGTTTGCATTTAAGTCTCCCGTTATTATGGCGTGTAATGAGGTCGCTGGCTCTGTGCGTTAGCCTCGCTTGTAGAGGGGAGAAGATGTACCTGGTGGCTGATGGCCGACATGTTCGCTCAGGTGGAACAAACAAAAGCTTGGTAGAGCAATAGTGGGGAAGCCCTCAACATCGCCAAATAATGGGTCTGACCAGAGCTCTTGTAAACTATACTGATGGATGGGCGAAACTGAGAAATATGAGGGATGGTATCATTGCAGACTGCCGAGATTGATGCGAAACTGATGGCACCTCGCCGAGTGTCGTATGTTTGATGTCAGCGATTGTGATATAATGAAAGATATAAAACTGTTAAAATTGGAATATGTCAGGCATGAATCCCGATTCACTTAAACCTATAAAGCAAATTTTCTCACGAGAAACAATAAAAACCTTTAAAATAGAATGTATTCAGGTCCTTAATGCGTAATTATAATGACAGGGCGTCTTATGTGGACGAATTTGGCTTTCTTGTGCACGTCTTTCGAATTTGTGATGTCGCTGTCGTTGTTTGTCTTTCAGTAAGTTTTGTTAATGTATCCAGAGATTTAAATTCAGTATACATGTGCAATATATTTGTGTGAGCAGATCTACGTTTCGTAACTTTGTTTCGTTGCATTGAAAGCATAGTATGTATGGCGGGGTTGCAAGGGCGGTGGGGGCGCGAGAGTGGGAGGGGGGGAGCTGATGCTTTTGTCATATCTTGATGCAATGAATATTCACATCCAGTCACCCTGAAAGAGATAGTGAATTAAAATAAAATGAGTGTACACTGCCAACCGTAAAAATAATGTGCAAAACACAGGGCTACAAACTCGTAACTCGTAGTGAATCGGTCCCCGACTAGCTTTGTTACAGTGAAAGGAAAGCTCTTTTATTCAGTCATATAACTCACATTACTGAAAAACGACCGGGACGGGACACATACTTTACCACTCATCATGTGTGCCGTAACAAAAAAATTGCACAACAGCGAACCAGACAGGTAGTCTATGGTTCTGCAGGGCGTCTTCTTGAGGCTCTGTGTGAGTTAGCGTTAGGTGGATGGGCATATCCACAAGCCTCTCATACTTTCGTCCATGAAGGCTGGGTCAATACGACTTGTATATGCCAGGTGTGGGTGCAATTGCTGAAGCATTAAGGGTTAACCATGATGACGCGCTAAGGGTTACAAGTGATAAAGCGCTAAGGGTTACAAGTGATGACGCGCTAAGGATTAGAAGTGATGACGCGCTAAGGGTTACAAGTGATGAAGCGCTAAGGGTTACAAGTGATGAAGCGCTAAGGGCTACAAGTGATGACGCGCTAAGGATTACAAGTGATGAAGTCCTAGGGGTTACAAGTGATGACGCCCAAAAGGCTACAAGTGATGAAACCCAAAGGGTAACAAGTGATGAAGCCATAAGGGCTACAAGTGGTGAAGCGCTACGGGTTACAAGTGATGACGTCATAAGAGTTACAAGTGATGACGCGCTAAGCGTTACAAGTGATGACGCGCTAAGGGTTACAAGTGATGACGCAATAAGAGTTACAAGTGATGACGCGCTAAGGGTTACAAGTGATGAAGCCCTAAGGGTTACAAGTGATGACGCGCTAAGCGTTACAAGTGATGAAGCGCTAAGGGTTACAAGTGATGACGCAATAAGAGTTACAAGTGATGACACGCTAAGGGTTACAAGTGATGAAGCCCTAAGGGTTACAAGTGATGAAGTCCTAAGGGTTACAAGTGATGAAGCGCTAAGAGTTACAAGTGATGAAGAGCTAAGGGTTACAAGTGATGAAGAGCTAAGGGCTACAAGTGATGAAGCGCTAAGAGTTACAAGTGATGAAGCGCTAAGAGTTACAAGTGATGAAGAGCTAAGGGCTACAAGTGATGACGCCATAAGAGTTAAAAGTGGTGACGCCCAAAGGGTAACAAGTGATGAAGATGTAGCGTTGATGTGTAACGGGGATATAACACCAGACATTTAAGAAGACTCAGGCGCTAAATCATTTACTGAATGGGAAGAACAAGGTGGTAGGCCTACAGACAGAACCCATTTGGCCCTGACGGGAGGATGTCGATTGTTCAAAGATACTGATGGCGGTGTAGGGGCGATGACCTACCATTCTCCCTTCCTCAATGGCACCCACCACTCCACAAAACACCACCAAATCGCAACATATCTCCAACATAAACTCAAACAGCTGTTTCTTTCTTTTGACAGCAGGCTGACAATCGCCTCGCAGACGGCCCAGAGAATGACGACGCGGAGGCGGAGACAGAGACGGTGGCGCTAACGGTGAGTCGGGGAACTATTCCGAGCCGATATACCCATACGGCTGTTTGGTTTTCAGCGAAGTTCGTGTGACGCCTAACATGCCATGACTAGTGTTATAATATGGGTACTGCGCCATCCTATCATGTTAATGATCCCAGTGGGTTTTATATTGTTTTTTACCGTAATGTTATCTCCGTATACCATGATTCAGTTGAAATGCATCATTTGAACCCATAATAGGCATTTCGGTTTTTATTGTACCTATACATATATATATATATATATATATATATATATATATATGTGTGTGTTTTGGTTAAATGAACGCACTCTGACTTTGACTCCGGTTAAAGGCGTAGCTCTACAGCAGGCGTGCAGTTCTGTCGCTGCCAAACGCGTGTGTAAGGTATGACTGGCTTAACAATGACCGGTCCACATCACACGACGAATATGCTATACTTTCAAATATGCTGTACGGGTCCGTCTAGTGGGTCTGCCATGGGATGTAGTTTTATGCGGTCACTTCGGTGGCATGAGGCCAGAAAACCTTGCATGGCTAACAGCGAGCTTCCTCAGTAATTCAGTGCATTTTATGGTATAGCGGGGGGATTTACATTCCTTTAACTCAGTGCCCTTTCCATGTTTTGTGATGGATATAGCATCAGTGCTAACCACTTGTGAGACAATGGGTGGTATGTGGTGAAGTTTACTTCACGGTGGGCGGGTATAAGATTTGTTCTTTGGCGTGGATTGTTTTGTGAATTGTCATATTCGGGTTATGGGCGTTAGTGTTTAAGCCTTTAATGAAATACGTTGTTTGCTTGGTGGGGGGGGGGGGGGGAGGGCAGTGCAGAGAACAAGGGGGGGGGGGGTGCAGAGAATAAGGTTTTTGGATATATTCGTGTCAAAGGTGTTTTTATCAGAGAAGGAATTACCTTATTATCAGTCAGAGAAGGGATGGAATGAAATTAGCAAAGCACCCCCTACCCTGTCCTGGTGTTTTTGTTTGTTTTTTTACTCATAAGATATGAATGTCGGCTTCAGATAGCAGTGGACCTCTTATACACGCTTTATAAATAAGCGACGTTTACTATCTTCAGATTGGAGAGAGTAATTCAGAGAAGCAAGCCGACCCTCCGACCTACACCTCGGGTAAGACATCCCTTTAGTCGTCATTATTGGTTGGTTGTATATTCAGGACGCTTTACCCAATTCTGTTTATATCGCGTCATTGGGAGAGAGAAGCGAAGAGCGATGTCCTTATTGAAGAACTGTCGCATTGCTCGGCGGTCTGTTGGTGATCGTGACCACACTGGCTGGTCGCCAAATGCAGTTTGTACTGGCAGGAAATGGAGAGCGATGTACCTTCACAATACAAATCTGACGACCCGCGTAAATTCCGAGCACTGCGGATGAACTAAATAACCTAGGCTGCACTGGTACTCAATGGTAACAACCATACATGTTGGTCTGTATATTTACGCATTCTTATGTTAATTACGGAGTATTTAACATTGCAGATCGATTATACTTTTTACACTTTACCATCTATAGCATTTGTCGGTTGGCAGGGAATTTACCGACCATTTGTATAAGCGACCAGATATATTTACATCTTAGTATTCAGAGCATCAGTTATCAACATCCGAACATTACTGAATGACGTCACGCTCCAATGTTCATCGCGTCTACTTCCGCTTATATAAAATCCCCTCTAGCTTCTCTTTAAAATCGCATGTTACTGCAAGTGTAAGGCCGATTAGGCCATGGCCTCACTAATATTTTGTGAAAAACACAATCAAATACCCAATTCTGCATCCTTCTTCCTGGGTCGAATGTTGTATACTTTGCGTGACAGTTACTCATACGTCAGGACTTACTTGACTAATGAGGGCGATTGATAAGGCACTGGACGCAGTATACTGGTGGAGACAAGGTGCACGCGGTTTTAAAATGCACCGAAAATAACGTGAAGACTTCAAACGCTTGACCATGGATTAATTATCACGTGACTTCACCCGTTGTGATATTGCGCAACCCCAACGGGCATATCATCTGAGAACAGCGTACATTAGTCCGGTGTTTAGACACATACAAAATAGTGGCAAACAATTACCGCTTGTCTCAGTCTGATCCCCCTTTGGGAAGTTGCTCACATTGTGATTCCGTTACCATGGTACACTGGTGATCTTTGCAGACGCTCCGCCGGCGTACAAATCGACTGACATACGCGGCGTCATCAAGAGAGCCAAGGAGGAATCGTCAGGAAAGATCGACTTCGGGCGGAGGGTCTGTGTGGCCGTATTCTACGGCGTCGGTATGTATCTAGCTGTGGGTTATTAACACAATGACACAATGTGGCCGAAGACAAGCGCAAAGTGGCATATCTACGCAAACGAGAATGGCAGCGTTGTGAATGGGCTGCTGTTTATTGTCTGTCGATCAAAATAAATTATTTGTTTTATGTTATTAGTTTTTTACTCGTATAAATAGTTGTTGACTTTTAAATACCGATGGTAAACAAGACAATCATTACCGTTCTGCAATTCCACACTGTTCTATGGTGCTCCAGAAGCATGTCCCCGTTACCTGCTCACCTGCTGATTTTGGTATTTTGATTCCAGCGTGCTGCGGGTTGTCCATCGCGCTCTGCTTTGCCATCCCCATAGCTATGATTGTCATCGGTAGGTCATAGGCACTGTCCCCTAATCCTATCTATCACATCAAAGTTTTAATTACAGTAACATTTCTAGCTCACCACTGCAGACAAATCTTATTAATATTATTCTAATATATCATGTATAGCCGTTTTAATGTACATTTGATAGGCCTACATATGGCAAAGAAAAAATATAAGTATTGCGACGCCATATCGTGTTTCATTATTGCCTTAATCCCCTACGAGACACATCTTTAATACACCAATGGTTACAACAATAATAATTATATAACCGGACTATCTACCTATGACATATTGACGCTATTATTGCCCCCAGGTGCCCTGTACCTGAAGCAGTGTGAGCGTCAGCACTACATCCCCATCTACCTCCTGGTCGGGGGCTGCTTCGGGGTCGTCAAGGGCGTCATTAACCTGGCCGAGCAGCTCTGCAGCAAGAAGAAGGGCACGACCTTGGATGAGAAGGTCAAGGAGACGCGGCGTCCCAATCCCCTGGACGGCATCATCTCGTGCTTCCTCTTCGCCTGGTTCATTGCAGGTAACGACCAGGGTTCTCACCGCCGTCCTAAGACACGAACATGTCCTGTCTTTAGTGGCATCATGACTTCGCCACGGGGTCGCTTGCTGAAAACAAATTCGTATAGATTGAGTCTGAGAATCTGGCCGTACGCCTACCATGCAATGTCGCCATCTAGTGGCTACATTTGCAAACAAAACTCAAGTCTCGTGTACAGGGAGGGAGAGAGGGACATCTCAATACAATCGATGATAGTGTCACTATTGCAGGGTGAAACCCCCACAGGAGTTGGAATTGGCAATAACTCTATCACACTACTATGGTCCAAATGACGACAAGGGAGTTGAAAGTGTCACCACACGTTACAATTAATGAATCACAGGTTGATAACCGGCCTTTCCAATATGTGTACTAAATTATACAAAGAACAACAAAGGCTGAATTGAAGATATTGCGGCTAAACATGTAGTTATGTTATCCGTTGTCTCCACTCCGTTGACAATCGGACAATTTCACTGCCCAGTATCTGTAAACATACACTATTACAGTCTAAATGACGACACGCATGTCAACAAGAAAGATGGACAAGGACAACCATATAATAGAGGTCACTTTATTTTATTATACATGCACAAGGGGGACCTTTTTCTACGAGGCTAGTTTCCGCAGTTCAAGCAACAGTGGTTTTAGTCTATTGTAAGTTGTAGTTTTTGTAAGTATATGCATAACGCAGAGGAAGCTATTCAGTCCCTCGGTATACATTGGCTATAACATGTGTCCTTGTGGCCTTTTGTTCCAGGATGCTACTGGGTGTACAGCATTCACGGGGACTACCAATCGGATGATCCGGGAGCGGAGAAGTACTGCCACCAAGTCGTGTATCTCTTCTCCTTCTGGCTGCTCACCATTTCATTCATCTTGGCGGCGGTCGCACTACTTTGTTGCTGCGGACTGTGCATCGCCATGTGTGTGATTGGGGGAACGCAGGCTTCCTACGACATCAGTTAAACATTAAACATCTCACTCGGGGCCTGAAATATTCGTTTTGGTAAACTGCATTTCAAGCAGTTCGGATATTGTTTTAAATGACCTGACGGCCCCATGTCCAAAAAGGTGTTTTTGTTTCAATGCAAATATATATATGAGATTGTAGCTATCTGCGTTTAGTGATTAAGTAGAACTTAGGTGAGGTATCAAACAGAATTCGTTAAGTTCCAAAAGAGATCATTCTGCCATGTGAGATTCTAATCCTTACTTGACATGAAGAAATTAGTTTCAAGTTTAAAGAGTAATTTGGCGATCTCCATTCCTTCGTGTGTTTGGGTACAAAGCGTTTATGCTATTCATGAAATGTGACGAATATCGTATTCAAGCATTGTATTCAAGTGCTAATTGCTTTATACATGGATGATCACGGTATTTTGTATCGTAGTTTGGTTCATATGGAGTAACTCTCTTTGAAAAAGGTTTAACCATTACCCCGGATTGAGAAATGCTTATCTGTCACTCGCGCTTTGTTTTAAATATTCTGTAGGTCTCAATTGCTTCTGTAGTGCGTAGGCTTTCTGAAAAAAAAAAAACAGACGTTGTAGTGTGATTTTGCCAGTCAAATTGAGGTTATACATTTTAGTCGTTATAGTTGGTAGATTTAACTTACAACACATCGCAGAATTTTTGCCCAGGAAATGTGTTCCGAGTTTATGACATGAGGCAAGTTTTAACAGAGTTGGGTCGGTTTTCATGATGTCATGGAGGGTGAGCTCTGCAATTGTGACGTCATGGAATGTGAAGTTTTTCCATCATGACGTCAATATTTTCTATTAACCCGTCTAAGTTTGATCATCTAAACTTAACGTTTGTGGTTTTGCGGTCACTGATACGGGGGTTATAAATATGTGTAGATACTCCTCGATCATAGGTGCACTTATTGTTCCTATTATAAGGCATCACATTTGATGATACTATTCCTGGGTAATATTATCCGGGGCTCTTCTCACTCACACAGTCTCAAAATAGCCCCTTATATTGTACCAGAGGATAACATGGGACTGTCCTGCGTTGTCTCTGGGCAAGCGAATTGGCTCGTAGAAGGTAGAGGGGTGAGCTTAGCCAACGCACGTTGTACGCTCGTCGGCAGAGAAGATACCAATATGTAGAGGGATACGCTTACCCGACGCACGTTGAACGCTCAGACATAACTTTATTGAATAGTTTTTATCAGATACCCTTCACCTGAGCCAGTAACGGACGGAATGGCCTAGAATAGAACAGGGCCAGCACGAATGGAATTAGCTTTATTCGTAAATGTAGCTCTGATCTGTGTGTAATCCTCAACGCTTTCTTGCCGGTTGTGACATATCTGACATCGACGCCGCAAGAGAGCAGCACTGCATTGTGTACTCTGCTCATAGAGCTTGTAGCTCGCAAGCCCAGCTTCATGCCTTGGATCGCCGCCTCGTCGCATTTAGTGAAATGTTTATACATATAGTATTTTTCTCTCTTTTTTTGCCTCGTGAAGTGCAAATTAATTTTGTGTGTCCACTTTAACAGTATCGCTCGCATAGCACTGATGGCTTCAAGACACCGACTATTGTGTACGACGTGTGTACATGTACGGCGGAATGCTGATGGGCGGGGCTTGCTATAGATGTACGCTAGTTGTATTGGTCCTGCATTTGTTGCTGATAGTACTTGTCGATTTATCCAAAACCGACCTTCATTATTTGTTTATTTCACATAACTATCAAATGAATAACATTTGCCTCGGATCTGATTGCTTCCCAACATGGTGCAGTACAGTATTTTGGGCAGAGAATGCTTTTATATCGTGCAGCAATAAAACATAATTACGTTTAAATCCAGGTATTTTGTCGTTCTTTTATCAGCCATCGGTAAATGGTGTTATACGCTGCCTGTACACAAGCGGGTCGCAAAGGGGAGGTTTGAAGTTTCTTTTGCTCCCGAAAATGGTTCCATTTGATGCTGTAAATAAATGACGGATGTGTAGATCTTGCATTTATCTCGTGACGTCAGCTGTCGCCGTTGCGTGCGGAATCTGACCTACACGAGCGCTTCATGACATCGCCTCTCAGCGAACCACATGACATCTCGTAATTTGGCATATGTAGAATAACAGAATACAGTTCAAACTGCTCCCCTGACGATCGATTCTGCGGCAGTGGGATAACTTGCACCTATATATTTTTAACGCACCTGAAGGAATTCCAAAAAGCCCAATGGACCAAACATGGACCCAATGGACCAAACATGGACCCAATGGACCAAACATGTTTTTTACCCCAGTAATGTGTCCCTGCTCTGAGGCGTTCAGACGGTCTACATGTAATACACTTGGCACATTTGACATTGGACCATATTTTTGTGGTGCGTTGATTGATCTTAACATTGCAAATAGAACCCGTAGTACTTCTATCGCACGAAAACGGTATGTAGGGAAGCGTATTAGGGTCATGTTCCATTTTGTCGTTTATTTACTGTTACACTGACTATGAAACGTTTCGTGTTTCGCTGAAAAGCGAAGGTATGGTGTTCAAGACTATAGTCTCTGACTTAGCATTAGATGTTTGGGACACGCGATGACGAAGTCAAAGTCATGGTATTAAGCGTTTTCCAGTCAACAAAATGTCGGTCAAAAAGCAATACGCTTCAATTATTGTGTTATATTTTAATGTTGAGAGCTAGGCCAAACACGACCCTCCCTCTCTCTAGCGTCATCTCGTCGCAAGGTAATTCTTCTTCAGCCTCTGTTATCAGCATACAGACGAAAAACGTAAAGACACTTTTTAATTCAAGGGATAAGTTAACTTGTACTTGTTGGAAGGAACGAAATGCACAGTCATTGAAATATATGCTTTCTATTATTTCACATTGATACATCACTTTCATGGCAAAAATGATATCAATGAAATTGGCACAAATAAATACAGACCATACGTTTTCAACAGCATAACATATGCACACAAGTTCAGCACGCAACAATCTGTGTAACTCTACACACTCTGGCTACGGAACCGGAAAGTCGACAATGTTTATAAAACAACGCATAGCGACCACTCGTAAGGAGAATATAGGCTGCAATCAATACACTAGGTACAGCTTACTGCTAAACAGTACGTCAGTCATGTATTCGTATAGCTTTCCCATTATATATCGCATTTTTCATAAGCAATTACATTGTGAAAGCTGACCGTATAAGGCGTCGCATATAGTTGACTGGGACCTAGCCAACCCACAGAAAATCTCTCTTGCTCGCTATTGGAGACGGCACCAGCCTACCTATATAGAAAACAGGGAACGGGGCATCGTACAATGGCCCTGCCCGTAGAGGTCGCCCTACGTAATCACATCGTATTTATTATCGACAGAAGTTACACGCAGGTGGTCACATTATTTTGGAATTCATTTTACATACACATAGGGATATGGACGTTGTAGGCATATAACAGCGGAAATGGTCATAATACACAAGTGGTCGTGATAAGACGGGTGGTTGTTTAAGCAATGCCACAGAGCCATGCGGCCAGGCAGCAGGTTATTATATCGCTCGTTCTGGTGGTGTTCATGATTAAGAAATCTTCAATATAATTTTAGCCCTTTCTCAATTCAGAAAATCCACTTCTTGGGTGACTATTTATGTATTTTGAACCCGATAATCGATCGACAAATCTTCTACTTAGCGCTAAGTCTAGTGGCGTAGCCTAAGTGGCGATTATGAATACGGCCCCAGGGGCGGATCTAGAGGGGGGGGGGGGGGGTATGGGGGTTGCGACCTCCCCCCGTCTTGGCAACTTGAGCATACACTGTAAAAGTCGGTTTTTCGGACAACATCGCAAAGTGACATTTTGTAGATACAACCCCTCCGCCCGCATTGATACAGGATTGACCCCCCCCCTTGTCATATCATATAGATACCTTCGTTACATGTACAGCATATGCATTATATATGAAGCCAGACAGACACGATGAATAGCAAACACGATCACATCGCGTTTATCACAATCACGAACACAATATATCGCGTAGTATTTCCACCAGCATATCAACACACTATATCAAAATGAATATCACACTTAACTAGGATATGTGGCAACACTTGCGTTGCTGACGTAAACGAGCCTGATACAGTAACAATGACCTTTATACAATGTTCAGCACACGGACAGATGATGGTTAATGTAACATTCTAGGTAAATGTAATGTAACTGCGGAGTAATATGTCTCCGGAATGGCCACGAAAAGACATGCATTTTAATACATATGTATATATATGAATCCGGCTACATGTACATACAAATCAGACAGTGATCTTTCTCTCCCTGATATTTAATATGTGATACATCTTTACTCATGCGCTCTGTCTGTTACAAAAAACAAAACAAGAACGAACAGGATAAATCATAAACAGGACTTAGGGAGCGGCAAATGGCGCCTCATTGGATAAAATAATTAAAATATATTGACATGCAGCACGCGGCAATTGTGGCAATTTTGGCATAATGCTAATTATTTTATTCTTATTATTGATTGGCTGACGCTGTCAATAATAACAATAATCATGTGATAAACAAGGCCTGGCCGAGGCTTACAGTATACCCTGCTGTTCTCCCGAGATCGCTGGTGATGTGGAATGGGTGGACCGCCAATGGATGTGTGATACGGGCATTATGATACTCTATACTAGACGGACTTAAAGTTATATACTGCTAGAGTCGTATCGGGGAACGGGGTCAGAATATATAAAATAAGAAATGAACAAGGTATCGGATGGCGAAAAAATGTAAGTGGTCCATAAAAAACGTATGTATTTGTATTATGTATATATTGACGGATAAAGAAATTGACACTTCATGGACAAACTTACTTGAACTGGGAAAATTGGTTATGCGTATATCTACCATCTACTACAGCCGCTGAGGGTTTTCTATCACAAGCGCACTCATGTGAGGCACTGACATCTTTAACCCATGGCAATGAGAGAGTTATGTGTAAGTGGATGAGACCATTGATCAATGACAACGAGTGCATGATTTCCAATGAATGGAAATTGATTGACATAATTAATGGATCCCAATGATTGACATCATTACATGATCTCAATGAATGACATCATTACATGATCTCAATGAATGACATCATTACATGATCTCAATGAATGACATCATTACATGATCTCAATGAATGACATCATTACATGATCTCAATGAATGACATCATTACATGATCCCAATGAATGACATCATTAACTGATCCCAATGATTGACACCATTAACTGATCCCGATGATTGACGTCATTAACTGATCCCGATGATTGACGTCATTAACTGATCCCGATGAATGGCGTTACTAAGTGATGTCAATGAGAATGAGACCACGTATATGTTCATTGATTGGGTGACATGAACGAGTGCCATCATTATCCGCTCTCTTGGTATGATATCATTGACTACTACATGGCAAATGAATGACGTCACTATTCGCCCCCCCTCCCCCGGTTTGACATCATTAACTGATGGCAATTAGTGACGTCATACGTGCTGGCATTAATTACCACACCAACGAGCAACGTCACTAAACTACATCAAAGAACAACGCCAACCGATGACGTCATTAATCGTATTTTTTGGGCGACGTCACCAAAAGTTCAGAGGTTCATTTGGAAGGTGACGGAGAAGTCCTGGTCGACGCTCTTGTTGCCGTCCTCACCGAACACCCCAGGCTCCGAGGCGGAGAGGGGTCGGGCCTTGTGGGGGGCGCTGGGGACCGTCACGTCAGTCGACGTGTCACTCTGCAAACTGTCCAGGTCAAAGCTCTGATTCCGATGTTTGTTCTCCTCGAAATTATAGCCTGTGAAGGGATACGGGGAAAATACGACACGGTCATGATTTGTATGACGAAAGTAGCAGGCAGATCGTGCATCCAAAACATATATTTCAGTATATGTCGCAATCTTACACTATCGTATTCAAATTCTGCACTATCAATGCCAAATAGTACACAGAGGCCCTAACACAAGCATCGTATCGTAACTAGACGTTCTAACGCCACTGGCAAATCGTACCCAATCGCTCTAACGCCAGTGTCATATCGTAGCCAGACGCTATGTAGACAGTGTCCACTCGTACTTAGAAGCTCCATCGCCAGTGTCCTTTTGTACCGCCGGATGTCCTAACGCCAGTGCCATATCGTACCCACACGCTGTTACGCCAGTATCACATCGTACCCAGACCATCTAACGACAGTGTCATATCGTACCCAGACAGTCTAACGAGTGTCAAATCGTAGCCAGAAGCTCTAACTCCAGTTTCACATCGTACCCAAACGCTGTTACACCAGTGTCACATCGTACCCAGACCCTGTATCGACAGTGTCATGTCGTACCCAGACCCTGTATCGACAGTGTCACATCGTACCGAAACGCTGTTACGCGTGTCACATTGTACCCAGACCCTGTATCGACAGTGTCATATCATACCCAGACCCTACATCGACAGCGTCATATCGTACCCAGACCCCTTTAACGATAGTCTTACATCGTACCCAGACCCTGTATCGACAGTGTCATATCGTACCCAGACCCCTTTAACGATAGTGTTACATCGTACCCAGACCCTGTATCGACAGTGTCATATCGTACCCAGACCCTGTATCGACAGTGTCATATGGTACCCAGACTCTGTATCGACAGTGTCATATCATACCCAGACCCTGTATCGACAGTGTCATATCGTACCCAGACCCTGTATCGACAGTGTCATATGGTACCCAGACTCTGTATCGACAGTGTCATATCATACCCAGACCCTGTATCGACAGTGTCATATCGTACCCAGACCCTGTATCGACAGTGTCATATCGTACCCAAGCTCTCGAGGTCGTCGACCTCCTGGAAGCGGGAGAGGTCTCGCTGGGCGGAGAGGTAATCCCCGGCGCACGTACGCTGCTCAAACTCCACGGAGATGGCGTTGAACTGCGAGAACATGTCCGCGTGTTTCCGCTTCGTCTCCTGCAGCCGGTCGTAGCGAGCCTGTAACTCGCTGTAATGAACCTACAACGGCAAACGAGTCTCCATTTATGTATCATGATTAATTAAAGGTGACATCCACGCATAGTGAAGACATATAGTGGTGCAAAAAACTGGGTTTCATAAAACCGATTAAGTTTTATTAATTATGACATTTGCCTTGCCATATACGCACCCAGGGAAATCTCTTTCTTTTATTACTTTCGTGGTTGGCACCTACTCCACGCGGTTTCTACGGAATTCGTCGCCTAAATGAAACACATCCTGGTCACTCCCCATTGTTTACACATAAACTCCACTCCGTTATTTATCTGATGGAGTGGCAAGGTGTGCTATGTTGGATCTAGCTGCCTATGATACAAACATCGATGACAACTCACATCAAGTTGGCGCTGCAGTCGATCTCTGGTGTCAAAGTACGTGCTGTAGGAAACACCAAATAATGCAATAAGAAACTGATATAATAGTCCTAATGCTATGAACAGCGGGCAGCCAATTAATTTTGAAAAATTGGGGGCGGGGGGCGGGGCGTGGAGGGCATTATGCATGCAATTCATGCATTATTGCCGCACGATGCTGTGCTGTGTCTTTCGATAAAGATGCTCATAAACGCTACATTATCTGATGCATAAGATTTATTTGTCATACTGTGGCATAGGAAATGTTTTTATTTAATACATGTGCACATATTGGAGCATTAGTCCGATTTTGTATTCTAGGAATAGAAATAATATCAAATGCTAAATTGTATATGGAATTACCAATTAAATATACATGAATGTGATAGAATTGAATAAATTATGGACATTAGATTAATAACCCGTGTTTTCCACTCAGTTTGTAAATCGAACTAATTGGTGGTCAGTATTTGTGTATGCAATTATCCTCCATTTTTTTACTTGCTTTTTTTTCAGAAAGCTATAAAATATGTCTACTCTCCTTATATGAAATTGGAACTCTGAATTAAAGCAAGCTATAGTTTTCCATTGGTACTGATCAGTTAGTTTCGGCCCGGGTAGAGATTGGAAGTCGGCATGGTAATTGGAAGATATACTGACCTTGCTTTGAGGACATACTTGGTGAGTTGATGAGCCAGGAGAGCCAGACGGCCGTCTGTGCGAGACATCCGATCCATGGCCTTCTCCTGTTCTAGTTCAGACTCGGACCGCAATCGCAACGCTGCTGCGACCTGCGCGGAGAATGTTTACTAACCACGTGTGGGGAGAATATGTCTGAGAGGGATCTGGTGCAAAGTGAACAGCGCGGGTCTCACACATAGCGTGAGGATACACATTGGACAGAAGTAAGTAAAAAAAGTTATCATCAAGCGCTAAGCCATCCCGCAACAATTGTTGTACATACCGCACAATATGATCTGATTTCCTTATGAACGAGCAAGCAAGAAAATTGCAGAGACAAGGACATTCATGGAGGATAATATAGCAATATATACTATATAAGATGACCTTCGATACGATTCATAATTTATTCCTGTAGTATTCACAGTTAATACGCAGATATTGATCAGCAATGTCTCTTTGATGAAAATTACTAAACGTTTCACGTTTCCCTTGTCGATTTCTGTGCGAAATGAGTTATTGGCATCGTGTAATGACTGCCACGGTGACGCCAATGTCACAGACATGATGTGGATTGGTGGATTTGGAATAATTTAAATTGGGGCGGTTTAACTATTACAGGTCATATCGCCACAATCAAAAGGTTCAGGGTAGAATTGAGCCATGTCTCCGCATGCAAACGCCTACTCTTTGCGAAGACCGACAGGGGATCTCTATCCCAAGCACACATATATTTTTGCATAGGTTGTATGGAAGCGACAGTAGCCATAAGGGCTGTGTATGGCACCAGGGGATGACTTAATATCGGTGGAATACCACTCCTGAAGAAAAACAAAGACGCCAGTACCCGTTCATTGGCGGCGTTTAAACTGCCCAGCACATCCGGGTCCTCCGTGCCTTTCTGTTTGACAAGTGATGACGTCATCAGCGCCTTTTCGGCCGTGCTGACGTCAGCGCGCGCCTCGTCGAACTCCTGACTGGCCTTGCGGAAGCCGACCGCCGCGCGCCGTAACTCGTACTTGGCCTGTCGGGGATAGATATCGCGTTAGTAACAACCACTGGCGAAATCTGATAGCGTATATCCGGTCGAAATGAAGCTTTATTTGTAGCAAAATAAAACGAGATGATTCGAGATCCGTCAAGATTCCCCTCCCCTTCCCTCCCCCAGGACCGCTCCCCACTCGCCAGCGCCCGCCTCCCTCCCCCCCACCTCACCAACGCCACTCCTCCAACACTTTGTAAGTAACATATAATAGAAATATCGTTCTATTCTCATTGTTTAAGTTACAGTTATATCATTTGTCTGTGTTACAACAACTCCAGGTGGCTCTGACGATAGCGGTGTTAACCTTAGTCAGAGTTTCCTGTGTTAAAGTGATGTTTATCTTCCGTTTATATTCATTTATGTATTAATATTATCTTGAATCTTGAATTTTTGGCGAGATCCGTTAAGATTTCGCTAAATCCGTCGAAATCCCAAGAAATACCCCCGAAATGCCGAGAAACGTCGAGACCCCTCGAGATCTCGCGATATTTTTCACGCGCCCGAGGAACACCGAATATATCTCACGAGAGCCAAGAGACCTAAGAGTTTCCCACGAGACTGGACATCTGTGAGAGTGTGCACTGACCACATAGGCGTCGTCCCGGGCCTTGTAGAAGGGTCGCGCCTTCTCGATCTCCACCCGGTGACTCGCGTAGAGCTTCCTCAACGTGTCCTTAGCGCTATCATACTCTTCCACGAACTTCGACCGGGCGTTCTACAGAATGCAACATCGGGCGTTATTGTTATTATTAGGTGGGGGGTGGGGTGCTCTCTGCTCTAAGAAAACATGTGACCGGGAGAGCCAGGGGGTGACCGGAGTGGTCGAGGTCCACACCTCAGATGGGCTTGGATTTTCCATGGAAAACCGGCCAGAAGGGGAATTAAAATAAAACTTCTCTTTAACGGTCCTTAACATGTCCTTGCTTGAGCGGGAGGGAATTCAAAAACGTGCAAAAAGAGGTGCAGCTGGGAAGGGGATCATTGCTTTTGGCCTGAACATAACATAAAAACGTGAACGAACATAATAAATTTAAATAAAACTAAATGTAAATTAGGTTAATGAATTTTCATCCATTATGTCATGGTAATGTGTACAGAGTTATAACTGGTACTTGCCGTGAAGTCCGTACTCAGTTTGGTGATTTCACCGATGGCGCTGTTGATACGTTGCAGCTCATCCTGCAAATAGAAGGCAAATAACCATGGCTTAGAGGTGTTATTACAACACACGTGGCCGGGAAGGGTTTCCTAAGCATGGAGTTCAGAGGGAGGCGCCTTAAAGCGCGCCTGGCCACCATGAAGCTCGGTGCTCGGTCGATAGAGTATCGTCCGTTGTCATGGGCTACTCCCCGAGGAATTTGAAGTAATTGCGTTTCGATTTAAGCATGGAAACAAGTATTTTATTGGTCGTCTGTTGTTCTAAGAGAAAACTCCGCGAGTCTAATCGGTGATTTTACGTCTAGTCGGAAGATTACCTGACACGCCCCGCGGTGAAAAGGTTATAATGCATCCCTCTCCGTTAAGGAAGGCCAGAATTTACAAGGAGTTCCCCCGGGGCTTGAAATTGGGGAATGGCTCGAGCCAAATATTGCGATCTGTAACAGTCGAAATGGCACGTGATGGCTTAACTGAAAAAAGCTCCTGGTCCGGGACATTCATCGACAATTTTGATCTTGTCGATAGCCGAAGGAATGTTCATTCGCTACGACATCCAGTGTCAGCAGTGATGGAGTCTTTGTTACAATATACCATGCCAGAGGGGGACGGAAGTGATGGAGTCTTTGTTACAATATACCATGCCAGAAGGGGACGGAAGTGATGGAGTCTTTGTTACAATATACCATGCCAGAAGGGGACGGAAGTGATGGAGTCTTTGTTACAATATACCATGCCAGAAGGGGACGGAAGTGATGGAGTCTCTGTTACAATATACCATGCCAGAAGGGGACGGAAGTGATGGAGTCTTTGTTACAATATACCATGCCAGAAGGGGACGGAAGTGATGGAGTCTTTGTTACAATATACCATGCCAGAAGGGGACGGAAGTGATGGAGTCTTTGTTACAATATACCATGCCAGAAGGGGACGGAAGTGATGGAGTCTTTGTTACAATATACCATGCCAGAAGGGGACGGAAGTGATGGAGTCTTTGTTACAATATACCATGCCAGAAGGGGACGGAAGTGATGGAGTCTTTGTTACAATATACCATGCCAGAAGGGGACGGAGGTAATGGAGTCTTTGTTACAATATACCATGCCAGAAGGGGACGGAAGTGATGGAGTCTTTGTTAAAATATACCATGCCAAAAGGGCACGGACGTGATGGAGTCTTTGTTACAATATACCATGCCAGAAGGGGACGGAAGTGATGGAGTCTTTGTTACAATATACCATGCCAGAAGGGGACGGAAGTGATGGAGTCTTTGTTACAATATACCATGCCAGAAGGGGACGGAAGTGATGGAGTCTTTGTTACAATATACCATGCCAGAAGGGGACGGAAGTGATGGAGTCTTTGTTACAATATACCATGCCAGAAGGGGACGGAAGTGATGGAGTCTTTGTTACAATATACCATGCCAGAAGGGGACGGAAGTGATGGAGTCTTTGTTACAATATACCATGCCAGAAGGGGACGGAAGTGATGGAGTCTTTGTTACAATATACCATGCCTGAAGGGGACGGAAGTGATGGAGTCTTTGTTACAATATACCATGCCAGAAGGGGACGGAAGTGATGGAGTCTTTGTTACAATATACCATGCCAGAAGGGGACGGAAGTGATGGAGTCTTTGTTACAATATACCATGCCAGAAGGGGACGGAAGTGATGGAGTCTTTGTTACAATATACCATGCCAGAAGGGGACGGAAGTGATGGAGTCTTTGTTACAATATACCATGCCAGAAGGGGACGGAAGTGATGGAGTCTTTGTTACAATATACCATGTCAGAAGGGGACGGAAGTGATGGAGTCTTTGTTACAATATACCATGCCAGAAGGGGACGGAAGTGATGGAGTCTTTGTTACAATATACCATGCCTGAAGGGGACGGAAGTGATGGAGTCTTTGTTACAATATACCATGCCAGAAGGGGACGGAAGTGATGGAGTCTTTGTTACAATATACCATGCCAGAAGGGGGCGGAAGTTATGAAGTCTTTGTTACAATATACCATGCCAGAAGGGGACGGAAGTGATGGAGTCTTTGTTACAATATACCATGCCAGAAGGGGACGGAAGTGATGGAGTCTTTGTTACAATATACCATGCCAGAAGGGGACGGAAGTGATGGAGTCTTTGTTACAATATACCATGCCAGAAGGGGACGGAAGTGATGGAGTCTTTGTTACAATATACCATGCCAGAAGGGGACGGAAGTGATGGAGTCTTTGTTACAATATACCATGCCTGAAGGGGACGGAAGTGATGGAGTCTTTGTTACAATATACCATGCCAGAAGGGGACGGAAGTGATGGAGTCTTTGTTACAATATACCATGCCAGAAGGGGACGGAAGTGATGGAGTCTTTGTTACAATATACCATGCCAGAAGGGGACGGAAGTTATGAAGTCTTTGTTACAATATACCATGCCAGAAGGGGACGGAAGTGATGGAGTCTTTGTTACAATATACCATGCCAGAAGGGGACGGAAGTGATGGAGTCTTTGTTACAATATACCATGCCAGAAGAGGACGGAAGTGATGGAGTCTTTGTTACAATATACCATGCCTGAAGGGGACGGAAGTGATGGAGTCTTTGTTACAATATACCATGCCAGAAGGGGACGGAAGTGATGGAGTCTTTGTTACAATATACCATGCCAGAAGGGGACGGAAGTTATGAAGTCTTTGTTACAATATACCATGCCAGAAGGGGACGGAAGTGATGGAGTCTTTGCTACAATATACCATGCCAGAAGGGGACGGAAGTGATGGAGTCTTTGTTACAATATACCATGCCAGAAGGGGACAGAAGTGATGGAGTCTTTGTTACAATATACCATGCCAGAAGGGGACGGAAGTGATGGAGTCTTTGTTACAATATACCATGCCAGAAGGGGACGGAAGTGATGGAGTCTTTGTTACAATATACCATGCCAGAAGGGGACGGAAGGGATGGAGTCTTTGTTACAATATACCATGCCAGAAGGGGACGGAAGTGATGGAGTCTTTGTTACAATATACCATGCCAGAAGGGGACGGAAGTGATGGAGTCTTTGTTACAATATACCATGCCAGAAGGGGACGGAAGTGATGGAGTCTTTGTTACAATATACCATGCCAGAGGGGGACGGAAGTGATGGAGTCATTGTTACAATATACCATGCCAGAAGGGGACGGAAGTGATGGAGTCTTTGTTACAATATACCATGCCTGAAGGGGACGGGAGTGATGGAGTCTTTGTTACAATATACCATGCCTGAAGGGGACGGGAGTGATGGAGTCTTTGTTACAATATACCATGCCTGAAGGGGACGGAAGTGATGGAGTCTTTGTTACAATATACCATGCCAGAAGGGGACGGAAGTGATGGAGTCTTTGTTACAATATACCATGCCTGAAGGGGACGGGAGTGATGAAGTCTTTGTTACAATATACCATGCCAGAAGGGGACGGAAGTGATGGAGTCTTTGTTACAATATACCATGCCAGAAGGGGACGGAAGTGATGGAGTCTTGGTTACAATATACCATGCCTGAAGGGGACGGGAGTGATGGAGTCTTTGTTACAATATACCATGCCAGAAGGGGACGGAAGTGATGGAGTCTTTGTTACAATATACCATGCCAGAAGGGGACGTAAGTGATGGAGTCTTTGTTACAATATACCATGCCTGAAGGGGACGGGAGTGATGGAGTCTTTGTTACAATATACCATGCCAGAAGAGTACGGAAGTGATGGAGTCTTTGTTACAATATACCATGCCTGAAGGGGACGGGAGTGATGGAGTCTTTGTTACAATATACCATGCCAGAAGGGGACGGAAGTGATGGAGTCTTTGGTTATCAGTAAAACAAGAATTATTGGCCGTTTAATATAAGAACTTGTATTGACATAGGAATACATCCACACACAACTAGATTCCTATATTCCTAAGCATTAAGCATTAAACCTGCTCCGCCAGTCTGATGTCCCACGCACGCTTTGTGGCCTGATGGCCCAATGAGATACAGTACAGTTTCAAAGATTTGTTGACTCGGGTCAATCTTCCAGCCGTTCTGAACTCACATATTAATCACGCGTGGCATTTACTGCATCACACGACTTCGTAATAGACCGATCCGTACTCCGACACTAAGGGTGAGTTCGGGTATGCCAGCGGAGTAGTCGGACTCCTCGGAGTGCATAACCGAACGCTGAGATTGTGTTCCGATAGCGCGGTCACGTGGTACAGTTTACTCCCGAACCTTACTCCCCACCCAGAGGAGGATCACGAGGATTTCCAACATGGCGTCCAGGCCCAACAATACGTAAAAAAGATATAATGTAGTACTTCGACCTGCCAAAAATCTGTAAATAATATTATAACAACTAGAATAAAATAATGAACACAACACGCATCCGTTGATTTTTTTATGGTACTGTTTAACGATCTTCATGATTTGCGCAGTTCAGCAGGTGCAACATTCACGCGAACCGCGGATTTTGCGTTCGGTTTAGCTTTATCCGCACATGAGCGGAAAATATGAATGCGCATGCTCCAAATATCTGCGCCAATTACTCCGATCGCATATCCGAACTTAACCAAAGAGAATAACAGGAGAATAACCGAAACCGGTTTGCTCGAAACCGTGAAACTATCGAGAGAGCTGGTTTGACGGTTTCGGTTCGCCGGAACTGTCAGAATATTCAACACATACCCCATGGCACAGATAATTATAAATGTAACGAATATAGACTTATGGATAAAAGTATGACACTCATTTATTTAGGGACCGTCCAATTGCGGGTAGAAAATAAAACAGACGGCATATTTATAACACTGGCATAACTTCATAAGCACATGGCTATTGCTAAAATACATTCTGAAACTGTAAACAAATGAAACTATGCGTTCGCCTTCATGTGGGCAAACCGTTGCAAACGGTTTCAAACACGGTTTCAGTTTCCCGTCGGTTTCAGATAAATCGAAGACGTCCTAAGCCCCGCCAACGTTTGAGTCTTTTTTTCTTAATCGTGAGTATGAAATTGACGATCGAATCGGATGGTTGGTTGGTGCAAGGGAGAACGGTCGGTCTATTGGTTTGAGTGTGAGAACGTGGAGCCTTCTGCCTTCATCCTTGTCACCCTTCTCACCACAACCTTGAACCCGTATATCCCTGACCCCCGGCTTGGCTCAGCGAGCTCTGACACGACCCAGGATAAGTAGCAATTCTCTTGTGATTGTTTATGTGACCTTTCGGGGTGTGTTATAAGTTGTTGGGGGTGGAGGTTTAATCACCGACGGAACTATACGTTGTTGTTATTGGTAGGCCTAGATGCCACAGAAAGCCATTATATCTCAGCAAACCAGCAAATTATCATGGACTTCTGCTAGGCTTTGTTTACTACTTTGCTGGCCATTGCTGGCGGCCAGAGTCCACTTGAAATGGCTGTGTCATGCAAGGCAAGCACTGTTCCTAAGAGATGTTGGAATTAATCTTATTTGACCGGTCTATTTGACTGATTGATACCGATTAGATAAATATACTGATGTGACTTATAAACCGAAATGTCTACGAAACGTGGCAACGGAGACGACCAAACGTTATCTCGGCCTATATTCATGATAGTCACTGACGACGCAAGGCCGATATCTGGTTATTGGAGCTTTAGGACGCGTATCAAGTGTAAACACCGGTAAAGAGACATGGTTGTAACGGTTAAAGCGCCGGTGGTGGTGCACTTGCAAGGTGCGTACCAGGGACCAACTCGCACCGTGGTCGCCAAGTCAACACGAGGCCGGCTTATTCTATGTTAAAAGGTGGCTAACGGGACATATCCGTCACTAAATCTACGAGGTTCCCGGCTTAGTCAGGGTTAAAGGTGGCTAACGGGACATATCCGTCACTAAATCCACGAGGTTCCCGGCTTAGTCAGGGTTAAAGGTGGCTAACGGGACATATCCGTCACTAAATCCACGAGGTTCCCGGCTTAGTCAGGGTTAAAGGTGGCTAACGGGAAATATCCGTCACTAAATCTACGACGTTCACGGCTTAGTCAGGGTTAAAAGGTGGCTAACGGGACATATCCGTCACTAAATCCACGAGGTTCCCGGCTTAGTCAGGGTTAAAGGTGGCTAACGGGACATATCTGTCACTAAATCCACGAGGTTCCCGGCTTAGTCAGGGTTAAAAGGTGGCTAACGGGACATATCCGTCACTAAATCCACGAGGTTCCCGGCTTAGTCAGGGTTAAAGGTGGCTAACGGGACATATCCGTCACTAAATCCACGAGGTTCCCGGCTTAGTCAGGGTTAAAAGGTGGCTAACGGGACATATCCGTCACTTAATCCACGAGGTTTTCGGCTTAGTCAGGGTTAAAAGGTGGCTAACGGGACATATCCGTCACTTATTCCACGAGGTTTACGGCTTAGTCAGGGTTACAGGTGGCTAACGGGACATATCTGTCACTAAATCCACGAGGTTTCCGCCTTAATCAGGGTTAAAATGTGGCTAACGGCACATATCCGTCACTAAATCCACGAGGTTCCCGGCTTAGTCAGGGTTAAAGGTGGCTAACGGGACATATCCGTCACTAAATCCACGAGGTTCCCGGCTTAGTCAGGGTTAAAGGTGGCTAACGGGACATATCCGTCACTAAATCCACGAGGTTCCCGGCTTAGTCAGGGTTAAAGGTGGCTAACGGGACATATCCGTCACTAAATCCACGAGGTTTCCGCCTTAATCAGGGTTAAAATGTGGCTAACGGGACATATCCGTCACTAAATCCACGAGGTTCCCGGCTTAGTCAGGGTTAAAGGTGGCTAACGGGACATATCCGTCACTAAATCCACGAGGTTTCCGCCTTAATCAGGGTTAAAATGTGGCTAACGGGACATATCCGTCACTAAATCCACGAGGTTCCCGGCTTAGTCAGGGTTAAAGGTGGCTAACGGGACATATCCGTCCCTAAATCCACGAGGTTCCCGGCTTAGTCAGGGTTAAAGGTGGCTAACGGGACATATCCGTCACTAAATCCACGAGGTTTCCGCCTTAATCAGGGTTAAAATGTGGCTAACGGGACATATCCGTCACTAAATCCACGAGGGTCCCGGCTTAGTCAGGGTTAAAGGTGGCTAACGGGACATATCCGTCACTAAATCCACGAGGTTTCCGCCTTAATCAGGGTTAAAATGTGGCTAACGGGACATATCCGTCACTAAATCCACGAGGTTCCCGGCTTAGTCAGGGTTAAAAGGTGGCTAACGGCACATATCCGTCACTAAATCCACGAGGTTCCCGGCTTAGTCAGGGTTAAAGGTGGCTAACGGGACATATCTGTCACTAAATCCACGAGGTTCCCGGCTTAGTCAGGGTTAAAGGTGGCTAATGGGACATATCCGTCACTAAACCCACGAGGTTCCCGGCTTAGTCAGGGTTAAAAGGTGGCTAACGGGACATATGTCACTAAATCCACGAGGTTCCCGGCTTAGTCAGGAATAAAGGGTGACAGACGGGACAAGTTCGCATTTAACATCCGAATACATGGTGATGGTAACCGCCACATGCAGGCCTACGTTTTCATAAATTGTATGACTATTTCGCACTACACGGGCGGATCCAAGGAGAGGGGGAGGGGGGGGGTCCAGAGGGTCCGGACCCTCTGGACAAAATTGCGACCGGGGGGGGGGGGGTCCAGGTAGTCCGGACCCCCCCTCCGGTCGCAAAATAATTGGTGGATCCCCCGGTCGCAATTTGGTTTAGAGCCCCCCCCGCCCCCCCACCTGGTCGCAAGTTTCGATGGATCCCCCCCACTTTCAAATTCCTGTCTCCGCCCCTGCACTGTAACGATACATTTAACGATTATTTCCGACTATTAATATTGGATACGTTAATTGAAAGAAGAAAATGAGACATCATGTTAGGCTTGTTTGGGAAGGTTACTATCGGCGTGGATGTTACCCCCACGTCACACCACATGCTATGTGGGAAGCGTGTGGTGGGGGCGTCTGGGGGGGGGCATAGGCATACACCCCTCTCTCTCGTCATGCAATGCATTAGCGGACGTTCACACAACCACATCCTGGATCACTCACTGCATGTGATCAGCGAACACTCTAAACCGGAATCATGCCCCTCCTCTCCGGGTACCGCCCCCCCCCCCCCCCCTCCGCTCCCCCGGCACGCCCCGCCGATCCCATCCCTTGTCGAGTTTCGCGGGCTGGACCAACGTGACGTCATCACATCCTGTACAGTATGGGGAAATCATCAGCCATGGTTTTATATTTCATATGCCTACATTATTATTATAACTGCCCCAGGCGTTTCCCATGTTAAATAGTCCTCCTACTTACGAGTGGGTCACGTTTGTTTCAAGTACCACTAATACCGCCCTTTTCCTGCCGCTAAGCACAAACCAGTCGTTACAGGCAAATCTGTGATATTGCGCCATTTTGCAAAAAACAAACCGGTCGCTACCCCGAGATGTCACCCCAGTGCGGGTTCGTTAGTTATCAGTCTAGTTATCTTGCCCGAAGGTAGCTGCCGATTATTGATGGCCAAGCGAGCGTTAACATAGAGCAGTCCAATGTCCAGGGTGGGAGTCGCTGGGGTGATAATCGAGGTGATAAGAGCCCCACCACCTCCCACTGATAGCAGTACCCTGAGTGACCAATCCGTTAGTCTATAACACACATTGGATCACCAGTGTCGTGACGCATTATAGGCCTCTAGTATGATTAGTCTACTGTGTAGTTCGGCGATTGTTACATGTTATCCTATTGCGCTAGGTGTCGCGTCCAGTAAATAGAGTATTAAATTGATATTGGTGATGAGAATACTTGAAGTTTGTTTTATCTTTGTGTGTGTGAATTTGACTGCAGTCCTCAAGGGTGTATATATATATAGTCATATTATACTTTCCACCAAAGGTGAAGAGATAATCAGGGGCGGGTGCATGTGTATGGATGTGGTGAGGAGAGGGGTGGGGAGTATTGCAGTCTGAACCCAGGGGGAGAGAGGGGGTTTAGTCGCCCCCAACTCCTAAGCTGGATGCAAGCGGGGAGTGCAGAGTGCCGAGTGCGGAGTGCAGAGTGCAGATGACAGTTTTTCTGCCGGAATTATTTATCGTATAGACAAGTATTACACCCCCCGGGATAGTTTAATATGTTGATCAAACACAGCGTGTATTTGCCACAGACAATCAAACTTCGCGATTCCGATACATATGTATATAAACACATGGACAGATCCAATCAGATATTATTGAAAGCAATAAAATGAAGCGTGTATCAGATTAACCTACCTCTATGATGGAGTGGACGGCCGTGGGCTTGGGCTCCAATTGCAGGGTCGGCACTTCGCTGTCGGTGTCCGAAGCCACGGATGAGCTTCCATCCCGATCAGACAGCATGGCGGGAGTAATGTCCACCACCCGCACGGTGTCACTATGGCAATATCCGGAACGCCAGTAGTCAGGACAGATGTCTCCCGTCACCGTTCACATGGTGGTTATATACAGCGAAGATGAAATACGAATATTGAGTCTTTTGTACTGTTAGGTTGTGCCTTGGATGTAGTGTATTGGCCTGATCAGTCAATCAGTGCATGTATGGCAGCTTTATCTGTATCTTATGCTGGAGGTATCCTTCGAACAAACAGGAGATTGAAGCAAAATTTGTATAATCCAGCAATTAGTTTCGAACGTCACCCACTGCTGACAGATCGGCTCTGGTCAGTTTTCGCCAGTGTTGCTTCGGACAATTTAAAAATAACAACTTCTCGCGATGACGTTTTCCCGTGCGATATCGAACGTTCTCTGATGCAATGTGCCGGGCGAGGCAATGTACCAGTCCGTACCACGGGGAGAACAGAGAGGGACGTAGAGAGGGCGAGAGATAGCGGCCACTCCTTCTGGTTAACTCACCCCCACCCCAACCCCCCCGCCACTTACTCTCTTCCTTCCTTGCGCCCGACCTGACTTCGCTCCTTCTCCTTCTCCTCCTCCACCCCTGCCCCTCTCCTCCCTCTCCTCCGTACCACCCCACCTCCCCCCCCCTCCCCCTTCCGTTCCTACCCCTACCCCTCCCACTCCCTTTCCTACCCCTACCCCTCCTTCTCTGTTTCCCACCACTCCGCCACCCCCCAGCCCCGTTCGGACAGCGGTGAACTTTCACCGCCGTTGCATGTGCGATATGACGATATGACGAGTTTCACGCGTCTTATCAGACGGTCCACAACTTGACCCCCTCAAGCCACCACCTGTCAGGGACCAATATCACATATATTGTCGTCCAGTCACGTCCCCGCTCTCTCCCCCCCCCTCCTCACCCCACCCTGGCGCCCTTTGTCTCCAGGACACCATGGAGCCTCCACCCGTTATACCCGCCCCCCTCCCACAGCCGAGCACCCTCAACCACCTCCAACCACCCTCGACCACCCTCACCAACCCTCACCCATCCTCAACCATCTGATCCCGATTGCCATGTAGGTAGTCAGATCGAGTTATTGACCTGAAGTGGACACTACAGTATGCAGAGCTTCTGCACCGAGGCACTGGAGGCCAGATTACCGGACAGCTAACATCTTATTCGTATTTTATTGGCGAGGACGTGTTCCAAATTTTTGTTTTAGTTCAAGATTATGGTGGCGGGGATGGGCGCTTCCAAATCTGATAATGGGTTCCAAGAAATGACGATAAATGGCGAATAACAAATAGGACTCGAGGTTGTGATACAGGCTATAAGTGCAGAGTATTCATGAGCTGTCGTCAACGCGATATTTAGTTCGGTATAATGCTCCTCTGCTTCACTTCCAAAGATGTTGCTTTGTTTTATTGCATGTCAAAGTCTTATTTGTTTGCAAGTTTATTAATTTTATTAATATTTTACGGAATGTGTTATTTGTCCGGTTGACTGAACGTATCTTTCGTGTTATGGCCGATATTGTACAGAATAAGTAACGATATTGTTGGATCCATAAAATCCTAGTGTTGGCACATGCCATACCTTCGGGGTAGTGTGTGATACCAGGAATATGGCAGATAGCACGCAGCTGACAACGCTTAACAAGCTCGAGAGCGCAAATGGCGTCATGTTAGAGCTGTAAAGGACGTCATGTCAGAGCTGTAAAGGACGTCCTGTCAGAGCTGCAAATGGCGTCATGTCAGACCTGCAAATGACATGAAATCAAAGTTGCAAATGACATGATATAAGAGTTGCAAATGACATGATATAAGAGTTGCAAATGACATGATATCAGATTTGCGAATGACATGATATCAGTTAGAAATGACATGATATCAGAGTTGCAAATGACATGATATCAGACCTGCATATGACATGTTATCAGTGCTGTAAATGGCGTAGAGCTACGATCTAAAAGTCTACAGTTTCATGGTTATATATATATATTTTAGATAACATGACAACTTGCACGAACGAGTTAAGATCAAGATATATGTCCAACCCAGAGCTGCGCCCGCTGCCACGGTTAACGTAACATCTCCGTCGCTAACTGACGAAACATTCCAATAGCAAGCCTATCGGTGTGATATCCAAGAAGCTGGCCGACTAAAAAATTATCTTCACTTACATATCCACCAGATCTCGACCCTCTTCACTCTGGTGGCATGCGGGCGTGCCTTCCGACACGCGGGCCTCCGTTGTCGGCGTAAATATGTGTCACAATTACCGATATATTACTGTTATGTTTATAACCATGCTAAATATTTAACGTCGATAATATTCACACTGCATAACCAATCACTAAATCAAGTAGAACATTTAAAAATGTGTTTCACAATCCTTATGATTGGATTTCGCTGGATTCTCCTATCCAAAGTATACGTTTTAGCACACTAACCGATTCTGTGTTTATTATGGAATGGAATGGAATGTTGGTGTTTTAGGCCACTTTTGTGCACATACAGGCTAAATTGGGCCGTGTTTATTATGAGTCGCGTTTTTGTGTTGGATGCATGAGTTTAATCACGGGTCAAAAATTACATTTTGTGCATCAGTATATCATTTCCATAATGATACTACAATGGTGGCCATTTTGAATTTTGTCATAAAACATACACCTCACTGAAGACAAAATTCTGATATAACCAAAAAACAATAACACATATTTCTACATGTATATACGATGAAGTATGATTTTGTCTGTTGTTTTAGCAGCCGAGAGTAAAGGTATGTAAAATAAGGCAGGGGCACACAATTGTCCCGCATAAATACATTTTCTTGCGACTGGAGCTACTGGTTAGTGGACCCAAGATTAATGCCATGAGTCATCATTACTGTGCAACCTGTTGTACAATTGGCAACTGTTTCATATCGATAACAGTACGATAAATACAAAGCGGCCTTGATATCATAGTCAAGAGTTTCTTGACCAGGTGATATCCCCGCTGGTAAGTAACGCTCGCGTGACCATTAGTAATGATTAGTGACTGGTGTCACGTCATAATACCCGGTGTGACGTCAAAATGACCGACTCTATGGTGACTAGTTTACATCACGCGGGATGGTGGGCGGTACGACTACCCACGTCAGTCGCTAAGGTAATCAATAAATCAATCAAGCAAAATTGTCTCACAGATGGACTTGATAAGCTGGTCAGGAAAATATCATGAGCGATCGATACTGATAGTGATATAGAGCGGTAAGCAGGACACCACAAAAGATTTACTTACGTCGAATTATACTTTGTGTATTTATTAATAGACAGCAATAAATAAAATGCATGAAGGTCATCAACACACAGGCAAAGCAAGCAGTAACAGTCGCTAGACTTTAAGAATAAGCATCAGACATAACATTTGATGGTTGAAAAACATTCCATTGTTGCCCCGTGTACGTGACCAGTACATGCAAGTTAATGGTAGAAGTATTCGCAAATAAATATAATGTAAGCATTACAAATTGTAGTTGTGAAGCGAAACGTTATGGATGTTTTAGTACAAAGACTATGTCCGTTCATTGTATGTGAAACGTTCGTTCATTGCAAGAGAAACGTCCGCTCAATGGAAGAGAAACGTCCGGTCATTGTAAGAGAAGCGTCCGTTCATTGCAAGAGAAACGTCCGCTCAATTGAAGAGAAACGTCCGCTCAATGTAAGAGAAACGTCCGCTCAATGGAAGAGAAACGTCCGCTCAATGTAAGAGAAACGTCCGCTCAATGGAAGAGAAACGTCCGCTCAATGTAAGAAACATGGTCTGCTCAATGTAAGAAAAATCGCCCGCTCAGTGGAAAAGAAACGTCCGCTCAATGTAATATAGACGTCCGGTCATTGAAAGAGAAACGTCCGCTCAGTGGAAGAGAAACGTCCGGTCATTGGAAGGGAAACGTCCGGCGTTTGGAAGAGAAAGGCCCTGTCATTGGAAGAGAAACGTCTGCTCAATGGAACAGAAACGTCCGGTCATTGGAAGAGAAACGTCCAGTCATTGAAAGAGAAACGTCCGCTCAGTGTAAGAAAACGTCCGCTCAATGTAAGAGAAACGTCCGGTCAATGGAAGAGAAACGCCCACTCAATGGAAGAGAAACGTCCGGTCAATGGACGAGAAACGTCCGCTCAATGTAAGAGAAACGCCCACTCAATGGAAGAGAAACGTCCGCTCAACGGAAGAGGAACGTCCGGTCAATGCATCTCGATCATTGTGGCGCGGATCTGAGGTTGGGAATGGGTTCTTGCTAGTGATGTGTTATGTGGCGAGTATCACCCATAATCTGGGTGAGTTCGGGTAGGCGAGCGGAGTAATCGGGGTAATATTTCGAACATGCGCGCACATACTTTACGCTCGTGTGCGGATCAAGATAAACCGTACGCAAAGTCCCTGCTTCGCGTGAATGTTGCACTTGTTAAACTGGGCAAACCATAATTTAAGGCCGTTTAACAGTACCATAGCAATAAATCAATGGATACGTTTTGTGTCGTTGAGTTTGTTCCAATATTTACATTCTTTGTGCAAGTCGAGATATGTTATATACATTTTACGTACTGTTGGGCCTGGACGCCATGTTGGAAATCCTCGTGATCCTCCTCTGGGTGGGGAGTAAGGTCCGGGAGTAAAATATACCACGTGACGCACGATCGGACCACAATCTCCACGTTCGGTTAAGCACTCCGCGGAGTCCGACTACTACGCTCGCATACCAGAACTCACCCTTTCACCGCTGTTTAGCTGCTGTATCCTACTGCTGTTTAGTGTAATCACCCAATGCTTTCAGCGATTCTGACGGTACACGTCCTGTGTTATTTGTCGCACACAAAAAATCGAATGACGCATTTCACTGAACTGTGATGGGAAATGGGGACGCATTGTAAATATAATATAAACAGCTCGGTGTGAGAAGGGTTTTTGTTTTACACCATGCTAAGTATCTGAAACTATAGTATAAGTAATTATGTAGGGGTTTAATTGAATATAAGTAGCAGACTATGCAATGATGTCCCGTTATTTTTCGGGAGTCCCATAATTTTAAGGAGCCCTGGGACATTGAGACCCACCCATTGACGTGCTAGCTGTGTATTTGTCAAATTCAATCAGTAACATCATTAATTTACAGTTTTACAATTCACTGCTCAATTACGCTCATTGGACGTCAATATCGACATGCAATATAAAATAGTATAAAACAGCGTATTCGCAGATGATCAGAAATGATCATTTATATCCATAGAAATCCCTGGCATCTTGTCGCTCCTAAACATTCGCCGTTGCAGAACATTCATAGCGCGCTCGTCAAATATCTTCGGCGACGCAGTGGCGCCATCTAGCGAACGACGACCGCAAGTACTGATTGCATGACTTCCTTCCATATTTGGGTTTACCCACCTGAGGCCAGGTCACGGTTCAGTGATCGCGGTGCGTGCCTGTCGGACGGGCACGTCAGCGTGCTTTTGGTGTGCCCGGGTGGGTGAGTACGTCTCTGTCGGGGTGGTGAGGTGGCCCACACCCCACTGAGCAGCACGACACATCTCAGCCAGACCCTCACCCCTACCCACATTTACCATGTCCCTGGTCGAACATTCCGGCTCCATACACTCGACAGACCATAGACCAATACCGCCCACACACACACCCCACCACCCTCACAATTTACTTTAACGTAGGTAGATAGGTAAGTGCCCCCGTAGCCGAAAAGTACGAGAATTTTACCGACTGTAAGTGTGTGTCTGGGTCTGGGTGAGGGACTGGCTTGGTAGGTTGGGCAGGTGACCGGCGTGTGTGACATCCTACCGCCCCCAGCAGCCAAGTGACACCACGATTGGTGTATGTCTGCAGTCCCCCGACAGAGACAGTGGTGTCTGCCAGAAGCATGCCGGATACACGAATGGTGACCACGGAATCAACTCAATAAGGTGAGTGTCTAATTGGCAATCATCTGTCTTATAGATTCAGTTTCTTTGACCGTACATGAACAACATTATCGTGGATAGAACATTATGATCACCAGTTTAGGCACAAGTATAAGTCTTCTGGTTATCTGGTTATCGAGTATCAGTTGATACAGTGTTAGCATTTCTGAAACGTGGCAAGACGCCCAAAGAGAAACCGGTATTGCCGCAGAGGGTGGTTTCGGGCTTGGAGGGTACATGAATGATTAACAGGCCGGACCGGTCGCTGCGTCTGCCACTGTCGGTGTTGCGTGACGTATTCGAAGACCCGAAGAACTAAGCTTGGTTGCACTACAGCGTGCACGTAGACTAAACCCGACCAAGAAACCCCTCGAGACAATGCAGATGAAGTATGTGTCCAGTATTCCGCGGACTCGGGTGTGAGTCAGGCTAATGGAAATGAGTTAGGGGCCGACCCGATAGCTCAGTGGGTCAGAACCCTGGCATTCAGCGCTCTGGCCACCTGAGAGCCTAACGGCACGTGTATCAATGGTTCAAGCCCTGCTGTGGCCATGTCTGTGGTCGCAGGATGAAGATCCCATGTCTTTAGTGAAAAAAAAGTAGGGGGTTACCCCCGGGGACATGGCTCCACTCTCTCTTCCTTCTCCCATTGAGACGATATGACGCAAAAGTGGTTAAATCATCCTGAATATACGACGACAAACCAACCGGCTGAGCTACGGATGTTTATTTATAGCACACATAGAGGCCAGGGGTCAGTTCTCAGTCACGCTTGGTGGCTGACCCTGGGGATGGCTTTATATGTCCTTCATTCATTCATTCATTCATTCATTCATGTCATTGGAGGCACAGATTAATCTAGGTGTGAGACAGGGTCGCCCCGATACCTCAGTGGGTTAGAGCGCTCGCATTGAGAGTATTTAGTTCTTGATCAACCCAACAGGCCTGCAGGTCTATTTAGGCAGCCAAACAACCTCAATGTAATGGCTTGGGTGTAACCGTAGAACGTTGCTAAGAAGATGAGGTTTTCCTAAAGTCGCTATATTATAAGATGCCCGCAAAGAATAATTAAAATAAAACATTGTACAGCCAATTCACGCAACCAAAGGACATTATACGGTAGAAATAATGATCTTAACATTAATACATTTCAGCCGCTGACACAGTCACCATACGACCTTGACATTGGCTGGTAATGCTTCGGCCGTTTGGTAACTACCGGCAATCTACGGCGGTTCTGCCAGCAACATCGACATCCGGGCAATCGTCGACGTCACGGAAGAAGATGTCGCCGGGGTCTTTGAGCGGTCGCCTGTCACAACTTCCGCTCAAGTGGATGTTCTTTGTGGCGTTCCTGGTCGCTTACTGCATCTTCACATTCCGCCTGAGCAGCTTTCACCACACGTGCCCCACGGTGGAGGATGATAGCAGGCTAGGCCCTCGGGACGTAGCTCCCATGGAGGGGGAGGGGGGAAAGGATGGTGGTGGCGCCAGCCAAGATGACCACCCGGCGGACTTGGTAGGCGCCCTGGAGCGTCTGGCGCAGGCGTACAACGACCAACCCCCTGCCCACGACAGCGTCCTCCTTCGCAAGCGACTGGAAGCGCCACTGGCCAAGCTGGGCATCAGGCTACCGGAACTACTGGGACAGAATGCGGTCAAAGCCACGGCGACACCCCCATCGTCGCCGCCCCCACCTCCATCCCCGCCTCCGACGCAGTTCGCCAACGAGATGCTGGCTCCAGATCGGATTCTGGATCCGAGCTTCGCGCCCAGCGTGGCGTTCTACGTCTGGTGCGGACGCCGCTGGTTTGAGTTCCAGCATTACCTGAGCGTCATGAGCGTCATGCGTGCCGTACGTCCCGACGTCTTACTCTTCTACTACGACGCCTACCCCGTGGTGGACCAGTGGTCCTACAACACGTGGTTTGACGAGCTGCGGCACGAACTGCCCTTCCTCCGCCTCATCCAAGTCGCGGAGACGGACAAAGCCTGCGCCGCCTGGGCTAAACCGAATATGGAGTTCGTCCACAAGATCCTCACAGAGAAAGGCGGCATGTTTGTTAGTGAATTCACCATCGTAGCCGAGTTTCCCATCTGGTACAGGAATCACAGCATGGTCGATGGACTTGACAAGACTTCCGGTTTGGGGTTGTTGATGACGCAGCGGGGACTCCCCGGGGTGACCTCTCTCGAGCAGATCGCTAACGACCCTCTCCACAAGACGCGCTCCCTGCAGTGTGAGACCATCAGCCATTTTGTTAAGTCCCACCGCAAGCCGCCGTGTGTTCTGACTGGAGACCCCTTCTTCCCCAATGATCTGTGGGAGCTCGATAACTCATTCGGCCGCCTCGCTAGACGCATATTTTACGGCACGAGTGAGATACGGCGTCCTGAGCGAAATTACGACGATTTAATACCTAATATCGCTCATGTGGTTTGGATCGGCGGTGGGGAGATGGACTACCTATTCTATCTCAGCGTGTTGAGCTTGATTTACGTGGCGGAGGTAGATCGGGTGTATCTCCATGGCGACGCCCCTCCTACAGGGCCCTACTGGGACAGCATAAAAAATCTGGAAAAGCTGACTATGGTGTACCGTGAGGTTCCTGGGACTGTCTACCAGACCCCAGTCAACGTCTTGTCCCACGTGACCGACATCTGGCGTGTGGACTTCATGATCAAATACGGCGGGATCTACGTTGACACGGACACCATCTTCCTGAAGCCCCTGGATCGAGACATCCGGGCATACGACGCCGTTGGCTCCTACGACTGGACCTACTGGAACCACCCTTTCCCGGATACCATAAACTTCGGCGTGGCCATCGGGAAGCGAAACGCCACCTACTGGCACCGCTTCCAGGAGTCCATGCGCTGGTTCATGGATCAGGATTGGGCCTGGAACGGACTCCGCCAGCCGTACAGGATCAAAGAGCGCAATCCTGAGCTAGTCCTGATCGACCCGCACCTCCAGGTCATCTGCTTTGAGAGTAAGTGCCATCCGACCTGGTGGCCGAACTACCACAACGAGAGTATTCACCATCTGAACTCGCCCAGTATACGGAACTGGCGAGAGGATGCGTACGCCTTCCACTGGACATTGCCCACGCCTTACGAACTGCTTAACGAGGACAACCTAATGCGCAGCAATAGTATCTTCGCTGAAATCGGGAAAAATGTGCTACAAAAGGCTGGAAGATTAAAATCTGCATAAAAAGCTTGAATGACCCGTGCAAATGTGAATTTATATTAATGGTGCACTGAAGACTGAGTGACCCTGTTGAATCAAATATAGTGTTTGTTAACTGGACTTATTTGATAGAGAATGATATTTTTGTAAGCGAGACAACTGTTAGGAAAATATTCTAGCATAAGGTACGATGTTACTTTCAGACTTAACATTTAACATTTTTGTAGTGGTTCCTTAACGTCGCTTGAAGCTTTGTGTTCTTATGGTGTGTCATGCTGGAGATGTCCCAATGTTGTTAGTGGGGGAGCACCAGTCAGATAGGATAGAACCAATAGTTGCTACGGCTTAAAACCTGTATGTACTCACTGTATGCCCACCACACTCGTGTATAATGACTGTATTAAACGCATTCGTAGCATGAATGAACGAGTCGGTGTTTTTGACCATTTGTGTGTACACATGTGCTCAAATTATGGTGAAATCTGGCGCCTGTGGGGGTGACATGAATTTGGTTGGCTCAATTAGGAAGCTTTAACCATTACGTCATATTGCGACAAATACAAGAAATGGCTCCGGGGAAAAAAATCCCTACTCTTTGCGGAAAAATATATGGGAAGACTTTTTCCTGCACAAACATGTGCATATGTGTGATTCGAAGGAGGCACCGACCGCAGAGCGCACTCCGACATAACCGTAGAATACGATACCTATTAGGCCACGGGACCCCGGCTAAATCAGGAGAGAGCGAAACATTATTTAAGTGACGTGTAGGGGTAAAATCCGGATCATGCAAATGTGCAGCGACATCAGAAACCTGTAGCAGGAAACCGAGAGTCAATGGGCGTGATGGGTGGGAACTTGATCACGTGCAGCGAACCTGTAACCAGACTGGCCCAGGCCGCAGTGAAGCCCATACGTTCCGATAGAAGTCGTAACGGTATTGCTTAATGTGTCTCATTGACCATGACTTATTTTAACATTTAAGTAGAAGCAAAGCGGTTGCTCATTGAGAATATGGCATAAAACATGCTATATAAGGGAAATTAAAAAACTGTTATAGCATTATAAAGCGCTCAGAAGTGGAAACAAACGTCGCTGCTAAATCAAAACAGTGACAACACACAGACATTCCCAATACGCATTCCACAGACTCCGTTATGATTATTACCCGGCCATGTCCCGCGGAACCATTGTTATACGGTCATCTCGCCTTCCTCGGACTCCATTATGATTATTACCCGGCCATATCCCGAGGATCTATTGTTATACGGCCATCTCGCCTTCCTCGGACTCTATTATGATTATTACCCGGCCATATCCCGAGGATCCATTGTTATACGGTCATCTCGCCTTTCACGGACTCTATTATGATTATTACCCGGCCATATCCCGAGGATCCATTGTTATACGGTCATCTCGCCTTTCACGGACTCTATTATGATTATTACCCGGCCATATCCCGAGGATCCATTGTTATACGGCCATCTCGCCTTCCTCGGACTCCATTATGATTATTACCCGGCCAAGTCCCGAGGATCCATTGTTATACGGTCATCTCGCCTTCCTCGGACTCTATTATGATTATTACCCGGCCATGTCCCGATGATCCATTGTTATACGGTCATCTCGCCTTCTTCGGACTCTATTATGATTATTACCCGGCCATGTCCCGAGGATCCATTGTTATACGGTCATCTCGCCTTCCTCGGACTCTATTATGATTATTACCCGGCCATGTCCCGATGATCCATTGTTATACGGTCATCTCGCCTTCTTCGGACTCTATTATGATTATTACCCGGCTATATGCCGAGGATCCATTGTAATACGGACAATACTATTCAAGTTTTAATGTTTTCGCTCTCGAGTAGATTGTAGTAAATTCACGAGAACGTTATGTAACGAAATATTACTGAGGTACGTGGCTTAAATACCGTCGCTTTAAATATTATTTGCATTTTACATATTAGTCTCTGAATCAAATAATAACATATTAACATTTAAACATTTAAACATATTGTAATAAGTATCAAATATGACCAATAGATAATTTGGTGACATTTAATGCGCAGGCCAAGACTTGCCGCGCGTGAAGATAAACTAAATCTCAGCCTATTTCCTCAGTTGTTCGCCTTGTGTCAAGGTACACTCTACCAAGGCCATATGATGTTATTCACTCCAAAGTGCGCTTACTGGAGATGTCGATGCATGGTCTTTGCGTTCCGCTTAAATGTCAATCGATAGAAATGTAATTTAAGAAACAGGTTGTGATATTGTGATTCTCCAAGCATCCATATCCACTTCGCGATCCAATGCAATCGGAACACAGCACCTGCTGTCACTGACACGTATTTCTACTATTTCACACGTATATAATTTACGGGCAACTATATATATATATACGGGCATATATATATAGCTTTAGATTCTCTTCTGTTTTTTTTGAGAAAGCAATAATGTACAACACTGTGCCTTGGTGTTTCTATGAATGACCTCCTATGGTGCTGCATCTGTATTTTGGGACGCCTTAATTATTTTTCAAACCTTGCCCTTCGAAATAATGCGGCTACGGAACCTATTCATACGCTATTTTACCTAACCTGTAAAGTCACACGTGAAAAAAAAAACCTCTATTCTTTATTTTGTGCAAACTTATCACCACTGTTTACTTGATCAAACGGGCATCTAGATGGTGACGCCAAGGACCAACATCAATGGAATAATGCATCTGTCGGCTTTCTGAATGATTCGGCAATAAAAATTAAACCCAAAACCCTATCACCCAATGTTAATCGATCTGCATCCGCTCACCATACTATCCTGCGGAGTTTTACATTTCCATGTGACTGAACTTCCGTATCAAAACGCCTTGTATTAAGTGCACCGCCATCTGTTACGCAGTGAAGAAATCAGGAAGCATAACGATCGAATCTCTCACGGACGGCAGATGGCGCAGGCGTGCACCCTAGCCGCTGACAGCAACAATATCGATACAGACGCTCTGGTTCTAGAATTTATTATTCCCTTTCAACGGGATCTTAATTTTGTTAGACGTTAACTCAGGACATACATATCATGACGCTATTCATAAAACTTATAATGTACATAGGATTCCGACAGCTGCTACCAGCAGTTGATTAGACTACGACAAGATCCCACCTCACAAGACAATAGTGTGTGACTGTAACAAACATGGTTGAACTAAGACACTGCCTTATATGCGATATAACCGTGCCCTGAACTCGACACTACAAACGACGCACAATGTAATAGGGGTCTGGAAGGGTTACATGGCGACACAGGCATACTTGAAAAATCGACATTCGACACTGAGAATTGAGCAATGATATATGCACCCAACAATGATGTCTTAAAAACCGAAAACATAAATCTCCCGAGTGGAAAAATCTGGTCCCTTAACTGATTAAATCGTCGTAATACAAACTATGGTCAGCCCAGTACAATCAAAATGGTACGGTACACACCTACACATTTTCCGAAACTTTGTGCCCGAAATCGACCCGTACACATCTAAAAGTTTCTGCGACACAAAGTTTCTGAAACTGTTCTTTGAGTTGTATATATCTGTACCTTTCGCCCTCTCTCTGGAGGGAAGTCTCCTTACTCGATTTCTGCGACACAAAGTATCAGCATTTTTATTTAGGTCACTTCTTTGGCCAATGGACATTAGCATCAAATGGCGGACAATCGCGGACCAGTCGCTGCTTGTGGAGCTGCTGTTGTTTTATTGAATATTTTGCGCCGAAGGCGGCGACGACTACATCGTCAAACATGGGTCCGTGAGTGGATTAGTAATCGTCGGGGGCAAGGGGCATATACCATGCCACATCTCCGCTAACTGCTCAACCGATTCATTAATCCACTTAAATTTGGCAGACGTCGGATCGGCAATCACATAACATTGCGTCTCTGAATCCATTGTCAGGTTGCAGGATGGTGTTAGTCTGCGTATTAATCTGGTGTTGTCACATGATCCCACTCGATGCCACGTGACAGTGAGTCGGGTACTCATTGGTTTTAATACTAATAATGTGAAAACTTAGTTTCCGAAATTCAAACATGTAAAACTTCGGGCACAACGTTTCGGGCACAACGTTTCGGGAACATCCCGGTACACACCAGCGTGTGTCGACGGAAAAAAAGTTGCGGAAACAAAGTTTCGGAAAGTGTTTTAGGTGTGTTCTGGCTTAATAGAAAAGTTCACTGTGTATGCACTGCGTATATTGCCTGATGGTATCCACGCTCTGGAAGAGGAATAGTACAAAGTGGCACAACAACAACCAAATGGTTGCGCCATGGTGTACAGATGATTGGAATGATATACATAATATATGTAATACATGCACATGTATATATATCTTTTGAAAGTAATATGTATAAGAATATAGTATTGTTGAATAAACAAGCCACAATAACGACCAAACGCGTAAACTCGTAACACATTAATACCAAGACAGAAATAATACCGCCAACAGTTTTGGTCACTGTCTGCATTGTAATTCGCTTCGTCCACTAACGCTGGCGATCTCACCATATCGATATGTCGTATATGTTAATAAATTAAGGATATAGTGGAAAATACAGAATACGCGCTCTGGGCGATGAGGTGATGGTAAACGGCAAACGATATGGGACGACGTATATGATAAATATACGTGTTTATATACAATATATATTATATCTACTAGATCATGACATTTTCAGAATGTGTAACTACGGAAGACCGGTTCACTTGGCCTCACCGATTAATAGCAAGTAAGGATTATCTCCGATTGAAAATACCACAGAGCGGTTGATACTACCATGGAAGAGGCTTCAGGCAGCTTCCCCTGCCAAGTCAATGCGTCTTGGTCCGGGATCTCTGTCTCACGTGATTCTGAACACTGTTAAAGGGTTGCGGTATCTTGTCCTGTGACACTCCATTGGCCAACTCGGGTGTGACGTCAGGAACCAACTCGGATGTGACGTCAGGAGCCAACTCAGGTGTGACGTCATGAACCGAACCGGACACGACCGACTTCCAGACTTCTCGGCCCAAGGAATGTAATTTGACGCTGGCGGCCGTCGCCGACAGTGGCGCCACCCAGTAGACAATGAAATGCTCCAAGTTGGTGGAGCCACTGCAGCCAAAACTCTGGTTGGTGGCGTTAATTGGGTTGCAGTACATCCCTGTCAAGTGCAAACCTGCATTGGAAGATACAAATAATTCATGGCCATTTTTATGAGGCAAACAAAAAGTAGGCCTAAGTAACTAAACAGATAATATTCTATAATGGGTGCAGAGAGTCAACAGTCCATTAGAACAGACGATTTCTAAAAGGCCGCTCACAAGCAGTCAAAGGGTGTAGACGATCACTTACAGCACACAAAACACAGGCGCTTTGATCCGCAGCCTAGAATCCCCAACCACAGCGAGCACCAGCCAGGACCCACGCTCGCTCTGGTTGGGGGCCTAGGCTGCGGATCAAAGCGCCTGTGGCAGTGGCAAAAAGCATCAGGGAACAGCCATATGTAGTCCAAGTACCGCGATGATGTCTTACAAAGGACAATCAACATACAGGCACGCCAACACATATAGCCTAGTTGACAAAGGAATATGCATACCGATAGTCATTTTTGTATATATATTAAACTTTAACGAGTTTACCGATAGCGCATTCACATATCAACGGCCACATCGAACATGAATATAGCTTTATACAATAAGGCATAGCCTGCCAAGGAAACAAGACGAAGGGTAATAAATACTTACCAAAGACCACCCACAGGCAGCCAAAGAAACCCTTGACGCCTTCTTCGTACAGTTCGAACGGGGTTAAGACCACCAAGGCTGTCAGTATATCAAACATGGTGGCCGCAAACTCCACCCCGAAGCCCAGCGTTACGGGCACGTGGAGCGAGGTGGAACACGTGACCGCGGCGTAGCGGACCCGGTGTCCTTCGTGCAGCCCCAGCGACCAGAACTGGCGCGCCGCGGGGTAGCTGGCCAGCCCCCCGGCCAACTGGCAGGCGATGTGGGCCACGCACTGCCAGGCGGTCTCCGCCCCGTGCATGTAGCGCAACACGTGGCTGCAGGGGTTGCCGCTGGAATCCTTCACAGTCACCGAGGACCACATGAGCAGGACGAACATGATGGCGACGTAGGCGGCCGGGCCGTAGAACCTCATGATCTGGCTGTTCTCCAGGCTGCAGGCCATCATCTGGAAGGTGGTCACGATGTCCAGGAGGTAGGGGCGCAGTCGGTCCGGAGCGTGCTGACGGATCACACTCCGGAGAATCCTCCCCATCAGGAGGGCGATGGAGTAATAGCAAATGGACACCAGAAAGGGAATTTCCCGCGCGCCTGGCTCCGGGTACACTGCGCCCAGGACATCCAACAGCCGCTCCAAGTGGGTCTGAAAATCACCATCATCAATAATAGTATGTCAGTGGCTGACAGTCAAGGACAAACAGTGAGATTCAATTCGAAGGACGGTTCCCATATTTGAATTTAGAAATATCATACATCGTTTCAAGGACCAGCCGTCATGTCAATTAGGGTCAGGCATAACCTTAAACGCGCGTGCCTATATGCATAATCCTTTGACCCAGAAATGACCTTGAAATGACCTTGATACAGACGTCTCAGCCCGAGCACCCCCATTGAGAAAGATTCCACAGGTGATAATTAGTAGGTGTACACAGTTTGGTGCTTTAGTCACTCGTGTCACGATACCGCCTCAACTTTGACCTCAACGATTCCTTGACCTAGAAATGACCTTGGAATGACCTTGATGAAGACGGCTCAGCTCGGGCACCCCCATGCAGAAAGATTCCACAGGTGCTAATTAGTAAGTGTCCGAAGTTTGGACCTACGCGACCGGACTATAATGTCAAGAATAGTCCGATCAGACGTCAATGCATTACGTACGTCAGTTACTGGCAGAACGCCTAGTTCATATAGGGCCTCGATATGTCTTTACAGGGGCGGATCTAGGAATTTGCCAAGGGGGCGGGGGGGGTGCTCTCTGAAAACTTCCGACCGAGGGGTGTGCTTTCTGAAAAACTTCCGACCGGGGGGGGGGTCGTGCTCGGAGCAGCCGACTTTAACAGTGGTGTATGTTCAGGTTCCCAAGGGGGGCGTTGCTCTCTCTCTCTGAAAAAACTTGCGACCGGGGGAGGGGGGGGAGCGGGCTTGGGCTTGGAGAACACGACTTTAACAGTGTATGTTCAGTTTCCCAGTTGCTCCTTGAAGACTTGGGACTTTAATATGTATGTTAACATGTATGTTGCATGTTCTGGTTTACAAGAGGGGGGGTGCACCCCCCCCCCCCCGGGGGTGCACCCCCCCCCCCCTAGATCCTCCACTGCTTTATAGACTACGCACTATATACATATATATCACAACCTATTTAGACCCAGACATACAGCCAGAGTATGGGCTTGTTGTCGGCATTGACCATACTGGTGTGACAGAACAGCAGCACCAGCCGAACTGCATGCAGCCACAGAGTGACCTTGACGGGGCCGTTATGAACAGCCATAGCGAACGTTAACCCAGAGCGCCTGGAGCAATAAACAACAAACCAGAAACATCTAGAACGCTAATTACCAGATTACGCCCCAACCAAGACTATACTGTTGAAATCTTTGCACATGCGTGATGTCTTACCTTTTCGGTTGCCATTCTCCAATGCGGCTACACTCGTTCACGATGAACCGACTGACGCTCGTCCGAAATGAATATGAAGTCATTCACACGCGAGAGCCAACACTCTTTCCGACTATCGGGCCATCGGGTTGTAGGCAGGGTCCATAATCAGGAAACGACCTATAAGTAACAGACGGGCCCAAGCTGTCATTCTAATAAACAGATGGCTTTCATGCGAGCATTTCGTCTGTGAAGGCTGCCTGGTTTATCGATTAAGATCGCTGGTCGCATCCTTGACTTCTGCATCCTCATGCTCATGACAGTACGTCTTGCAGCTCAACTATCTCAACGAGCGTACGTACCCACCGGGGTGTACAGAAAAAAGGGCTGTTCCAAAAATGTTCTAAAGTTCAGTATGCTTTCGTGACTGGAGTGTGATAAAGGGGGTGGACTGATCTCAGTATGCTAGTGTAAGACGAGGTCGTGTCTGAAGTGCATTTTTTTCTATCAAGCGTCGTGTTTGTTGCCTGTGCATCTTTAATATCAGTGTGCGAACGATTATATGGAACAGCACTTCGTAACCGTCAATCATAACGGCCTCGTTTGGACCGTCGCCAGACTCCCTCTGTCGACTAATGCGAGAACTTCATAACACGGGTATTTTAGCCGCACCTTTTCGATGCGAACTGCCATCGGCATCTGGCGCACTGTGAAGGTTACAGCTTCTGAACGGATAGTGCGGAGAGTGTGCCGTTAACGCTTATAGTCCTTCGATATTCTACAAGGCATAATATATGCTACAGATGCCGATATAGGACGAATTATATAATCACAAATGTCTCGTGCACGATGGCGTAGACCAAATTTTATAGCCTAGATAACGCTATCTATAATGTACGAGGGACAGGCCTATGGGTTGGTTAGAAAATCTGACGCCGTGTGGTGTGTGGGGTTGGGGTGGGGTGGGAGGCCATCTTATATGGCGCACAATTTGCATTGGATGAAAAAGGGATTCCTCGCCGGCTAAATTAAGAAAAACATTAAAACATTTTAGGGATTATTTTAGGGAGTCTTAAATTGAGATGCTAGCTCTGGCCATTATGAAAACATATGATAGGCCATAAGTGCAAATAGACAACAGACTGCAGGTGGGGGACACGTGTACTGTTGACTGCGATAACGAGCGATTTTGGAGTCTTTATCTGGGTCGTGGCTTCCAGAAGTCTCTTCGGGGGTTAATTAGGCCAAACAAAGTAAGCTTACTGTTAATAAAATTATAAACAATTTCACAAGGAACAGGGGTAGGTATGCCGTTTGGTCTTCAGAGTGGCATCTTAGGAGGCTGTGCGAACATTCGAAATAGTCTAATAATTAATAAACAGCTCCAAACGTTATTATTTACACTCGCAACGGGTATCACCATATGTGGCCTAGCTATAGTGTAGCGCGCCCAAGCGGCCAGTGCGTGGGTCGAACTCCATCCGTGCAAATCTACATTGTGCAGGATGAATAACCCATGTGCTCTTTCTTCGCAAAAGGTAGGAGGTTACTCCCCCAAGACGGGACTCCTTGATCCCTCCCAGTGTCACGATATTGACGTACAGAAGCAAAGCATCAGACGTAAACCAAGCAGCCCACCTTCCCACACCGGGCCGCTCGATGTTCATTGTGCCGTGCGAAGAAAAGATCTTATGACGAGTAGTACATATTTCACGTTAATGTTTGAGATAGAAGGGTCACTATGTGGACCTTATATGAATCCCTTATGTCGCATGGCATTCGCTTGATAGATATTCTAAAATTGCATCCAAGAAACACAATTCAGTATTAAATTATCTTTATTATCGTGGCATCCTGTTCCACATCTCAGTGGAGTCACGTGCACATCACGTGACTGTCCCAGTTTATCAGTCCGTATCTCCTTAGCTGAAGGGCGCCAGTGTGTTCGTGGTATAATAAACACCGTTAGAGCAATGGCAAATAGAAACATCTCTCCCATGGCAGTGGTATGAATCAATGGAATACAGAATTAGTTCTGTACTGTTAAATGTCAGCGCAAATGGCATATCGAATTCATCACAGTCAAGTTAAAAAAAGCGTGTGCGCTGGCGCACGTGTCCAGTCGGTGTCACTTCCACATCATCCAGAAACCGGGTGGAAGTTTGTCTGACCTCCACCGCATTGATTGTCTATCATGACGTCACCTCCCGCAATAAATTGAAAAGAAGGTGGACGTTTTTTCTTGTGGACGCTGCCTCGTCGGAATTCAACCATAACGTCACTTCCGGTACTGCTTGAAGAGCGGGTGAAGGTCCTTCTTGTGGCCGCCTCGCTGGTAATCAACCATGACGTCACTTCCGGTACTGCTTAAAGAGCGGGTGAAGGTCCTTCTCGTGGCCGCCTCGCTGGTAATCAACCATGACGTCACTTCCGGTACTGCTTAAAGAGCGGGTGAAGGTCCTTCTCGTGGCCGCCTCGCTGGTAATCAACCATAACGTCACTTCCGGCCGCCTCAGTGGTACCTAACTATTACGTCACTTCCGGCCGCCTCGCTGGTAATCAACCATGACGCCATTTCCGGTACTGCTTAAATAGCGGGTGGAGGTTCTTCTTGTGCCCGCCTCGCTGGTAATCAACCATGACGTCACTTCCGGCCGCCTCGGTGGTACTCAACCATGACGTCACTTCCGGTACTGCTTGAAGAGCGGGTGGAGGTTCTTCTTGTGGCCGCCTCGCTGGTATTCCATGTACATCATGTCGTCGGCACCGGACATGGAGCTCATACTACCGACACGACGCACAGTCTGCAGCGAGAAAGACAAGCGATGGTTTGAAAAAACACTGGCAATACGCTATTGTGAGACAGAGAGAGAAAAGCTGGAAAGTCATCACTTTGTCACCGAGCCTCATCCCTTACTCGGAGCCGAGGGCCCGGAGAAAAGGAGCCCCCCGCCTCGTCCTCCCACCGCCCATCCCGGGCTTATTCGTGCCCCGGATACTTACCCCGCCGGCCCCATCCCCTTCCCCGTCATCCCTCCCTGACACTTACCCCGCCGGGCCTCATCCCCTCCCCCACCATCCCTCCCTGACACTTACCCCGCCGGGCCTCATCCCCTCCCCCACCATCCCTCCCTGACACTTACCCCGCCGGGCCTCATCCCCTCCCCCACCATCCCTCCCTGACACTTACCCCGCCGGGCCTCATCCCCTCCCCCACCATCCCTCCCTGACACTTACCCCGCCGGGCCTCATCCCCTCCCCCACCATCCCTCCCTGACACTTACCCCGCCGGCCCCATCCCCTCCCCCACCATCCCTCCCTGACACTTACCCCGCCGGGCCTCATCCCCTCCCCCACCATCCCTCCCTGACACTTACCCCGCCGGGCCTCATCCCCTCCCCCACCATCCCTCCCTGACACTTACCCCGCCGGGCCTCATCCCCTCCCCCACCATCCCTCCCTGACACTTACCCCGCCGGGCCTCATCCCCTCCCCCACCATCCCTCCCTGACACTTACCCCGACGGCATCATCCCCTCCCCCACCATCCCTCCCTGACACTTACCCCGACGGCATCATCCCCTCCCCCACCATCCCTCCCTGACACTTACCCCGCCGGCCCCATCCCCTTCCCCGTCATCCCTCCCTGACACTTACCCCGACGGCATCATCCCCTCCCCCACCATCCCTCCCTGACACTTACCCCGCCGGGCCTCATCCCCTCCCCCACCATCCCTCCCTGACACTTACCCCGACGGCATCATCCCCTCCCCCACCATCCCTCCCTGACATTTACCCCGACGGCATCATCCCCTCCCCCACCATCCCTCCCTGACACTTACCCCGCCGGGCCTCATCCCCTCCCCAACCATCCCTCCCTGACATTTACCCCGCCGGGCCTCATCCCCTCCCCCACCATCCCTCCCTGACACTTACCCCACCGGGCCTCATACCCTCCCCCACCATCCCTCCCTGACACTTACCCCGCCGGGCCTCATCCCCTCCCCCACCATCCCTCCCTGACACTTACCCCGACGGCATCATCCCCTCCCCCACCATCCCTCCCTGACACTTACCCCGACGGCATCATCCCCTCCCCCACCATCCCTCCCTGACACTTACCCCGCCGGGCCTCATCCCCTCCCCCACCATCCCTCCCTGACACTTACCCCGCCGGGCCTCATCCCCTCCCCCACCATCCCTCCCTGACACTTACCCCGCCGGGCCTCATCCCCTCCCCCACCATCCCTCCCTGACACTTACCCCGACGGCATCATCCCCTCCCCCACCATCCCTCCCTGACACTTACCCCGACGGCATCATCCCCTCCCCCACCATCCCTCCCTGACACTTACCCCGCCGGGCCTCATCCCCTCCCCCACCATCCCTCCCTGACACTTACCCCGCCGGGCCTCATCCCCTCCCCCACCATCCCTCCCTGACACTTACCCCGCCGGGCCTCATCCCCTCCCCCACCATCCCTCCCTGACACTTACCCCGCCGGGCCTCATCCCCTCCCCCACCATCCCTCCCTGACACTTACCCCGACGGCATCATCCCCTTCCCCACCATCCCTCCCCGACACTTACCCCGCCGGGCCCCATCCCCTCCCCCACCATCCCTCCCTGACACTTACCCCGACGGCATCATCCCCTCCCCCACCATCCCTCCCTGACACTTACCCCGCCGGGCCTCATCCCCTCCCCCACCATCCTCCCTGACACTTACCCCGCCGGGCCTCATCCCCTCCCCCACCATCCCTCCCTGACACTTACCCCGCCGGGCCTCATCCCCTCCCCCACCATCCCTCCCTGACACTTACCCCACCGGGCCTCATACCCTCCCCCACCATCCCTCCCTGACACTTACCCCGCCGGGCCTCATCCCCTCCCCCACCATCCCTCCCTGACACTTACCCCGACGGCATCATCCCCTCCCCCACCATCCCTCCCTGACACTTACCCCGACGGCATCATCCCCTCCCCCACCATCCCTCCCTGACACTTACCCCGCCGGGCCTCATCCCCTTCCCCACCATCCCTCCCTGACACTTACCCCGCCGGGCCTCATCCCCTCCCCCACCATCCCTCCCTGACACTTACCCCGCCGGGCCTCATCCCCTCCCCCACCATCCCTCCCTGACACTTACCCCGCCGGGCCTCATCCCCTCCCCCACCATCCCTCCCTGACACTTACCCCGCCGGGCCTCATCCCCTCCCCAACCATCCCTCCCTGACACTTACCCCGCCGGGCCTCATCCCCTCCCCCACCATCCCTCCCTGACACTTACCCCGACGGCATCATCCCCTTCCCCACCATCCCTCCCCGACACTTACCCCGCCGGGCCCCATCCCCTCCCCCACCATCCCTCCCTGACACTTACCCCGACGGCATTATCCCCTCCCCCACCATCCCTCCCTGACACTTACCCCGCCGGGCCTTATCCCCTCCCCCACCATCCCTCCCTGACACTTACCCCGCCGGGCCTCATCCCCTCCCCCACCATCCCTCCCTGACACTTACCCCGACGGCATCATCCCCTCCCCAACCATCCCTTTCTGACATTTACCCCGCCGGGCCTTATCCCCTCCCCCACCATCCCTCCCTGACACTTACCCCACCGGGCCTCATACCCTCCCCCACCATCCCTCCCTGACACTTACCCCGACGGCATCATCCCCTCCCCCACCATCCCTCCCTGACACTTACCCCGCCGGGCCTCATCCCTTCCCCCACCATCCCTCCCTGACAGTTACCCCGCCGGGCCTCATCCCCTCCCCCACCATCCCTCCCTGACACTTACTCCGCCGGGCCTCATACCCTCCCCCACCATCCCTCCCTGACACTTACCCCGCCGGGCCTCATCCCCTCCCCCACCATCCCTCCCTGACACTTACTCCGCCGGGCCTCATACCCTCCCCCACCATCCCTCCCTGACACTTACCCCGCCGGGCCTCATCCCCTCCCCCACCATCCCTCCCTGACACTTACCCCGCCGGGCCTCATCCCCTCCCCCACCATCCCTCCCTGACACTTACCCCGCCGGGCCTCATCCCCTCCCCCACCATCCCTCCCTGACACTTACCCCGCCGGGCCTCATACCCTCCCCCACCATCCCTCCCTGACACTTACCCCGCCGGCCTCATCCCCTCCCCAACCATCCCTCCCTGACATTTACCCCGCCGGGCCTCATCCCCTCCCCCACCATCCCTCCCTGACACTTGGCCCGCCGGCCTCATCCCCTCCCCAACCATCCCTCCCTGACACTTACCCCGCCGGGCCTCATCCCCTCCCCCACCATCCCTCCCTGACACTTACCCCGCCGGGCCTCATCCCCTCCCCCACCATCCCTCCCTGACACTTACCCCGCCTGGCCTCATCCCCTCCCCCACCATCCCTCCCTGACATTTACCCCGCCGGGCCTCATCCCCTCCCCCACCATCCCTCCCTGACACTTACCCCACCGGGCCTCATCCCCTCCCCCACCATCCCTCCCTGACACTTACCCCGCCGGGCCTCATCCCCTCCCCCACCATCCTCCCTGACACTTACCCCGCCGGGCCTCATCCCCTCCCCCAGCATCCTCTCCTCCTCGGCGTCTGTGTCGTTGGCGGCCAGGACTTTCTGAAGCAGCGCCGCCTGGTCTTCCTTGGTCGAGTAATACAAGTCATCCTGGGCAGGGCGATAATAAGAGTTCGTCACAATGTCTGGCTGACCTTTATGTGTTTATGTACATTTTTCCGAATTATTGAACACACAAAATGTTCCCGCGATTCACACATATGTAGAGCTACCAGTCCTAAATGTAAAGTCATAATTACCAATATGCAATAAGAAATTCGTTCTATGCATGATTTTGTTTCGTGATACGTCATCAATACGCATATTTCAAAACAAATATTTCCAAAGGGACAATACTTCTAACCATACTCTTGCACTACTTCCCAGCATCGACGTACCAATAGATGAAGTCCCCACCCACTCCCCTATACCTCTTCCATGCCGGCCATCTTTGTGATGACCTTGTAGCTGTAGCCCTGGTTGACGAGGAAGCGCTGCCTCTTGCTGGCGTAATGCACTTCCATCGAGTCCTGAGACACCAGAGTGTAGAAGAAGGCGTTGTATTCTTCCGCCGCCGAGCCTGCGTGCACAATGACACAGAAGTGGTTGGTTGGTGGGTTGTATATTCAGGTCGCTTTAACCATGATGGTTGGTTGCATATTCAGGTCGCTTTAACCACGTTGGTGGGTTGCATATTCAGGTCGCTTTAACCACGTTGGTTGGTTGCATATTCAGGTCGCTTTAACCACGTTGGTTGGTTGCATATTCAGGTCGCTTTAACCACGTTGGTTGGTTGTATATTCAGGACGCTTTAACCACGTTGGTTGGTTAAATATTCAGGTCGCTTTAACCACGTTGGTTGGTTGTATATTCAGGTCGCTTTAACCACATTGGTTGGTTGTATATTCAGGTCGCTTTAACCAAGTTGGTTGGTTGTATATTCAGGACGCTTTCACCACATTGGTTGATTGCATATTCAGGACGCTTTAACCACGTTGGTTGGTTGTATATTCAGGTCGCTTTAACCAAGTTGGTTGGTTGTATATTCAGGACGCATTCACCACATTGGTTGGTTGCATATTCAGGACGCTTTAACCACGTTGGTTGGTTGTATATTCAGGACGCTTTAACCACGTTGGTTGGTTGCATATTCAGATCGCTTCAACCACGTTGGTTGGTTGTATATTCAGGACGCTTTAACCACATTGGTTGGTTGTATATTCAGGTCGCTTTAACCAAGTTGGTTGGTTGTATATTCAGGACGCTTTCACCACATTGGTTGGTTGCATATTCAGGACGCTTTAACCACGTTGGTTGGTTGTATATTCAGGACGCTTTAACCACGTTGGTTAGTTGCATATTCAGATCGCTTCAACCACGTTGGTTGGTTGTATATTCAGGACGCTTTAACCACGTTTTCCCATAGAAATGAAACGCTGGCGTCTTGGGCCAGTTTTGTGGATATGAAGGCACAGTCAGACCAAAAAAACCTCCCGGGATCATGACATGTGGTTGGATGAAACATGCCATATGAAGGCGCGAACCCATGGTTGCTCAGTCCGCTTATTAACTGAGCTAGGAAGGCTCCGCAAGCCCCACAGACGTCAGACGCGTGTACACATTGTCGGGACAGGGGGCCTGTCGAGGTGGGGGTTTGCGTCGCCACCGATATAATGTCATCACGTTGTACGTAACAATAGCCACACACAATTCAAGAAAAATAAACAACAAATATTTTATAGGGTTAAACGAGGTATTTCAATGTCGGGAAAGGAAAGCTTCTATTGACTAGCTATGGAAGACATTGCCTGTAAGTAAGTTGATTAATGGTCATCACCTTTCTTGGCTCGGAGGATCCGTCCGAGTCGCTGAGCCTCCTGACGTCGGGATCCGCCGTGAGACGAAATCTGGATCAGCACGTTGGCCTCGGGGAGATCAAAGGAATTGTCGGCCACCTGGGGCAAACGATATTTGCTGTTACATTACTTGAAGTACCAACAATTCCGGTTCCAGTTACGCTCGTTATGTCGGAATGTGTCAGGTCACTTTTGTGCACAGGAGTGATAAATGTGGCCGAGAACCCCCACAGGGGTATTGGAAGGCTGTCAGACCCCACAGGGCTATTGGAAGGCTGTCAGACCCCACAGGGCTATTGGCAGGCTATCAAACCCCACAGGGCTATTGGAAGGCTGTCAGACCCCACAGGGCTATTGGAAGGCTGTCGGACCCCACAGGGCTATTGGAAGGCTGTCAGACCCCACAGGCCTATTGGAAGGCTGTCAGACCCCACAGGGCTATTGGAAGGCTGTCAGACCCCACAGGGCTATTGGAACGCTGTCAGACCCCACAGGGCTATTGGAAGGCTGTCAGACCCCACAGGCCTATTGGAAGGCTGTCAGACCCCACAGGCCTATTGGAAGGCTGTCAGACCCCACAGGGGTATTGGAAGGCTGTCAGACGACACGTGCCCCAGATGCAGGTGTGAGATGCGAACCCACGACCTATAGATCCGCAGGTCAGCCCGCCTCCGCAGGTCTGCCCGCCTCCGCAGGTCAGCCCGCCTCCGCAGGTCAGCCCGCCTCCGCAGGTCAGCCCGCCTCCGCAGGTCTGCCCGCCTCCGCAGGTCTGCCCGCCTCCGCAGGTCAGCCCGCCTCCGCAGGTCAGCCCGCCTCCGCAGGTCTGCCCGCCTCCGCAGGTCTGCCCGCCTCCGCTGGTCAGCCCGCCTCCGCAGGTCTGCCCGCCTCCGCAGGTCTGCCCGCCTCCGCAGGTCTGCCCGCCTCCGCAGGTCAGCCCGCCTCCGCAGGTCAGCCCGCCTCCGCAGGTCTGCCCGCCTCCGCAGGTCAGCCCGCCTCCGCAGGTCAGCCCGCCTCCGCAGGTCTGCCCGCCTCCGCAGGTCAGCCCGCCTCCGCAGGTCAGCCCGCCTCCGCAGGTCTGCCCGCCTCCGCAGGTCTGCCCGCCTCCGCAGGTCTGCCCGCCTCCGCAGGTCTGCCCGCCTCCGCAGGTCTGCCCGCCTCCGCAGGTCAGCCCGCCTCCGCAGGTCTGCCCGCCTCCGCAGGTCTGCCCGCCTCCGCAGGTCAGCCCGCCTCCGCAGGTCTGCCCGCCTCCGCAGGTCAGCCCGCCTCCGCAGGTCTGCCCGCCTCCGCAGGTCTGCCCGCCTCCGCAGGTCTGCCCGCCTCCGCAGGTCAGCCCGCCTCCGCAGGTCTGCCCGCCTCCGCAGGTCTGCCCGCCTCCGCAGGTCAGCCCGCCTCCGCAGGTCTGCCCGCCTCCGCAGGTCTGCCCGCCTCCGCAGGTCTGCCCGCCTCCGCAGGTCTGCCCGCCTCCGCAGGTCTGCCCGCCTCCGCAGGTCAGCCCGCCTCCGCAGGTCTGCCCGCCTCCGCAGGTCTGCCCGCCTCCGCAGGTCAGCCCGCCTTCGCAGGTCTGCCCGCCTCCGCAGGTCAGCCCGCCTCCGCAGGTCTGCCCGCCTCCGCAGGTCAGCCCGCCTCCGCAGGTCAGCCCGCCTCCGCAGGTCTGCCCGCCTCCGCAGGTGAGCCCGCCTCCGCAGGTCTGCCCACCTCCGCAGGTCTGCCCGCCTCCGCAGGTCAGCCCGCCTCCGCAGGTCTGCCCGCCTCCGCAGGTCAGCCCGCCTCCGCAGGTCAGCCCGCCTCCGCAGGTCTGCCCGCCTCCGCAGGTCAGCCCGCCTCCGCAGGTCAGCCCGCCTCCGCAGGTCAGCCCGCCTCCGCAGGTCTGCCCGCCTCCGCAGGTCAGCCCGCCTCCGCAGGTCTGCCCGCCTCCGCAGGTCAGCCCGCCTCCGCAGGTCTGCCCGCCTCCGCAGGTCAGCCCGCCTCCGCAGGTCAGCCCGCCTCCGCAGGTCAGCCCGCCTCCGCAGGTCAGCCCACCTCCGCATGTCAGCCCGCCTCCGCAGGTCTGCCCGCCTCCGCATGTCTGCCCGCCTCCGCAGGTCTGCCCGCCTCCGCAGGTCTGCCCGCCTCCGCAGGTCAGCCCACCTCCGCATGTCAGCCCGCCTCCGCAGGTCTGCCCGCCTCCGCATGTCTGCCCGCCTCCGCAGGTCTGCCCGCCTCCGCAGGTCTGCCCGCCTCCGCAGGTCTGCCCGCCTCCGCAGGTCTGCCCGCCTCCGCAGGTCTGCCCGCCTCCGCAGGTCTGCCCGCCTCCGCAGGTCAGCCCGCCTCCGCAGGTCTGCCCGCCTCCGCATGTCTGCCCGCCTCCGCAGGTCTGCCCGCCTCCGCAGGTCTGCCCGCCTCCGCAGGTCTGCCCGCCTCCGCAGGTCTGCCCGCCTCCGCAGGTCTGCCCGCCTCCGCAGGTCAGCCCACCTCCGCATGTCAGCCCGCCTCCGCAGGTCTGCCCGCCTCCGCATGTCTGCCCGCCTCCGCAGGTCTGCCCGCCTCCGCAGGTCTGCCCGCCTCCGCAGGTCTGCCCGCCTCCGCATGTCTGCCCGCCTCCGCAGGTCTGCCCGCCTCCGCAGGTCTGCCCGCCTCCGCATGTCTGCCCGCCTCCGCATGTCTGCCCGCCTCCGCAGGTCTGCCCGCCTCCGCAGGTCAGCCCGCCTCCGCAGGTCAGCCCGCCTCCGCAGGTCAGCCCGCCTCCGCAGGTCTGCCCGCTTCCGCAGGTCTGCCCGCTTCCGCAGGTCTGCCCGCCTCCGCAGGTCTGCCCGCCTCCGCAGGTCTGCCCGCCTCCGCAGGTCAGCCCGCCTCCGCAGGTCTGCCCGCCTCCGCAGGTCAGCCCGCCTCCGCAGGTCAGCCCGCCTCCGCAGGTCTGCCCGCCTCCGCAGGTCTGCCCGCCTCCGCAGGTCTGCCCGCCTCCGCAGGTCTGCCCGCCTCCGCATGTCTGCCCGCCTCCGCAGGTCAGCCCGCCTCCGCAGGTCTGCCCGCCTCCGCAGGTCTGCCCGCCTCCGCAGGTCTGCCCGCCTCCGCAGGTCTGCCCGCCTCCGCAGGTCAGCCCGCCTCCGCAGGTCTGCCCGCCTCCGCAGGTCTGCCCGCCTCCGCAGGTCAGCCCGCCTCCGCAGGTCTGCCCGCCTCCGCAGGTCAGCCCGCCTCCGCAGGTCTGCCCGCCTCCGCAGGTCTGCCCGCCTCCGCAGGTCAGCCCGCCTCCGCAGGTCTGCCCGCCTCCGCAGGTCAGCCCGCCTCCGCAGGTCTGCCCACCTCCGCAGGTCTGCCCACCTCCGCAGGTCAGCCCGCCTCCGCAGGTCAGCCCGCCTCCGCAGGTCAGCCCGCCTCCGCAGGTCTGCCCGCCTCCGCAGGTCTGCCCGCCTCCGCAGGTCTGCCCGCCTCCGCAGGTCTGCCCGCCTCCGCAGGTCAGCCCGCCTCCGCAGGTCAGCCCGCCTCCGCAGGTCTGCCCGCCTCCGCAGGTCTGCCCGCCTCCGCAGGTCAGCCCGCCTCCGCAGGTCAGCCCGCCTCCGCAGGTCAGCCCGCCTCCGCATGTCAGCCCGCCTCCGCAGGTCTGCCCGCCTCCGCAGGTCTGCCCGCCTCCGCAGGTCTGCCCGCCTCCGCAGGTCTGCCCGCCTCCGCAGGTCTGCCCGCCTCCGCAGGTCTGCCCGCCTCCGCAGGTCTGCCCGCCTCCGCAGGTCTGCCCGCCTCCGCAGGTCTGCCCGCCTCCGCAGGTCTGCCCGCCTCCGCAGGTCTGCCCGCCTCCGCAGGTCTGCCCGCCTCCGCAGGTCAGCCCGCCTCCGCAGGTCAGCCCGCCTCCGCAGGTCTGCCCGCCTCCGCAGGTCTGCCCGCCTCCGCAGGTCTGCCCGCCTCCGCAGGTCTGCCCGCCTCCGCAGGTCTGCCCGCCTCCGCAGGTCAGCCCGCCTCCGCAGGTCAGCCCGCCTCCGCAGGTCTGCCCGCCTCCGCAGGTCTGCCCGCCTCCGCAGGTCTGCCCGCCTCCGCAGGTCTGCCCGCCTCCGCAGGTCTGCCCGCCTCCGCAGGTCTGCCCGCCTCCGCAGGTCTGCCCGCCTCCGCAGGTCTGCCCGCCTCCGCAGGTCAGCCCGCCTCCGCAGGTCTGCCCGCCTCCGCAGGTCTGCCCGCCTCCGCAGGTCAGCCCGCCTCCGCAGGTCTGCCCGCCTCCGCAGGTCTGCCCGCCTCCGCAGGTCAGCCCGCCTCCGCAGGTCAGCCCGCCTCCGCAGGTCTGCCCGCCTCCGCAGGTCTGCCCGCCTCCGCAGGTCTGCCCGCCTCCGCAGGTCTGCCCGCCTCCGCAGGTCTGCCCGCCTCCGCAGGTCAGCCCGCCTCCGCAGGTCTGCCCGCCTCCGCAGGTCTGCCCGCCTCCGCAGGTCAGCCCGCCTCCGCAGGTCTGCCCGCCTCCGCAGGTCTGCCCGCCTCCGCAGGTCTGCCCGCCTCCGCAGGTCAGCCCGCCTCCGCAGGTCTGCCCGCCTCCGCAGGTCTGCCCGCCTCCGCAGGTCTGCCCGCCTCCGCAGGTCTGCCCGCCTCCGCAGGTCTGCCCGCCTCCGCAGGTCTGCCCGCCTCCGCAGGTCTGCCCGCCTCCGCAGGTCTGCCCGCCTCCGCAGGTCAGCCCGCCTCCGCAGGTCTGCCCGCCTCCGCATGTCTGCCCGCCTCCGCAGGTCTGCCCGCCTCCGCAGGTCTGCCCGCCTCCGCAGGTCTGCCCGCCTCCGCAGGTCTGCCCGCCTCCGCAGGTCTGCCCGCCTCCGCAGGTCAGCCCACCTCCGCATGTCAGCCCGCCTCCGCAGGTCTGCCCGCCTCCGCATGTCTGCCCGCCTCCGCAGGTCTGCCCGCCTCCGCAGGTCTGCCCGCCTCCGCAGGTCTGCCCGCCTCCGCATGTCTGCCCGCCTCCGCAGGTCTGCCCGCCTCCGCAGGTCTGCCCGCCTCCGCATGTCTGCCCGCCTCCGCATGTCTGCCCGCCTCCGCAGGTCTGCCCGCCTCCGCAGGTCAGCCCGCCTCCGCAGGTCAGCCCGCCTCCGCAGGTCAGCCCGCCTCCGCAGGTCTGCCCGCTTCCGCAGGTCTGCCCGCTTCCGCAGGTCTGCCCGCCTCCGCAGGTCTGCCCGCCTCCGCAGGTCTGCCCGCCTCCGCAGGTCAGCCCGCCTCCGCAGGTCTGCCCGCCTCCGCAGGTCAGCCCGCCTCCGCAGGTCAGCCCGCCTCCGCAGGTCTGCCCGCCTCCGCAGGTCTGCCCGCCTCCGCAGGTCTGCCCGCCTCCGCAGGTCTGCCCGCCTCCGCATGTCTGCCCGCCTCCGCAGGTCAGCCCGCCTCCGCAGGTCTGCCCGCCTCCGCAGGTCTGCCCGCCTCCGCAGGTCTGCCCGCCTCCGCAGGTCTGCCCGCCTCCGCAGGTCAGCCCGCCTCCGCAGGTCTGCCCGCCTCCGCAGGTCTGCCCGCCTCCGCAGGTCAGCCCGCCTCCGCAGGTCTGCCCGCCTCCGCAGGTCAGCCCGCCTCCGCAGGTCTGCCCGCCTCCGCAGGTCTGCCCGCCTCCGCAGGTCAGCCCGCCTCCGCAGGTCTGCCCGCCTCCGCAGGTCAGCCCGCCTCCGCAGGTCTGCCCACCTCCGCAGGTCTGCCCACCTCCGCAGGTCAGCCCGCCTCCGCAGGTCAGCCCGCCTCCGCAGGTCAGCCCGCCTCCGCAGGTCTGCCCGCCTCCGCAGGTCTGCCCGCCTCCGCAGGTCTGCCCGCCTCCGCAGGTCTGCCCGCCTCCGCAGGTCAGCCCGCCTCCGCAGGTCAGCCCGCCTCCGCAGGTCTGCCCGCCTCCGCAGGTCTGCCCGCCTCCGCAGGTCAGCCCGCCTCCGCAGGTCAGCCCGCCTCCGCAGGTCAGCCCGCCTCCGCATGTCAGCCCGCCTCCGCAGGTCTGCCCGCCTCCGCAGGTCTGCCCGCCTCCGCAGGTCTGCCCGCCTCCGCAGGTCTGCCCGCCTCCGCAGGTCTGCCCGCCTCCGCAGGTCTGCCCGCCTCCGCAGGTCTGCCCGCCTCCGCAGGTCTGCCCGCCTCCGCAGGTCTGCCCGCCTCCGCAGGTCTGCCCGCCTCCGCAGGTCTGCCCGCCTCCGCAGGTCAGCCCGCCTCCGCAGGTCAGCCCGCCTCCGCAGGTCTGCCCGCCTCCGCAGGTCTGCCCGCCTCCGCAGGTCTGCCCGCCTCCGCAGGTCTGCCCGCCTCCGCAGGTCTGCCCGCCTCCGCAGGTCAGCCCGCCTCCGCAGGTCAGCCCGCCTCCGCAGGTCTGCCCGCCTCCGCAGGTCTGCCCGCCTCCGCAGGTCTGCCCGCCTCCGCAGGTCTGCCCGCCTCCGCAGGTCTGCCCGCCTCCGCAGGTCTGCCCGCCTCCGCAGGTCTGCCCGCCTCCGCAGGTCTGCCCGCCTCCGCAGGTCAGCCCGCCTCCGCAGGTCTGCCCGCCTCCGCAGGTCTGCCCGCCTCCGCAGGTCAGCCCGCCTCCGCAGGTCTGCCCGCCTCCGCAGGTCTGCCCGCCTCCGCAGGTCAGCCCGCCTCCGCAGGTCAGCCCGCCTCCGCAGGTCTGCCCGCCTCCGCAGGTCTGCCCGCCTCCGCAGGTCTGCCCGCCTCCGCAGGTCTGCCCGCCTCCGCAGGTCTGCCCGCCTCCGCAGGTCAGCCCGCCTCCGCAGGTCTGCCCGCCTCCGCAGGTCTGCCCGCCTCCGCAGGTCAGCCCGCCTCCGCAGGTCTGCCCGCCTCCGCAGGTCTGCCCGCCTCCGCAGGTCTGCCCGCCTCCGCAGGTCTGCCCGCCTCCGCAGGTCAGCCCGCCTCCGCAGGTCTGCCCGCCTCCGCAGGTCTGCCCGCCTCCGCAGGTCTGCCCGCCTCCGCAGGTCTGCCCGCCTCCGCAGGTCAGCCCGCCTCCGCAGGTCTGCCCGCCTCCGCAGGTCTGCCCGCCTCCGCAGGTCTGCCCGCCTCCGCAGGTCTGCCCGCCTCCGCAGGTCTGCCCGCCTCCGCAGGTCTGCCCGCCTCCGCAGGTCTGCCCGCCTCCGCAGGTCAGCCCGCCTCCGCAGGTCAGCCCGCCTCCGCAGGTCAGCCCGCCTCCGCAGGTCTGCCCGCCTCCGCAGGTCAGCCCGCCTCCGCAGGTCAGCCCGCCTCCGCAGGTCTGCCCGCCTCCGCAGGTCAGCCCGCCTCCGCAGGTCTGCCCGCCTCCGCAGGTCAGCCCGCCTCCGCAGGTCAGCCCGCCTCCGCAGGTCAGCCCGCCTCCGCAGGTCAGCCCGCCTCCGCAGGTCAGCCCGCCTCCGCAGGTCAGCCCGCCTCCGCAGGTCTGCCCGCCTCCGCAGGTCTGCCCGCCTCCGCAGGTCTGCCCGCCTCCGCAGGTCTGCCCGCCTCCGCAGGTCTGCCCGCCTCCGCAGGTCTGCCCGCCTCCGCAGGTCTGCCCGCCTCCGCAGGTCTGCCCGCCTCCGCAGGTCAGCCCGCCTCCGCAGGTCAGCCCGCCTCCGCAGGTCAGCCCGCCTCCGCAGGTCTGCCCGCCTCCGCAGGTCTGCCCGCCTCCGCAGGTCTGCCCGCCTCCGCAGGTCTGCCCGCCTCCGCAGGTCTGCCCGCCTCCGCAGGTCAGCCCGCCTCCGCAGGTCAGCCCGCCTCCGCAGGTCAGCCCGCCTCCGCAGGTCAGCCCGCCTCCGCAGGTCTGCCCGCCTCCGCAGGTCTGCCCGCCTCCGCAGGTCTGCCCGCCTCCGCAGGTCAGCCCGCCTCCGCAGGTCAGCCCGCCTCCGCAGGTCAGCCCGCCTCCGCAGGTCAGCCCGCCTCCGCAGGTCTGCCCGCCTCCGCAGGTCTGCCCGCCTCCGCAGGTCTGCCCGCCTCCGCAGGTCTGCCCGCCTCCGCAGGTCTGCCCGCCTCCGCAGGTCAGCCCATTTTATACCAGGTAAAACGTGGCTACGCCACTTACCACTCGTGACGTTTTTTTTGTTCCTATCATTGAAGAAACTTAGCTCGGTAGGATATAAACTATGTAATCAATATAACATGCAGGTGAGGAGATCTATTTCTGCCGGTACTTTCTTTCTTGCTCGCTTTGATCCTAAACATCACACTGACCTTGGATACAAAGATTGTGTTGACCTTCGGGTTGTGTTGGAAGTTCTGAAGGATATGTAACCGTTCTGCTTGCGAAGTAGGTCCATACAAGTACGGCCTGTAAAAAACGATCGTCCGACCATGAAAGTACTGCGAGGACATTATAGGTGCGACGTCACAAAGTGGTGTTCATGGCGTGAGGACTTATTTGATCTTACACTAGGCGTGAAGTCTACATCATTACCAGATGTTTTAAATGATAACTTTATTCCAAACGCCCCCCCCCCACTCCGCCCCTTAGGCTTTCATCAAAACGCCGGTTCAGCAACAGGTTAAAGGAATATATCTTCGTTTATCACACATCCCGTGATCTTGTAATTCTGAATAGAGCAACCAGGATTCAGACTATGTCAAGTATCTTGCTATCAAATTCCTCCGAAAATTCCGAGATGCTGATTACATCTATGTTTTACTTATGTCCTTTGGCAACGTAAAAGCTTAATAACTTCGATATCTTATTTTAAGTATGTTTATGTTACAAAGACATAAATGACATTGAGGCATCCAGCACCCAAGCAACTGCTCGTACCAAGTAGGCGCACACCATGTGGTCGGCACAGCTATTGCATCGCTATGGTTTAGGGTAACAGAACCTTACTTGTTTAGTTTGATGGCGTAGGTCTTCAGGGCAAATACGTTATCGGAGAAAACAATAATCTTGTCATTTCTCCTCTCGTGATAGCGAATCAAAAACTGGCAGGCGCGAAACTTGTTGGGGTTGGCCACATATAAGAGCTGAAATAATTAATGATACATCAATCACTTGGCTGTAGCAAATCACATATCTTTTGTTGTTCCACTTGAGCATACCAACACTTCTCCACCCATGCAGCTAACATTTATAAAACATCAGGTACAATCGTGTTAACAAATTGGACCTCAAATGTTTACACTCGCACAATTTAGTATCAAAATACGCATTGCACGTACTACAATCGCCCAATAATGGTACATGGAACGCCGTAACTTAACATTTGGAAACGTTCACGACGAACTTCTGTTTAGATAACGTATCGACAATATCAGGCAAAAACAAGGTACACGTATAAGATATAGCATGGACATAGCTATATACCTAACTTGCGATACAAGTAGAACATAGCTATATACCTAATTAACAGATGCAAAAGGGACATAGCTATATACCTAATTAAGAGATATTACAGCGACATAGCTATATACCTGATTAACAGATGCAAAAGAGACATAGCTATATACCTAATTAAGAGATATTACAGCGACATAGCTATATACCTGATTAACAATTGCAAAAGGGACATAGCTATATACCTAATTAAGATTCTACATACCATACGTTTCATCGTGCGCGTGTTGAGGTATTCTCGGTAGAACTCCGGAGTCATTGGACACCAAACCTAGCATATGCGAAATCCACAATAAGTCAATAGTACACCACTATGCACGCGCGATCATTAACTTGCAGCCAAGTTCGTGCAATTTATTCTTTTGGCAGTGTTATTTGAAAGAAAAAGTCTTTGCAATATGTTTATGATGAAATCACCCTGTTTCGTTCCTCTTCGGCCCGGAAGTACAAGTTATAAATGTTACGAACAAAGTTTTTTTTTCTAAATGTTTGCAATATAAGTGTATTTATGATAAATTCATCTTTCCTTCGTTTTCAGCCCGTTTTCGTTTTCAGCAAGTTACAAATACTACGAGTAACATTGAGAGATCTTAGTGAAAGGATACCCTGGATCAAATTCCTGCAGCGCGTATCCGCATGGATTTGGCCTCTGGCACCCCCAACCGCAGCTCTCCAACCACCCACCCCACCGCACCCCAGAGTCGTCACTCCGATCGGGATTTCCTCCGGATCCTTACCTCAGCACACTGGACTTTGGCGATGAACCCGCCCTTCTGGAGCTCCAGCCAGTTGGCCTCATACAGCTTGGGACCGATCAGGAAGTTGAGATCCGTGATCTTGTCGTCCTCCCGCACCAGCGTCGCCGTCAATCCCAGCTTGCAATGCGCCTGGACCGAGGACAACACGCGCCGAAACATCTTGGCCGGGATGAACTGGACCTCTGTGGGCGATATTTGCATGCACGAGGAAAGATATCCAGCATCTATACGTCTTTTGTCCAGTCTTAGCTGCGATCACGACTTCTGAAACGCTCGTCTACTGAGTTTTGTGTAAGTATTTTTGTAACGTAGCAATGACCCTAGGTCGACAGTTAAAGGGATCACATATCATGGTTACCGAAATTCCCACCAATGGCCAACGTGTATTTTGCTGTTTATAAGCGAACAGCCAAGAACTACTAGAACGCCACGATATCGTGAGCGAATAATACTTATCACTGCGCATGAACAGATTATGACATTATAACCCTCTTACGAAGGAGCTACGATTTCGTTAGCGACCATTACAGAAAACACTTATTGCTTTGTGTAATGGTCACGTATGGCCACGATTACGTCCGCCCCTCTCCCTGCAGTGGTGGTTCGCGCCCCCCCGTGGCCATGTGTGTGTGGGCGCAGGATAAAGACCCCATGTCCTTCTGGCTATTGAGCCATTCTATGACGCGTTCAGCCTCCCTCCGCCACGACGGCTTGCCTCTCACCCGTGGCTGTCACACACTTACCGTCTAGTAACATGAGCCCTCATTCGTGGCTATTAAGCCATTCTGAGACGCGCTCAGCCTCCCTCCGCCAGGACGGTTCGCCTCTCACCCGTGGCTGCTACACACTTACCGTCCAGTAACATGAGCCCCCATTCCTGGCTGTTGAGCCATTCTATGACGCGCTCAGCCTCCCAGGAGCGCTTCGTGCTGTGCGATATCATGGAATATGTGCTGATACATATAGAACAACCTGGAAAGAAAAGTCGGAGACAACATCATGAACAATTGCATAAATACAAACTTTTCCGTGTCATGATGTATATATAATGTTTTTGGAACCATGGGTTTGGGGCCTTGCAATGCAATAAAATTATTATTATTATTTTTATCATTATTGTTACTACTATGTGGTCCTGTTTCTCATCAACAGTTTCTCATCAGTCATTCTTTACCAGAAGGTATTAACACAAGGAGGGCTTCGACGTACCATCCTGCTCACAGACATCTGTACTGGATGTGCTAACACAGCATGCGATCCAATATGACATGAGAAGGTTTCCCTTAACGAAAAATTTGATCACTAAAATTCATCCATTCTATAACATATATAGCAACAAATAAGAAAACACGGCGTTTTTATCCACTGAATAACATGACATGGGACCTACCCATTGGTTTGTCTTTAGCGTCAGATGTGAAGCGGCAAATCATCGAATCGTCTGCTGTGGACCACATCTTAAACTGCAAGAGCAATGTCGTCTGTAGGCAAATATTGTAACGGAGACGGTGGAAAGGTATGACCCATGCGATAAAGACAAATAACCAACATCCTATAACTATATATAGTTAGGGTTATACCTTACTTTAAATAAAAGATGTTATGATCCCTGACATATGGGTGAAATGAAATCAAATGATGGTGCTTTAGAACACGTTTGTACACATGAAGGCTAAGTTGGGGGACCTGCCTGCCGACTGAGCTGGGGCGGCTCCCTCACGTGGAGAGATAAGTAGTTACCTGCGAGCGCCATTGTTCCACCGCCACGCCGGACGTACATAACACAAGGCACCGCTTCTTCACGGTGCAGGCTGCCGTCACCCCGACCAGCGTCTTACCGGCACCTAGTCACAGACAGCATAATGCGCTATTTGTAAGCTTCCCGGATAACAGTTATACGAATTAAATTTATTTCAAACAACATAATTAATAACTAAAATTGATAAGGGTCCTTGAATGGATGTATGAACATTAAGTGGTAGTGTATCAAAGGTCAACACTCGCGTCTATCACGTGACACTCGCCACAAGGAAGGCGACACACGTGTCTATATCACGTGACATTCGCCACAAGGAAGGCCACACACATGTCTATATCACGTGACATTCGCCACAAGGAAGGCAACACACGTGTCTATATCACGTGACATTCGCCACAAGGAAGGCAACACACGTGTCTATATCACGTGACACTCGCCACAAGGAAGGCAACACATGTGTCTATATCACTGACACTCACCACAAGGAAGGCAACACATGTGTCTATATCACTGACACTCACCACAAAGAAGGCAACACACGTGTCTATATCACTGACACTCACCACAAGGAAAGCAACACACGTGTCTATATCACGGACACTCACCACAAGGAAGGCAACACACATGTCTATATCACTGACACTCACCACAAGGAAGGCAACACACGTGTCTGTCACGTGACACTCACCACAAGGAAGGACGATAATTCCGGATCTCGCCCGCCCGTTACCGAACATCTTTCGTAAGCTCTTCTCTTGGTAAGGCCTCAATACTGTGCTCGGCTTCAGGTCCATACTGCAATGTTAGCAGATTTTAAATCAGATACATATGAAATTTATATTATTATAAATTGTTATGTCAACGAAATATATTGTTTCTGATCCTTCGGGCTGTGACGTCAGGGTCAAATTGGTAAATTTGCCAAGACCAGTTAGAAGGCAGCGGTCTATGATTACATTAAAGACAAGGGATATGGTGGCAACATAAATAGACTTACTTCACAGCGGTCAACGATTAAATTAAAGACAAGGGATATGGTGGCAACATAAATAGAGGTATTTCACAGCTGTCTATGATTACATTAAAGACAAGGGGTATGTATGGCGGCAACATAAATAGACTTACTTCACATCCGGATTACGAGTGTCATTCTTGAAGTCGTATTCTGCTAGCAATGGATAATCAAGCTCAATGCATCTGCAATTATTAAACACATTATGTAAACAAACATCCAGCTTTGCTTTAAGATATAAAACCATGTAATCTGTCGGAAAGTTCTCGAAATTAATTTTGCGTGTTTATACAATACAATATAGGATTAACATAAAACGGATTGAGTAGTTTTTCGTTATAAATGTTAGTTCTTTTCGTTATCAATTTTCTTTTTCGTTATCAATTTTAATTCTATTTCGTTATCAATTTTAATTCTATTTCGTTATCAATTTTATTTCTTTTTCGTAATCACTTTTAGCTTGTTTTCGTTATCAATTTTTACTAGTTGTTAACAGTCACTATTGTTGTGACGACAGCGCCCCGACGACCCGGTATGACGGGGACTCGACTCCCGCACCTTTTCTGCAGACTTTCCAGGTGGTCTTGGTTGAGCTCGAAGCTGACGACCTTGAGCTCGGACTCGTCCTCGTCGTCGCGGTCCATCTTCTCGTAGAAGTCACAGATGTCGTCCGGCACTGTGGGTCCGGTCGCTCCGGGTGCCGCCTCGCCGTCGGCGGCCTGCGAGCCGTCAGCAGCGCCACCTGGCGGCTGGGAGTTACTCGCCAGGGGGCCGCCATTACCGCTGCAGCCGGCTTTGTTGAGCTGTTAAAGATTATTACGAACTGTAAATAATGTATCCGTAAAGGGTCGTAGTTGTCATGTTGTTCATCATATATATTAGACTTCACACCCAGTATCATGTGTTATAGACTTCACACCCAGTATCATGTGTTACATTGGGTGCAATTCTTAACAACAAAAATCATATCTCATATCAAGGGGCCGGTCCGGTAGCTCAGTGGGTTAGAGCGCTCGCCTTGAGTGCTCTGGTCACCGGAGAGCCTAACGGCACGTGGATCGATGCCTCGAGCCCCGCTGTGGCTATGTCTGTGTGGTCGCAGGATAAAGACTCCATGTCCTCTTTCGCAAAGAGTAGGGGGTTACCCCTGGGGGCATGGGTCCACTCTCCCTTCCTTTTCCCATTGACGCCATGGGAGAAGTGGTTGAATTGTCCTGAATATACAACCAATCATATCTCATATATAAAGCTTACGTTTAGCACGGATTTATTGGCCACTTCTCCCGCTACAAGGTTGTCTGCGTCGGCTGCCTCGACGTCTTCGGGCTTGAGGCGACACTGCTGGATGACAGGGTCCTTCAGCATCCTCTGCAGCACTTCCTGGATGCCACGCGCCAAACGAGCAGATCAATTACATTGAAACGAAGGCATTTGTCACTGTCTCTATACAGAGATACCGTAATTTCCGGTGTATAAGTCGCACCTTTTTTTCTCACGACTGAGGGGTGCGACTTATACACTAGTGCGACTTTATATGAACCAAGTCCAAGCATGTCTCTCGGGTCAGAGGTGACAAGCAGGCCGTGAAAATAGCCGGCCTCTAACATTAGTTGCATCTTACGGTATCTTTGTATACACGTTAAGATCAAAAACGGGTTAATAACGTTGCGGGACCATGAGAGAAAATGAAATGAAGTGTGGATGTTGTAGGCCGCTTTTGTGCATATACAGGCTAAACTGGGCCACAATTATAGCCTCCCGGGACCATGCAATGGGCTTGGATGGAACTTGCCTCAGATGCAGGTCAGGGTTCGTGATAGACGTGTGCTTATAATAGGGGGTTTGTTTATATAAGGCGACTTGAACCTTGGATCCGTCGACTAAATATTTTGCGGTTCCTGGTGTATTATATGTTACTCATACTTACCGGGAACTGACTTTCCACGAAGTACCGATTGTGTTTCAAGACCAGCTTGACTTTACCATAACTCAGTGTACATAACTGTAAAGAGAAGTTTACACTCACATGTCAAAAGTATTGTCATACTTGCAAAAACGCCGGTCTGAAGTAAACACAGCCAATAAAAAAAAATGGCTGACCTCCACATAGCTAAACATTTATATGCAACAACAAATATATATGCTTACTTTATTGTGCAATGCAAATTCTACGAATGTGACGAGTTACATCTCATAGGTCTTCTCCGCTAACGGATTGCATGACATGATTCACAATTTAAACTTAAGATCTTTGATCGTTTGCCTGCCGCTAAAGCGGAATATGAAACACATAAAAAAAAAGTGTAGAGAGATCTTTACCTTGATAAACTCCACAATGCCATCAGGGACGCTTGTCTTACTCAGTCGTCGAAGGTATTCCACAATGTCATTGGTCTGGAGTCCCACCGACACCGCAGCATACAGTGAGTACGCAGTCAACTTATACTCATGAATATGCTCAGGACGGCATACAGGCTGCGACGGTCAAAGAAAAAGAAAATCATAGGTTCCTCAATATCACACACAAGACAAACATTAGGAGTGTCCTTCGTTGTTTTACGCCACATCAATAGTATAATATATAAATATATTTGATATATGAAATGACAGTGCACGAGAAATGTGGTTTACTTTAATTCATTAACACACATTTCGAACGAGAGAAGTCTTCACACCTCGGCAATGGCGATCAGGAAGTCATGAGCGTGCTTGTAGACCGGGGAGAAGGACTCAAGAAAAATGTGACCGTCGGGAGCCTACAAAACAAGACAAAATCACCATATTTAGTATCTCAAAGTAATATAGCCTGACATCGAACGGTGTCCTTTGGTGTACAGCTATTTGGATCCAGTTGTTAACATAGCTCCATGTCTTCAGGGGATACATGGATGGAGAGACTGACCCTTAGGGGACGAAGATGAGCTCATGTATACAGGAATGGAATGTTGGTGTTTTAGGCCACTTTTGTGCACATACAGGCTAAATTGGGCCATCATGTATACAGATCTCAGGAGCTTCAGAACTTACCACCCACAGAGGACGTGCTTTATGATCTGGCTTAAGTTCAAGTAATTTACGTAGGTCTTTGGCACCAAATTCATCCTCGGGCGCTGCTGCTGCCACTTGTTTGCTGGCACTGACAGGTACACCTTCTGAAAAGCAACAGAGGAACTGGCTATCACATCTGAGATAAAAGAACTACCTACAAAAGCATATCAATATTTAAAGCAAAATAATCGAAACAAAACAGACATAACGAAAATTAACTTGTCATTAATGCAATTAAACATATTGTGTTCAGGTATTGTACTTTAAACATTTCTACATATATATCCGATACTTACATTACAATCAGAACAATCTTACCTTCAGTACCATCTTGAGTGTCCTGAGAGTCCTCATCAGGTATCCAAGATTCCTGAGCATATTTAGTTTTCTTTGACTTTTTCTCTCCTGTAGAATGTAATGAAAATTTACATAAAGATTACCTGTAGTTGCAACACATATCAGAGTGTGCCAGTTGGTTTGTCTCATACAGTGAGCAGCCTAATATTAATAACTTTGTACCTTTATATGCAGATGTTAGACAGATATGTATTGGAGATATACACAAATCCCATGAAAGTATTGTTTCTGAATTCATTGAACTCGAACAATGTCAGTACTGTGAAAAAATATTGAAGCACTGAAGTATTAAGCTATGAATATTTATGATTTAATCAATTAAAATGTATTATCAATGTTAGTGTATTATGTACTAAACAACAGTTACATTCCAGTTTATAAGGTAAGACTGAAACATAACTGAAACAAGGGACATAGTTTTTATTTTAGGTCAGATTATAGAAGAAGGTTGCAGGTAACAAGTTAACATCATGACAACGTTTTTTGGGGGTTTGGCTTTGGGTGAGATGACGTGAAAATGCATGTTTTTTCTTAAGTTGCCTGAATGTTTTCAGATAATGTTGTCTGACATTCAATCCAGTATTAAAATTTTGCCTTCTGTGAGAAACAACTGTGAATATGATGAATTAATCAGAAGCATGATTGCCAAATACAATCAATTACACTTTGTTTTCATGATGTTTAATTTTTCTGGTAACGTTGTCCAAACATTGGGAAAACATCCACTCTTGACTTCTCACCATTTTGTATTTTTAACAACTGCTAAACGCAGCCAAGTTTTATTAGTCACTACATATGGCAAAGGTTTTATTTTTATGGGATAATGGCTAGAAAATACTACTTCAATGTTTGCAAAAAAAGTTGTAACTATTGTCCTGATATAAACTTTATGATGACATTACAACCACAAACCAATGTGTCTAAACGTTGTGTGTTAGCAGGGTAGAAGGTTTACACCCACTTTGACAGAGAGATGTCTTGACCACTGGACAATGTGACTGCCAGGGAGGGGTGGGGGTCATCGGGAAGGATGCAAGATGGGGAGGGGAAGGGGTTTGCATTGGTGCGCAGGGTATGGTGTGGCAGGCCAGGTTTCATGTCAATTTTTGAAGTAGTAGAGGCATGCCCAGCTGGCTAGGGATTAAGATCAATAACAACTGGGTACTATTCACTCAGCAGAGGTGGAGGCATTCCCCCCGTGAAGGGGGACTGAGATGGCTGGTTGTTATTCACCAATTGGCTTAAAAATCATCAAGTTCATCTTTTATTCAATTTACACATACTGGTATATACACACAAAAGAGCCATAATCTATGCATGGAGCCATAGCCGCAACCGGAGACATAGTCCAGCGCACAAAGCCATAATCCAGTGCACAGAGCCATATTCAAGTGCACAGAGCAAAATTCAGCGCCCAGAGCATGGAGCCATATTCAAGCGCACAGAGCCATGGGCCAGCACATGGAGTCATAGCCCACACACAGAGCCATAATCTGAAGCATTAGGGCCATAGCCCGAGACAGAAGCCATGACCGGAGCCATAGTCTGGCACATTGGGCATGTATTTGGCCGAGAACTGCAAGTATCACACACTGTGTGTAAGCTATAAAGTTAGTAGCAGACTCCTTCCACTCAGAGGAGATTCTAGGTCCTAATATTACACACGCCAAAAATGCACAATATAGGGATGCCACCAAATACTACACTCCGCAGCGAATATTAGTGCCAGTGCCCCCAGGCAAGCCTGCTTCTCTAAGGGCACAACAGTGTCGATGCTTATGTCTTTAGACGCCAGTCTGGAATCGACTGTAGCTTTTATCATAATGTGTACACATACAATCATAGTATTTACATATTCTGTATACCTTGTTCTATCTTCTGACATCAAGAAAGTGTGTCTCAAAGACTTTGTGTAGCGCTTATGTTATATGGACAATGACTATACTATGTTTCATGGCATGTTATGTTAATAAGGTGAACTTGTCAACTAAAAGGGGAGGGATGTAATGTATTATAAATATGTCAGGCTAAAATCAAATATCTTTTGAAGGGGATTTAATAAGAACGTCAGTCATGTGACAACTGTCAGCGCACCATTTTTTAAAGCACTTCTGTTATGTAACTGAACGAGAACAGACCTAATAAACTTATCAAGCCAAACACAGCGGGCTTAGTTTCTCTTCCAAAGAGAACATAATAAACCCTAGGTTGTTTCTGCTATATTTTCGCGAAGAAGTGTTGAAGCACAGAACTTTTCTCAACCAACCGCCATGCATATGCAGCACCACTTGGCTAGTTCCACCTGTGACCATTTGAACCATTTGTAGCCTGGGTCCCAAACTTTGTAATCATGAATAAGCTGTGACAGAAGGTGCTGCTGTTGTCTTTAAGGTCAAAGTGAGTGACTGATAATGCCCTCTAGTGGAGAGTCTTATGCTAACAGAGAAGAGGAACCAAGTTGCATTCACAGGTACCAGCATGTGCCCAACACAAATATGGTGGATTTTTTGGTCGGGAAAAGTTGTGTGCTTCAACATTGATTGTACTGGTACAAATTATGATAAAAGCTACAGTCGATTCCTGACTGGCGTCTAAAGAATTTAGTATGGACACTGTTGTGCCCCTAGAGAAGCAGGATTACCTGGGAGCACTTGCATCAATAGCGAATACTGCCCATGCGCAGCTGTCCCCATTATATAGAAGACATGATATTGAGGCCCTCTCCACTCCATGTGTTTGTACAGAGCCATTATATTTATAGCAGATACAAGGGGGACATCTCCGCATGAGGCAGGACGCCATTGATGAGAGATAATACCACCACCCCCCCCTCAACTGATTTACTGTGCCTGTGACCGCATTGGCCATTGCGAAGGCATTGGCACAGACCGGTGACATGGCACAACTGGAGATCGACATATGTTTACATTAGGGCATATACAATACCAAGTCGAAAAGTTAAGCCCAAAGCATGAGTGTCAATCTGTATTTTACAAGTTTATCCACGCTGTCTTGACATCAATATAGCACTGTTGTAATGACCGAGTGAGCTGCAGCCACTTAAACTTGATGGGGCTGCATGATAAAAATATAGCAGAACTTTACTGATGTCTAATTTCACTTTAAATATATGCTGAAACAAAAGTTATGATACCATTCTACCATTGTGTTCTAAACTGGTATCAGCATAATCTAGTGCTGTTCTGAACAGCACTAGATTGTACTGGTCGTGCTGCAGCAAGATCCAGCAACCAGCACACTCCCGCAAGATATGCCGCCTTGGCTCAATGAATAACACCCAGCCGTCGTTTATTGTAATCCCGCCGCCACCGGGGCAGGTACCCCGGGGCTAGACGCGAGTGCCTATTCCACCACGGGGGGTTACATATGTAACCCTCCGTGGTGGAATAGCCTTAGCTTAGGCACGCCACTCGCGTCCACCCCGGCATAAACCGTAAGTTCGACTTGCGCTTGAGACCACACCTACATCGGCCCCCGCCGTTACAATCAGAAACTACCTATAGTCCCGTTGTTACCTTTATCCCTACGACATCTTTTGTTGCCACCCATTGTGGATGGTTAGAAAAGAATTTTTCAACGAGAAACTATTTTCCCCTTCAGCCGTTCTGGCTGTCGCAGCAGTTCTGAAAAGGGTTTCCCCGATTCCCCCATCGGCCTCGTTTTCAAACTTAACTCATGAGAGGATAAATACCGAAAAGTAGGCTAGATGTGTGGGCACGACTATCAGAATCACAATCATCGTTAGCCGGTTAGACCAAATACATATGGCAATTTTATGACGCAGAACGTATGCTTAGTCACACACTTTGATTTGCTCAGAATAATTTGTCTTCCTCAGTACCCTACTGGGGCACCGCATAGTACATAGGGCTGTACAGTTCTCGCGGGTTCTATTTCCGGTAGTCAACGTTTAATTGAGTGTTGGGAACCGGCCGGCTGCGCGGTTTGTGCGTAAAGAATAGAGTGGGTGTGAAACTATTTTTTGTTTGCTTTGGTCCATGCATTGCTGACTATAAAATCATAATATAGTTAAAGATAAGACTTTTATCTCACCACAATGCATGTGGTCCGTTCGACGACACTGTGGGAAGCGTTGTATTTTGAGGCAAATCATAGGTGTTTACATTTCTGCGACAATCTGAGGAGCATGCCTTCGCCTGGTCAGTTCATATAGGGCTGTACAGTCACTACGAGATCTACGTTAATGCGTAGCATCAACGGCTTTACTTTCTGCCTACCTTCCGGTTGTTTGCCACTCGCTTAACACACATGATCGGCTAAAGCTGTCCTTGGATGCACAACTAACCACAAAAAGCGCATTCACGAGGATGGAAATACCCCTTGCACCCCTCCCCCCCCCCCCCCCAAACATAAAATATATTAAAATAATATAATGCGCATTAAATTAAAGTTGCATGTCGAGTTCTTTCCCGCCAAAACTAAGCCCAGGCGAAATTTATATCAAAATTTGCAGAAAACTCGATTGTTCCATTCCATAAATTCAGAATCCTGATAAACCTCGCCGTTTCGGCTGTGGTGTGGCAAACGTGTCTATCCCGCGACACCACAGCACTCTGTCGCGGCACTGCTACTCATAACAAAGCATCGCGAAGCACTCAAACTGATGACGTTTACCACTGAAATGAAAATTTGTGGTAAATTGATATCACTGGCAAGGCTAAGAGACAGTATTTGGCAGTCTGGCATGGGTGGAGTATAGACAAAACCAATCTTGAATGATTCAAGGACTGATTCTTATTTGTATTTTGACCTCTTTTTCCTTTTGGCGGGAAAGAGCTCCACATGCAACTTTAAATATATGTTCAAATCGATTTTCTATATAAGTATATTTTCAAATCGATTTTATATATAAGTATATGTTCAAATCGATTTTATATATAAGTATATATTCAAATCGATTATATATATATATGTGTTGAAATTAATTTTATTTGTGTGCTAATCAATTCTATAAAGGTGTCCAATTCAATTAACATATGTAGAAGTACTTGGACTCGTTTAAAGATATGTATAACATAAGTTTATTTATGTTTAATTATTCGAAGACATGAACATATATTCTACTGAATTCTACTTTCGCTTACCATAGTTTCTGCACGAGTGTTGGCGGCGCTCCGCCAATCACGGTCGGGACTGCATGTACAATTTGCGAGGAGAAAAGACAGAGGCGGAAGCCACCGCGAAGCTGGGTTCGGGGTCCTTGGCGGGGGGGGGGGGGGGGGGCGGGGGGAGGGCGGGGGAGTCCTTAAAATGGGAACCAACCTGCCTGTCCAACCTGCCTGTCCGCAACAGACTGCTGTACTTCCCGGCCTACTTTCATGGCATGTAAACTTGGCCGAGACGGCGCATGCGCCGGTTTCCAGAAAAGGAAGTATTTTCTTCAATTGGAAAAAGTGGATATTGACCAGTTTAAGAACAGTTTTCCTTAAGTGGAAACGATTTCGTTATCTGGAAATCACCTGGGAATTAAGGGCCTGAGACCAGATTATGACTAAGCGCCGTTGGCTATCTGGTACCATGCTCTCTCTAGTCGCAGTAGTAGTATCGGTTATATTGCAACTTTTTAGTGTTAAGCTTGATTTAAGCGAAGCGACGCAAGCTCCTTGTGGACTTCCGATCGAAGCCAACCCAGGCCTTGTTGACAATTTCTGGGGAAATTTGAAGGTCTGTCATTTGTTTCAGTTAACAACCGTTTGTCACTTGTGTTTTAATGTAAAGGCTAAGAGATCCATATTCGTTTTAAACTGAAAAATGTCCGGATGTTATTGTAAATCTAATTGTCTAACGTATGCCTTCAAATCTGTTGACTGTCTTTGTCAAGTTTGTGTTGTCATCGAAATCCGGAGCCGGTCGGACGCCGGGAGGGGGCTGGGCCGGGGGGCTGGGGTGGGTTGGAAGAGTGGGGTGATGTTACTGTGCCCGTTACGAATGCTATGCATAATGGTCGAACGGCCTGACGGCCGAGTCGCTCTTACCACCCCCTACCATAGGGGGGAGGGTGGAGGGGGTGGTTGAGGTTGGTCGAGCTGCGAGGAGATTAGTCTGCGGCGATTGGACTGTCTGTTGTTTTTCGCGCCGTTTCGCCAGAATGACCACGAGGTTATTGCGGAGTTGTATATTAACGGTCTGGGTTGGTGTGATCGATTGTATGGAATAATAGGCACCGAAAGATAACTAAAACTTTGTAGAGATTTAACAATAAATTTATTTAACATAGATAACAACAGTTATTCTGAGTCAGAATCGGGGGCTGGGACAGCAGGGTCCCGGAGAGGGCGGGCATCGGGGTGGTTGTTGGAAGTCCCCTCCCCCCCCCTCTACTCCATCCCCCACCCCATCCCCTGTCGCCCCACCCTCCTTAAATCATTCGGCCGTTTGGCCCTTCGGCCCTTATGAGTGTATACCCCTGTTACTGTTAGGGATGGGGGTCTTGATCCCAAATACAAGTAGTTTATGATATTTAATAATATTACTGGAAGAAGGAGGGTAGAACTTACCAACTAAATACGACAGGCCACTTCACTGCCTTCGCTTTAGTCTTGATGATCTTGATCATGCTTGCACTTTAACTGGGCGCATTTCTTTGGTAACCCGGGTGTATCCCTACAGTGGACTAAATATGCACATTATGCATCGGTTCACCACCCGACACTTCTTTCACCTGGGTATGGGTACGCACGCATGCATTCGGTATGCCGATGTGCCCTGTTCTTAACAGTATGGGGGATTCGTAAGAAGATGGCAGCTGATTGAAAGGCAAGGTGATGAGAGTAAGTTGGTTCCAGTGCCTTAATATGCACCGGATGTGAACGGTGTGTGCATTTCATTGGAATAGGCATATCCCTATCGGCAACCTCAGAAGTTCCCTGTCACGTATTGTGGGCCCTGGGTGAGATACCGAACCTGGCCCAAAGAAATGTGCCCACTGTTTAAAGCTTTTAGCTTTAGGCTAGCCTGAAAGCGGTGGGGGCAAGGGGGGACCATGTTCCTAAGTCATGAAAAATAAATCATAAAAAATAAATTTCTTTTATTCCCAGGTCATGATGAATTGAAGGGAAAACTTTCTATATATATAATGGAAGGGGCAGATACATGATATAAATTGGCGATTTCCTAATTCACAATTATTTTATATTAAAATTCTCAGTTCACGATCAAGGAAAATCCTCGATCATAATGGTCATCTAAGGTCTCATTCCCAGTTCACAATTATTTTCCTGATTCCCAGTTAACAGTGAAATGAAAAGCCCATTCCTGAAGAATGGAAATACCCCTCCTACCCCCCCCCCCACCCAAAAAAGCAGAAAGCAAGATGTTGCTGTTGGCAAGTCAGTAATAACAGTGATGTATTGTTTTTCGGTAGTCTGTTTTACAACATTAAAGCAATATATTCCGTAATTTTTTGTATTACCAACCTCTTCCTCGTGTCAAATAAGTATATTCTGTCTTCAATTTGAATCCTGAAAGCATGTGGGCTATCCGGAGAGAAGCATTTTGGTCAATGGAGCAGAAGTTGGTGGCCGACTTTATATCCCTGCGCGCCTGTTCGCAGTTCACTATTTTGTGTGTGATGTCGACCGCGGCTCGCTATCACGTTCGCAGTTTTATGTTGAAATTGTTGTTTTACAGACTCTCAGAGATATAAAACATATATGCATCATAATTTGGAGATACTTTTAGTCTTGATTCTAACATGTAAACAATCTAAGATGGCGCATGTAAGTATATTGCTTTAAAGTCTGATGTTCAGGCTAGTGTTTAGGTTAACTTTGGTATATATATTTATATAACTTACTAATATTAGTCTAGTATATAGTTGCTATGTTAGGGGGCCAGCCCATACTTGTTTTATTATTATATAAGGCTAGATAATGGAGATATATGGGGGGCCTTCTTTTCATGGTAAATGTTTTTATTTTGCCTTGAACCTAAAGCCACTTTGAGTGTATTCTGATATCAGGTATATAGTAAATTGGCTGACACTTAAGGGTGGGGTGGGGGGGGGGGGGGCTTATGCACAGCTAAACATAATATGTGCCTGTGATCCTGATATTATTTATTTACAGTTATAGGATATCTTGGTCGTATTCATGCCATTGATCTTGATAACTTATTAGTGTTATTTTTAAAAAAAAAACAGTGAAAGTCTTACTTATCAACAGCTATTCAACAGTATCCAACTTTGTAAATGTTATTACAATATCTAGTAAAAAGGTCAGCTTGTGAGCTGTATTAATTTCAACATGGTCAAGTGAGGCTATATTCATATAACATTGGTATGCCTTTCTTCATCATGTATCTAAACTTAATTGAGGTAATTGATATAAGAGATTGATAATCAAGTTATCAAGAGACACCTTGCTCAAGATTGTCTGCCTACCAATTTATTTAATAAATTGCAATAGTCCGGTGATTGATATAGCCTCTCACACAGTTTTTTATTCTGCACTAAGGTATAGGTAGTGGAAGGCCACTAACAAGGTACATACAATAGACAAGGTGTTTTAGAGAGCCACATGGGTTGCAAATTATCTTATAACAATAGCATACCCCTCATACCTCCTAAATATTTATTTGCAATCCCAAGAGACACCTTGCTCAAGATTGTCTGCCTACCAATTTATTTAATAAATTGCAATAGTCTGGTGATTGATATAAATCATTGTTAGCCATGTATTATTATCACAGCTGGGATAACCCACCATACATAGAGTTGTGCCTAGTTGACCTCTGTGGGATCATGGCAGGTAAGGGTTGTGCATGTATGCAATGTAGTGACCTTGGGTTGCCAGTGGTGTAAGTACCGTACTGGTAATAAGGTAGAGAGTTATATGTCTATGCTTCAGTTGGCAGCTTGCCAGCCTTGCACATGTAGCAGAGGCTAACATATCATAGTTATGCAATAGTAATGACTACACCAGGCCAATCTTCCAAGCTTTAATTGTCAGTAAAGATTTTTATTTTCCAAAAGAAAGATATCTATTTACTAAAACAAAGTTATTTATTTACTAAGATAAAGATACTTATTTACTAAACCAACGATATTTATTTACTAAAACAAAGATATATATTAACTAAAATAAAGATACTTATTTACTAAACCAAAGATATTTATTTACTAAAACAAAGATATTGATGTACTAGGACAAAGATATTTATTTACTAAGATGAAGATATTTATTTATAGATGGCCTATCTGCAAGGAAAGACCCCCATCAGCTTCCTCCAGGAATTGTGCACAAAGCGTGGTATCACCCCCCAGTATGACCTCATTGCCAACGAGGGGGCTGTACATGAGCCAACGTTTGTCTTCAAAGTATCAGCTGGTGAATTCCTTGGAACAGGCAAAGGTACATCTCAGATATATTGTTGAGACAATATTGCATATTCTGTGTGAGATCCTGATTTAAGTGGTTCTGCGTAATATCTTATGTCACAAGCAGAACGGAGTTGTTTGAGGAAGAAATCCTACATGTAGTTTATCCCTTATGAAATAATGATATGGTTGTATAAAGCATGGGATTTTTAACATACTTAGGTCACATCATACATGATATCATATAAAGTTTAATACATATTTCTAGGATTACAGAACTTACGAACAGTAAATAGAGAGCCATCCTTTAAATTAAAGGGTATCCGCTTGATTTGATACAAATAGAAAAATTTGATGACCTAGATTCAGCATTTGTGTTTATGAGAAAACCTAAGATATTTATCATTTCAAATGTATAATAACTTAACAATGATAATTATTATTACAGGACCCAGCAAGAAGAAAGCGAAACACAATGCAGCATTGTCCATACTCAACCAGATGATGGGGGTGTCAAATGGGCAGGCCACTCCAGTAGTGGACGATTTCAGGTAAGGAAGTCCTTTTGTGTACACAAATTAGTTTTGTAGCGTAAGTCGAACA